>JAJKFI010000025.1:3633759-3693337 GCA_029204185.1 Lerista edwardsae | reverse complement strand
CCAGGAAAGATTGCAGCCTCAGCGTCGCCACTCCTGCACTCTTTCACTCCCCCCGCCATTGCCTCTGCAGCTTGGGTTTGCACTCTTACTCTCTCTTTGCCTGCGCACCCAGTGTCAGCAGTGAAGAATGCCAATTCCATGCTTGGGATAACTAAAAAGAGGATTGAGAATAAAACAAATCATACAAAGACTGTACAAATCGATGCTAAGGTCACATCAGGAGTATTGCTTACAGTTCTGGTCACCATATCTCAAAAAGGACATATTGAAGCTAGACAAGGTGCAGAAAAGAGCAACCAAAATGATAACAAGCCTGAGGCACCTCCCTTATGAGGAAGGGGTTAATAGGGCGCTGTTTGCAACGTGGCTGTAATGTGCAACTGTAGTCTGGCCCCCCAACAGTCTGAGGGACAGTGAACTGGCCCGCTGTTTAAAAAGTTTGAGGACCCCTGTTCTAGTTTATACCAGCAGAAGAACCACGCAGAAGAAGCGCAGGAAAAGCTTTACAACTTATCCGACTGGGTGGACGAAGCGCGTAACTGAGTATTTCTCAGCAAAACATCTCTGCCAAATCCTTGAAAAGCCGCCACCCAGCCAAGGCGGCAACACAGAGCCAGACAGACCAAGTGGCCTGACTCAGCCTAAAGCAGCTTCATGTCAAGAGAGAAAGGTCAGCCGAGGCTTCTCCCCAATGTAAAAAAAAATCAACACAAAGAAACATTCAAACACAGAATCCCAGAACAGTAGAGCTACAGGGGGACCTTCAGAGATCATCAGTCCAACCCCCTGGTCAGTGCAAGCAATTGCTATAGCCCTGGCACGGGGCGCCAGTGAGGCCAAGCCCACAACTGCAGAAAGCAGGCTGTCATGACGCTCTTCAGCTCTTACAGTTAGAGGTGCTCAGAACCTGCTCACCACCTCCAGAATGAAATGGGAAAAGGGAAGGTCAAGCTCTAATCATCTGGTTCTGCTGGTTACGTGAATTGGCCCTAAGTGGCGTAGCTGGCACGGAGGGTCAGTGCAGTCAGTAATGCGGGCAGCGCAACGTGCCATGTAAGCAGCTCCACCCACTCATGGTCAGAGCCATTCTGGGCAGCAATGGCAACAGTTGCCATCACTGCCCAGAATGACTCCGACAGCAAGGGGGAGGGGCTGCCCACACAGCATGTTGTAGCGCCTCCATTATTTACCACGTTGACCCCCCCCCATAGATGCACTACTCGTGTTCCTGTTAAACACCCACGAAATTAGATCCACATTCTGAAAACAAAGACCATCCAGGCCACCAAAAATGCCAGTGGGATGGTGCCACTTTCTATCATTACACTTTCTTCTAGCACAGGAGGCCCCAAACTCCGGCCGAGGGGCTGAATCCGCCCCCCCCCGGATCCTTCCCACTGAGTGAACAGCCATTCCTAACTACAGCCCCCGGGGTCTTCATGGCAAACTGTGCATGCGTGGAACGCTGTACATGAGGCATGCTGGGATGGCTGACCCCAGAAGCGGCTCACTGCAAAAACCCCTGGAGGTTGTGGTTGGGGTCTTCTGCATCCTGGGCAGAACGGCGGATGCCATTCATGCTGGGGACAATATTCAGCGGTGCGGCCATCTCTAGTTTGGAAACCACTGTTCTACCGGAACACATTTTTCTGATCCTACAGCCAATGGGCCAAGGCTAGGACCATAAATGATTAAGATACACTTAACCATGGTTAGGCCAATAAGGCCTTGGAACATTTACAGAGACCTGCACCTATTGCTAGCCTACCCACCATTGTCGCTCCATACGCTACTGCAATGTTTAACAGACTGCACTTGCAAGAAGTTTCCCAACACTCAAGGTTTAAGATTAGACAAAAGTTGCCAGATACCGGGAACACAATCAAGTCATTCCTGCCAACATTAAGGTTTGGCAGAATCAGCCCCACAAACTCAACTCACACAAACTGCCCCTTAACACCCAGGGGTGGTAGTGGTGGTTGTGATCTCATAACCAGGATTCAACCTTTTAAAGCTGGATGCAAGGAAGGGCAACAGTGCCTCCCACTGGTTTGCTCTGCCAGTCCTGCCATCTGCCTGCCTATCTCCACCTCCCTTACTAGGTCAAGCAGAATTCCCAGCAGGCGGACAAAAGGACCATGACGGAAATGAGAACGAAGAGCTATAACTGCTTTGAGGCTTGAAAAACCCAACTCTGTCTGGTGCCCAGGTTACAAGGCATCAACATCCTACAACTCTGGGCTGAGCTCTCTCACTCTGGGTAGCTTCGTTACTGCTAAGGAAAGTAAGGAGAACCTCTGCCAAATATCTGTGCAAATATGGGGGAAAATGGCCATTCATAACCAAAGAGAACTTTTAAGTGATGCAATGATGGATGGATGAGCCCAGAATGTCAAATGATAATTTTAACCCAGTGTTAAATGACTATTTTAATGGGTGTCAGATGCTTATTCTAAATTGAATAATGCAAAAAAAGTCTTTTCTGAGCATCTGTTCTAAATGTTACTCAGATAGAAGTGATAGAATTCTTGAATGTATCACTTCAGACAGCAGGGGTGTGAAAGGACACATCTTTTTTTGTAATAATCCCTGCATAAAATATTCCCCGTATTTAGAAACCTAGCAGAAGGCTATGTTTGCCCTGATAGGCTAGATGACCACATGCAGGGAATTTCACATGGGACAACACTCAAAAATATAGTCTCTCCCACCTTCAGTCTGTAGTGGTCCAGCCTGGAATCAGTACCACCGCATTCTCCAGGAAAAAAAACCCTTTGAAAGGCTTTTATTCAGGCTCTAAACATTAATGGCATTGCATGCTCCCAAGCTTCCCTTCAGAGAGAGTTCCACACTGTAGAAATAGCTCTGTTCCTAAATGACACGGACTCCACTTCATACCGCATAAGAATTGGGAGTAGGACATCCCCAGACAGATGCACGCATTTGCTCACCCTCAAGAGGCTGAGCAGCACATCAGGTAGGATATGCACAGCCGAAAAGCACACATCACGAAGACATTTTCTGTATATCCATAAAAGAAGTACCACATGCCAAATCAGCCTTAATTTCCTTTTTTGTCTTGGGGGACACACACAAGATTGCTTTCCACTTGATATTGTGGCATTTGCCACTGGGCAGGTGTCCCCTGTGTTTCTTCCACAGCAGATGCCTGGAGGCTAGCCTGTGGATACCAAGCAGCAGTAATTGCTAGATGACCAAAATAACACTGAAGTCACAGCATTTCAGTGAATCGTGTCTTTATGCAAGGGTGGGAAATCCCATCCTTCCATTTTACAAAAACACAGCAAAGTGGATCTATGTGCCCATCCCCAAATAGATTTATGAACTAGTGCAGTGGTATTCAAACTTTTTACACTGGGACCTACTTTTTAGAACGGCACTCGCATCAGGACCCACCAGAAGCGATGTCATTAACCTGGAAGTGATGTTTTGGCAGGATGTGACATCATCAAGCAGGAGTGCTATCATAGTAACATAATAAAATGACACTTCTGAAATGCAAACTGACATTCTTGGACTGCAGCAACTGCACAACCTTGAAACAAAAGCAACATTAGAACAAAATATTACGCAAACGCACTGAACGAAAAACAAAATTTGTTTGAAAATTCAAACTCTTACCACTCACAAAAGGAATATAACAAGAGTAAGGTCTGCAGTTTCCAGAATGGCTGCTCCCAGCTTTCCGTGACCCACCTGACATGAGGTTGCAACACACCAAGTGGGTCCCAACCCACAGTTTGAATAACACTGAACTAGTGCACTGCACATCAGATCAGCCATTGGTCCAGGTCTAAGCCAGACCTGCCTCCGATGACTGACAGATCTTCCCCATCACTTCTCACCCATTTATTGGAAATTCCTGGGATTTGAACTCGGGACCTCTGGCATGCAAAGCAGCCCCATTGAGTCATGGCCTCTCTTCAACCCCTCCTACAATGATTCTGCAGTGAGATCCACATCTTGAGAAGGTCTTGTGCACAAACTGTAATGCAGACTCCCACACTTTGGCAGTCCTCAAGAACCATACAGGACTGCACAGCTATTTTCAAAAGTCACCATGGACAATAAAGGATGGCCATATCCAGTGGTGTCATCTACTCTCTCGCAAGCCGGAACGCTGGGCGGGACTTGAGTGATTGACAGCCCGTCAACTCACTTCTGGTTTCTTCGCACGCCCCGCGCAGCTTTCCCTCGCCTCGGAGGGAGCGCCTGCTCGCCAGGGGGGATGGGTGGGGGGCGCGCCGGGTGCCTTGGCGAGCAGGCGCCCCCTCCGAGGCGAGGGAAAGCCGCGCGGGGCACGCGAAGAAACCGGAAGTGAGTCGACGGGCTGTCAATCACTCAAGTCCCGCCCAGCGTTCCGGCTTGCGAGAGAGTAGATGACACCACTGGCCATATCATTCCATCCACAGCCCTGAGATTCTGTGTACAGTAATTTAAGAGCCATTTCCATTATCATTCTTCCTGGAGTAAACTCAGTCAATGTGACACATACTGAGGTACTAGGAATTACACTTTGAAGGCTCAGACTGCAAGATCCAGATCACTTGTTTTAAAAAAGCCCTACAAAAAATGCTTTGAGTCCCACTTCTGCTACTGAAAGCTTGCCATTTTAACTACCTTAAATACTCACATGTAAGTCTAAAAAACTATGCCTGAAAATTGACCCTGAAAACATGGATCAACTTATGTTGTTCAGTCGCCAAGTTGTGTCCGACTCTTCGCCACCCCATGGACTGCAGCATGCCAGGCCTCCCTGTCTTCCACTAGCTTCTGGAGTTTGCCCAATTTCATGTTCATCACTTCGGTGCCACTCTCTAACCATCTCATCCTCTGCCGCCCCCTTCTCCTTTTGCCTTCAATCTTTCCCAGCATGAGGGTCTTCTCTGAAGAGTCCTCTCTTCTCATGAGGTGGCCAAAGTATTTGAGCTTCAACTTCAGTATTTGTCCTTGCAGGGAGCAACCAGGCTTGACTTCCTGGAGGATTGCCTGATTGGATCTTCTTGCAGTCCAGGGGACTCTCAAAAGTCTAGATCAACTTATACAGGGGTCAATACAATAATAAAGCTTCTAACAGCAGTGGGGGGGGAATGGGCTAAGAAGCAGAAAGCAAGGGGGTAAAAAAAAAAAAAAGCAATTTTACTTACCAGTAATTGTTCTCAGGCACCAACAAACAGCAAGCAAAAAACCAGTAGCCATTTTCCTTCTCCAAACAGGCAGAGAGGTGAAGGTGCTTTTGGGAATTATAGTCATTATGAAGGCTGCTGCTATGGAGATGCTGTGCTGTATTCCCCACAAAACCTACAACTCCAATAAGAACCTTCATCTCTTCCTTCTTGTTTGGAGAATACATTCACTTCTGTGCTGCCTCAGAAGAAAGTGAAACTGCTCTGCTTTTTGGGTTGCTTTCAGTTGCTGCCTCAGAACAAATACTAGTACCGTATATACTAAAGTATAAGTCGATCTCATGGATAAGTCGAGGGCAAATTCTAAACGCAAAATAATAGAATTTGCTATGACTCATGCATAAGTTGAGGGTGAAACTTAGGGGGCGGGTATGAAATTCTTTGAAAATGACTTACCAGTAATTGTTCTGAGGCAGCAACAGCAAGCTAACTAACAAAGGAGCTATTTCACATTCTTCTGAGGAAGCACAGAAATGGAGCTATTCTCCAAACAAGAAGGGAGAGAGATGAAAGTGCTTACTGGAGTTGTAGGTTTTGTGAGGAATACAGCACAGCACCTCCATGGCAGCAGCCTTCATAATGACTACAATTCCCAAAAGCATCTTCACCTCTCTGCCTGTTTGGAGAAGAAGGAAAATGGCTACTGGTTTTTTGCTTGCTGTCTGTTGGTGCCTGAGAACAATTACTGGTAAATAAAATTGCTCCATTTTTTTCTAACCACCCCCCCCCAGCTTTCTGCTTCTTAGCCCATTCCCTACCCAAGCTGCTGTTACAAGCTTTATTAACTGTATTGACCCATGTATAAGTCAATCCATGTTTTCAGGGTCAATTTTCAGGCATAAATTTTTAGACTTACATGTGAGTATACACAGGAAGTCATTTTCAAAGACATTCATAACCCCTCCCCCTAAGTTTTACCCTCGACCTATCCACAGGTCATAGCAAATGCTATTATTTTTGGCTTGAAACTTGCTCTCTACTTATCCATGAGTATATACTGTGACCACAACATCACTAGAGAATCACCTCGTACAAACAAACTAGCTCACTGCATATGGGCAGGAGATGTGGACGGATGGTTAATCTGCTGGTACTGCCTGAAGCTAAGCTGGAGAATCTGTGGTCTATTTTTGGATGGGAGACGGCTGTGACAAACTGCAGTACCTGTTGTGGCAAAATGGGGTCACTGTGGAGCTGATGAGCCAGTGTGGGAATGTTGTGAGAAGGCCAGCCAGCAAAAGAACTGAATCCAACCTTGAGGACCTGTCCAGGCTGGATTTACGATCACCTGCTGAAGTTCCACATCACGTGGCCAGAGGAGAGAACCACACTGTGAAGGCTACAGCTGGGACTGAGGATTCAGTGAATCGCAGAATATTGTATATTTGTAAAAAAAAACCATTGAGAAATGGTGGTTTAGACTAGCCTACCCATGTAAGCCGCCTTGGGCGTTTGCTTTGGCATGGAAAAGGCGGGGTATTAATTCTCCTAAATAATAAAATAAAATGCCACACCCCATACACTCTTACCTATTTTGAATGTAGCACATTGGAAAGAACTCCTGCCATGTACAGCCAGACAGGAGCTACACAACCAGTAAGAGGCAGCCTCCTACTGACAACACCAAGCAAGCTCGCAAGTTCTAGAGAACTCTGCTTCAGTCAGGATGGTGATGGGCAAGGAGGTTTTCCACTCATACATGGGAGAGGGTGCCTCTCATTCAACGTTTCTGGATTAGCTCACTGGCTTGCACTGCTTTCCGAGACGAGTCTCATTACCAGGAGATTCCCATGGGAAATCTGCACTGTTAAAAAAAGGACTGGTCCTTTCTTCCTGCTACTTGCAAAGAAGATAAAACAGCAGAAGTATACAGGGACGTGAAGGGTGTTAAGAAATACGCATGTTTTAGTCATCAATAGTCACGACTTTTAACAGCAGTGCAACTCATGAAAGAATCATTACAGCCAGTGATGACATTCAGGGGGAACGGACCAGAACGGGTGTTCCGGATCCTAACGGGCTCCGTGGCTGGTTCCAAGTTCCCGACAAGTACCAGTCAAAAGTGAGTTCCTGTTCCTAAATCATTTGAATGACACCACTGATTACAGCACTGAAGAAGGACCAGGAGCAGGATAAGGTGGCTACCTAAGGACACACATGATCTCTTGCAAAATGTTGCTCTAGTTTGGTTGTTCCCAACCTCCAGGAGACACCAGACCACTGAGCAAAAACTGGAATTGTGGTGGACCAGATGCAACCCCACCCGGCATACAAAAAATACAATTACACTGATTTATTAGAGAGCTATTATATTTAAAAGAGATGATTTGTGCTTTGCTCCTTTTGTTGTTGGATGTAGATGGCCCGTTTCCTTGCCCTCTCTGGTGGTCCAGGGGGAAGCATCTCCAGAGGTAGCACACTCACAATGGACTACCAGAAAGGGTGGGGAACAGACCACCCACAGTGCCAGCTGTGGCTGGAGGCAGTCCATTCTCTCCCCTCCCTTGTGGTCCTTGGGGAACAGCTTGCTCTGTGAGACACTGGAAGTGATCAAAAGCAGTTTTTTCCTACGACATTGGATCATCCTGGAACCCTACGGCATCTGGTGGGCTACTGTGAGATACAGGAAGCTGGATTAGATGGGCCTTTGGTCTGATCCAGCAGGGCTCTTCTTATGTTCTTAGGATAGCAAATTCTGTTTTATTTACCTCAGAAATTTATCTCAGGATGCCAGATACAAGGGCATGGCAACAGGATGCAGGCATCTTGTGGTCTCATGTGCTCCCTGAGGCATCTGGTGCGCCACTGTGAGATACAGGAAGCTGGACTAGATAGTCCTTTGGCCTGATCCAGCAGGGCTCTTCTTATGTTCTTAAGGCCCAAATTGGGTTGCAAGTTATTATTTACCTCAGAATTTTACCTCAGGATGCCAGATACAAGGGAGTAGCAACGAGATGCAGGCATCTTGTTGTCTCGTGTGCTCCCTGAGGCATCTTTTGGGTCACTGTGAGATTCAGGAAGCTGGACTATATGGGCCTTTGGCCTGATCCAGTGGGGCTCTTCTTATGTTCTTACGTCTTCTCAGGATCTTGCGGACCACAGGTTGGGATCCACAGCTCTAGTTGCAGGACTGACTGCCAAGAGCACCAATGTTTTGCAATGTTTATTTTATTATGTTGTACAATGTTATGGGACAAAAGCTGAGATGTGACTGTTAAATAAAATTAAGTTTTTATTTAGAAAAACCCCCATAAAAGACGTTGTTTTTGTCCAGAAGGCAGCTAACTGTTCATGAATGGTTTTACCTCTCTTGTTCACTGCTCCCCACCTCCACGATTATCTAATTTCTCTCAGCCCTTCCCAAGCTCGAAAGAGCAGTAACCACAGGTTTCCCAGGCAGCCCATGATCTCACCAGCCCCACCCAATACAAAAGAGCCTGTCCATAGCAGGAAAGGAGAGGCTGTCAACATTACAGGTACAATCAAATCAGCAGGTGAAATAAATTCAAATACTGAAGACAGGTGGTGAATCTTGTTCCAGTAAATGGTGAAAACAGGAAGGGCACTTAATTTTGCTTAGGAATTATGCAACAAGCCAAGATTTTAAGATTGCACAAAATTCTCTCTCCAGTAAGGGAGAAATCGGCATTCCTAACTTCATAGGCAATGCTTCTGGTTTCTCCCTCCCCACCCACCTGATTCCCCTTGGGCCAACTTTTGCTCAGCTCAGGAGGGATAGTAAAATTCAGTTTCCTTTTTTAAAATAAAGGCAAACTAGTTCTCCTTCCCCTGGACAGTCCCTTGTATTAATAGCTGCCTGAAAAGAAGAAATTCAATAGGTGAAGCTTTCCTTTATTGCTATACCTCCATGGCAGGAAAGGCTGAACTTGCTGAATTTCTGCTTGCCAAACTCTTTATCAGGTAAATTGCAGTGGGGAGCTGGGTTAGTTCCTTACAACAAAACCAACTTAATCGTGTGATTCCTTAAAGCTGTGGTTCTTAAACTTTTTAGCACTGGGACCCCCGTTTTCAAATGATAATTTGTCACTGGAGGTGATGTCATGGCCTGAAGTGCCGTCATTGTGACGCCAGAGCCTGCTGCTTTCCTGAGAATGCAGGAATAAGTTGGGTTATTTCTCAGCCATTTTCCAATAGCAAAATGAATCAGAAAGGGAAAAAGCCCATTTACAACCTGGACACAAACAACCACCCAGCCCTCCCCCTGTTCAGTGTCAGTGACTGCTCTAAGTGCTTCATGACCCACCTGAAACTGGCTCACAACCCAGTGGCGGGTTCCAACCCACAGTTTGCCACCCAGACCAATGAGTTTATTGTGGCATCACTTAGTTTGCCGATCAGAACACACTTCATCAGATTCATGACATTCCAGAGGTTTATCTGTCTTTCCACATCAAGCTCAAATGCACACTAAATAACTACAGTGACCGCTGGCGACAGTAGCCCCTGGCAATCACAACAGCACAAGTGCCTCCACACTTGTGATGGGAGTGAAATGCTCTGGTCTGAATGTAACTAAAAACACTTATTTGTATGGCACCTTCCAGCGTTCAAACCATTTCCTAAGTCTATTCTTGTTGCTAGCCATACAACAGTCCTGCAAGGTAGGCAAATATGATTCGCCTTATACTGCAGATGCAGGCCTGAGGCTGAGAGAGAGTGATTGGCCAAAGGCCATCTGGTGAAATTCAAACTGCAGGTTTCCTGATTAATAGCCAGGCTTCTTAGCCCTTGTGCTACAGTACTTCCCTAACTGGCCCAAAGTTAGCCGGAAACCTTCTAAACTGAGTAGAAGTAGAACCTGGGTCTTTCTAGCCCAACACAGATTCTTGCACATTCCACTATCAATGAAAATGGGTCAGAAACCACAGAGCCCCTGAGTTGGGAAACAGCTCCAAAGTTCTCCAGTCCAATCTCCTACAGGCATCAGTTCCCTCTCCCCACAAAGCCTAACTCTCTCCACCCACACCACAGTATCTCAAAGGAGAATCAAGATCCAGAGCAGCAAGGTGCCCCAGGATGAAAATATCTCCAAGGCACCAAGCCACTTGCAGTTCCTTTGGCAGCAATCCAGAGACCAAACATATCCCTTCTACATTGCATTTTGCCCTACTGCAGGCAAGGGAGGAGGAGGGCGTAGGGTGGAACAGGGAAAAAGGCAGGACCGCCTCATCTCCTGCTTTAAGGGTGCTTTTGAAAGTAATGCTTGTTCGGCAGGTTGCCACTGATGGAGAGGTGACACACACAAAGAGCTTTTGCTGATCAGCCTAACTGGGGGCGGGGGGGGGGGGAGGGGGCGGGGAGATCCTTCCTACTGCCAAACATGGCTTGTCAGACCCAGAGCCAAAACTCATTGCCAGATCTTCCCTTATTGAAATGTTATTTGGGTGGAAATCTCTCTCTCTCTCTCTCTCTCTCTTCTTGTGGCCCCCCAAATACAAAGAGAAAACCCATCCACCAACCCTGCTCTTACAAAAGTCTGCAAGGGAGAAAACTCACTTGACAGACCCCAACAGAATGCTATGAAATAATCAAAATTAAGATGGGTAATTTATCGTCCACAAGAAACAGAAACATGCTTTACACTTGATCATGCTTGCAGGTGCCAGATTAACGGGCATCCCCTCCAAGGTTAAAGCTCTCTCGGAAATCCCTTTCCAGATAAGAGAAGGGGAAGCGTCCCTTCAAGGGAAATGCAGCAGGAAGAGGTTCCCAAGACCAAGGCCGGATATTTTTATGGGTTTTCCCCACCGCACCAATTGAGAAACAGCAGCGTGCTGCAGGGAGAGACCTGCAGTCACACCAGGATTTCAGAAAACGGAGGAAGCAAACCTGAGTCAGACAACAGCCCAGAGAGTGACAGGTATAGACGACTCCCAGTTACGCCTCTCGGAACAGGAAAAGTTTTCAACTACCTTTTTAAAAAAAAAGCAACAAGAAGCAGGAACCTGTGCACAAAATGGGCATTTAGGGGACAGGATAAGATGATTTACTTGCAGGAAGATTCTTTACAAGCAAAGAGTTGAGTTTGGCTGTTCAGGACCTGAGTTCAAGATTCACCCCTGCAGCGTTTAGACTGGTGCTCAGGGCAACCTACAGGGGATTATAACTCATTTTATCCTCATAACAACCTTGTCAAGTTAATTATGCCAAGAGGCCACGACAGGCCCAAGGCTGCCCAACAAGTTTAGCCGGCAAGCTGGAATTTGAACCCAAGTCTGAAGGGTCCAAAATCAGAGGAAACTCTGCACTGGCTCTTGGGAACACCTCGGAAGTCGCCTCCACTCTCAGACATACTCTTGGCTTCTCACCCTCGAGTACTGGGAAGACCAACACCCCGAAGCAGCAGGCCGGAAATGGAGACCCCGGCATCAAACGCTGGACTACCGCTGGGACCGGGGAGGGGGGGTCCAATCCCGGAGGAAAACCAGCGGCTCCGCGTAGAAGTGGCTCAAGCACGACTGGAGAGGAAGGAAGGGAAAAGGGACCCCGACGGGGAAGAAGGAGGCAGCCCACTAGGGAGCCAGGCGTGGATGCATAGCCCGCCCGCCCCCCGGCAGCCCCCGGGCTTACCTTGCTGTACAGCTCCACCACCGACATGTCCTGGCCAGCGACGCGCAATCCGAGAGGGGCGCACGGCGAAGCGGGGGGCGCCCCCAGCAGCGCATCCGAAGCGGCTAGAATCCAAAGTGGGGCGCGGGGGCGCGGGGAGGACAGGCACGCCGGCTTCTACGCCCCGGGGCCCGGCCACATGGCAGGCGAGGCGGAGGCGGGGAGCCGGGACTCCGTCTGTGAGGGGAAGCGCAACGCGCGACCTTTGCCCGGCCTCGGCGGCGGCTGAAGTTCTGTACACACGCCCGCGGGTCGGGGGGGCGCCGCTGCTGCTGCTGCTGCCCTAAGAGGCGGAGCTTGATCGCCGCTCCCCTTCCAGGTATGGGAGGTGCTGGAGGCGGGGGAGCAGCGAGCAGCCGGCCGGTGCCTTTTTCCCTCGCCAGGCGCAGGTGGCGAAGGAGGCGGCTGGAGGTGCGTCGCCCGTCCCCTTGCAGCGCGGCTCGCGGCAGCCCTTGGCGCACAGCAACCCAGTGCGCGCGCAGCGGCCGCCCTCTGCTGGTCGCTGGGCAAACCCCGCCGCCACCCCTCCTCCTCTCTCCCGGGAAAGGCGAACAAGAGACCCGCGGCTGGCAACTTTCTTTTGTTTTACGTCTGACTTTGCTGGGCAGTTTGAACAAGTTGCGGCACATGCCGCCGAAGATCTTTCTCGCCGCGTTTCCCAGCCGGAAGAATCTTCCCCTGCGGAACTGCTGTGGGCTCGCTGAGGCTGTTAAAGGCACAGGAGCCCTGACAGCCCAGCGGCAACACGGGTTGATATAATCCTCCTGTTTTTCAGTCGGGGTTAAAGCACGAGTTTAGTACTGGAAGGCGTGCTTGGAGGGTCGCTTAATAATCGTAGGGTTTCCTAGATACCAACGGGGACAGCGTGCCGAGATGAGTTGCAGTATTTTTATCCCGCCTGTCTCCCACGCTGAAGGGGACCCAAGGCGTCCAACAACACGCACACATCAATACTATACCTTTAACCATTGTATAGAAGAGGGAATTTGGGCAGGTGCAGCTTTTTGCATCCCTTCCATGTTGAGCTGCACCTGCACAAATCCCCTCTTCTATACAGTGGTTAAAGGTATAGGCACGCTGCCCCGTTGGTATCTAGAAACCCTGTTTAAACGGATTATCGTTTGAGCCTGGTTTAGCCCTCCAGCCGTAGAGTCATTAGATCATCGATGCCCTCTCTTACTTTAAAAACAAACATCCCTGCAAGTAGAAAACTAGCATGGAAGGAGTGGGCTGGGCTAGAACCTTTTCCCCTGATAACTCCAGGCCTTGAGAAAATACATAGGAATGTGATCAGCACGATTTCCTAATAAGCTTATTTACTTACTTATTTCCTCTGTTGGTATACACACCAAAGTTGCTTTGCTGGCAAATGAACAGGTAGTCATCCCCCAGAACACTAACTGGCTGGTTTCCCTCTTTAGGATTGCAAAATGGCAAGTGCAAAGGTCCAGTTCATGGTCTTTCAAATGCAATGATAAGGGAGCCAGTTGCACAAAATCAAAAGGCAGCATCTGAAGCAGACCTTGATGGGCAAACTCAGTTGGCACACAGGAGGCCCATCCAGGAGTCAGTCATTGGCACCTCCATCTGTAAGGATCTGAGCAAGCCTGGAAAAGAGGCCTTGGGAGGCACTGCCTGGGAGGGGGGTAGCACCTAGTCAAAATGGTGCCCACAACACCCAGTGAAAGTGCACCCCCAAGCTGGAGGGGGTGTCACATCATTACATGCACCTTTCCCCCCTCATCCATTACTACTTTAAAATGCCAGGCCAGAGCATCTTTTCTTTAAAGTAGCCTAAAAGCCAGCTATGTAAGCTTCATGGATATATAAGCTGACTTATAACTTTTAAGGTTATGGTGAGCTCAGCCTTAGTTCTTTTGTACTTGGTTCTTTATATTTGCTGAGTACAGTTTGAAATCCCTGTGTCTCCACTTTTAGCAATCTGCATCAGTGTCTGAAAAAGCCACATGTGAGCAGAGACCATCATGCAATGCTTCCAATTTGCCTATATAACTGGGGGGCGGGCACATGCTAATCTCCCATGCAAATTAGAAGCATTGCATGATGGTTGCTGCTCACATGTGGCTTTTTCAGACACTGATGCAGATTGCTAAAAGTGGAGACACAGGGATTTGAAACTGTACTCAGCAAATATAAAGAACCAACTACAAAAGAACTAAGGCTGATCTCACCATAACCTTAAAAGTTATGAAGTTTATATATCCATGAAGCTTATAGAATTGGCTTTTAGGTTACTCTGAAGATGCTTTGGTACTTTAAAGATGTTATGAATGGGTTGGGGAAGGTCCAAGGAGTTGTGGGGGTGTGGTGGGCCATGCTAAGGGTGCCCACACCCAAGATGGTGCCCATGCCACCATTTGCATCCCCTAGATCTGCACTGCTTGGGTCCACCAGCTCTGGGCTATGAAAAACCCCAAACCCTCATCTTGTTCCTCATCTTGCACACTGCCATGCAAGACTAGAAAGTATTGGAAATGAAATAGAAATTTCCTGCACTTCCAGGTTTTACAGCAGTGCATAAGGTACATGATGAGGAAAGGAATTGTGTGTTTTTCTCCACCGGGAAGCAAATCATTGCATCTTGCATTGGCAGAAGGTGGCAGCTGCAGACTCAGGGTGAAAGGCACCCTGAATCTGCCACTGCCTTGGCCCTCTTGAAATCTGCCACGGATGCAACCTGTGCCAGGTGGCTGTATTGATGGGCTGGTAGAATACGGCAGGTGTTTCTTGAATGTAAGCAAGAACTGTCCCTTTTGTGTGTATTAATATAAGAACATAAGAAGAGCCCTGCTGGATCAGGCCAAATGACCATCTAGTGCAACTTCCTGTATCACACAGTGGCCCACCAGGTGCCTCAGGGAGAACACATGAGACAACAAGATGCCTGCATTCTGTTGGCACTCCCTTGCACCTGACATTCTGAAGTAGCCTACTTGTAATGTAAGGAGGTTGCACTACCCATCATGGCCTATAGCCATGGACTTTTCCTCCAGAAATCTGTCCAATCCCCTTTTAAAGGCACCTAGGCCAGATGCCATCACCAACTCCTGTGGCAAGGAGTTCCACAGATGAATTACCTGCTGGGTAAAAAAGTATTTCCTATGTGTTCTAACTCTCCCAACACTCAGTTTTAGTGGATGTCCCCTGGTTCTGGTGTTGGGAAAAGAACATCCCTCTATTGATTCTATCCTTCTCATGCATGTGCCCCTATCCTCCCATAAAACAGTGAAATGCATTTAGAAAGGAAATTAAAACCTATATTACCGAACAAGGATAGGGCCCCAGAGTTTAGCACAGCGATTAACATATAATTAGTACTAACACTATTTTAAAGAGAATTTCTGATTCATCTATAAAACTTTTAATTATAGATCTTTAAAAAATCAGAAATGTATCTACCAGGAAAATTCCCTTGTCTTATCTACGGTATCCAGGGTGACCCTTATTGGCAGTTCCTGGCATTTCAACCTAATGTGGCGCTAATCTATAATCAAGATTGGATGCCATTCTGTTTTCCACCATCTAGCAGTGTTTGATTTTTAAACCAATAAGACGTGTGCTCACATATTGATATGGTCATGGAGCTCACTGATTGGCCTTTAGCTGGTCACTTTTCAGTTCAACCTACCTTCCAGGGTCGTGATGATGACATAGAGATATGAGTTCTCTGAAGGAAGCGTGGATACAAATGTAAGTAAGTCTGAATGAGAAAACCCTTATTTAAAGCATCACAATAACTGAAAAGTAAAACACACACTTGCATGCACAAGGTTTAATAATGCAGTTAAAAACAGATGTCAGGTTACAGTGTAGGAAAAAACCCTCTGCATTAAATGCTGGAGAACCCATCTGTGGTGTACCTACAATTACATTTTGCAAACAGCTGCTCCCCATCATTTTTGGAGCCAACATAGCCTCTGTTTTGTTCTCTCTGCTGGGAATAGCTCCAAAGAAGATGGGGAGTGGCTGCTTAAAACACTTAGTGCTATGACCCCCCCTCTAGGTACACCTCTGGAACTAACAGTGGTCAGAAGAGATTATAGTGGGCTAAGTGATTTACAGCAAATCCTACGCGTGTCTACTCAGAAGCGAGTTGCACTGAGTTTAATGCAACTTACTCCCAGGTGAGTATGCATAGGATTGCAGCCTTAGTGAAGACATTTTTTATTCCACTGATATTAATACATGTTTTGAGTATGTTGCAAGTTTGCATTCTGAAAAGGACACACCTAAGACTGCAAGCTGATTCATTGGTGACCCTATACATTAATTGGCTCCTCCCAATGAATTAATTGGCCCCACCCACTGCTTGAATTCGCTGTGCAGATGGGGCTGCAAACCTACACTCACTTTCCCATTGACCACAATGGGACTTACTTCTCTGTAGGCTTGGGTTGTTACCAGACGTGTCATGTAGTGGGTACGCGGGGGTACGCGTGTACCCGTTCCTAGGATTAGGCTGGCCCCGCCCATTCACCCGCCCACTCGTTGACTCCATCAGTGCTCCGCTCCGCCCCCTGCAACGTTTGAATTGCCTGCACGTTTAAATTGCCTGCATGTTCTCAGAGCCAGGCAGGCAGGCAGTGGAGCGAGGGAGACCGATGGCAGCGGCAGCGGCAGCAGCAGCAGCAGCAGCAGCGTGAGCAGGTAGGCTGCCTGAGGCTCCCTCCCAAGGAGGTGTGGCGGTTCCTGGGGGGGAATCGGTAGCCCACGCGGGGGCCCCAAAGAAGGCTCTGGACTCCCGGGCCTTCTCCTGGGCCGCCGTGCGGCCTACGGAGGAGGCGTGGCGGTTCCTGGGTTCCGGCTATGACCTCACTTCCAGTGGGTGGGCCCCGACACAAGTGCCAATCAAAAGTGAGTACCTGTTGTTAAATCATTTAGATGCCATTACTGGCTGTTACCTCTTCCTAACAATGTTGGATAATCTCAGAAATTTAGCAGTGAGATGGAAAGCAGCTTTTGTTGAATTTCTGATCCTTGCAAGGAAACAAAAGATACCACCTCATTAGGTTATCTCACTTGGGCTAAGTGCCTACAATACTGGCAACATTAGCAGTTAGTTCTGCATTGATGTCTCTTTCCTATGCTTAGTGTGGCTAATTAGCACTTTTCTTTAAAACACTGAATTGAGATTAAGCACTTTATCAATTGTTTTCCGGTAACATACCTGTTCCTTAGATCACATTGACTTCAGGACTTGACAGTCTGTTGCCTTCTTTAAAGTAAGAGTTAATGTTTAATCCTACTTGGAATAAATGGATCCCTCCCCCCCATCAACTTGCAGAAGATCCAGGTCTGAATCCAGTGGTGTAGCTGGGGCGGGTAGCATGGAAAGTACTGTAGACAACCAATGTGTTGTGAAAGTGGCTGCTCTCACTCACCATCAGAGCCATTCCAGGCAGTGTCAGCATGTTACCATCACTGCCCGGAATGGCTCCAACATGGAATGGGAGGGCCTGCTTACACAGCACTTTGCAGCACCTGCGGTGCTTTCTGCACCACCAAAAGTAAGCAGGTGCCAGGTGCAAGGAAGTGGCAACAGGATGCAGGCATCTTGTTGCCTCATGTGCTCCCGGAGGCATCTGATGGGCCACTGTGGGTGCAATCCTAAACTGAGTTAGGCTAGCATAAACTAAGCCAGCAAAGTTTGGCCAGTACAATGGCCACTGTAAAGTATGTTTGGACCACTCTCAAGAGTCAGAGAGGCCAGCACACAGACGTGAGCCATCCTCTCTGACTCCGAGAGTAGTCTAAACACGCTTTATGGTGGTCCTTGTGCTGGCCAAATTTTGCTGGCTTAGTTTATGCCAGCCTAACTCCAGTTTAGGATTGCGCTCCCAATCTCTCCTAAGCCCACAAACTCACTGTGAGGCTCTCTCACAGCACCAGAACCAGGGGACATCCACTAAAATTGGATGCTGGCCCAACTTTGCAGGCTTAGTTTATGCCGGCCTAACTCAGTTTAGGATTGCACCCAGAGTGGCCCACCAGATGCCTCAGGGAGCACACAAGGCAACAAGATGTCTGCATCCTGTTGCCACTTCCTTGCACCTGGCACTTGCTTACTTTTGGAAGCAACTATATTTAATTCTGGTCTGTTACCCTAAAAGAAACTGAAACAGAAAATATAATAGATGGCATCTCTGTCTAACAACCAGAGCTGGATTTGGGGGTTGGATCCAGTCGCGGATCTAGGGGGGCTATGGGGGGCAAGAGCCCTGGGCGCCATCTTGGGGTGGCACCGATGGCATGGCGCCCCCGTGCCCCCCCCGCAACATGGCGCACACCGCGCCCGCTCCCCTCCTGTCCGCCGGGATGCGCAAGCACTTTAAAGTGCTTGTGTGCCCCGGCAGACAGAACGGGGAGCGGGCGCTGTGCACTCCGGGCTGGGGGTTTAAAGTGCACTTTAAACCCCCGGCCCGGAGTGCACCCCGGCGGCTCGCTCCCCTCCTGTCCGCCGGCACACGCGAGCACTTTAAAATGCTCACGCGCCCCGGCAGACAGGGAGGGAAGCGAGCGGGCTCTGCGCACTCCGGGCCGGGGGTTTAAAGTGCACCAAGCCGGGAGGGAAGCCACACCCTGCAACGTCATGACGTCGTGACATCATGACATTGCGGGGGGGGCGCATTGTCATTCCCTGCCATGGGCGCGGTTCTGATTAGAACCGCCCCTGGTTGGATCCAGATTCACCCAGAACCATAAGAGATCTGTCCTGCCTTTCCCCAATACAGATCTCCCCACAGTCTCCTTCAATTCCTTGCATCGCATCCCAGACTTTCCCAAAGGTCCCACATCTCTCAGGGCTCTGCAGTGGAGAGGAGGAGGTGAGGAAGATCCCTTGTACAAGCATTTGTCTGGATCCAACCCTTGGTTATTAAATTTCAAGTCATCTCACACCCGGTTGTGAGGTTCCTACATAGTGTTAAGATGCAGATTAATTGCCAGGGGATTTTTGCCATGATCAGTGTGTAGCCATGAAATATTGAATACTGGCTGATGTGCTGTTGGAAAAACAGATTATTCATCGCCACTTGGACTGGTGGAACATGAGTAACCTCTGACTCAAACAATGTTAGAAAGGACGTAACTCCCTCCACTCTGCAGGAAAGGGCAAGAGGAAAGGGAACAGAACGGGGTATCTGTGGGCTTAAAGGGCATCTTCAACATTGGCATGATCAGGATACACTCACTGAACTGCTCAGCTGGGCACAAAATTTGCAGAAATTTCAGGAACACTCTGCAATGGAATCAGAGTCAATACACAGCACTGCATTCTTTCTGTCCACAGGAACATGAATTGACTTGAAACATATTTTTTTCCCCAAGAAGTTGAATCTGGCATGTTTGAATGATCCACCTCTTGTCCCTAGCAAGCTGCCTGTAGGAAGAACTGTGTGGCAAGAGCAGCCTTGACATTCGACGTTGGACAGTGTTTTCTGCTCCACTCCTCAATGTACTGTGGGGAAGGGTACATCCCGGAGAGGGCTGGCGAGTGCTTGAATGAAAGGCTAGGGCAGAGGAAGCCTGGTCCCCTTAACTGCTGTCTTGAGAAGGCTATGGGAAGGAGCGGAATATCAGGGTCTAGGGCAGCGGTTTTCATATTTTTTACGGCCACAACCCTCCTCGTTGGCTGTGGCGGCCACAGCACATCCCCGAACGCCTTGCAGCTTCTAAGTTGTGTCCCAGAATGCAACACCACATTCTGGGGCACGACATGGCCCAGAATGCCTTGCAACTTCCAGATAGCACTGCCCCCACAACAGCCTCCCAAAATCAGGTTGTGTGGCTTACAGTTGGAGAACCGCTGGCCAGGGGAATCCCACTCTTTCAAGCTCCTTTTCTGTAGCTAGCCTTTCCCCCCTTCCTTTCTCCCTTTTAATTAGTGCATAGTGAAAATACCATAATGAAAACAAAGAGTGCAGAAAAAGAAAATGGAGGGAAAACGCTACTCTAGATTTCAGGCTGTAGTAAGCACAGTAGTGCACTGACCCCTTGAGGCAGCATGCTCTCCTCCAGAATGGCCATCTTCCTGCTCAGACAGGACTGCATTGGAAAAGGCAGGAGATACCCCGAGGAGATAGGGAATGGTATCAGCAGTGGCCCCTTGTCCCAGATTAGCCAGGAAGTACAGGGTTAATCCCAGAGCTTCTGCAAGCCTCAGGAGCACAGCTGCAGGCTGATGAGGGCTTTGGCTATGAAGGGAGGTTGGCACAGGTGCACATGGGTGTGGCTGATGAATTAAAGCCTGCCTAGCAACAGACACCAATTGGCCTGCCCTCAGTATAAAGTAGGAGGCAGGAGCTGCAGTAAGTTAGCACCGGGTAGGTGTAGTACCAGGTAGGTGTAGGCTGGATGGATTGGGACTGGCCAATGGATGGCATGTTAAAGGACTGGATAAAGGAAGGTAAGAAGACTGTGCATTGTTATATGGCTGCCACGCCCCTGGAGCCACCAAGTGGAAGAGGCAGGTGTGGCTTAGGCAAGCTGACTACCTATTGTTTGGTGGTGGGCTTTTATGGTGCCAAGTTAGGGTATTTTGAGCTAAACCAGCGATGAGGGCAGTCTGGAGGAGGCTGGACAGCCGGTGAATCCAAGCAAGGCTCCTGGAAGAGAGGAGGCCCAGTGGGTGAAGGAACCCCCTCCCTCTTGCCTATCTCTGCTCTGGAGGGTAAACTAGTTAGCCTAATGTGGGCATCGGGGCCCTTGGGGGAGGCCCAGCAGGGAGTTTGGCAGAACAAGGACCTGCCTCCAGCTCTCTGGCCCACTCTGAACAGTGCACCTTGTGCTCCCATTCCTCAAGTGGGGCCTCCCTGACTGGGCTTTTCGGCAGTATTGTAGCAAGAGGGGGCTGGTGCAGTAAGTACATGCCATGTAAGTGGACACTCCCACTTGCCATTAGAGTCATTCAGAGCAGCAACAGCAATGCCATCACTGCCCTGAATGGCTCTGACTGCATGTGGGAGGGGCCACTTATATGGTGCAATGCAGCGCCGCCTCTTATTGCACCACCACCCCTCTCGCTACGATACTGCTTCCTAGTGATGTCCCCTGGGCAGGCCTTCCAGAGGCTGAGGAGTAGCCTCTGGGTACCAGTTTTCCTGAGCGGGGTCTTAGGCCTCACCTGTCAAGATGTGACAGGTGTCTTGACCCCTGACAAGATGTGGCCAACTCACATCCTTCTGAAAAAACTCCCTTACGATTCTGAAGTTGCTTACTCATTTCACTATGGAATATTGTTTATTTAAAAGTGTAGGTGTTTAGCAATTTTAAAAACAAACAGATGCTTCTACTTTAGTTGGAAAAAAACACGTGGGCTTTAAGCAAGACGGTTCCTTCCCTTCAATGAATGTATACGCACAAAACAAACAGGATACGTTTTAACTACCTAGTGACGGTTTTTATATTGGGCAAATTATAAATGTCATTTTTAAATTCAAAAATAAATCAAGACAGCAGCTGAGAATTGGAGGCGAGCTGTCTCCGTAAAGGATGGATATTTATCAGCTTCATGTAAGGCCTGGAAAGGACATCGGCCACCTTTTGCTGGAAAACGGCCTCGGCTTCCAGCGCTGCTGCCTGTTCCCGGGCCTCCTCTTCCTTTTGCTGATTTTGGGCTTGCTTCTGGTGCTCCATCTGAGCTCGGAGGTCTTCCCTATATTCCTTCGCTTGCTGCAGGCCCCTGGAAATAACAAAATGCAATGTGGCACATACAGGTAACAAGGAACACACTGTGGGCGCAATCCAAGCCCTGACGTGGCGCGGACGCAACCTTGTTGGGCTGGCGCTACAGCACTATCACCCCCACGGGAATGTCGAGGGGTACCCCCGTGTTGGTGCTGGAGCTCCCGGGCCGACGCTAGCGCAGTTTAGCACCACAGTTTAGGATTGGGCTGCCCATAGCACATTGCACGTTCAACAGCACATTTCACACGTTTACAACATTCCACATACAGAGCTGGTATTACTACCATCAGTGGCGGATCTAGGGGGGGCAGGGGGCAAGAGCCCTGGGCGCCATCTTGGGGCCGTCTAGGAGGGCGCCAGAGGCCCCCACAACATTGTGTGGGTAGACCTGGGCTCTGGAGCTCAGGTCTACCCATTGGGACCAGCCGCAAGTAGATCTGGACTCCCTTGAAGGGAGTCCAGGTCTACCCGCAGCCATTTCTAATGGATAGACCTGGGCTCCCTCGAGGGGAGCCCAGGTCTACCTGCGGTCATTTCTAATGGGTAGGCCTGGGCTCCCTTGAGGGGAGCCCAGGTCTACCCGTGGCTGGTCCCAATGGGTAGACCTGGGCTCCCGTCTACCCAGGGCTGCTTCTGGTGGGTAGACCTGGGCTCCCAAGGGGGCGCACTTCTATTGGCTGCCCCGGGCGCCATTTTGACTAGGCCCACCCCTGACTGCCATGGTGTAAGAGGGTCCTGGATTATTATTCCCATTGTTGTGTATGGGGATGGGGGCTAAGAGAACAGTGGTTTGCCTAAAGCCACCTCATGGCAAAGGTAAGATCTGAACCAGGGACACATACCAGCTGGGCAAGAAGCAGATGCATGCAATTTGAGCAAAATCTCGAGTGTGTGTAGGGGGAGGACCTGCAACCGCACCAGCATTTCTACAGGAACAAGAGCAGTGCAGCTGCAACGCAATGCCTTCACTTGTGCACCTGCACCAGCGTTTGTCTTCTTTCTTCTCTTTCCTTTGAGCCCCTCTTGGCAAATTCCTGCGCTGCAGCCCACAGAGCAAAGAGCAGCACAGGAAGCAATTACTTCCCCAATTAATTGCCCCAAGTTGTGGAAGGCCCAAATGTTTCCTGCCTGAAATTGGTCTAGCCCAGTGGTGTCATTCAAATGATTTAGGAACAGGAACTCACTTATGATTGGCACTTGCCGGGAACCCGGAACCAGCCACGGAGCCCGTTAGGATCCGGAACGCCCGTTCTGGTCCGTTCCCCCTGAATGACATCACTGCCTTTGCCCCCCTAGGAATCCGGAGTCGCTCCCTTTAACCCTCTGAGTGCTGGCCAACCAAGAAGAAAAGCTCTTTGCAGAGGAATTGGGAGGAGGGAGAGTGAAGTGGGCAGAGTCAGCCCTAATTTTAACTAGTGGAACTGAGTTCCCCCGCGTTCCCCCTGCATGACATCACTGGTCTAGCCCATTTCACTCTAAACAGCAGGCACAGATCCAAGCAAGCCCAGCAGGGCAGCTGACGCCTACCCCGGGGTAGTGCACTCCCAACCTGTGCTGGGTATGGGACAGGCCAGCTGACCTGCCTGTTCCCCGTACAGGTTAGGATTGCGCCTTTAACCACATTAGCAGAAGGAGAACAAACTGCCTGCCTCCAGGATACATCCCATAAAATATAGGTAGTGCAAATTCCCTCTGTTGCAGAAGGTTGCTGCAGTGAAGCCACCTAATACAGAAAAGTCCATCCAGCCACACTGATCAATTTTACACTCCGCCTCTCCTGCACAAAGATAGCAAAGTGATGGTCAGGTTGGTCAAAAGCGGATGACAGTTCTATTAAGTGGCAGTCTCGAGGATAACAAGAGCAACCTGGCAGATGTGCCGCATCTACTTCGATCAGCAACACCCAAAGGATACCCCTCCTTGAAGGTCTGCCTTGCTTTGCAGCACCAAACTGCAAAGAAAGCAAGCTCCAAATAACATCCAGCAATGCATCTGTCCTGCAGATCAGCCTCACAGGTGAGTTATAAACAGTCCCAGGAGTAGCTCTTTGAAAAACAGGACTGCACTCAAGTTCATGATTCCCTTTCTATTTCACCTTTCTCCTGTCCTGGAGTTCAAGGTAGCAAAGTTGGAGTTCCCAGGCACTGGCCAGCCAGAGACCTGCTTAGCTTCAGACCACAGCCATGTAACACTGGGAGCACAATCCTAACCTGCAGTGAGGCTGGCCCAGTTAGGCTAGGAATGTTTGGCACAAGGGATACCATAAAGTATGTTTTTACCACTCTCAGGGTTAGAGAGGCCAGCACACAGACGTGCACCATCTTCCCTGACTCAGAAAGTGCTCCAAACACGCTTTACGGTAGTCCATGTGCTGACCAAACTTTGCTGGCCTAACTGTGCCGGCCTAACTCCAGATTGCACCTTGGGAGAGTCTGTGGGCTACGTTTTGGTTTCCTGCTGCCTTTGTGCTCCTACATCTCATTGCTCTCTGTAACAGTGCTGCCACAGATGAAGCTTATTCACAGAAGAGAAGTCTACCATGGCTATTAACTATGGTGAGTATATGGAACTTCCATGTTGCTAGGTGGGATGCTCCCAAATACCATTCACATGGAAGACGTTTGCTTTCCTGCTCAGTTTGCGGACGTTCAGGAGGCATCTGGCTGCCTACTTTTGGAAGCAAGATGCTGCTTGCTTTTTGGTCTAGAAAAATGGCGCTTGAGGGGGAACTTGATTGAGATGCACAAAATTCTGCATGGGATGGATAAAGTGGATAGAGGGAGGTTCGTTTCCCCCTCTCACAATACCAGAACCAGGGGATACCTGGCTGAGCGTTGGAAGAGTGAGAACAGCTAAAAGGAAATACTTTTTTACCCAGTGGAGGGGGTGATCTGGCTTAGGCGCCTTTAAAAGGGGACTGGACGGTTTTCTGGAGGAAAAGTCGATCGCAGGCTACAGTCCATGATGGGTAGTGCAACCTCCATACTTTAGAAGTAAGCTTCCTCAGAATGCCAGCTGCAGGGGAGTGGCAACAGGATGCAGGTATCAAGTTGTCTTGTATGCTATCTGAGGCATCTGGTGGGCCACTGTGAGATACAGGAAGCTGGACTAGATGTGCCTTGGCCTGAACCAGTGGGGCTGTTCTTATGAGTACATGTCTGAAGAGGAGCATCTGTTTTTGGTGGCTGTCAAAGAGAAATGCTGTGGAGACTAGCCACCAGTGTGTTTACCTCAGAATTTATCTCAGAATGCCGGATACAAGGGAGTGGCTACCGAATGCAGGCAGCCTGTTGTCTTGTGTGCTTCCTGAGGCATCTGGTGTGCCACTGTGAGATACAGGAAGCTGGACTAGATGAGCCTTTGCCCTGATTACAGTGGGGCTCTTCTTATGTTCTTAGGAGAGCAAATTCTGTTTTATTTACCTCATATTTACCTCAGAGGTTTACCTCAGAATGCCAGGCGCAAAGGAGTGGCAACAGGATGTAGGCATCTTGTTGTCTTGTGTGCTTCCTGAGGCAACTGGTGAGCCACTGTAAAATATAGGAAGCTGGACTAGACAAGCCTTTAGCTTGATCTAGTGGGGCTCTTCCTATGTTCTTATGGACGAAGGAACCTTTGGCCTGGTCCAGCAGAACTCTTCTGATGTTCTTCAGAGCTTTAAGAATATAAGAAAAAGCCTTGCTGGATCAGGCCAAAGGCCCATCTTGTCCAGCTTCCTGTATCTCACAGTGGCCCACCAGGTGCCTCAGGGAGCATGCAGGACAAACAGATACTTGTGTCCTGCTGCCACTCGCCTGCATCTGGCATTTTAAAGTAGACTATTACCCTTGCACCACCCCCAAGGAAGACACCAGACTGAGGCTGGGGTTTAACTTTATTAAGCACAATGTAAATTATGTAACCTACTGAACACCCATCCCTCCCTCGCCAGTCTGGGGTAGGCCAAAGAAACCACAAAAAACTGCCATCCATACTTGGCCAATTTGGATGACAGAAAAAAATTCCTACCCGGCTCTCATGATGAGCGACCAGCTAATCTCAGACTGGACATACCCATCTTAGCTTGTAACCTGTAATGGAGTTTTCCTCCATAAGTTTATCCAATCCCCTTTTAAAGGCATCCAGGCCCAATGCCATCACCATATCTTGCAGGAAGGAGTTCCACATTCTGATTACACACTGGGTAAAGAAATACTTTCTTTTGTTTGTTCTAACTCTCCTAACACTCAGTTTTAGAGGATGAAAATGTGTGTAGTTTGTATGGTGATTATAGGAGTTTTTCTTGGCAAAGAATTAACCTCTGTTGGCACAGACGTTCTTTTAAACCACAGAACACCTACACAGCGCTGCTGAGAACAGCAGAGGACATTACCTTGCATACTTTCCCTCTTCTTGACAATTGTATTCCTGAATGGCTGCGTTTAACAGTTCCCTGTCCCGAGAAAGGGCCTCTTGTTCCATGCTGTTTCTTTGCCCTGTGGAGAGGTGGGGGAGAGAAAGGGAGATGGGAAAAGACAAAGTAGATGCACTGGCTAACATTGAAAGGTAATTGAATTCTCACTGAAAGAGGCCGGTCTCAGCACTCCTTCCCAATTCTTTCTGTTGCTTCAGGTACAAAAGGCCTTCTAGGCTGTCTTTCATGCATGTTGCCATTATGATTGTATGTACAAGAGTGGGCCTGAGGAGGAAGCGGGGAGAAGGGATGAGGAACCTTTGGTGAAATTTGAGGGCATCACCTCCTAAATGGCTGCACTCATAGGATGGAGAAGAGGGAAGACCTGCTTCTGCAGATACCAGGTTGGGAGGGCTAAATTCCTTGTGCAAACGGACCATCACACATCAGGAATTAAGGGCACGATCCTAACCTGGAGTTAGGCCAGCAAAGTTTGGCCAGCGCAAGGGCAAGGTCCAAAGCCGTAAAGCGCATTTGGACCACTCCCGGAGTCAGGGAGAATGGCGCATGTCTGTGTGCTGGCCTCTCTGATGCCGAGAGTGGTCCAAACATATACGGTGTCCCTTGTGCTGGGAAAACTTTCCTGGCCTAACTGTGCCAGCCTAACTCCAGGTTAGGATTGCACCCAAAGGCTCAAACCATGTGTCAGTTAATGCGTGTTCTGGATGTGTGTGCTATCTGTAACAGTAACAGAACATCTGAAGGGCCAGAGTGTGCATGGCTTGCAACATGTACTTTGGCTCTGAGGACGTTGGGCTCTGCCTCCATCAGTCAATGGAAGACTTGCAGGCACAGACAATGGCTCCCGTCATTTTTCTCTTTCAAGATGAGCCCTTCGTCCCTCCTCCCGCAGCTGATTGCTTTCTGCAGACTGTGATGAGAAGTCTTCATCAGCGCAAAGATGTGCCATTTGGGACTTCTCCCAGTCTGCAGAAAGCAATTGGCTGCAGCGGTGGGGACTTTCCGGAGGAGGAGGGAATTGCTCCTCCACAGCCAATTGCTTCCTGCAGTCCGGGAGAAGTCCTGATTGGCACAAAGAAGGCTTCTTTGTGCTGCCACTTGGTGAATGCTGGCATGTCACCTTTGACAGATGTGGCATAAGATCTTGGGCAGAGAGGCCTTTCCTAGCTGTGCCACAGGAGCGCCCTTAATAGAATATGCCAAGGAGGGAACCCGAGATCTTTGACAGGCAACATAATGGCTTGTGGCTGGTCAGAGTTCTTCTGGTGTCAAGTGCCTTCCTTGCTGGTGTGGCAGCCCCTGCTCCTCCCACTCCTTGCATTGCAAAGGGGAGAAGGGCACAGGGTGGAAGAAGACATGGAGAGCAAAGTAGAACAGTGAGCTGTTCCATCTCCTCCATTTTACAAGCCAAGGAGTGGGATTAGGAAGAGAGCAATGGAGGCGAGCAGGCGGGTGGCACTGCCCTTCCTGCCAATCTACTGCCCAAAGGAACCAGCTCAGTTGGCCTCACGATAGGCTGGCTCTGCACGTGTTCTGCCCTGAGCATTAGCCCCTGTCCTTTAAAACAGCAGGGATGTGGTGCTGCTGCGGGTTAAATCGCTGTTGCTGAACTTGCTGACCGGAAGGTTGGCAGTTGAAGACCATGCAATGGAGTGAGCTCCCGTGGCTTGTCCCAGCTCCTGCTAACCCAGCTCCTGCTAAGTTAAGCCAGCGAAGTTTGGCTGGCACAAGGGCCACCATAAAGCATGTTTGGACCAGTCTTTGGACCAGTCCCGGAATCAGGGGGACGGCGCATGTCTGTGTGACTCTGACTCCGAGAGTGGTCCAAACATACTTGACGGTGTCCCTTGTGCCGGCCAAACTTTGCTGGCTTAACTGTGCCGGCCTAACTCCCGGTTAGGATTGCGCTCTAAATGCAGGCAGTAAATGGGCTTATTCAGATTTCCAGCCCCCACCAAAAGAGATGCTGCTGATGGTGTACAATGGTGAGGAATCGACAACCCGCCAGCCCTGCCTTACGTTTCTCCTCGATCTGAAGCCGCCTCGTGTCCAGGACCTCCTTCAGCAAGCGCTTGCGGGCCTCCTTCATGGCTCTCTCGTTCTCAGCCCTCCTGACCCACATCTTTTCCAGCTCTTCAGCCCGCAGCTTGTCCATCTCTTTTTCCTGGCGTCTTTCCTCTTCTTTCTGCTGAGCCAGATACGCCCGGTACCTTTGCTGCTCTTGGAGGATTTCTTTCTGGAAAAAAAGTCAGACATGGGACAATGTGCAAAAACGGCAATTTTGTTTACAGCAGAACCTCAGTTATATCCATACTGACCCAGTGCGCCGCAGTTGGGCCACGACTCACCATTTAGGGGCTACCGCATTAGACCCACCACCTGAATTGATGATGAGAGCCTTACTTTCCTTTGCCTTTGCCCCTCTGTGTCTTCCTGGGCTTCCTGCAGCGCGTGGTCCAGGATCTTCATATCCAAAGCCAGCTCCTCTTGCTTGGCTTCGTTGAAGCGCCTCATCTTCTCCTTGATGGAGTCCAGCAACATGTCTCGGTTCTCCCTCAGCTTCTGCTGCCTCTCCAGCTCGGCACGCTCGTTTTCCATTTTCATCAGCTCTCGCTCCTCTTCCTGCGAGAACAGGAAGAGGAGTTGGTCAACGCCCAACTTGGGTTGCCTAACTTCCAACACTATCTAACCGCTAGTGCTTTCCTGCCAGCTTGCTCTTCCCCTGCCCCTGATGTGGAGATGAATATTCAGAGATGGGAACACGAGTTGGATTACGTGAGTCTGAGTCGTGAAAATGCATGATTTTTGCTGACTCGTGTTCCCTCAAGTCACCCGTGCCAATGACTCGGGCATTGACCCGAGACTCGAGACACTGACTTGGAAATGAATCCGCAATCTTGGGAACTTGAGTCAGCTTAGCGGGGCAGAAGCCTTTCAACAGCCAACTGAAGAGATGCAAGGGAATCCCTTCACACAACCACCAAATACGTTACCATCAACTTAGCCTCTTCGGCTTTTAGTCGCCTCTCCTCCTCTCTCTGAGCCTCGGCCACCGCTCTCTGGGTGTTCAGCATCGTGAGCAATCCATTATCTTTCCCTGATCTTTTCCGGGCCTCTGCCTCTTCCCGTTTCTCCTTGGCCAGCCTATCCTGTTCCCAAAGAGTTGCAAAGGTCGCCTCCTCCATCGCCTTTTGCTTTTTCAGCTCCTCCTTCAGGGCCAGCTGAGCCAATCGATCTTCACACACCTCCATCAGATGCTTCTTGCTCCATTGAGTCCGCACCTCTTCACACGTCTCTCTAAGTCCGTGAGGAAGGAGAACAAAGAAGGAAGAGGGACTTATTTTCGGTGATGAAAGGCACGTCTGTGTTGTGTATTTTATATATAATAGGTATAAGGTATATATACTGTACACACATAATGTCTAGAAAACACGTGTCTAGACAGAAATCAGAAAATGTGTACTCCAGATTCTTAGGGTGCAATCCGATGCCCAACATTTGACCAACACTAGCAGCTAGCATCAGCATCAGACCAAGGAAGCCAGCCCAAGGCTGCACTGCACGGCCCATGCACCAGCCAAGTTAAGCTGGCACAAGAGCAGTTCTGGATGGGGGAGGGCGGGAGGAACTGGGTGGGGCTGGGCAGGCCGGGAGGTGTGCTGGCCTGGAGAGGGGGGTGGAGGTGGGATGCCGCCATTAGGCCGCATCCCAAACTCCATCCCCAGGCCATGTGGCCCCAATTTGGCTAAACACCAGGTGCAGATCCGAGCAGTGATGTCATCTGGGCGTGCCAGGAACCGGAACGCCCGGATGATTGGCAGCTCTCCTCCTCTAGGGCGGAGGCCAGCCACGCCTCCTTGCGCCTGGAATCGCTCCATTTCAGAGCGATTCGGACTCACGGGAGGGCGGGAGGGCGGGAGGGCCCAGAAACAGCGCACCCATCCTCGGGAGAGGCGGTGCAGCCCGGGCCCATCCGCGGAACCAGCGGAACGGCGTACCGGCCTGTTCCGCCAGGATGACACCGCTGCCATCAGGGCAACTGGTGCCTACCCCAGGGAAGTGCCAGTGGCCTCCTAACTTGCGCTCAATATGGCGCAGGCCCACCGGCCTTTCCATTTCAGTGCAAGTTAGAATTGTACCTTTAGTTAATACATGAAGCAAGCAGGGATACAGTCCAAAGTCTCAGATCTTGGAAGCTGCCTTATACAGAATACCCTGAGATCATCTTGCCTACAATGCCAGACAGTCTCTCTCCAGGGATTCAGATGGAGGTAGCAGTAAGTTGCTGATGAGTCCCAGTGACCACCCCATACAACAAACTGGTGAATAGTGCCCCTTCTTGCAACCCTCATCCTGCCACTCGCCAGCTGCAACCATAGGCACCAAATGCTCCTTCTCCTCCTCTGTCCCCCACGTCCGTGAAAGACATTCAAAAAACACAGATGGGAGCAATAGAATGTGGGGAGGGGGAAGAGAGCAGAGCCTGGACCAAGACATCTCCTGAACCCCCAGCACAATGACAGGTGCATACCCTGGGGACGGGCAGGGATGGAGACTCAGCAAGCTGCCTCAGAGGTGGGGGGCTTGGGATGGCCCTGAGTGATTGTTCCCTTACCTAGAGGAGACCTCTGCAACTGACACCCCCCCCCTTTGCAGGCCATTTTGGTGCTGCTGCATTGGCGAGGGACAGCAATAGGGTTGGACTCAGAGATGCCCAATAAATCAGCATGTTAGGCGCGGGGGGGGGGGAGATGGTCCTGACATTTCAGCAGAACACGGCAGCTTGACCTTTAACAGGCAAAAGTTACTATTCTTACGTTATGCCTTTTTCGTATGATCTGCATTAGTCAACCTTCCCAGACCCAGTTCAAACCTCTAACTCTGGTTTGATAAAACAAACTTAGTAAGCTCAACAGAGCCCAGGTAAAGGACAGGCAAAGGTTGGCTCTTGGGCGATGCATGCAGGAATAAGCAGCAATTTCTCTGGTTGGTCAAAGGGCTCCATCTTATCCAACTTTCCAGTGCTGATGCAGCTGTGCCAATTAAATGGGTTGTGTGCTGCATCTTTCGGGGATGGAGGGGACAAACACAGAGGCCTCCTCAAGATTGTGGCTGCATTAGAGCTGGAAAGTTGGATAGGATGGGGCCCAAATAAGCTCAGGATAGGGGCTGTTGTATTTTCCTTTTCTAGCCAATCAGGAAAAGCGATTGCTAATGGGCCTGTCCTCCCTCTGGTTCTCTGGCCGACCAGCCAGCGCCATACCCTAGCGCTGCTTAGGAGAGGCTGCAGCCTCCCCATGGAAAGGGAGTGTTCACTCCCTTACCATGGGGAAGGCTCCAGCTTCCCCTATGCGCTCCTCGGATCTGAGACCGCATGGTCCGAATCAGGGCCACGTGGCCTCCCGGATGGGCTTAGGAAGCGGCCATATGGCCACCTCCCAAGCCGACCCACGTCCTGCCCACAATCTCCCTCTCCCCCAGCCAATCCCCGACCCGGAACGGGACGGAGCCTCCCTTGCGCCAACTGGAGAGAGGCTCAGCGCTGTTGCTGTAATGCCGACACAGGGGTGCCAATCGGTGCCCCCGCATTGGCACTACCGATGACGCGTCAACACTACCACATAGCGTCGACGCTAAGGGTGTGCTAGGATTGCGCTGTCACTCAGATCCATTCCGTCCGTGGCAAAAGAGGAAACGTGAAGGATTCCCGATTCCTGTCCCGATCCAATCGCATGACCTCCAGAGAAAAGAGATGCACTTTCTTTCACGCATCAGAAAACCTCTACTCCATGCAAGACCCAGGAGGAGGGAGAAAGGCTTTGTGAACCTCTCTGTCTGCTTTGGAGTAGCCCTCAAGCTCAGCCATGAAGCCGTGGCTCAGGCTCAGCCATTGAGAGGCACAGGCTTAAATTGCAAAGTCTGGGGAACTGGGGTACACTGCTCAGAATACTAGTGATGACATTGGAGGTGAGGCCACATGTCAGTCGTGGAGAACCTGCTTTGCATGCAAAAAGTCCCACTTTCACTCCCTGTACGCAGGACTGGGAAAAACCTCTATTCCCTTACCTAGGGGTAAGCTTCTGTGGTATGGGAGGAGGGTCACCTTGGACCTGCGCCAGCTTAAATAGCTGGCACAGGTCAGCGGGAACCCCTGCTGATGGATCACATCTGGGAAGGGGCTTAGGATTGGACAGCCGCTGCTGCCACTGAACCCACCCCCTTCCTGGACCCAATCTGCCCATCCCCTGCCCCCTCACTGCCCCGTCCCACCCTCCCACCACCCTCTCCACCAGCCGTCTTACCTAAATCGGCAGATAGTTCCTGATCAGCTGGTGCCTGTGGGAAGCCTCTGGCCTTCCCACTAGCACCACCAGCAGTGCACCGAGAGCGCAGTCCTACCCTGGGGTTAGGCCAGCACAGTTAGGCCAGCACAAGGGACACTGTAAGGTATGTTTGGACCACTCTCGAAGTCAGAGAAGCCAGCACACAGACGTGCGCCATCCCCCCTGACTCCGAGAGTGGTCCAAATACGTTTAATACAATACAAAGTTTGTGCCAGCCAAACGTTGCTGACTTTACTGTGTCAGCATAACTCCAGGTCAGGATTGCGCCCTGAATAACATGCTACCAGAGCACATTTTACAACCAGCACTGATTGCTTCATGACAGTCAGCACCAGCCAAATAAGATTGGGCCAACTGTCTTGGGATGTATTGGATTCTGTTTCAAAATTAGCCATTAGAACTGGACAGACCTTCCAGGTTTTCCATTTTTTTTATTTCTAACCTCTCTATTGTCCAGAGCATGGCTCATGATACAGTGCCCTTGCTGAGACATAGGAGAACTCGGACGGATCAATGACAGGACGAGAGGCCCCTTGCTGGAGGCCGCCACCTTAAGTTCCAGCACAGAGGAAAGATGCATATTCGTGTCCCAGCAAAACAAAGCAAACAAACTGCAGACGTCTGCAGGGCTGTTTTAATTTAGAGCTTCATCGTGGATGTATGGAAGTGCTGGGTGTGTTGTTGACTGAGTAAGTGAGGAGCCAAGGCACACCAATACTGCTGATGCTGGAGAATAACACACAAGTCATTAGAAGGAATCACTGCAAAAATTAATTGACTCTTGGCCTGAATCACGGGGAGGGCAATCCAACGCCCCACCACCACCACCGCCGCCTTGAGCGGATGCAAGCCATGTGGCTCGTAAAGCACATGGCTCGCTTGGCCAATGTCGATGTGTGTCGATATTGTGTCGATCCAGTTGCACTGAGGAGCCACTGGGGTAAGTTGCCCCTGCACTGGCCACGTTCAGCCAGTGCAGGGGCTTTTCTGGGCCGGGAGGAAGGCAGGAGGGGCAGAAGGGGGTGGAGGGAGGGTGTTCCCACTAGCGGGGACAGGGGGAGGGGGGAGGAGCCTGGATGAGGCTATTAGGCTGCATCTAAACCCCCCCCCCATCCCAGTGTTGTCATTCAAATGATTTAGGAACAGGAACTCCCTTTTGATTGGCACTTGTCGGGAACCCGGAACCAGCCACGGAGCCCGTTCGGATCCGGAACGCCCGTTCTGGTCCGTTCCCCCTGAATGACATCACTGCCCCATCCCGGGGCCCTGTGGTCCTGAACAGGGCCACAGCAAGGCGCTCGGACTTGGGTCTGTTAAACAGCCGGCACAGATCCAAGCAGCCCCATAGGTGTGGCCCGGGCTTACCCCGGGGCAAGGGGACAAACATCCCCTTGCCCTGTGGAGGCTCCAGTGGCCCCCCAACCTGTGCCAGATACAATGGCGGCCTTCCTGCTCCAGCGCACGTTGGATTGTGGCCTGAAAGTGATTAGTAAACGGCTGGACTTCAGTTGTGACACTCTGTGGGCCGTTACGCATCTGTGTGGGGGTGTTGTCCTAACTGACCTTTCTCTGTTTGCCAGCTCCATATTTCGGCTCCATATTCTTCCAACCAACCAGCATATCACATAACATGACTTTTCAAGCTTTCAGCCCTTAGCAAAGCCAATGGGCCTACATAAAACGAATGCTTATATTAAATTTTAGGGTAAAGCTGCTGAATACCTTTACAAACGCTTCTGCTTCTGCTTTCTTGGCGGGTGGGGAAGCTATTAAACATCTGCCACCCAACCAAATGTAATTAGAAGATGCAGCAGTTTAATTGACTTTCCAAATAATAATTCAGAATTTTACTGCTGATCAGTAGGATATCCTAAGAAAGCAACAAAAAACTGACGTGCTGATTGGCAGAAAGAATGATTATTTTGTGCAAAAAAGGAACACATGCTGGGGGTGGGGGGGCAGCTGAAAATGAAGCCTGGATCCATTCGACAGATGTTCTCCTGGGGAAGTACCTTTAAATTAATAGGAGCACTGCAAGAGCACTGCTGAGCTCGTCAGATGGCCATAGTCACACCCACACTCCTCTGGGCGAGAGACTGAGGGGGGGGGGCAGCAGCTGGTGCTACTTTTAAGGGGGCTGGGTGACTCTGGGACTTCCAGTTATTGATCCCTGAAATTACAATACTGTGATCAACCAGGGCAAACTGTGCCCTCGTTCTTAATTCTGGTGGGAGGAGTAAAGGGATTTGTGCTTCGGCATACATACCGAGTACGTAACGCCCATTTTACTGCATATAATAGTCATCAGGGTGTACGGCCAATGCATCCTCCTCCTGAGATGCCTCCAGCACCTGCCTGGTAGGATGCGGTGGTAGCCATTTGGCTACTGCTGTGCCTGCAACACCCAGGCAGCATAGGATTAGGCTGCTCTCCTGGCTCCATTACCTGAAATTCTTTTTAGCTGAAGATGCCAGGGATGGGCAGCCAGAAACCCTAGAAAACTGTTCCAAGTCAGAGATGTTACTAGTCATTAGACTAAACTAGAGATGGAGAGAAGGTAGATCAGGGTCTACTGCTAAATCTCTGGAAGATGTGCAGTCGGTCTGCAAGGGTTTCCGACCCCCAACTATTTAACAATTGTTGTTGTTGTTGTTCAGTTGCTAAGTCATGTCCGACTCTTCACGACCCCATGGACCACAGCACGCCAGGCCTCCCTGTCCTCCACTAGCTTCCGGAGTTCGCCCAATTTCACGTCCATCGCTTCAGTGACATTCTCTGACCATCTCATCCTCTGCCACCCCCTTCTCCTTTTGCCTTCGATCTTTCCCAGCATGAGGGTCTTTTCTAAAGAGTCCTCTCTTCTCATGAGGTGGCCAAAGTATTGGAGCTTCAGGATTTGTCCTTCCAGGGAGCAATCAGGCTTGACTTCCTGGAGGATTGCCCGATTGGATCTCCTTGCAGTCCAGGGGACTCGCAAGAGTCTTCTCTAACACCATAATTCGAAAGCATCTATTCTTTGGTGCTCTGCCTTTCTTATGGTCCAACTCTCACAGCCATTCATTGCTACTGGGAAAACCATCGCTTTGACTAGGCGAACCTTTGTTGGCAGGGTGATGTCTCGGCTTTTGATTAAGTTGTCTAGGTTCGCCATAGCGACAACTAAAAGGCTTCACAACAAATTCCTGGGTTCAGCAGATGCTCAGAGGCACCCTGCTCCTTGATGCTATGTGCATTTCAGCCCACCACCACTATGTGGCACCAGGCTATGGCTAGCAGACCTCAAAGTGCCTGCCCATCTATGAGGATAGCTGCACAGGCAGATGGGGGGAGGATGAGGGCCTTCGCCAGGTGAGTGGGGATGAAGGGCAAGTGGGTGGGGTGGAGGCCAGCAAGGAATAAAAGCCTGGAAAATGAATTCCCCTCAAATGGGAGTCCGGGCGGGTTCTTGCCTGCTCCAGCTCGGGGGCTTTGGATAGAGATAAATGCAAGTAAGTGTTGCTTTAAATTCAGCAGTGCAATCACATCAGACACGTCCGAATTCTATGCTGCTGGAAGAAACAAATACATACCCAGTTAATGGACCCTATAAATCCGAAATGGCGGCACGTCTATGGAGATGGGTAATTCTTATTCTTACCAGGGGATATAATAGAGGAAGATGGGAGCTCTGGGACATGTCCCAGGGCAGGAGTGATGAAGTAATTGGCAGGAGTTTCAGATGCTGCCTTTGAACGTCTTTTCAAAGGATCATAGCTGAGCAGCATTGTGCTCTCCGATAGTGATAATCTACATCCAACCAGCAATCTGGCCAGTCTATTGCGTTCGCCAACTTAAAACTGTCCCAGTTTGGGGAGGGGGAGGAGAGAGAAAGAGAGAACCGAGTTTTCTTTTACTCCCAACGATCAGCTGGCAGAATCGGATTCAAACACACTTTTAACATGTTTAAACATGCGAATATTGTGCAAATACCACTTGCAGGGTGGGAGAGGACAAACAGACAGACACACACACACACACACACACACACACACACTATCTTACACACACCTCTATCTATCTGTCCATCTATCCATCTATCATCATACTGTACTATACTGCATACTCATATTGTTTCCATGTATTCATGATAATCAATATAAGGATCAATAAAGGGCAAAATTCTTTTTCCCCCTTCATTTTATCTTATTCATTTCAAATACACTTTGAAATGTTTGGCCAGCACAAGGGCCACTGTAAAGCACATTTTGACCACTCTCGGAGTCAGGGAGGATGGCGCACGCCTGTCTGTTGGCCTCTCTGACTCAGGGAGTGGTCCATACATACTTTACAGTGTCCTTTGTGCCAGCCAAACTTTGCAGGCCTAACTTTGCTGGCCTAACTCCAGGTTAGGATTGTGCTCTCAGGGCAAGTATCTCCGCCTGCCCACTTTCTTTCACTGTTTCTCTTTCTCCTACTCCTTAAATTAGAAAAAGAAGATGGGGACACAGAGGAAGAGGAAATACAGAGGGCAGGAGAGCGCTAGGCTAAAACAGGATTGGAGGAGCAGAGGTTGGCATGTCATCGGGTAAGGAGAGGCAGCAATTGGCCTGCTATGCTGCCTCAGGGATCAGGAGGTCTTGGATCAGCTCTGGATCTAATAAAAAAACACAACAGATCCTGCAAGCTTGAAATCTGCCTAACTTAGTGCTAGTGGGACCTGACTCAGAGCGCAATCCTAAACTGGAGTTAGGCCGGCATAAGCTAAACTGGCAAAGTTCGGCCAGCACAAGGGCCACCATAAAGCAGGTTTGGACTACTCTCAGAGTCAGGGAGGTAAGGGTGGCTCATGTCTGAGTGCTGGCCTCTCTGACGCCAAGAGTGGTCCAAACATACTTTACGGTATCACTTGTGCCAGCCAAACTTTGCTGGCTTAGCTTATGCCAGCCTAACTCAGTTTAGGATTGCGTCCTCAGGGCCCAATCGTAACCTGGTGTTAGGCCAGCACAGTTTGGCTGGCACAAGGGCCCCTGTAAACGCATTTAGGCCATTCTTAGAGTCAGGGAGGATGGTGCATGTCTCTGTGCTTGCCCCTCTGACTCCGAAAGTGGTCCAAACATACTTTATGATGTCCCTTGTGCCAGCCAAACCTAGCTGGCCTAACTTGTGCCGGCCTAACCCTAGGTTAGGTTTGTGCTCTCAGTAAAGTATCCTGTCATATGCTGTTTCTAGTGCAGCAAGAGCTACACTAAAACTAGCAGTTTGGGATTTGTTGCGGCAGCTTAAGTATCTTGACAGATTTGATGAGTGTCGTTTTTCTCCCTTCCATTTTTTCCAGCAAAGTAAGCAGGCTTATAGTCAGAAAGCTTGAGAAATCATGACATTCCCACAATACAAAGATTCCAAAATCCCATTAAGAGAAAGACAGTTGGACAGTTGAAACATAAGTATGTTTGGTCAGGATCAGAGCTCTTGAACCACACAAATACGTCAAGCGTATAAGCACAAACAAAATAAGCACTTTCCCTATGTATAAAAGAAGGTCGTTCTACGGACATTTCACACTTTCCGTGCGGACAGGATTTATGAATGTTAACAAGTGATGCAGATATAATCAAGGACAAGCTGAATTTATGCACATCTGATGGAACTGGCTTGTGATTAGATTGTTTTGGAAAAGGATCATAGTTGTGTAATATAGTAAGCTGTGCTTACAATACTATATGTTAGCATAGCTGGTGCTTTCTGTTCCATTTCTTTACCCTCTGGCGAATTTACTTTGATATGCAGTAGTCCCTGAGTTACGAATGTCCAACTTATGGACGTCCTGCCTTAAGGACAGGCGCACAGGTGCAGTCCATCCAGCATTGAGCCAGCCAGACATCCAGAATGCAACCAGGACGTACGCTGGGGACTATCTGCATTAAAAACACATACTGAACCCCAGAGTGAAGAACTTAAAACAGAATAGGTTAACAGTAGCAAAAATTCTGCTTGCCAAGAAATGAGAGAATACTGTCACCCGCATATTAACAGATTTGGAAGCCAGCCACAATGCTGAGGGGCGTAGCTAATGAACGTGTAGCCCAATGCAGAGGACAAAATGTTTTCCTGGAAGTGACATCACAACAGGAAGTGATATCACAATTGTATTTCCATTTTCTCTGATTTTTTTTAGCCATACCTTTTGATAAAGATATTACACTCTGGTTTGTTCCATTGCATTCTGCATGAAAATACCTTTCCAGTGATGTATAGCATGATGGTATTAGTCATACATAGCAATGTTTTCACAGATTTAGCCGCTAATGTCAAGCTGCACTCCCCTGCAATTGCACCCCCCTGCACTTCTTTAGCTATGCCCCTGGCTGACATTCACTGAAACCATCTTTAAGATCTTTAAATTCCATCAAAAAGCAAAGACTGTGGGACAGAAATTCATTGATTTCATGAATAATTAGGCAGCACAGCTATGACGTCCCCATGACGTGATATTGCCATGTACGTACATGAGGCAATCATGTTGAATATAAAAGAGATGTTTCCGTTATGCCTTGTATGTTTATAACAAAAATATTTTTTTTAAACAGGCAAAGAAGGAGTTAAACCAGAAACTTAGCCAGGGCAGTAATTTTTAATACAAAACAACTCAGTAATTGCCTGATTCTATCAAAATAAGTCTTCCAAAGCAGATTTTACTGCCACCACAAACATCTGCTTCCCCCAGATGGCTGTTTGACTACCGCTCTTTGCTGCCCTAAGTGCCTTTCTAGAGACAGATCTGCCGATTTTGATATTGCTTCCAATACCAGTCAGTAGCCCCATTTTCCTTCCTCACCAACATTCATCCACTTTTACGGGGCTAACACAGAATCGCAGAGGCTACAGCCTTCTCTGTAAGGCGTGACAAATGTTACAGCAGAAAAGAGAGAATAATACCCCTTTATGCCTATTTTAGAGGCATTCTAATGTTCTTTAATATACATATATAAATAATAAAAGCTCCCTAAAGCAGAAACCGTGAGGTTATAAAATAAGCTCTCTGCAAAAGCCTTCGCGGGGGTGGGGGAGAATTGTAGTCAGGGGAAGAACATGCAACGGAATATTTCCATGTGATATATTTAAGAGAATCGTAAAACAATATTTTTTTTTCTTTCCCAAATAAACCATGTCCAGAGTAGCAGAAATTGCTGGCAGAGTTTCAGGCCACAATCCTAACTTTAGGAGTTAGGCTGACATAGTTAGGGCAGCACAGTTTGGCTGGCACAAGGGACACCGTAAAGCATGTTTAGACCACTCTCGGAGTCGGGGAGGATGGTGCATGTCTGTGTCTGACTCCGAGAGTGGTCCAAACATACTTTACGGTGTCTCTTGTGCCAGCCAAACTGTGCTGGCCAAACTTCAGGTTAGGATTGTGCTCTCAGCTTGATGCATTTGTTCAATCCCAAGCACAAGAGATCAGGTTTAATACAATATATAGGGCTGCAAAAGCTCAACTGGTGCCACTGAAAGCGTGATCCAGTGGGCCTAAAGTGGTGGGTTAATAGTCCACAAATGGGGTGCACCAGGGGACTGCTGTTTTAAGAGGAAGGGAGACGCACATCTCAGACTGTAATCTTATGCACATGCACCTGAGAAAAAGCCCCACTGCATACAATGGAACTTGTCTGAGTAAACATGCACAGAATTGTACTGCAAATAAGACAGCAGAGATCTGCAATTGCCAGTCCTCTCCTTTTTTAAAGTGTGAACAGCTGCCACAGGAGGGGGGAGATGATTCAGAATGGGGACACTGGGAAATCCTGTTTACTCCTCCTCTAGAGTTTGAGATTTCTCCAAGCTTCACCCACACATTTTCAGCCACCTGGTCACACAATCTTAAGAACCAGATTTTTTTTTGGGGGGGGGGGGAGTGTACAGGGCACACATTCCAGCCATAATTCAGCACATTTGATTTCAGTGTGGAAAGCGCTTGAAACAAAAACAAGAGGTATGTTGGATTCTCAAAATACAGGGGTGGTCCCCTTTATAAGGCAAAGTTAGGTAACAGAAAACAAATAATGAAACAACATACATTGGGCAGGGGGTGTGGTCGAAAGGGTTAAAGCCTCCGTTTGCCTGAAGATAACATCCGAAGGTCGCCAGTTCGGGATCACCGGAAGTCTCCATGAGCGGCAGACCTTGTAAACTGCGACTGATTTAGAGCTGAGCTACAGCTGCCTGTGAGAGGGGAGTGTGCTGGGCCAGCCGCTTCTGTGGTGGGAGCAGAAGCTGTTTATCAGCCATCAGGAAGGCAAATTGTATGGCCAGAAAGAAGACTAGACCACGAAAGTACCATCTGTATGTTGTATGTTCTTGAAAGATAGAACTTGTAATTTGTAAAAACCTTTGTGTTTATGAATAAAGCCTGCCTATGTAAACCGCCTTCAGTTAAAGTCAGAGGAGCAATCTAATGACCTAAGAAAGGCGGTATATAAATACGAGCATTATATTATTATTATTATTATTATTATTATTATATTACTACTACTACTACTACTACTACTACTACTACTACATAGGGGAATTTTCTCCCATGAGAAATGCACTAAGTCCCCAACGTACATACATACTGGTTCTGTTCTGGAGGTCTGTCAAGAAGTCAGAACATACATGGGTCGAAAAAGCTAGCCCAGTGCTATCAGCTAGCGGCCACCATGAGGAAGAGAATGTTGGATTAAACAGGCCTCTGGTCTGATCCAGCATGGCTTTTCTTAATATTATGTTTCTGCATCTTAAGCCTCCATTCATTTCTCTGGACTTTGACTTGAGCTTGCCTTGGGTGACATACTTGCCTCTGGCCTCTTCCAACTGGCTGTTTCCAGTCCTGACCCTTCCATCAGCCAGGTGTGGTGGTGGCTTTCCAGCACCCTTAGGACACAATCCTAACCTGGAGTTAGAACAGCGCAAGTCCCTTGTGCCAGCCTAGGAGCATTGCAAACGTGCCATCAAGTGCGTTTGACTGTGCAATCCTAATCTGGAGTTCGGCTGGCACAGTTAGGCCAGCAAAGTTTGGCTGGCACAAAGGACACGGTAAAGTATGTTTGGACCACTCCTGGAGTCAGGGAGGCCAGCACACAGACATGCATCATCCACCCTGTCTTTGAGAGTGGTCCAAAAGCGCTTTACGGTGGCTGTTGTGCTGGCCTAACTGTGCCGGCCTAACTCCAGGTTACGATGGCGCCCTAATAGTATGCAAACCCCACCATCTTAGGTACATGCAGCGGCGTCATTCAGCCGGAACGCTGGGCGGGGGGAACGGGTGAGCGGCAGCCTGCCCGTTGCGTTCCGCTCTGTCTCGCCGTCTTCCCCGCCCCCACAGGGGCGGGGAAGACAGTGAGACGGAGCGGAACGCAACGGGCGGGCTGCCACTCACCCGTTCCTCCCGCCCAGTGTTCCGGCTGAATGACGCCACTGGGTAGGTGCCTTCCTGTACCTCTGGCTGCCACCAGATTACCTGAACTGTTGCTCCCGTTTCTCTGCCACAAGCTTCCGATTGACTTCTTCCCTCTGTTCTCTCAGAAATTTTGCTCTCGCTCTCATTTTATTTTGTCGGTCCTCTGTGGTTTCATGTAACGCTTCCATTTCCGCAATGTACCCTTTTTCTTCATCTTTCAGAAGATCTCTAAGTCTAGAAAAGGGGCATTCAAAAAAAAAATCCAATCACATTTTATACTTTTCATACTGAACAGCTACATAAAATAAGAAAGCATGCTCCTATCCTATTCAGAATTCTGTGATCATGCATGAGACAGAAAAACATCTCAAAGGGTCAGACCAGCCATTGGGACAACTGTGTGGTAGTCAAGCACCTGCTTGCTGCATTTCCCTATAAATCAAGGGCTTGGGAGTGTCTCCTTTTGATACTAAAAGGAGCAAGGCAGGAGTGAAACCTGCCCAGCATACCCTGCTGAGTTCAGATGCTTGAACCAGTTTTCTCCTTGCTCAATATCAGAGCTGGGATGGGGGAAAACCTGCTTAAAGGCAGCAGGGAACACCATGAAATAAGGTGGGGAAGGGGAGCAGGTTCATTTCCCCTCTTACCCTGCATAATCCTGGCGGAAATGTAGAATTCACCATCATCCCAATTGGTGAATGGGGCAAGCATTGGCTTAAGAAAGATACAGTCACCCCTTTGATCTTAAGAATCTGAGCAACTGAAAAAGCACCAGTCATGTGCCAAGTCACTGTGTCACTGTGTCAGCCAAGGCACATGTGTCAAGTCACCAGTCACTGAAAAGTGGTTGAAAAACCAAATAGCAGGATGCAAAATGTGAACCAAGCCCAAATTCTCACTTCTGGATTCACACAAGCGGCTCTGGGCAAATCACATTTTGGACCTCAGTTCCCTCATGTATACAAGAGATACCATGAGTCTGAAGAAGAAAAGGACTGCTTTGGGCAACTCAGTCCTCAAGGTCCACATGGCCACTTGCCTGGTTCACTACTTCCGGGAGTTGACCAGGGCTGCGGCATCACCAACCGCACTCAGTGATGATGTCATCAGTGAGCGACCCTGGAAAATGGAACCCCACTGGCATGCCAGCTGTCAGTGATTCCAGAGAGGACAAGAGGGTATGGGAGCAGAAGGATACAAAAGGGAGGGCAAAGGCAGGCAAGCGGGGAGAACAGAGGTAGGAGGGGGCAATGAAGTGCACTTTGTGATGTGCACAAAGGGGAAGAAAAGGCATGGAGGACTAATGAGGACAGTAAGAGAGAGGTAGTGGCGTTCCAACCGGGCGGGGCTGACACTCTAACCACTGCGTCTCACTATCTTTCTTCCCTTAGGGTCCACTTCCACAGGAAATAAATCCCAGCTCTATGGTAACTGCACTTGCTTTTATTTAGCCTTTGTTACCCATGCATGCCTCTCCCTCCCTCCCAATAATAAATACAGCATTCCTGTACTTATTCTGTACAAAGTAGTTCCCAAGTTGTGGGCTGGGACCCACCAGTGAGTTGTGAGCCAATTTCAGGGGAGTCGCGAAGCACCTAGAGCAGCCAAACTGAAGATGGGATGCTGGAAAGTGGGAGGACTGTGTGGTTGTTTAGCTTGTGTCAAGATTGTAAATAGGCTTTTTTCCCCTTTCTGATTCACTTTGCTATTGGAAGATGACTGAGAAATAACCAGAGTGGATAAAAATCAATTTAAAAATAATAATCAAAAATGGATTTTTTTATTTAAATCAGATTTTTTTTTATTTTTATCAAATTTATTTTAATAAAATGCTTTTGGAACAAAAATCTATCTAAAGATAGTTTTCTATTTAAGATAAATTAATAATTTAGTTTATTCAGCATGAAATGGAGCTAAGTTATGTAGCATGAGGCTGTATATTCTGCAATATTTACATTTTTGGTAAACTCACTCAATGAATCCAAGCTCTGCAAACTGAGATAACATGCACTACATTGATGCATTCACACAATTTCACAGGAACCATGAGATAAATCATAAAACAAAACATGTTTAAGCAAATACAAGAATATGTAACATGTTATTGTTTTAATTAAATAAAAGAATTTGACTAGTTCTCCAATTATGTGTGATTAACCTATTAACCTAAAATCGGTTCTGATATCGCTGTTTTACTAAGAGTTTATTATTCGAAATAGGAAACCTTCATTTTGTTTGCAAATAATAATATTAAAGATTCTAACTACCAGCAAGAATGAGTCCTTACATTTAAAGAGCACCTGTCATTTCAGATCCATCATGGCAGCGCTTGTTAGCAGGCATCCACTCACCCTGTTGTGCACATCCCTCACCTTGTTGTGTTACTGCTGCATCACCAGCTGTCCCATTAAAGTGAATGGGATGGTTGGTGAGTCAACAGTGGGTCAGAGGAGGAGCTGCTGTGGGACAGAGATGACAGTTGCTCTTTAAAAATTACAATTTAAATCAAGTTTACTTAAATCAAGCCTTTTTACTAGTGATTTAAATCGTGATTTAGAACGGCTTGATTTAAATCAAATCCACCCTGGAAATAACCCAACTTATGGCTGCATTCTCAGGAAAGCCACAGGCTCTGGCATCACAGTGGCAACATTTCCAGCCATGACATCACAACAGATTGTCGTTCTAAAAGGTGGGTCCCGGTGCTAAAAAGTTTGCGAACCCCTGCCATATACTATTCCCCTGAACAAAAGTAAGACAAGATCCAGTTCTGCCCTCTTCTAAACACAAGTGCAAGAAACTGGAATCAAATCAGCAGCAGCAGAGTCTTGCCCAGGTGCTCTGGTCTACCTCTCTTTCCTCTCCTCTGCCCCAGCCAGGTAAGACTGCATGTCAGCATCCACCCTCTTCCGGATAGAATTGTTCAGCCATTTGCGTCCACTCTGTTCTTCCATTTCATTCATCCATAGGCCAAATTGGTGGGACTTCACGTAAGCGGCCGCATCTTGACGGATTTTCTCTTGTGCCCTCCAAGCAAGGATCTCATGTTTAGCAAGACTTGGCTTGGGATTTACGGCCTTCTACAAGAAGAAAAAAGGTTTTGGGTCACAGAAGCAGCAATGCATTTAGATTTTGCATCTCACATTGTTTTGAAGGAGAGGGAGAGCGCGTGCGCCAGCGGCGAACCTAGAGGGGAATCACAGCACTATGTTTTGCAAGCAGTCACTCCCCATCCTCTTCAGAGCCATTTGTAGCCAACGTAACCTCCATTTTGGTCTAGTAGCCACTAAGCAAGGCTCAGAAGAAGAGAGGGCCTGGTGCTGTGATCTCTGTCCAGGTATACTTCTGCATGCAATGGGAAAACATGAGACAATGAGAACCTATTACAGCCTCTGATAAGGAGGGCCTTTAAAAAACTTGGCCCTCACTTAAGAAGAACAAAGACTGCCATTATCGTCAGATGGTACTTATATTCGAGGCAGGGCCCGTGAGAGGGGAGGTGCAGGGGATAAATTATACCAGGGCCAGGGGCCAAAAAGGGGGCTTGGAAGCCAAAGGAGAAGGCCTGGAAATTTCCTGAGATCTGACATTTTTCCATCTTTCCCAGGCTTACTGCCTGCATCAGTCCCTGGCTAATGGGGACTGCAGGGGGTACCTGATACCTCCCACTAGGGTCAAAAAAGGTAGCCTGAGAGCCAAAGGAGGGTGGTGGACATTTCCTGGGATCTCAGCTGTCCTCCTGGAGAATGAAAGATGGAGGCTGCGTCAAACAGCAGGCTGGGTGCCTTCGGGCAAAAAGGCGGGATATAAATCCAATAAATAATAATAATAGGGTGGGTAGACCTGGGCTCCATACTGGGAAGCCCCGTAGACCTGAGCTCTGAAGGTTTTTCCAGCTGTTGCCACCCTCTTCCTTCCACCCACCCGTTACCACCCTCTCCCCTCCTTGTTTTGCCCCTTCCCATCCCCCTTTGGAAAGGGGCCCAAAAGGAACTCTGCATCCCCTGATAAAATTCTTCTTGCAGGCCCCCCTTCAAGGCCCTGGATAGAATGCAATTCTTAACAGGAAACTGTTGGTTTTGACCTTCAAAGCCCTTCATGGTTTGGGGTCAGGATATCTGAGGGACTGCCTTCACCCATACATTCCAGCCTGCCCTCTTACATCATGGGGGGGGGGTGTCTTCCTGCAAGTGCCGCCTTTCTCCCAAGTTTGAGGTATGCCAGCAGAGCGACAAGCCTTCTCAATAGCGGTGCCACTATCATGCCATACCCTCCACAATTATGGAACTCCGATTTACCGCATGTTCTTCTTTCAGCTTTTTGGTAAGGGCTCAAAACATTTTTGTTTTGTCTGCCGTTTGATGATGGGGTTTATTTTTTCAGAGCACACTCCTCACCTGGAGTTAGGCCGGCACAGTTAGGCCAGCAAAGTTTGGCCGGTACAAGGGACACTGTAAAGCGCATTTGGACCACTCAGAGTCAGAGGATGGCCGCACATTATCATTTCATTAATTGATGTGCTTCTATTCAAACATTATAATTATAATCGCTTTAAAAGTATATTAGGTATGTGATATAGATGGTATAGTGTCAGAAGATGTAGCCACAGCCATTACCCCTGCAGCCCCCCCCCATTATATAATAAATAAAAACCAACTAAAACAGTTTAATTTTTGCAGATTTGGAGGGTTTTCTGTTTGTTTACAAAAAATGAGATGTGCAGAAAGCAACGTTATGTGTTTTGCTATCACCATTTTCTCCCACCTCTACCTATAAATGACTTTGCTCGGCTTTTAAGGCGAGCAAAGACTCTGAGAAATGTTTGCTACAACAGAACAGCACATGGCTTCTCTCTGGAAAAAGCAAACAGTCGACCAGATGATGGGGCATTGACAGTGCAAGGCTAATAGCAGTTCAACTGCTCAGTTGAAATTCCATGGGCAGAGGAAGTCCTCTGAGTGCCGGGCAGCAAACAAAGAGAGCTGTTTTTAACATGCGCTGCAGGGAGCATAGCTTGCATCATGCAACCCTTGCAGGTGTGCCTGCCTACCACCTGCTACGGACAGCTCAATCCTAACCTGGAGTTGGGCCGGCACAGTTAGGCCAGCAATGTTTGGCTGGTGCAAGGACACCATAAAGTATTTTGGACCACTCTAGGAGCCAGAGAGGCCAGCACACAGATGTGTACCATCCTCCCTGACTCCAAGAGTAGTCCAAGTGCACTTTACAGTGACCCTTCTGCTGGCCAAACTACGCCAGCCTAACTTCAGGTTAGGTTTGCGCCCTGAGTCAGGCCATTCATCCATCTAGGTCAGTATTCTTAACACTGGCTGATAGCAACTCTCTAAAGTTTTAGGCAGGAATTTTTTTCCCCTACTCTAGCAGGCAGGGTGACCAGATGTCATTACCACCAAGGAGGACACAGCACCTCAAAATGTAGGATGTCACAAAATAAAAGATAGATAGATAGATAGATTTATTTTATTGGCCAAGTATGTGACCATACCCGGAATTTAGTGCGGCTATCAGCAACGTACAAACAATGCTACATACACACACAATAAACAATAAATTCACAAAACAAGTAAAGGCATTGTTCAGAATGAAATACTGCTTTAGCCTCCGAGTCACCTCAACATATATTGCAAGTTAAAAAACCAAGTGCCTCCTCCATTCAATTCCAGGTGTATCCAAAACACTGTCCTGAACAGACTTTTGCAAACAAAAGCAAAAAACAAGCATATATATTTATTGGGGTGGGTGGGTATTGTCCTCCTTTAATGCAACCCAACCAAGGAAGGAACAGGGGACAAGCAAATGATGCAAAGGGACGCACAAGCAAATGATGCAGCCAACCCCTCTTGACACTGGCACTCCTGGTCTGTCTTGAAATGTAGGAAATTATGCATGGAAGGGATAAAGTCGATAAAGGGATGTTCTTTTCCCTCTCTCAAAACATCAGAACCAGGGGGCATCTGCTAAAACTGAGGGTTGGGAGAGTTAAAACAGATAAAAGGAAGTATTTTTTTACCCAGCGGGTAGTTAATCTGTGGAACTCTTTGCCACAGGAGGTGGTGATGGCATCTGGTCTAGATGCCTTTAAGAGGGGATTGGACGGATTTCTGGAGGAAAGGTCCATCGTGGGCTATAGGCAATGATGAATTGTGCAACCTCCTTACAAAGGTGGAGGGCTACTGGTACCGGGTGCAAGGGAGTGGCCACAGGATGCAAGCATCTTGTTGTCTCATGCCTCCCTGGGGCACCTGGTGGGCCGCTGTGAGATACAGGAAGCTGGACTAGATGGGCCTTTGGTCTGATCCAGCAGGGCTCTTCTTATGTTCTTATGTTCTTATCTTCAAATTTACCCAGGACAGAAGGCTGGGATGGAAGGCGGGTCCTGGAAAAAGTGCATCTGGCCACCCTGCTAGCAGGGGATTAAACCTTAGGCCAGTGGTTCCCAACCTTTACATGAAGGTAGGGAACCCTGTAAGTCCTTGCGGGGGAGGGTGGCGACAGCAAGGGACAGCCTCACAAAGATCGCACCGCCGCCGCTGCCATAAAGAGCTCTGTTAAGGTGCTGGGGGTAGCGCAGCCATCCAGACGGAGAAGGTGGTGGCAATCCCCTCTGTGGGCCGTGCTGCTGCCCCAAATAGCTTTCTGTGACGATCACACCCACTTTTGCGCAAGCTCAGACATGGGCCAGATTGCTGCAGGTAGCTGTTCAGGGCAGAGGGGTGGCCCGCAGAGGGGACTGCCACCCTGCCCCTCAGGATGGCCATGCTACCCCCCTACCTCAACAGAGCTCTTTGTAGCAGCAGCGGCAGTGCAATCCCTGTGAGGCTGTTGCAGCTGTCGCTGCTTCAACCACTCCCCTTAAAGGGGATACAGTGGTTCTGGTTTTGGGGGGGGGTCGTGGGCCCCCAGGTTGGGAACCACTGCCTTAGACCTTCTGCCAGATAAGGCGACTCTCTTCCTCCGAGCTACAGCCCCTTCTGGAGAACAGGTGGACACCTGGCAGGAAACAAGATGCTGAACTCCAGCCTAACCCCTTGGACTTGTTCTTAGGCATGGAAATCAGGCGTTCTTGTGGACTAGCAGCATGTGCGTGGCACAAACGGAGAGGTGACGTCCATGACTCGGCCCCGCCCGCATCCCCCGTCTCCCGGTGCGACAGCGTGACTTACTATGGCCAGTGAGAAGGGCTTCGGCCCCGTCACCACCCGAATCAGGCGGCCCTGATCGTTAATCATCGTGCCGGCGTAGAGATGCTCCCAGCGCCTCTGCCTCTTTCCCGGACGCGGTGCTCGTCGCCCTGGCAACCGGGCTTCGAGGCGAGTGGGAGATGCTGCAGTGACGTCACTTGTCAGGCGGGGCGCTGAAGGTTCTTGTCCGAGAGTTTAAAGCAAGAGGGTGAGATAACAGGAGACGACATGACGTCATGATCTTGAAGCCATGGATGGAACAATATGGCTGACTCAGATCTTTCCCGCCAGGAGGAGGGTTGCCGTGAATTCTCTAACAAAACTCTCCCTGCACGTCTGTAGAAGTTAATATCTACCTCGTTAATAATGCCTGCGTGTTCTGCATACGGGTGTGCGAATCGCTGCATGAAAAATGGGATTTAATTTCCACGGAAAGATTCATGTATTCACATTACACCGGTTCAATAAAACTACCGTTCAGTGAGTACTGAACATTAACAGAATTTGTTTTTTTTCTTTGGGGGGTGTGTGAGTGTAGAAGTTAAAAAAAATACTCGTAATAGCCTAGAAGTAAAAAAGAATTACTCTCATATTGACAACTACTTGTGTTGTGAAGAGATTTTAATGTAATTTTCCTATATATTTATCTAATTTTTGCCCACCCTCCCCCTTTTTTTCTTTCCTTCCCGTACACACTTTATTTTTGCTTGTGTAGATTTCAAAAAAGTCTGTCAAAATAGTGCAATCTGAGTTTAAATAGACAGCATTTCGTCCGGTATGTTCAGTAATATAATTATGAGGAATTAAACCTTGTAATTGCATATTAAATCATAATAAGGTTACTAGTGATGTTTCTACACGATCACACGTTTTTATTTTCGTAAGTTTTTATTTCAGGAGTAAACTATTTAGTCCTAAACAGAACGAGCAAAGCAATCTGAAATGCTTGGAATCAGCATTGTTTTGAGTCCAACAACATGGCCGCTAAGCCCGCCCCCTGGCTTCAATTCGCTCCTATCAATTCTATAGGCATGTCCTCTCCTGTTATTATAACTTTATGGTTTAAAGCGCGGCTGAGATAAAGAAGGTTGGCGGAGATGGATATGGGCGGCGAGTGCTGCGCATGCGCTTTTGTTGAAGTGGGCGGGGAAAATGGAACCGAATGCAAATAAACTAGATTTGCATATTGCAAAGCGTGGGTGGGAAAAAGTATTTTTTTTGGCCGCATTTTAACAGTGTTTGACTTCAGTGTAAGATGAGTGGTTATTTCAAGCGTCCCTTATAAAAACCGAATGAAATTTAACAATATAAAAATATGTGAAAGAAAATAATAAAACTTATTTAAAATATAAATAAAATATAAATAAATGTGCGTCACAGGGTTTGGGGGAGGCACGCAGGAGATCATTTGTAGGAATGATCGTCGTGACATCAGCCAGTGTGGTTTTGTCTTTAATTATACTCGACTCGCTGCTTTTAAATGATTTCTTCAAAATGCGCAACAACAAAAAGAGCAAGCTTAAACTTGATTAATGCGTTTGCTGTAGGGGAGGAGATCAAGGCGCCTGGGCGAGCTACAGCCCAGCCTATCTAACATTCTTGGCTACAGCCTGCCAGCCTTAGAGCCCAATCTTACGCATGTCTATTCAGAAGTAATTAATTTCCATTTAATTATAGTCAATGGGATTTACTCCCAGGTACGTGTGGGTAGGATTGCAGCCTTAATAGGAAAGAAGGCTTGATAAAACAGCGGATACAATCCTATTCACACTTACCTTGCAGTAAGCCCCATTGACTACAATGGAATTTACTTTTGAGTAGATATGGATAGGATTGGACTCGCACACTTTCAAATAAGGTGCATGGCTCTGAGATGGCTTACAAATTTATCGTAGCATAATCTTTCGTGGGATCACAGAGCCCGTGCCATTGGACGCATGAAGCGTTATCCTCCGTTGGCAGGCGTTTCTCCATAGTCGTGTAAACAGACTAAAAATGGCAAACTGTGTAACTTTTTTTTTTTTTGCCTGTAAACCGCTTTATGAAATTTTTGTTGAAAAGCAGTATATAAATACTGTTTGATTGTAACTAACGGCCATCAAACTCGAAAGATCAGACTGGAATCCTGTCCACATTTACCTATAAGTAAGACTCATTGACTACAATGGGAATTACTTCTGAGTAGACATGCACTGAATTGGGGCTTCAGAGACAATTCTAGGTAAGTTGACATGTATGTTAGATAAGCGCAGTAACAATTCATAACACCACTAGGTGGCGATAGGAAATCTAAGAAGACTGTTAACGCGTGTAATGGAAAGGAAGATAAGATGCCATTGTCTACCTGAAGTCTGAACAGTCAGGAATTAAACTTACTGATAAATTCAAATTCAGCAATTTCACACATTGAAGGGCCTTTGTTAAGAGATTTTCAGGTCACAATCCTCCCTGACTCCGAGAGTGGTCCAAACGCACTTTACGATATCCCTTGTGTCAGCCAAACTTTGCTGGACTAATATAACTGTGATGGCCTAACTCCAGGTTTAGTTAGGATTGTGCCCTCGAACCCAGTAGACTGCCAGACAGGGTACCTGGTAAGGGGAATGGTATCATGATAGACCATTATGACTCCCTGCTCCTACAGTTGTGGCTGCCATAGATAACACCAGTATTTATTGAAGACCAACATGCCATTTTCAGTTGTGCAACACTGTCAATACATTATCCTTTCTGATTTTCAGCCTGCTGTTTTGTATTTAAATTTAAGATGTTGTAAAATGGTAAAGGTTTCCCTAAGACTGAATGGTCTAGTCATGACCGACTGTAGGAGGCAGTGCTCATCTCCGTTTCTAAGCCTGTAGAGCCGGCGTTTGTCCGAGGACAAGCTTCCGTGGTCATGGGGCTGGCATGACTATACGCCGTAGCGCACAGAACGCCGTTACCTTCCCACTGAAGTGGTCCCTATTTATCTACTTGCATTTTTAGGTGCTTTCCAACTGTTAAATTGGCAGGAGCTGGGACAAGCAACGGGAGCTCACTCCGTCGCACAGTCATCCGGTCAGAAAGCCCAGCAGCGGCAGTTTAACCCACTGCGTCACCACGTCCTCTCATAATCCTACAAGATGTGGTAGGATCTTCTATTTTGGGAGAGAGGGGAAGTGTATTTTTATTTATGTCAAAACTAGTCTGGTTTTTGCTGTGTGTAGCATCACTGACATCTAGTGGCTGCTGGATTACATTAGATTCGTTTTATATTCACTGGAATTATGAGGGCTTTTTAATACTGTTTCACTTTCAGCATAGAAGAAGGTAAATAGAAAACTTGTTACCAGTGCTGATATATATTTAAATATTTTTCCCTTTGTTTATTCATGCATAAACTAACATCTGATCGGAAGTTGGGACACAGAAAATTTGTCCTCCGACAAAACGCCGGCTCTTGGGCTTTGAAACGGAGATGAGCACCGCCCCCTATAGTCGGTTGTGGGGGAACCTTTACCTTTTTACTTGTACAATTTGCAATAAAATTCGTTGGATAAAAGCACAAAGCACGCAATCTCCTATTTTCATCAAGAAATTTTGGAAGCAATATCACCCCAAAAAAACCCACCCCTCCCCATAGGATCAATGGTTCGTTTTATGTGAATTCACAAGGATTTCCAGGAACCTAACACTGGTGGATAATGAGGACTGGCGGCATATTATTTAATTGCAATTGCTCCTGTTCTGAAAACAAGGTTGAGTCTTGAAGCAGGGGCCTCCGCGTCACTTCCGAACAAATTTGCCCCAGCCTGAGTGGAGCCGAGCGCCCGGAGCGCCTCCAGATCAAGGCACATAACAGCCACGGAGACCAGTTGAATGCTGGCAACCCCGCTCAGGATTGTGGGGTTGCTTGTGAAGAGGGCTTGAGACGGGGAGGGGCGCTCGCCCGGGTCATGCTATTGCGGCTCTGCTACTCTCAGATGTCTGGCAAAGCCCCTGCGGCTCCTTTCTAAGGCTTACGGTACCCTCTTAGTCACAATACAGCTGAGCCGGAGCGGAGGGGAGCTTGCGAGGGCCGTGAACAGTAGGGCGTTGTTTGGCACTGCACGCAGCAGGAGCGTGTGACCGGGGAGGGCAAGGGGCGGATCATGTGAGGCCCGGGAACGCCGAGCGAAGGCAGAGCGAGAGAGCCGCGCAGCGAGAGCCGGAGTGTTCCAACCCACAGCTGCGCGATCCCCTCGCTCGGTGGGCTTTCTTTGCTCCTCTTCCCCTCCACTCGCAGAGGCGCGATGGACTGCGGCGTGATCGCCTCCAAGTCGGTTCTGCTCCTCATCAGCCTCATCTTCTGGGTAAGTCCGGGGCGCGCCTGCACCGCACTTTGCCCGGATAGGTGGGAGCGAGCAGGGAGCGGCGGAGAGCTTCGCCTGCCCGGCGCGAGTTCCCTAGGAAGTTTACTTGTCGCTCGCCGGCTGCCTGCCTACCGGATTCATAATCCAGGATTGGACAGGTGGGTGATCCCTTCTCCGGACCCCCGAAATCCAGACGGCAGGCATGCTGCGTTATCAGCAGTACAGGGGTTCCGCTCCGGACCCCACTGTGGATACTGGGGATGCCTTTTTGCAGATAGGGGAACATCAGTGGTTTCACTGCAACAAGGTAAAAAACGAGATTTGTTTACTGTTCCCCTCTCTTTTTAATAGGCATCCCAGTATCCGTGGTATCTGGATAACTGAAACCGTGGATACTGAATCAGTGGATACCAGGGCAAACCTGTATTCCAAAATCCAGATATTGTTGTCCTTAGAAAACAACAACACTTTCTGTAGTGTGGCAGGTCTCGTGCTCGTTCCCACATGCAGGTTGTAAGTTCTGTTCTCTGCTCTGAGGTGTGTGCCATTGTTGAAAACTGCAGACACCCAAATGGGGAACAGTAAAAGGAGAAAGAGGAAGCGTTTGTCACTGTATTTAGGCAATTATTCCAAAATCCAGACAAATCTGACATCCAGGCACCTTTCTGTCCCAAGCAATCTGGATGAGGGATACCCAACCTGTACTTTTAACATTCCTGAAGACCTGTGCTTCATTTGTGGGAGGTTGGTGGCTTCTCTTCTCTTCTCTTCTCTTCTCTTCTCTTCTCTGATGATTCCAATTCCCAGGGTGGCTTTCAAAAATAGTTAAAGCAGAAATTGCACAATTTAACCATGCTGTCTCATTAAAAAAAAAACACGTCATAAAATAGGATGATGGTTAAGGGCAAAAGGATAAATAAAATATTGGCAAGAGGTAATAGGGTGGGAGACCTTCAGCAGCAATGCTGCACACACAAACCTAGGAGTCGAGCCCATGGAAAAATACTGTGAAAATCTAGTGGGGGAAAAAGAAAATGGTGAGATAAACCCGGGTAGAGCAGCTTGACTATGGAGACAAATGGGATGAAATCTTTGCTTAACCACTATGTGACTTTGGACTGGTCATTACTTCCGTTCCCAGACTACCTTGCCAAGCTGTTGTGAGTTTAAGATGGTACAGTGCACTGTGTGTCACCTTGACCTCCATGGAGGATGAAAAAATCTAAGAAACAACGCACACTTTGGGGTACCTTCTGCTGTCCTTCCTAAAGCACAGGCTTTGAATCCAGAAGGTCCCAGACCCACTTTAGCAGCGCTTGTTAAATAGATCTCCACTGGAAGGACTAGGAAAGACCCCTTGCCTGAGACCAGGGCTGGCCCATTGATGAGGCGAACTGAAGCAGTCGCCTTAGGTCAGAGGCGGATCTACAGGGAGGGCAAAGCTCTAAGTGTTGCAAGAAGCCTTACCCTGTCATGTAAATCCCTCTTCTCCCTTGCTCCTGTAGCCAGTAAGCAATGCCAAGATGTTGCTTTTCCCTGTTAGAATTGGCTAAAACGTTGCAGGAGAGGAGTGATTTCCATTGCAAGGTGAGGCTTCTTGCAAAACTTAGAGCTTTGCCCTCCCTTGGATCTGCCTCTGCCTTAGGTGGCAGGTTGATGGGGCTGCTGATCTCTGCTTCCATTCCTCCTCCTCCTCCTCCTCTTTCTACTCCCTGGATTAGGAGAGGAATAAGGGGACAGAGAGGAAGAGGAAATGTGGATGGGAGGGGAGTGCCGAGTTAGAACCATGGAGAATGAGGGGGCGGGGCAGAGGTTGGCACATCGCAGGGTGAAGGGTGCCTAATTTGGCATTCAGCCTTTAGCATCAGGAGGTCTTTGGCCAGCCCTGTCTGACACCTTGGGTAATTGCTGCCAATAGTTTGAGAGTGGTGAGCTAGATGGACCAATGGTCTGATCCAGTGATTCTCAAACTTTTTAGCACCAGGACCCACTTTTTAGAATGGCAATCCGTCTGGGACCCACCAGAAGCGATCTTATCAACTTGGACATGATGTCATGGCCAGAAGTGCCGTCATTGTGATGCCAGAGCCTGCTGTTTCCTGAGAATGCAGCAGGAGGTTGGGTGATTTCTCAGCCATTTCACAACAGCAAAGTGAATCAGAAAAGGGGAAAAAGCCTATTTGCAACCTTGACACAAGCAAAACAACCACACAGCCCTCCCCCTTTCCAGCATCCCATCTTCCCATATTTTCAAGATGGCTGCTCTACTAGGAGCTTTGCGACCCACCTGAAATTGGCTCGCGACCTACTGGTGAGTCCTGACACACAGTTTGGGAACCACTGGTCTGATCAGTTATAAGGCACGTTGTATATATGGAAGGTAACATATTTCAGACACAGTCAAAGTATTGGGTCCCTTCTGCTTTTTGAGCTCTGGTTGCCTCTATTTGTTCTGATGGAGCATCTGTTTCTTTAAGAAGAAACAAACATTAAGCTGGTGCAGCCGTTGGCCTGACAGGGCTTCTGTAACAATAGGGGACAGTGTGATTTCTGCTGCTTGTCTACATGGACTCTCGCTCTCCTTGCTGTCCTGTTCGGAGTGGGTTGGTATTGCTTGCATAGCAGAGACAGTGTTGGCTAAAACAGCTGCCCTATTTTAGCCAAGTGGTGATGACATAATCACCTCTTGTGACTGACTCCGTAAAGAGCTGGGTGTTGTGAAGGGCTCAAAGTGCCACCCGCAAGAGGGAAATCACACTATTTCGCAACCCAGTTGGACGATCCCTTCATGTGCTCTTGTGGCATCTGGCTGCAGTTATCTGCACTCTGGTAGGACTACTGCACAATGCGCTACATGGAGCTGCTCATGTACAGCATTCAGAAAATTCAGCTGGTACAAAATGCAGCACCCTGGTGATCAGCTGGGGCTGATCCCCCCAATTCTTTGTGAATCACATTGATTACCAATTTGTTTCTGGGCTCTGTTCAAGATGCTTGTGCAACCTTCCCAGTCCAAAATGATGCAGGACCAGGATATCTTGGGACTTTATAAGAATATAAGAACAGCCCTGCTGGATCGGGCCAAAGGTCCATCTAGTCTAGCTTCCTGTATCTCACAGTGGCCCACCAGGTGCCTCATGAGACAACAAGATGTTTGCATCCTGTTGCCACTCCCTTGCACCTAGCATTCTGAAGTAGTCTACTACTAACATAAGGAGGTTGCACAACCCATCATGGCCTATAGCCCACGTTGGAGTTTCATGTATGTATGTATGTATGTATGTATGTATGTATGTATTTATTTATTTATTTATTTATTTATTTATTTATTTGATGTATTTTTATACCGCCTTTCTCCAGATTTCACTGGACTCAAGGCGGTTTACATGGGCAGGCTGTTCATAAACCCCATTTTTCAATTGGAGTTTTTACAATTATTGTTCTATGTACCATTCACAGAACCCTCCGTTTCTTCAGATGTTTCCCTTTCAATGTGTGGTCATGATCCTGGCTGCACTCTTGCACCTTCTAAGCCTGCACAGTCCACCACAGATCACACCTTGGCCAGTTCTTTTGTCAGCTGACTCCTCCACACTCCTCCCTTTCCTCCACAAGCTCTGTCAGTGACTTCCGTTCTCCCATCCAAGGCCAATCCAAGGCTGATCCTGCTTAGCATCTTCAGGCAAAGGTACAAGCCCCTTTTAAAAGCACCTAGGCCAGATGCCAAAGCCACCTCCTGTGGAAAGGAGTTCCACAGATTAATTACCCTCTGGGTAAAAAAGTACTTCCTTTTATCTGTTCTAACTCTCCCAACACTCAATTTTAGTGGATGTCCCCTGGTTCTGGTGTTGTGAGAGAGGGGAAAGAACTTCCCTCTCTCCACTCTGTCCATCCCATGCATAATTTTGTACATCTCAATCGTGTCCCCCCTCTGGCGCCATATTGGAAGGCTTTCTCTTCCAATATGCTCCAGTTATGCCTCCGGCCTTGTTCTAGGTGCCCTGGACCACAGAAGCATGACGGGCATCCCCTGGAGCAGTGTTAGTGATGATGCTGATCTTACAAAATGCTCTCCCTGAGGTGGTCCAGCTTGTCCCTACCCTGCACTTCAGGAGGTCTTCAGGAGATCTGTAAAAGCATGGCTTTCTTTTGTTTGACTTTTAGAGGGAGATATTGTCCAAGATGGTGAGGATATTCAGTCTGGCTGTTCAGTTGTAGACTTGGGTTTTGTGACTACCGGCATTCATTCATGTTTCAGTTTTGCTTGATATTCTCCTTCTGTTTATTTTGTTGCAAACTGCCTTGGCTTGCCTTCGAGGCAAGAAAGGTGGGGTAGACATGTGTTTTTTATGAATGCGTGCAACACCCACCCTGTGCCAGTCAGCAAACCTTGCTGGTGGAAACTCTGGTAGCCTGAAGCATTTAGGAGCATTTTGACGCACAATGCACAAATGGGCTTTTGCATTTTCTGCCTCTACCTGGAGTCTGAATGTGAAATTCACACTGGCTAAGCACTTTCCATTCAGTTTAAAGACAGCTCTTATTGCCTTTAGGGTTGCCACCTTCTGGGCCTTGAACATTGTCTGCAGAAAGGAGGCTGGTGCAGTTTTTCAGGCTTCTCCTGCTCAGAGGCAGATCTAAGGGAGGGCAAAGCTCTAAGTTTTGCAAGAAGCCTTACCTTGCAGTGGAAATCACTCCTCTCCAGCACCGTTTCAGCCAATCCTCAGAGGGAAAAGCAACATCTTGGCGTTGCTTGCTGGCTACAGCAGCAAGGGAGAAGAGGGATTTACATGACAGGGTAAGGCTTCTTGCAACACTTAGAGCTTTGCCTCCCTGTAGATCCGCCTCTGCTCCTGCTAAAAGATTGCTCAAAAGCTAGTATTAAAAAAAAAAGATGACAACACTTTTGTCCTGTATTGTGCCTTGTGAATCTTAAGAGCTGCTCTGAATATCATGTATAGGATAGGAGGAGCCCTGCTGGATCAGACTAAAAGCTTATCTAGTCCAGCATCTGGTTTCTCCCAATAATCTTGGAGATGCTCCAGGAAACCTACAAGCAGCAGAGAATTGCTTTCTGGGCACTTTTGGGAGGCTTTCTGAGGCCTAGGGAGTCCGAGTGTGGCCTCCCAAATGTGACTGGAAGGCATTTCTGGTCCCATCCTGGAGATCTTCCCCACAGATTCCATTATCCGCGGATACCAATATCCCCCATGGATACTGAGGGCCAACTATCCTGAGGCAGGAGGTGTGGACTAATAGTTGAGCTGCTGGTACAGTTTGAAGCTAAGCAGGAGAATCTGTGGCCTGTTTTTGGATGGGAGACAGAACGCCTGGTTGTGACAAGCTTCAGTACCTGTTGTGGCAGAACAGAGTCGCTGTGAAGCTGATTAGCTGATATGAAGAGGCGGTCCAGGCCGGGAGCACGCCCCATGGCAAGACGATGAAACCACACCCCCGGCACATCTCCCCGCCCCAGTGCGTCTCCCTGCCATGCCTCCCTGCGCCCGGAAGAGCTCCATTTCGGAGCATTCCAGGCGCAAGGCAGGGCGGGAGGGCCAAAAAGTGCTTGGACTCCGCGCAATGGACGCCATTGGCCCCCCCCCAGCGCCCATGCGGCTTGCCATCCTTGCACCCCACTGGATCTGCGACTGCTGATATGGGAATGTGTGATAATGCCAGCCGGCAACAAATGACTTTGGACACCTGTCCAGACTTGAATTACCATTGCCTGCTGAAGTTCGATGGCACACAGCCACACGGTGAAGGCTGTTGTGAATTTGTGTTGGTTAGAGCAGAGTTGGGGGCTTGCGGACCCATTCTAGCGCTTGCCTTAGCGCTCCGGAGCGAAGGAACGAAGCGATCGCTACATTTCAATATCAAAGCCTTTATTGGTTTCAGTAGCGAAAGTGTGAAAGGTGAAAAAGTTCATTCTGCCGGTTAGGAAAGCCGGCGAAGGCATTGCCGCGCGCAGGCGGCTCTTCAGTGCGGTTTTACATCTTAGTGCACACACAGTGAGAAAATTCTTCTACACAAGAACAAAAAGGATGCAACCAGAGTATATCTGGTAGGTGGATACCTGAAGACCCTTGTGCCCCATTTTACCCAATGAGGTGCCCCTTTGGACACTATGATCTCATAAGAAAGCAAAGTGTTTGTAGCCAGTTCTTCCCGTGTGAAATTGCCTGCTTTCATTACACTATCGGAAAGGGAGTAAAGCTAGTTGCCCTAACAAGCTTGGGAAGCTGACCAGCTCAAGGACTCACAGGTGTCTATCTGATCTGGAGAAGCAGAGACGGAATGCCAGTTTCAACCAGTTCTGGACTGTGAGATGTG
>JAJKFI010000025.1:3591648-3628340 GCA_029204185.1 Lerista edwardsae | reverse complement strand
TCTCTCTCTCTCTCTCTCTCTCTCTCTCTCTCTCTCTCTCTCTCTCTTCACCTTAAAGAGCAAAGGCATTGATGTGTAGTAAAGAGTAGCCGCTATTCTCACTCAGTGGGCATGCCCCCAAGACATACTTAGAGGGGGATCACAGCACTAAGTTTTGCAAGCAGCCTGCCCTCCTCTTCGGAGCTATTCAAAGCAAACGTGGCCTCCACTTTGCTCTAACCTCTGGGAAAGGCTCCGAAGAGACGGGGGAGTGGCTGGGTAGCCTCCTTCTCTGGCCAGGCCTTGATACCTGTTAACATCTGTGTGACTAGTTGAAATTTGGCAAGCGATGCTCATCCACAATGATGGGAAAAGACGGGTGCAGAGTAATAAGAGAAGGTGCAGGCAGCTGGACAGAGTTTCATTTTGCAAAATTAGCCTCCTGAACCATTTTAAGAGCTGGTAACATGGTGCTGCAGTGGGTTAAACCGCTGCTGCTGGGCTTTCCGACCGGAAGGTTAGGAGTTCAAGACTGCACGACGGAGTGAGCTCCCGTCGCTTGTCCCAGCTCCTGCCAGCCTAGCAGTTCGAAAGCACCTAAATGCGAGTAGATAAATAAGGACCACTTTGGTGGGAAGGGAACGGCGTTCCGTGCACTTCGGCGTATAGTCATGCCGGCCACATGACCACGGAAGCTTGTCCTTGGACAAAACGCTGGCTGTACAGGCTTAGAAATGGAGATGAGCACCACCCCCTACGGTCGGGCATGACTAGACCATTCGGTCGTGGGGAAACCTTTACCTTTAAGAGCATGACCTAACTTATTGTGAATGTGGTAGAAGTGGTTGTTTTCATGTTTGTGAAGGCCAATGGTGGTCCTACTGTTGTCCGAATGGGGGTCAAATGCCCCTGGTTCCACCACCGCCCAGTCCTTTAAGGGCAACCAGGCGGCCTCTGCCGCCATCTCTTAGCCCTCTGAGAAACTGGAAATATGGAGTAAATGCTGTCTGAAGGCTCCACAATGTTCTGGTAGGTGTTCTGGTGGCAGCCTGGGGGGGCAGTCTGCAGAACTGGCCACAGTGTGGCTGTGGGGCCAGGGACACAACTGGTGAAAGCAGCATCCTGGCAGGTTAGCAGAGTGTGGATTGTGTACCTTTCCACTCAATAACTGCAGCCAGTTCCAGACCCTGTGGAATTGGAGGACAAAGTTTTACAAGGCCAAGCGTGTGGCTCCCTGCAGGATTGAGTCTCAGTAATCTGTTGGTTAAGAATATAAGAACAGCCCTGCTGGATCAGGCCAAAAGCCCATCTAGTATAGCTTCCCCTGTCTCACAGTGGTCCACCAGATGCCTCAGGGAGCACACAAGACAACAAGATGTCTGCATCCTCTTGCCACTCCATTTTTCTGGCATTCAGAAGTAAATTTCTGAGGTAAACTTCTGAGGTAAACATGAGGTAAACAAAACAGAATTTGCTATCCCAAGAACATAAGAAGAGCCCTGCTGGATCATGTCAAAGGCCCATCTAGTACAGCTTCCTGTATCTCACAGTGGCTCACCAGATGCCTCAGGGAGCACACAAGAAAACAAGATGCCTGCATCCTGTTGCCATTCCCTTGCATCTGGTTGTTAACTCTCTCTGATACAGATCAAGCCCGTGTTCCCTTTGCATTTCAAAGTAAAGCATATTACAAAAGAAAAGGGCATTCTTTTCTATAACAGCATCTGGGAGTCTGTTTTCTATAACACACTAGCGTCTGTAATGCCCTATTTCTGCACAATGAGTCAAAAGGCCACTTCTGCTTCCTGACCAGAAATAATCTGCTCTATCTTCTTGGGAACAAGTACGTAGTGTTCCTCCCCTTGTGTCATCTGGTTGAGCAAAGGGAAGGTGTCTGGAAGTGCCTCCAACACTGAGATTTAAATCCATTGCTTGTTATTCCTTAGACAAGCCAGCAGTGTTTTTTGTTTACTTCTAGCTCTCTGGATGATTCTACCATGAAAGGCTATGAAATCTGAGCATACTGGGTTATCTTCGATTCTCATGCGAGAATGTGCATAGTTCTTGCACAGTGAAAGTTTCTTTGAGGAATGGTCCTGGGATCAATGCAAGCCCATTTGTTTGAATTTCAGCCTGAAACTGAGAAAGTACTGCTCATTTTTACTCGTGCAAATCCCAGAGCGCAATCCTAAACTGGCCAGCATAAATAGGCCTGCAAAGTTTGGCTGGCACAAGGGCCACCGTAAAGTGCGTTTGAACCACTCTCGGAGTCAGGGAGGATGGCTCACGTCTGTGTGCTGGCCCCTGACTCCGAGAGTGGTACTTTATGGTGGCCCTTGTGCTGGCCAAACTTTGCTGGCTTAGCTTATGCTGGCCTAACTCAGCTTAGGATTTCGCCCCCAGTATGTGTCTGCACAAACATAGTTGCACTGTAAGGTTTTGCTGACACAAAACTTCACTTTTGTGTCATTTACTTCTGGGTAAAAAGGTCAAGGTTTCCCCACGTAGCTGCTACTTAATTCAGAAGGGTATGCAAGAATCCATTGGGTGAATTACATGAAGTGGCTGACCCAATGATCAGCCACAGACATCAGTAAGATTATACAAGAATCTTAGTGTTGGTGCAATAGCATGCAAACAAATTTCCTTTTATTAGAACCAACCAAAATGTCAAACAGTTGTGTGAAAGCTTTTAATTTCTTTAGGCTGTTGGTTGAACAAAATGAAGTAGTGGGGGGGGGGAGAAAGCAATGTAGGGCATGATCTTAAAACCCTGCAGGACTCATGGCCCAATCCTGTCCAACATGGTTGCAGCTGGGCAGTCAAGCCCCCGCTGTATCCAGTGCTGGACGTGAGCAAGCAGGAGGTTGCCTCCTATTTGACTTTTGTCCCCTTCCCCTGTGTAGAACTCTAGCCTGCTCAATGGGGCTACGTGGATCTGTGACAGCTAACTAGCTGGCACAGAACCAAATAGCCCCATATAAGGCCCATGTAAGTTATGGCGAACCTAGACAACTTAATAAAAAGCCGAGACATTGCCCTGCCAACAAAGGTTCGCATAGTTTTCCCAGTAGCAATGTATGGCTGTGAGAGCTGGACCATAAGAAAGGCGGAGCGCCGAAGAATAGATGCTTTTGAATTATGGTGTTGGAGAAGACTCTTGAGAGTCCCCTGGACTGCAAGGAGATCCAATCGGTCAATCCTCCAGGAAGTCAAGCCTGATTGCTCCCTGGAAGGACAAATCCTGAAGCTGAAGCTCCAATACTTTGGCCACCTCATGAGAAGAGAGGACTCTTTAGAAAAGACCATCGTGCTGGGAAAGGAGAAGGGGAGGCAGATGGTTAGATAGTGTCACCGAGGCAATGAACATGAAATTGGGCGAACTCCGGAAGCTAGTGGAGGACAGGGAGGCCTGATGTGCTGTGGTCCATGGGGTCGTGAAGAGTCGGACACGACTTAGCGACTGAACAACAACAAAAGGGCTATATAGTCTTCTATTTGTGTAGGATGGGGAAGCATTGATCTTTCTCCTGCAGCCTGCGGTGATACAACAGCAAAACTGGTTTGTAATGTGACCAAGATTGCAACATAATTTAGTTCAAATCGGTGGGTGAGTTTGCCATTTAGCTTCGCTTGATGCTGGAATGCAACTACAGTGTCCAGGTGTAAGTGCGTTTGTGTGGCTAAAACACCTTGATATCCCATAATTGGCTCCTGCAAGAGAATGATGCATCTTCAGCTGACAGTCCTTAAAATGAGATTCACTTCTTAGGTCAACATACAGGCTGGGATTTGTAAACCACTTACTCGGAAAGGTTTCCCATTGAAACCCCTCTGTCGTGGCCTAAGTAGCATTCTGGGCTATAGCCAGGGTGATTGAGCAAAAAGCTGATAGATTTACCTAATTGATAGACAGTGAGCAATGCTTACTTAGTTCCTGTTGGAATTCAGTAGGGCCCTTATAATGAACTCTGGATAATGAACTCTTAGGTTATCTGCAGAGCTGGTTTCACAATCTGTTCTTCTTAAGCCTCTTGATGGAAAGAGGCCATTTCTAAGTGCTAGAAATGCACTTGGGTGTTGTGCTTGAGGACCTGAAACCAGCGATCCCATGGACTAAGGCCAGGACTGGTGCATAGGAAGCTACAGTAGCCAATTCATGCTCAGGCCTTGTAAGTTATAGAAGGAAGTAAGGTGTGGAGCATCGTTGCTTTTGGTTGGTCGGCAATACAAAGCTTCATGACATGCAGCCAGAGGAGAGAACCACACTGTGCAGGCTACATCTAGGACTGAGGATTCCATGAATCACAGAATATTGTATACAGGTAGAGCCTTTTTATCTGCAAGGGTTCCAGGAACCTCTGCAGATATAAAAAAAAATGCATTCAATGAAATCATGCTGTTAATTAGCATTCAACCTTTAAAAACGCCTCTCTTACCATGGTAATTGGCTGCAGCCATTCTTCAGGGGCTTAGAGCAATTAGTATCCATTAGCTGAGATAAGACCTCTTCCCTTTGCCCTATAGCAGTGTTATTCAAACTGGGGGTCAGGACCCATTTGGTGGGTTGCGACCTGATGTCAGGTGGGTCCCGGAATGCTGGGAGCAGCCATCTTGAAAACTGCAGACCTTACTCTTGTTATATTGCTTTTGTGAGTGTTAACAATTTGAATTTTCAAGTGAGGTTTTCTTTAAAAAAAAACTTGTTTTTAGTTCACTGCTTTTATATCATCTTGCCGGGCAGTTAGCAGCTATCTGATTTTTGAATAGCTCAAGGCTTGTGGGTCCTGACCCACAGTTTGAGAAACACTGCTGTACAATATAGTTATATACATTGTTGTATATGTGTACATTGTGTACGTCATTGTACATAACTATTAACTATATGTTATATCAATGTAACTAGCATCACTTTTGGACCCTGCTGCAGTCAGGTTGAGGTTGTCAGTGGAGAGGGCATCACGTTGGGTACATTTTGTTCCTATTTGATTCCATCAGTCTTCACTGACTTTGGCATGTCCAGAAGTGTCTGTACCCTCTGCAGATGGGATGCTAGAAAGGGGGAGGGCTGTGTGGTTGTTTTGCTTGTGTCAGAGTTGTCAATGGGCTTTTTTTCTTTCTGTCTTTCTGACTCACTTTGCTATTGGAAAATGGCTGAGAAATAACCCGACTTATTGCTGCATTCTCAGGAAAGCAGCAGGCTCTGGCGTCACAATGATGGAACTTCAGGCCATGACATCACTTCTGGTGGGCCCCAGATAGATTGTCATTCTAAAAAGTGGATCCTGGTTTCTAAAACGTCGGAGAACTACTGCTGTGCTCCATTAAACTGTGCAAGGTGTTCTGTATTAGTCATTTGTCTGAATTTCTTTTCTCTGAATTTCACCACAAAGTGAGATCTGCTGTTTCAGGCTGACGTCCGTTCTATTCTTCTCTTGCAAATAGGAAGGCGTAGGAACTTGAGCGAATGACGCTGAATTGAAAGTGATTACAAAAAAAACCCCAAGAGCTCAGAATAACCTCAGAAATTGTTTGCATAAAAATTCCAAGAGCTCAGAAGAGCTCTTGGTCCCTTAAAATTTCTGCCTAAGATCTTACACTTTCTTAGGGCGCAATCCTAACCAGCTTTCCAGCACTCGGGTAAGGGCAGTGCAGCTTTGATGGAAGGGAGCAAACATTCCCTTACCTTGAGGAGGCCTCCGTGACTACTACTCCACTGCAGGATGCAGCACATGCCCCATTGGCACGGCAAGGGCAGTGCTGGAAAGTTGGTTAGGATTTGGGCCTTCGTGTGAGAATTTGTCCTGGCAAGAGGTGCCCTTCTTGCCGAAGATGAATTGCAAAGCACTGGTTGGTGTGCATACTCCAGGGTTGTTCAGATTTGAAGGAGTGTGGTCTTTGGAGTCTCTTCTTGGTGAGTGGGGGCCCCGCAGGGAGGGTTGGGGGCAGTGATGTCATCCGGGCGCGCCAGGAACTGGAACGCCCGGATGATTGGGAGCCCTCCGCCCCTATGGCGGAGGCCAGCCACGCCTCCTTGCTCCTCCCTGCGCCTGGAATCGCTCCATTTCAGAGCGATTCGGACGCACGGGAGGGCGGGCGGGCCCAAGAACAGCTCGCCCATCCTTGGGAGAGGTGGTGCGGCCCGGGCCCGTCCATGGAAGAAGTGGAATGCTGTACCGGCCTGTTCCACCTGGATGCCACCGCTGGTTGGGGTCCCTGTAGGAATGCCCCACATTGGACCCCGCTGCTGCTAGAGCCGGCCCTGGCAGGCATTTCAGGCTTCTCCTTAACTTGGTCCCTGTGCATTCAGACCAGAATAAGGGCTATCTGTGCTGAGTCATCCATAAAGGTGACGATGACCTATTTAGCGCCATCTTGGTTCTGGCATGTCAACACTCTGAACTTTTCTGCTTGCACTGTAGCTTTGAGCCCAGTCCTAAAAGGGCTTTAGCGCCGGCCCCTAGGTGTCGTAAATGTGCTGTAAATCACATTTAACGCACAGCGTGAGGGCACCACCGGCCCTAGGCCTCAGCACCGAGGGTGCCACACCACTGGTAAGGTTAGTAACACTGCTGGGCTGGTGGTGCAGCTTTTCATGGCGGGGGAGGACGGATCTGGGCAGGGGAGGGGAGGATCAGGCCAGGGCAGGGGATAGGCTTCCTCCACTCAAGCCTCTGCCCCACTTCAGGCTGGGAAGCCCAACATGGGTCTTTTCAAGTCTGCGCCGGCTAAATAGCTGGTGCACACTCGAGTAGCTCCATTGCGGGGCCTGGGGTTTTACTTGGGGAAAGGGGATGAACTTCCCATTCCCCTGAGGAGACTCCAGCAGCTGTCACAGCACCCACAGGATGCAACGGTAGGCATTTTGGCACTGCAGGATGCCAGGTAGCTTAGGACTGCTCATCATGTGGCCAGGATGAACTTCTAGAATGGTCTGAGTGCTGCCTGCCCCTTTAAGAATGGTCCACACTGAGCATGCTCCAAGCTAACTGTAGGAATGGAGGTGGTTGAGCTGCAGCCTCTGCAGGTAACTGTCATCACTTTAGGCTGCGTTCCCATAACGCTTACCAGGGAGAAAACCGCATTGAACATACTGAGACTTGCTGCTGAGTAAACATTATAGGCTTGCAGTGCATATGACTACTAGTAGGGGTGTTTGAAAATGCGTTGTTGTTTTTCACAGATTTCATTATTTGAAAGGCAGAAAGTGGAGTTATGTGTTTTTATTCTCTCTCATTCCAAGTTCTCATTTTTATTAATTTTAAAGGTGTATTAGGTAGCTGATTATACAGTAGCTGATATTTTGTCAGGAGGAGCAGGCACAGTATTATTTCTGTAAAGCATAAATTTCTGGATCCCAAATGTATGGTTCAAAAGAAAGGTCATATTTGCAAATATGGGTGGCAAGCAAATGCCAAACAGAACAAGCTGCGTACCACCCGCCCGTGCAATTGGGGATGACTTTTTATACTCAATAGGCGTGGCCCAGTAATTTGCACCGATTGGTCCTAATATATCTAATTAACAACAACTTAACCAAATACGTCAGACTTCCCTTTGCTATCTCTCTGACGTGTTTTTCCCACCTTTGTGCACTTTTACCCAGGATGCATAGGGATGGTTATTACGCTGACTCAATGCAAGTCTCACCCAAGATTACAGCTGTATCTGGGTCCTGGGAACTTTCTTCTATCTATCAGTTTAGGAATACGCACAGCCCTCCCCTTTTCTTTACCAGTCAGGCCTTGCCTTGGCCTGAAACACCATGAACCACCTCTTTCTCTCTAGAGAGAAACAGTAGGCCTTATAGTTTAGTGTTGGAGTTCAAAATCACCATGGGTTTGTATTACTATTGATTTATATCTCACATTTCTAATTGGAAAAGTAATCTATTTTAATTTCTGGAAAATGCCTTAAACACCAAAATGTGGGGTTTTGTGTTTTTCTTTGGATATTTTAACACCAAAAAGTGGTGTTTTGTGTTTTTAACACACACACACACACACACACACACACACACACACACACACACCTGCTTATTGCGTGTTTCAACTGGTAGTGTGATGATGATCAGCAACTTAAATAGTTTTTTTCTAATAGATGAAAGTTGTTAACTACCAACAAAAGTAGTTTTAATTCCCATAAAGCAGCTGCTGCTTCAGCTAGATGAAAAATAACTGAGAGTGCAATCCTAACCTGGAGTTAGGCCAGTACAGTTAGGCCAGCAAAGTTTGGCTGGCACAAAGGACACTGTGGAGTATGTTTGGACCACTTTCGGAGTCAGAGAGGCCAGGACACAGGCGTGCGCTATTCTCACTGACTCCAAGAGTGGTTCAAATGCACTTTACAGTGGCTCTTGTGGTGGCCAGACTTTGCTGGCCTAACTACATCAGCCTAACTTCAGGTGAGGATTGTGTCTTAAACTACTGTTTTACCCACTACTGATTAACCTTAAGGCATAGGAGATCTACAGCTTGCTGTTTCAAGCCCTGGCTTGATTCACACAATATTTTTATCATCATGAACTCACAGGGTGTACTTGGGCCTGGCCCCTTTCCCCTTGGGGGGTCTTAATTGTGAGTTTAGCAATGTCTATAGTCAGGGCTGATGGGATGTGATGGCTCAGCGGGTTAAACTGCTGAGTTGCGCGCTTGCTGACTGGAAGGTTGGCAGTTTGAGACCACGCAATGGAGTGAGCTCCCGTCGCTTGTCCCAGCTCCTGCCAATCTAGCAGTTTGAAAGCACATAAAAATGCGAGTAGATAAATAGGTACCACTTCAGTGGGAAGGTAACGGCATTCCATGTGCCTTGGTGAATAGTCATGCTAGCCACATAATCACGGAAGCTTGCCTCGAACAAACGCCAGCTCTTTGGCTTAGAAATGGAGATGAGCACCGCCCCCTACAGTCGGTCACGACTAGGCCATTCGGTCGTGGGGAAACCTTTATATTACCTTTTTATAGTAAGGCATGGCCCAAGATTTCCTGATGCCTGAGGTGGCACGCCAACTGTTGCCCTCCCTTATTTGAAGAAGTGCCAGCCTCTGCTACTCCCACTTTCTAACCCTACCCCACCCCACATTTCCTTTTCCTCTCTGTCCCCCCTTCCTTTTAGGAGGAGGAGGAAAGTGGAGGCAAGTAGGCAGACAGCGGTGGGCATGACCCCCACCAATCCACTGCCTTAGGTGACTATCTCAGTTGGCCTCATGAATGCTTAGATGCAATTAGTTTTCCATACTGCAGTGTTCCTCAAACAATGGGTTGGGACCCACTAGGTGTGTTGCGAGCCAATTTCGGGGGTGTGTGTGTCGTGTAGCACCAAGCACAGCCATCGTTGAAAATATGGGAAGATGGGGCACTGGGCTGGGGGAAGGCTATGTGGTTATTTTGGTTGTGTGAAGGTTGTCCAAAGGCTTTTTTTCCTTTCTGAATCACTTTGCTATTGGAAAATGGCTGAGAAATAACCCAACTTCTTGCTGCAGTCCCAGAAAAGCAGCAGGCTGTCATCACAATGATGGCACTTTCAGCCATGACATCACTTCCAGGCTAATGACATCACCTCCGGTGCATCCCGGACAGATTGTCATTCTCATTAGTTGATCCTGGTGCTAAAAAGTTTGAGAACCACCGCCGTACTGTGTTTGTTACTCTGTACAACACCAAGTTGTGAACACAGCCTTGCATGTGTCCATCATATGGTTGCTTGCAAGATTTCTAGCACAGTGGTTCTCAAACTATGCGTCGGGACCCACCAGTGGGTTGCGAGTCGATTTCAGGTGGGGCACAAAACACTTAGGGCACCTATATTGAAAATATGGGAAGATGGGATGCTGGAAAGGGTTATGTTAGTAGTAGGCTACTTCAGAATGCTAGGTGCAAGGGAGTGGCAACAGGATGCAAACATCTTGTTGTCTCATGTTCTCCCTGAGGCACCTGGTGGGCCACTGTGAGATACAGGAAGCTGGACTAGATGGGCCTTTGGCCTGATCCAGCAGTGCTCTTCTTATGTTCTTATAAAGTCCCAAGATATCCTGGTCCTACATCATTTCAGACTGTGAAGGTCGCACAACCATCTTGAACTGAGCCCAGAAACAAATTGGTAAATAGAGAGCAAATAGAGCATTGTGCAGTAGTCCTACCAGAGTGCGGATAACTGCAGCCAGATGCCACAAGAGCACATGAAGGGATCGTCCAACTGGGTTGCGAAATAGTGTGATTTCCCTCTTGCGGGTGGCACTTTGAGCCCTTCACAACACCCAGCTCTTTACGGAGTCAGTCACAAGAGGTGATTATGTCATCACCACTTGGCTAAAATAGGGCAGCTGTTTTAGCCAACACTGTCTCTGCAAGCAATACCAACCCACTCCGAACAGGACAGCAAGGAGAGCGAGAGTCCATGTAGACAAGCAGCAGAAATCACACTGTTCCCTATTGTTACAGAAGTCCTGTCAGGCCAACGGCTGCACCAGCTTAATGTTTGTTTCTTCTTAAAGAAACAGATGCTCCATCAGAACAAATAGGGGCAACCAGAGCTCAAAAAGCAGAAGGGACCCAATACTTTGACTGTGTCTGAAATATGTTACCTTCCATATATACAACATGACTTATAACTGATCAGACCAGTGGTTCCCAAACTGTATGTCAGGACTCACCAGTAGGTCACGAGCCAATTTCAGGTGGGTCGCAAAGCTCCTAGTAGAGCAGCCATCTTGAAAATATGGGAAGATGGGATGCTGGAAAGGGGGAGGGCTGTGTGGTTGTTTTGCTTGTGTCAAGGTTGCAAATAGGCTTTTTTCCCCTTTTCTGATTCACTTGGGTGTTGTGAAATGGCTGAGAAATCACCCAACCTCCTGCTGCATTCTCAGGAAACAGCAGGCTCTGGCGTCACAATGACGGCACTTCTGGCCATGAGATCACTTCTGGTGGGTCCTGGGCAGACTGTCATTCTAACAAGTGGGTCCTGGTGCTAAAAGTTTTGAGAACCACTGTTCTAGCACATAACTAGCATATTTCTGGTAATGATTCTTATAAGAGCTGGACTGTTTAAACAGTGTTCCCATTTTCATCTGTGAAATGTTGGGTGGTCTGATCAAAGAACTATGGCATCCCTCTCCGAGACCAGGCTTACATCTTGAGTACCAGCATATACTGAGAACTGAGAACTGCTCCTTTCTCAGAACAATCTGAAATATTGATTTCGGTGGGGGCTGAAGATCTTTTTATTTCAACAAGCTTTTAATTGTTGACAGGCTGGCTGGCTGGCTGGTTTTTTAGACTCTTTATATTTTAGGATCCACGGGGCTTGTTTTAAACTTTAATTATTTTAATGTTGTTTTTAATTATTGTTTTTAATTGTAAATTGTGATTTTATTGTATTTTATTGTTGTAAGCCGCCTTGGGGCAGAAAGGCGGGATATAAATTAAATAATAAATAAATAAATAATAATAAGAAGAAATGCACCCCATGAATTTTGCTGTGGAATTTAAATCTTTTTTAAAAGGTCTAATTTTTTAAAAGGTCTAAATTTTTTTAAAATTTGTGGTGCGAATCTCTTTGATTACTCTAGCAAAAGTGCTGGGAAAGTTCTGAAAAGATGTGTAGGTGACTCTTGTGCACTGAACCTCTTCTTGAAAGCTTCATCTTATGAAACAGGGAACCAAACAATATTTTTGCCTGTTATGTATTAAATGAACAAACCACTGAGCTGTTCAAAAGTGCAGGGATTTCCAAGGGCGTTAAGCAGAAGAGGAAGCATTTCAGCCCTGGAAAGGACGAAAGATTAATGTCATGTGCTGCATCACATGAGTCTGTCTCATTATCTTGCTGAAGGAATTGTGTCCACAGTTGTTCTCTGTCACATTTCTGTATTTGGAAAAGGGAGCGAGTATACGGAAGCAGTCAAGCAGGTGTGGTTGTTTCAGTTCATGTTCTGCTGCAACTTTACACAAGGGAGCAGAACTACAGAACGTCCACATCTACTGGTGTGGCACCATCGTTCTGTCATAGTTTCACCCACAGGCACGTTTACCTATTTCAGAAGGCAATCCTAAGCTGCGCTGGAACAGCCTCCCCTGTGGGTTCCTTGGAGCTGCGTCTGCTGTTTAGTGGGCGCAGACAGTGGTGTTATGCTGCCAGAACGCTGGGCGGGACATCCGGGTGATCGACAGCCCACCCGTCGCGTTCCGGAGTGTTACGCCGTTTGCGTAACCAATTACGCTGCTTGCGTATGCAAGCGGCGTAATTGGTTACGCAAACGGCGTAACGCTCCGGAACGTGACGGGCGGGCTGTCAATCACCCGGATGTCCCGCCCAGCGTTCCGGCAGCATAACACTGCTGGGCGCAGAGCCAAGGACACTGGGTGGCCCGAATCAGGGCCATGTGGCCTGGGGACGGAGGCTTGGATGTGGCCTAATGGCTGCATCCCAGCTCTACCCCCCTCCCTAGGCCAGCAGGCTTCCTAGCCTGCCCACACTCTGTCCAGTTCCTCCTGCCCGCCCTCCCCCCTGTACAGCCCACCAGGACAGTAGCCCCTCTCCAGCTAGCTGCAGCAAAACGGAAAGAGGAGTTTGCCACTCAGGGTGATGGAAATGGAACTGCAGGTGGTTACAATGAATTAGGTTTTTGGTTAGGTGCATCTTCACTCCTACGGCCTTTGTCTGTGGTTGTTAAAATCTAATCTAAAACAATTCCAGCCTGCGACCAGTGTCTACACTGGTTGTTCCAGGACTGGCTCTAGGAGAGGTGGAGCATTCCCGTGTAGCCCCCTCCCCTTCCAGCGGGGCCGCCGCTCATCAAAAAAAGTGCTTGTGGTGCCACATGCAGCACTTGGAAATAGTTGATGGTGACATGATGACGTCATCACCAACTGCTTCTGGGAGGCGCTTTGAGGGCATAACATAAGAACATAAGAAGAGCCCTGTTGGATCAGGCCAAAGGCCCATCTAGTCCAGCTTCCTGTATCTCACAGCGGCCCACCAGGTGCCCCAGGGAGGCACGAGACAACAAGATGCTTGCATCCTGTGGCCACTCCCTTGCACCCGGTACCAGTAGCCCACCACCTTTGTAAGGAGGTTGCACAATCCATCATTGCCTATAGCCCACGATGGACCTTTCCTCCAGAAATCCGTCCAATCCCCTCTTAAAGGCATCCAGACCAGATGCCATCACCACCTCCTGTGGCAAAGAGTTCCACAGATGAACTACCCGCTGGGTAAAAAAGTACTTCCTTTTATCTGTTTTAACTCTCCCAACCCTCAGTTTTAGCGGATGCCCCCTGGTCCTGGTGTTCTGAGAGAGGGAAAAGAACATCCCTCTATCGACTCTATCCCTTCCGTGCATTATTTTGTATGTCTCAATCATGTCCGCCCTCAGGCGCCTTTTTTCTAGACTGAAGAGCCCCAAACGCTGCAGTCTTTCTTCATAAGGGAGGTGCCCCAGGCCCGTAATCATTTTTGTCGCTCTCTTCTGCACCTTTTCCAGCTCCACTAAGTGGAAGGACCCAAAGGAAAACTGCTCTGCTCGCCCCACTGACTTACAGTTCATAGAGATCCCGGCTGCAGCAGCAGGCAACATGCTCTCTGCAATGGTGCAGGGCCCTCCAAAGTGCAGGGCCAGAGGCAGATCTAAGGGAGGGCAGAGCTCTAAGTATTGCAAGAAGCCTTACCTAGCAGTGGAAATCACTCCTCTCCTGCACCGTTTTAGCCAATCCTCAGAGGGAAAAGCAACATCTTGGCGTTGCTTACTGGCTACAGCAGCAAGGGAGAGGAGGGATGTACATGACAGGGTAAGGCTCCTTGCAACACTTAGAGCTCTGCCCTCCCTGTAGATCCACCTCTGTGCAGGGCCCAAGGTGACGGCCTTGGTCACATTGGCTTAAGGCTGGCCTTGGGTTGCTCCATTGATCCTGGTGAAACTTGCCCTAATTCTTCAATTCATACCGAAGCTTCCTTATCGCACACAAAAAGCTTTCTTCTTTTCCTTGCCCTAGCCTTGCAAATCTCCAGGAAGAACCTTATGCTAAGAGTGGATGAAGCTGGTTGACCCAGCCACGCCCTGACATCGGCTTGACACAACACCCTAATTTGACGCAACAACACCCTAATTTGGATGCAGTGTTGTGACTTGTGGGGAGACCTACCGCCTACTAGACTTCTTGCATTTCTGCAGGGCTTGTGGCAATTTAAATGGCTGCAGATCCAACTCTGTGGCCCAGATGCGAGAAAGAGGGTTAGGCATTAAAATTACTTTAATGGCAGGCCATCTGGCCTGTGGAATGAGGTGTGGCTAGATGGGTAAGAACATTTGGAGGCTAGAAATGAATAAGCCCATGGGGAGTGAAGATAAGGGCTCCAAGGCAGGTAAGAGAGGCAGGATCTGGGAAATGGGAACAACATAGTAGAATGGTCCAGAGTTCAGCAAGAGACCTGAGAAAATATGGGAGATGGTGACTTCCCCCTGAGTCTCCAGGTGCACCCTTTGTCCTATTGATGGGCAGGGGCCTTATGTCCTTAATAATCGTATAGGATAGGGGATTCTGGCAGGAACAACTTGTTGTGGAGGCCCAAGAAAAACTGCAAGTGACCAGCTGTAAAACTACAGGAGCCTATATCTGATGTGATTTTCTGTAACTGTAATTTTCTTCTCCAACTACTGATCCTACTATTGCCCAGAGAAGGAAAGCAGGGTCTGTTTTTCCATAAGCCCAGGGGTGTCAAACTCATTTTATACAGTGGGCCAAATTGCATTTCTGATCCCTGCTGAGGGCAAGAAGTGATGTCATTAAGCAGGTAATGATGTCATTAAGCTGGTCTTGAGCAGAATGAAGTTCCTCACTTAGGAACTCACTAGCTGAACTCACTAGCTGCAAATAGAAGAGAAAATGTGCAAATCTTGATAATATTTTCTAGATATAGGCTGCTTTTTCTGCTTTTTCAGCAGTGACACTGCAGCAAATGAGAGCAGCTGATGGTGGTGCTGGGAGAGCCCGGGGGCTGAATGAAGAGCTTCTGCCAGTCGTATCCGTCCCTCGGGCCTTATGTTTGACACCCCTGGTCTAGACTATTGTGCTAGACATCATCCAGCAATGAGAAGGAAGGAGGGTTAACACTTATCCTTTTATTGATAGTCCTGATTGGAATGGAATACCAAGTCTGGTCACCACACATCAAAAAGGATACAACGGCATTGGAAAAGGTGCAATCAAAATAATTTCTGAGCTGGGGCACCTCTCTTATGAGGAGGGGCCAAAGCATTTGGGGCTCTTCAGTCTAGAAGGGAGGTGCCTAAAGGGGACATGATTGAGATGTGCAAAATTATGCAGGGCATGGATAGAGTGGATAGAGGGATGCTCTTTTCCCTCTCACACAACACCAGAACCAGGGGACATCCACAAAAATCGAGTGTCAGGAGAGTTAAAACAGACAAAAGAAAGCATTTATTTATTCAGCATGTAATTAGTCAGCGGAACTCCTAGACACAAGATGTGGTGATGGCCTCTGGCCTAGATGCCTTTAAAGGGGGATTGGACAGATTTGTGGAGGAAAACTCCATCACAGCTTACAAGCCGTGATGGGTGTGTACAGTCTGAACTTTGGGTACTCATTATGAGGGCAAGGTAGGAATTTTTTGCTATCATCCATATTGGCCATGCATGACAGGTTTTTTTTACCTACCCTAGGCTGGCAAGGGAGGGATGGTGTGTTCCGTAGGTTTCATGTTTTAAAAATTGGTCACTTGTGTTTAATGAAGTAGCCCAAGTTAAACCCAAGCCACATTCTGGTGTCTTCATTGGATTGTGTGAGAGTAAATAGGCTACCTCAGAATGCCAGATGCAGGGGAGTGGAACAAGATGCAGGCATCTTGCTGTCTTGTGGTCCCTGAGGCATCTGGTGGGCCACTGTGAGATACAGGAATCTAGAGTAAATGGGCCTTTGGTCTCATCTAGTGGGGCTCTTCTTATGTTCTTAGGATAACAAATTCTGTTTTATTTACCTCAGAATTTTACCTCAGAATGCCAGATACAAGGGAGTGGCAACAGGATGCAGGCATCTTGCTGTCTTGTGCTCCCTGAGGCATCTGGTGGGCCACTGTGAGATACAGGAAGCTAGACTAGATGGATCCAGCAGGTCTCTTCTTCTTATACGAGAGTCCTAACATACAACTTCGCAGGGGATGTTCTTGCTTTCTACGGAAGAACCACTCCAAACATCTGTTTTTGTGAAAGAAGGAAATTCCCCCTATTGGCTTCTTTAGAAAGAGGAAACATCTTTAAATCAGAAGCATGACCATCTCAGTTTTATGTGTGAAAACTTGAAAAAGAAGAAATGCATATAATTACGCACGTTTCTGAGTGCACCAAAGGGGCCGTGCTTCAGGGTTAATGCCTTATTGACTGAGCAAGTAAGGGTTTGTAAGCATAGAAGAGTCGAGCAGATTAGCTCCCTTGTCCACCTGCAGCTTGGCTGCATCATCTGGGAACAGTCATCCCCTGGGAACCTCTCTGCTGCTGGAACTAAACTTGCCTGATGAGCAACGAGGCAGGACTTTGTCGGTGTAGTGCCATGGCTTGGTTACTTCCTCCCCAAGAGAACTGGGCAGGTTGCCACCCTTGCGGTCACGCTTAAAGACATAACCTGATGAAGAGCGCAGTCCTAACCTGGAATTAGGCCAGCAAGGTTTGGCTGGCATAAGGGACACCGTAAAATATGTTTGGACCACTCTTGTGGTCAGGGAGGATGGCGCATGTCTGTGTGTTGGCCTCTCTGACTCAGAGAGTGATCCAAGTATACTTTACGGTGTATACATGCCAGCCAAACTTTGCTGGCCTAACTGTGCCGGCCTAACTGCAGATTAGAATTGTGCCCAGAATCACGAAGAGTCTTAAGACATATTTATTGTGAAGACTTGCTTGTTTGATGAGAATGTTACTTGACTGCTTCCTATTGTGAGGACCAAGTTTCTCCCCCCCCCCCCCCAATTTTATTCCTTTTACTGATTACAGGGATAAGGGTCAGTGGCGTCTCTACAGGGAGGGCAGAGCTCTAAGTTTTGCAAGAAGTCTTACCTTGCAGTGGAAATCACTCCTCTCCTGCACCGTTTTAGCCAATCCTCACAGGAAACAGCAACATCTTGGCGTTGCTTACTGGCTACAGCAGCAAGGGAGAGGAGGGATTTACATGACAGGATAAGGCTCCTTGCAAAACTTAGAGCTCTGCCCTCCCTGTAGAGACACCACTGATAAGAGTTAGGGGCAGCGGTGTCATGCAGTCGGAATGCTGGGCGGGAGGAACGGGTGAGTGGCAGCGGGGGTGGGGAAGACGGCGAAACGGAGCGGTACGCAACGGGCGGGCTGCCGCTCACCCGTTCCTCCCGCCCAGCATTCCGGCTGCATGACACCGCTGGTTAGGGGTAAAGGTCTACATTACCTGTGTAACCAATGAGGACCGAGTTTCTGAAAGGCAGGATATACACATCTTTGGGTGCAATCTGCAAACCTGGGGTTAGGCCGGCACAGTTAGGCCAGCAAAGTTTGGCCAGCACAAGAGCCACCGTAAAGCATGGAGTCATGCTTGGAGTCGGGGAGGATGGCGCACATCCGAAGTGGTCCAAATATATTTTACTGTGTCCCTTGTGCCAGCCGAACTTTGCTGGCCTAAATATGCCGGCTAACTCCAGATTAGGATTGTGCCCTTAGTCAGTTGAGTTCATTCTGAATCTGGAATTCCAGCTCTGAATTCTGTTTACTGTGTCAAGGATGGATCAGCATTGTGGACAGCTGTGCCAGGAACGATGACTATTCAAACTGGCTGTAACTGAGCCTTTTTTGTTTCATCTGGTCCCAGAAAGGCTTCTGAACCAAACCTGTGATTTTGTATTTTAAGGCTGCAGCAGCTGGCCTCTCCTACGTTGGTGGACACGTGATCGACGCCTACAAGAGCTATGACCCCTTCCTGCAGGACAAATACGCTCTCCTGCCTGGAGTTATCATCATTTGTGTCGCTGTGGTGATGTTCATAATTGGGCTGATTGGCTGCTGCGCCACCATCCGCGAGTCCCGGGTTGGGCTGGGAATTGTAAGTATTGCAATTGTCACTGGGAATTGTTGGTGGCGGACGCTCCAGTCTTTGCTACAACAAAAGATATTCAATGGTTCTCCACCCTTCCATTGCCTAAACCTTTGATGGCGAACCTATGACACGCGTGTCAAAGGTGGCGCGCCATGATGCTTTGGGTGACACGCCAGCATTCACCAACACCCGCCAACGACTGAATTTGTTTTACTCGTTTTTTAATTTGTTCTAAATTATTTGATGTTTCTTTATATAATACCTACACATGATTGGATTGTATTTCTAAAAAACAAATTAATAAAGAATTTTCTTTTGTTCAGAGGGTGGGGTGGGGTGACATGCCAGCAGAGACAAGTTAGACATTTTCTGAATTTTTGACACACTATGCCCAAAAGGTTCACCATCACGGGTCTAAACCATTCCAGTGGTTCCCAAACTTGTTAGCACTGTTAGTTGTTAATTGTTAGTTGTTAATTTTATTGTTAATAAAATTAGTCATTTTAAAATGACTGTTGGAGACCCACCTAAGTTTATGAGAGGGAACAAATTAAATGCTTACCAAATTAAGCTGTGAGCCCCTAGAACTGTGGTCCAAAAACAAACCATGGTTATACCGAATTTAGTAAATGTTCACCAAATTTAGTAAATGTTCACCAAATATATAACATGACATTTACATGACAATACTATTATTTAGCTAGCAGAATTATACGCCCCTAACAAGGGGTTAGGGTTTGGGTTAGGGTTATGTTACAAAAATTTACTATTTTTGGGAGACAAAAACATTTTTAACTGTCAAAAACTTTACGAAAATGCCTAGAACTCAATATGTGGTTATCACTTTAGGATTATTAGACGGTCTAAAATTTGGTGAACATTTACTATTTTTGGGAAATGAACGTATTTTTTTTAAGCAACATTTTCATTAAATTTGGTGATGACTTAAACATGAGCCCTTTTAAAAAGCGATTTAGAAAGACAATATTTATTTGTTTATTTGCAAAAAACAACAACCCTCAATCTGTTACTCGTTAACGAGGCAACCCTAATGAATAGCCTCAGAGCTAGGTGATCCAGCCTTCACCGGCCCCTACTCCCTAACATTTATGGAAAAAAACACTCCAGGAAAAAAAAGACACTCAAACATCGATTTCCCTATATTTGCACAAGCCTTGCAAACTGCAGGAGCTCATCTGTTTCCAGGGCAATTAACAGCTATCTGATATTTGACTAGGCAATTAGTTATCTGAACTTTCCATCAGCCATGTTTTTTTGGAGGCTCTGCAGAAGTTTGGTCAAGATCCACCAAGTGGGTTTGAGAAATGCTGGTATAGGCCAACCCATGTTCCTCACACAGAAGACAGGACTGCTGTGTTTGGGCACAGTGAACTGCCTGTACAGTAGAGTGTCCTCTTAGGTACAGTACAGCCTGTAGGTTCCCATCCCTTTAAATGAGGAGAAGCAGAATAGTGTTAAGAGCCTTTCCAGGGACTGTATAGACACCTATAAATAAGCCAGTGGTCATCTGTGTGAAGCCTGAATCCAGCTGCCACCCATAAAGTGGTCCAGGGCTATCATTGCCTTGTTTGTTGCCCTTACTGTCTATGGGTTGTGGCTTTCCTAGGGCAAGAGAGAGTGGTGCTGTCCAAGCATAGAACACATTTTGGGAAGATGGAGGTGGCTTGTCACTGGCTGTCATGTGAGAGTCTCCTCCGGAAGAAGAGTGGAATTTTCAGTGTCCAGACCCAGGCTGTGCAGCTTGAAAGGTGGAACACTGCAGAAGTGTAGCCAGAAGGGGGCAGCACAGTAAAGATGGCAGGTGGCAGAACACACTGTGTAAGTGGCAATGCCATCACTGTCTCCAGATGGCTCTGATGGCAAGAGGGAGGGGCCGCTTCTTAACCAGCCAGACTTACGGTGCTGTGCCCCAGCTCTCGTTATGCTTCTGGAACGCTGCCCTCTGATAAGCTGTATCTTCAGGAGTACAGCGGTGTAGGAGAAGACCAGTGGGTGTTTTAAGATCTCTTGTGCTGCAGAGCAAGGGCAGGGAAGAAGGCTGTGGTTATGTTATACCAGCTTCTCCTCCTGTCCAGAAGGGTGGATACTGGAGGAAGTGTGGTCTGGTGGTTGAGCTGTTGCCCTTCCTGAAGATGCTAAGCAGGATCAGCCTTGGATTGGCCTTGGATGGGAGACCGGAAGTCACTGACAGAGCAGAATGTGAGGAGTTTAGAGGAATCAGCTGACAAAAGAAGGATAAAACCTTGAGAACTGGCCAAGGTGTGATCTGTGGTGGACTTGGAAAGTGCAAGAGTGTAGCCAGGATGACGACCACACAATGAAAGGGAACATCTGAAGAAATTGAGAGTTCTATGAATTGTACATGGAACAATAGTTGTAAAAACCCCAATTGAAAACATGGGGTTTATGAACAGCCTGCCAACGTAAACCGCCTTGTGTCCAGTGAAATCTGGAGAAAGGCGGTATAAAAATACATTAAATAAATACTCTTCCAGAAGCATTTTCCTAACTGTCTCTGCTCTTCTCACTTCAGTTCCTGATCATTATACTGATGATCTTCATAGCAGAAGTGGCTGCGTTTATCCTTGGGTTCATTTACAGAGGGAAGGTAGGTTTCCCGTTCTCACTCTCTAATCCCTGACACACCTCCCATTTTGTGCTTCACAGTTTGTGGCTTGTTCTCGAACGGTTAGATTAGTATTATAAAGAAAAACTTGAAGACACAATTGTACACCGTTCTTACTAGAATTCAACTTGATCTCCAGGTGTGGTTAGATCGTTGGGGGGGCGCATGAAAATCTTTAAAATTACAGGGTTACTCAATGTTAAGCTTGTGCTCTTCTTAAAATGCAGCTGCAATTTGTGCCTGCAGAGAAGGAAATTGTTCATGATCTTTAGAGCCCATCCTAACCTGGAATTAGGCTGGCACAGTTAGGCCAGCAAAGTCTGGCTGGCACAAGGGCTACCATAACGCACGTTTGGACAGCTCTCAGAGTCAGGAAGGATGGCGCACGTCTGTGTGCTGGCATCTTGACTGCAAGAGTGGTCCTAACGTACTTTACGGTGCCCCTTGTGCCAGCCAAACGTTTGTGGCCTAGCTCCAGGTTAGGACTGCACTCTCAATAACATTGAACTAAGCATTGGGGTGGTGTTTTGGGTTTGATTTTTTTTTTTTGAGTTATTTCAGATTTTCCATTGCGCTTTTACTTCCGGGATTACAGAGCTTTTCACGTTTCTGATCTAGCAGTTTGGGAGCCGCTGTTCTTCCATGTATGAAAGGTGCACTGCAATTTCTTATTGCAGGTAAAAACGGATTTCCGTGACCCTATGGAACAAGCATTCAGGAGCTACGATGGGAAAAGTGAAGACTCTCATGTCATAGACTTCTTGCAAGAGGAGGTAGGAAAGTGTCAAAAAGTGGCATATTGAAACCTACTTTGTCTTAAATGTTCTGCATATTTAGTGGGTTCAAAGCCAGTTATGAGAGGCTGTATGCTATTTTTAGGAATGAATTTTGCGAGATTTAGCCTTCGTATCTTTTCTGCGCATGTGACCAGTTGGTCTTTGTAAGCATAAGACTTTGCTCTCCGTGTGTAATGAAAATCTGATCTACTAGAATTGTGAAAAATCATCATATTCACTTGGCTGATGTTGGTACCTGCCAATACCCTGTCAGAGCCTATGGGTGCAATCCTAACCTGGAGGTAGGCCGGAAGAAGTCACTTGTGCCAGCCCAGGAGTGTCACAAACACACTGTAAAGTGCATTTGCAACATTCTCTGAGCCGGGGGGGGGGGCAGAGCGCACATCCATGCGCCTTCCTCCTTGACTCTAAGAGTGGTGGAAATGGGCTTTAGGACACATTTGCAACACTCCTGGGCCAGCACAAGTGACTTCTGCTGGCCTAATGCCCGGTTAGATTGCGCCCTCTGTTTAGCCACTGCTGTTACTTGCTCTCAAGCTCTACCAGAGAGCATTCATTTTGATTAGGGCCATGATTATGCCATTGCAGATTTCTAGAACATCTGATTTAACAAGTCCCAAATGGTATCACTGCAGGGTTTTCAGGTGACAACCAGTGATGGGATCTGGGAATAAGGAAGCGGAACGCTGGGTGGGACTTACGCATGATTGGCAGCCTGTCCGTTCCGTTCCACGGCTGCCCTGGCCTTGGGGGGGCTGCCCCCGGTTGGCGCGCCCCACCGCTGCTTGCCCAGGCACCCGGTGTGCCCCCCACCCATCCCCCCCGGTGAGCAGGCCTCCCCCCCGAGGCCAGGGCAGCCGTGGAATGGAACGGACGGGCAGCCAATCACGCATAAGTCCCACCCAGCGTTCCGCTTCTTTATTCCCAGATCCCATCACTGGTGACAACCAGTAGCATAGCTACAGGGACGGAGACACAGTTAGCATTGCAGGCCATGGAAGTGACTCACTTGCTGTTAGAGCCATTCTGGGCCTCGATGGCTCTGAAGGCGAGTAGGAGGGGCCACATACACGGCGCATTGCAGTGCAGTAATACCATGCTGCCTCCCCTGTAGTTAACGCTGATAGAGACAACTGTCATATTTTGGGAAGAGGTCGGTGTGTGTGTTTTTCAAACTGCTCAAACCATGCAGCATTTCTTGAGATTCAGTGAACTCTGCCAAACTTCATTCAGCCGTTTTGATCTTGCAGCTTCAGTGCTGTGGAGTGCATAACTATACGGATTGGATTAACAGCTCGTGGTACAATGCAACAGCGAACAGCAGTGTTCCTGTGAGCTGCTGCAAGCAAGGTGTTGAGAAGGCCAACTGCACAGGACAGCTGAGCCAGCTGCAGCTCCTCAACCAAGAAGTAAGGACGTGTTGTGTTGCTGCTGTCTTATTTTGTAAAACTAAATAAGAATGTAAAAACAAAAGAAAAGTGTTGTTGTGTCAGGCCAAGGACCTACTTATTCCAGCTTCCTGTATCTCAGTGGCCCACCAGATGCCTCAGGGAGCACACAAGACAACAGGATGTCTGCATCCTGTTGCCATTCCCTTCTATCTGGCATTCTGAGATAAATTTTTGAGGTAAACTGAGGTAAATATGAGGTAAATAAAACAGAATTCGCTATCTAAAAATATAAGAAGAGCCTCCCTGGATAAGGCCCATCTAGTCCAGCTTCCTGTATCTCACAGTGGCCCACCAGATGCCTCAGGAAGCACGCAAGGCAACCAGATACTTCTATCTTGACGCCACTCCCCTGCATCTGGCATTCTATTACCTTGCACCACTCACAAGGAAGACACCAGACTGCGGTTGGGGATCAACTTTATTAAACACAAGTGTAAATCATGAAACCTATTGAACACCCATCCTTACCTCCCTCCCTCCCTCCCTCCCAGTCTGGGTAGGCAAAAAAAAACACCTGCCATCCATAGCGAAGTAACAGCCCACTCCTTTGCTGTCACGGGGCCCAGAGGAACAGCAGCGCCAAAATGGCCGCCACTGTATCCTGTGGGCCCAGGAGAGGCGCCAGAGCCTTATTATTTGTTCCCAAGTCCCCTGTAAAGCCCTGGCAGTTCCAATGGGTCTCCTAACCTGGAGTTAGGGTAGCTATGTTTGGCCAGCACAAGGGACATTGTAAAGCGTGTTTGGACCACTCTCCGAGTCAGAGAGGCCAGCACACAGACATGCCCCTTCCTCCGTTTTCGACTCTAGCCCCTTTCTTTCAGCAACTGATGACCAAAACATTGCCTTATATATGTCCCTGTTTCTCAGCCCACTACCCACACAAATCCCTCTCTTCAGCCAAATCCCTGTGTTTTAGTTTGCCTTCCTCGCTCAGGGCTCCTGCTTCTCCCATGTCCCCTCAGGCCCTGTCTGATTTGGTTGAGGGATAAAAAACGCTCAGTCTGAGGCAGAAGCCCAGCTAGGCTACTGTGCAGCTTGAGAATATCTTTTCCCTGCTTTGTACGGTTGTTGGGTTTTAGGGCGCAATACTAACCTGGAGTTAGGCTGGCACAGTTAGGCCAGCAAAGTTTGCCTGGCACAAGGGACACTGCAAAGTATGCTCGGACCAATCTCGGATTCAGAGAGGCCAGCACACAGACATCCTCCCTGACTCCCAAGAGTGGTCCAAATGCGCTTTACGGTGGCCTAGTGCTGGCCAAACTGTGCCGGCCTAACTCCAGGTTAGGATTGTGCCCTCAGTGGTATTCGTGTGGCATCTTTCCTTTTGCTTATGGTGGGTGCTGCCTTCCTTGGGTCTCTGTCCAAGTTGGGAAAAGCAGGATATGAAAAGGAGGCCTAATTCCTTCTAGTGCGATGAGCACTAATTAAGCAGAGACAGCAACATGTTTGAAAGTCAGGATGCTTCATGATAAAGTGATCTGGCTTCTATTATTCTTCCCTTTTATGATGATCCTCTCCGATGCACAAAAATGATGATTGTACAACCTGCCTCAAGCACTTTCGTGTCTTGTTCTCAGACACGCGGTGTAGTTTTTTGTTCGCATCTGCAGTTATCCATCTTCTTCCGTCCTTGCAGGGCTGTGAAGAGAAAGTGGAGTCCGGGATCCAGAGTGTCCTCAGCTACGCTATGCTTGTCGTCCTAGGATTTGCCATTGTGAAGGTATGGTATAGTAGGATTTGAAATGAGATTTTGTTAAATAGGGTTAGGAGCAGCGATGGGCTCTACAAACAACCTGAGGGAACGCTGGGCGGGACTTAGGCAGGACATCCAGGTGATTGGCAGCCCGTCCGTGGCAATCCGCAGCTGCCCTGGCCTCAGGGGGGGGGGCTCCTGGTCGCTGTGGAGGATGGGTGAGGGTCGTACCAGGTGCCTGGACGAGCAGCGGTGGGGCGCGCTAATGGGGGGCAGCCCCCCCCCAGGCCAGGACAGCTACAGAATGCTGCGGACAGGCAGCCAATCACACAGAAGCCCCGCGGAAGTCCCGCCCAATGTTCCTCCAGGTCGTTTGTAGATCCTATCACTGGTTAGGAGTCAGCTGGGATAGGAGGGGAATACTAACTGTGGCTGCCCATAGGTAGGGTTTACCAGACACAAGCCTATACCTTGAGGCATTGTATAGAAGAGGGAATTTGGGCAGGTGCAGCTTTTGAAACCCTCCCATGATAAGCTGCACCTGCCCAAATTCCCTCCACTATACAAGGGTTAAAGGTATAGGCATAGTGTCCCAGTTTGCATCTGGTAACCCTGCCCATAGGTCTCGCCTCTTGTCCTCATCCCCAGTCTCATTATGTTTATGCAAATATTCCAAAAGCCAGGACACACCTGGGGCCAAGCGTTCTGGACAGGGGATGCTCGGCTTGTATTGCCATCTGCAGAGAAACAAAAAATACCACAGTGCACCTCAGTGTAGTTTGGCGCTTCTCAGTTCACTCTAAGGGCACAATCCGAGATGCGCTGTTGGGCCAACACTAGCCACTTGCATCAGCCAATTGCACCAGTGCGGACAAGCACCCCTGTGTTGGCGCTGGTGCCATTGGGTCGACGCTAGCAGCTGTGTCGCCCCAAGAGCATCGGCCCGAGGCTGCGCCACTCGTGCGCCAGCCGAACTCAGCTGGCGCAAAAGCGGTTCTGGAGGGAGGGAGGAACTGGGTGGGGGGGGGGTGCAAGCCAGCCGGGGGTGGAGGTGGGACGTGGCCATTAGGTAGCATCCAAGGCTGTGTGGCCCTGATTTGGGCTGCACCCCATCCTTGGCTCTGCACCTGCTAAATAGAAACCCACAGGGAATCCAAGAAACCCATAGCGAAGGCTGGACCCTCCCCTGAGGCAAGGGCTCAAACGTGCCCCAGGGAGGCTCCTGAGCACTCCAAAGCTGTGCCAGATACAGTGCAGGGCTGCCTGTTCCAGCACAGCTTAGGATTGCACCCTCAGTACAGTTTGGAGCTTCTCAGTTCACTCTAAAGCTCTTTGTAAAGAAGCCCAATGGAGAGTGGCAGATGGCATGTTTAATAGCACAGAATAAGGTTTAAATAGATGGTAGGGTTGTTGTTGTTGTTCAGTCGCCAAGTCGTGTCCAACTCTTCGCGACCCCCTGGACCACAGCACGCCAGGCCTCCCTGTCCTCCACTAGCTTCCGGAGTTCGCCCAATTTCACGTCCATCGCTTCAGTGACATTCTCTGACCATCTCATCCTCTGCCGCCCCCTTCTCCTTCTGCCTTCCATCTTTCCCAGCATGAGGGTCTTTTCTAAAGAGTCCTCTCTTCTCATGAGGTGGCCAAAGTATTGGAGCTTCAGCTTCAGTATTTGTCCTTCCAGGGAGCAATCAGGCTTGACTTCCTGTAGGATTGACCGATTGGATCTCCTTGCAGTCCAGGGGACTCTCAAGGGTCTTCTCCAATACCATAATTCAAAAAGATGGTAGGGTACTGGTAGCTAAAAACAACATTTGAATTGTCAGTTCTTCTCAGTAGTGTAGCTACAAGGGGGGGTAGCACAGTACTTATTGCAGGGACGGCAATGCGTCATGCAAGCAGCCCCCACCCCACTTGCCATCGGAGCCATTCTGGGCAGCGATTATAGTTGCCATGGCTGCCCAGAATGGCTCTGATGGCCAGTGGGAGGGGCTGCCTACACTGCGTGTTGTGGCTCCTGCAATGCTTGCCACACCGCCCCCTGTAGCAACGGTACTGATTCCTCCGAATGTATCCAAGTATCATGAACATGAACGTTGTTTTTTGTCGTGTTGTCTCATTTCAGTTCTTTGGAATGCTCAGCGTCTGCGTGCTGACCTGCAAGAGAGAAAATGATGGTTACCACCCCCTGCATTCAGGGGTATTTGCTTGATAGAAAGACCGAGCAAATCATTTTCCTTCTGCTCTTCCGTGATGAAGTAGATTTGGAAAAGATGCCCTGAACAGAAAATGTTTGCCTGTTTTTGTAAAATGCTAAATTTTGTCTCCTTGAAGGAGATCGTAGTAGCTTTCGAAAGTTGTATTAAAAATGTGAAATGACATGGCGCCAAATGCGCGCACCCCAGTGGGGATTCAGCCTGACATTCTTTTCCCATAGTCGAGCCAAGATGACTCTCTTTCCTTGGAAGAAAGACAGATGAGGCTGTAGGGTAGAAAACCTCCCTGATCCATCTGGGTGATCTGCAGGCAGAAACTGACGACTATGCGTTCATTGCAGCAAATGTCTGAAATCTGGTGAATGCTGCCATTTTTCACACTTAAATGCACAGTCCCGGATGAGTCATATGAACGCTTGAAAACAAGTACGCTCCCAGTTTTGGGACATACTTGAATGTTGACCGTCACTTTTAGGTGACAGTCACTTTTCACATCTCAAGAGTGCAACCCTATACTGCGCTGGAATGGTGAGGTTGACGGGCGCTGAAGCCTGAGGAGCCTCCCCACTACAAGGGCATGTTTGTGCCCTTACCGTAGGGGAGGCTCCAGACTCCCCTATGCCCTCCTTGGATTTGCACTTACTAAACAGCAGGTGTAGATCCAAGGAGACCACGTGGCCCAAATCGGGGCCTCCCAAACAGGCTTAGAATTTGGCCATAAGGCAGAATTCTACGCCCACCCCCCTCCCAGGCCGACACGCCTCCCTGCCTGCCCACAGCCTGCTCAGTTATGCCCTCCCACTCCCTCCCTTGCGCCAACCAAAATGGCGCCTCCCCTGTGCCAGCTGGCTTTGGCCAACCCACAGGAGGCGCGGCACAGGCGCAATGGGACTGGTGCTGCCTGCAGCGCTGGTCCCGTTGCCTTAGCGCCGACATGCTGCTTGGCGCCCCCACATCGGCGCTAATGACGTTGTGCCAACACTATGATGTAGCGTCAGTACGACGGGCGCCTTAGGGTGGCACTGTCAGTTTGGGGGCATTCACATAATTCAGCTGGTGTTCTCAGCATTCAGATGGGAATGGTTGTCAGATTTCCGACTACTGTGGATACCGTGTGTATCGTCTAGATGTGGGGGATGGTGCCCTGCACTGCACGCACTTATCTGAACACAGAACCTTGGTGGTGGTCAGCTTTTTGATAGTTTGGTTTCATCTGCCGTCACCCTCTCATTTGCTGCTGCATGGTCTGCAGTGTCAAAACCAAAAATGATAGTGCTGATCCCATCCTTGGAATTTGGCAACCTGGTTTACAGCTGTCCAACTAATTGAAATGTGCACTTAAGGAACCCTTTGCCATGTCTCAAATGTCCAGAGCGTTAAGTATAAACTAAAGTTTCTGGTTGGATTGGCTTCATTAGAAGACAGTAACGTTGGTGGGGGGGGGTGCAGTAAGCATTGCAGGTGCTGCAATGCACTTTAAGTGGCCCCTCCCTGTCAGAGCCATTCTAGGCAGTGACGGCAACACATTTGCTGTCGCCACCCAGAATGTCTCTGACGGCAAGGAGGAGGAGCCGCTTACATGGCATGTTGCTGCTCCTGCAATACTTAACGCACTATCCCCTGTAGCTACACTTCTGTCGGAGGACAATTCATTACGTATTGGAATTCACTTCATTCAATGCGCATGCACGCTAGATGTTGTCTGCTGGAAATCTATGAAAGGTGTGATGAAACCACGTCATTAACTTCAAAGGATGTGGTCAGTTCTAATTGTATGTTGTTAGACTGCACTGAGGAACTATTGTCATTCCAGATGATCAGTAAGGTTTAAACAGCCACTTAACCACTTACAAGGGTATCCTAATGAAGACAGAATCAAATGCAAACTTTGTACTTTGTTTTGCTTTATCTCTGGTGTGGCTTCGTTTACTTCATATAACGAATATTGTGGGTTTATGGGTAGAAGAACCATCTGGGTAACATGCCTGCTACTTTTAAAAACATGCAGCTATTTTTTTTTCCTTAACAGTTTTGCTTACATTTCTTGGGGGTTTCAAAGTTTCCTGTAGAAATGAGTACCTTATAAATTTTAAATAAAATGTTTTCAAATTTAATTCTGCAGTCTTTTTTTTTTTTAATTGGTATGAAATGGACAGAGGAAAGTGAAACTTCTCTAAGGGCACAATCCTAACTTGCACTGGAACTCAGCAGGCTGCGTTGTAGGTAGGACCAGGCTGGGGTGCAACATAGAGTAAGGGAATTGTATTCCCCTTACCCTGTGTCACATACCAGACTACTTATGCGAAGTGTATAGTAGAGTTAAGAAATGGAATGTAGAGTCAAATATGTTGAAAGAGGAAGGAACAATAGTAAAAGTGACTAAGAGGAAAGTGTACCGACAGATATTAGAAAAAAGTTTCTTTGCCCCGGATTTGAAGAAAAAGAAAACAAAGGTGACGTTATGTAAATATTTAAGGGAGCCTGAGTTTCCCATTGAATACTTTAAAGATAGCAGGGTACCTTTTTATTTGTGGGACTTGAGGTGGCGGGTATATCACAATGTTTATGGTGTTCAAGCAGCCCGACCGTGGCTGGCAGTAAATGATCAGTTATGTGTCAGGATAGCTTGTCGCCGAGAAATGGAGAGAACTGGGAAGACACGCAGAGAGACATTAGAACATTTCGTTAAGGACTGTCTTCCGGCAAAAACTATATGGAAGAAATTAGCTAGGAAAATGGACTGGCCAGAATTGGCAGAGCAGCACTGGGAGAGCATAGTTTCCGGGAAGAGCGATGTAGAACTTTTTAAAGGGCCAAAGAAGAAGAAGACTACAAAGAGAAAATTTAAAGAAGAGAAGACACCTGCCAGTGATTACTGGTTGGTTCCTTGGTCAACAGTGCGTTTAGTAAATTTGTTTGTACTGTTAGTTTTAAATTTCCAAAGGAGCAGAGAGGTAAAAACAGGGAAAGAATGTGGAATTAACCATGCAGTAGAACTCATTTTGTTCAAAGTGAGGGCTTTCAGCAGATTCGAAAAAGAAAGGTTATCTGAAATGAGATGGGCCAAATTTTGGCCCTGGGACCAAGGAACCACTCCATCAATCACATGAATGATACCTTGGACTTGAACAGCACTATAGTGTAGGGTGTTAAAAAATGTATTAGTAGTAGGATAGAGAGGTAAGAGATTTTGTATTAGTCAGATGAGTAAAGAAAATCCGAAATGTGACGGTTTTTTGCGCTCGGGGATGTAAAATGAAGTAGTAAGAAAAATTTTCAATTAAAAAATCTATATTCCTAAAAAAAAAAAAAAAAAAAATCTATATTCCTGTGTCACATACCAGCCTGCTCTAAGGGGCTACTTGGATCTGCGCCTGCTATTTCATGGGCACAAATCCAAACAGCCCATGTAATGCTGGTTGGGTCTGGGACAGAGGTTAGGATCCAGCTGGCACTGGCACAGCCAGTCCCACCCCCTTAGCGGTCCTGATCCGCCTCCCAGGCTGCCCTTAAAAGGTAAAGGTTTCCCCTCGACCGAATGGTCTAGGTGTGACTGGCTGTAAGGGGCGGTGCTCATCTCCGTTTCTAAGCCGAAGAGCTGGCGTTTGTTTGAGGCAAGCTTCCGTGATTATGTAGCCGGCATGACTATACACCAAGGTGCACGGAATGCCGTTACCTTCCCACCAAAGTGGTACCTATTTATCTACTTGCATTTTTAGGTGCTTTCCAACTGCTAGGTTGGCAGGAGCTGGGACAAGCAACAGGAGCTCACTCTGTTGCACAGTCTTGAACTCCCAACCTCCCGATCGGAAAGCCCAGCAGCAGCGGTTTAACCCGCTGCGCCACCACGTCCCAGGCTGCCCTTACCCTGCCTAAAAACACCCCTGTCCCGCCTCCATCAGGGTAACCAGATGTCATAACCACCAAGGAACACACAGCATCCCAAAATATAGGACATTTCAGAAAAATGTAGGATGTTACAAAATAAACACACACACACACACACACAGGATGTCTTGTGCTCCTGTATTGCAACCCAAGGAACAAAGGATAATCCTGCAAGCAGGTGATGCAGGGCAGTCCCTCTTGACACTGGCACTCCTGGTCTGTCTTGAAATGTAGGAGTTTTTGAAACTTACCCAGGACAGAAGGTGGAAATGTAGGACATGTCCTGGAAAAAGAGGACGTCTGTACCACCTTCCCTCCAGCTCCCTGCGCCAGCCTGGACAGACGAGCACACTTTCTCTGGGCACCGATCTGGCACTGCTTGGCCAGCATGTCTGTCACTGCCTGGAAAGACTCCCGTGAGGGGGGGGGAGGGGCTGCTTACACAGCACATTGTGGTGCCTGCAGTTCTTACTGCGCCGCTCCCCCTTCAGCTGTGCCACTGTACTGGGCATGCGGAAGATCCAAAGAGGAGGTAGCTTGTGGTGTCAGCAGTGGCCTCCCTGCTGAATCCAGAGCACGGGGTTAATCTCCCTTAGCTCGGCTAGCCTCAGACACACAGCTGTAGCCTAGGCAGGCTAAGGAGGGCCCTGGCTATAAAGGAAAGGGGATCCACACCAGGTGGGGTGGCAGGAGCAAAGCTTGGTATAGGTGGAGTTGGAGAGAACCTACCTGTATATGACAAACCTGGATGGACTATTGACTGCTAGCTTGGATTCTGATTTGGCTTTGGTGTGACAGGGACCCTGACTGGCCTGGCTTACTGACTATTGGCCTGCCTGTTGACTGCTGAACTTGGATCACTGATTGGCTTGTGGACTGACTTGGCTTACTGACCCTTGGCTTACTGACTTGGCTGGTGGACAACTGGATGGGACAATGGGGGGTGTTCTGGAGGCCAAATTTAGGTTGCTAGGCAGGAAGCTGAAAGCCAGGACCCCCAAAGTAGCGTTCTCAGAAGTGCTACCTGTTCCGTGCGCAGGGCCAGCTAGGCAGGCAGAGCTCAGGGGTCTCAACGTGTGGCTGAGACGGTGGTGTCAGGAGGAGGGGTTTAGATTAGTTAGGCACTGGGGAACATTCTGGGACAAGCCAGGTCTGTACAAGAGGGACGGGCTTCACTTGAACCAGAATGGAACCAGGCTGCTGGCGCTTAACATTAAAAAGGTGGCAGAGCAGCTTTTAAACTGACCCCTGGGAAAAAACCGACAGGAGCCAAGTGGCGTCCTGTTCGGAACTCCTCACCCTTACAGGATGAAGAAGGAGAAGCTGGAAAACTGCAGAGTAATGGCAGGGTGGGAATTAGAAGTGTAAGCGTAAAGAGATGGGACAACCGGTCCAGTAGAAAGAAAGGCCAGGATAAGGGATCGAAGAATAGACCTTCCTTGGGGGACCCCATATACAGGTGCTTCTATGCAAATGCCCAAAGTGTCTGAGCAAAGATGGGAGAACAGGAATGTTTGGTGATAGGGAAAGCCTTGACATAGTGGGCATAACAGAAACCTGGTGGAATGCAGAGAATCAGTGGAATACTGCAATCTCAGGCTATAAACTCTATAGGAGAGACAGGGAGGGGCATGTTGGAGGTGGGGTGGCCATTTATGTCAGAGAAGGGGTAGAATCCAGTAGGGTAGAAATTGGCCTGACTCCAGCATAGAGTCACTGTGGATTAAACTACCAGGCTCAAAGGGTGATATAAGAATGGGGGCATGCTATCGTCCTCTGGATCAAAAACTCAAAGGGGACCTTGAAATGAGGAAACAAATCAGGGAGGTGACCAAGAGAGGCAGGATTGTAATCATGGGGGACTTCAGTTATCCTCATATCGACTGGGTCAACTGGTGCTCTGGTGAAGAGAGACCAGATTCCTTGATGTGCTACATGACTGTGCCTTAGAGCAGCTAGTTCTGGAGCCCACCAGAGGACAGGTGACTTTGGCAGTAATATGGCAGGCAGAGTACAGTAGTTTAAAACTGGGGAGACTTGGCTTTGAACTGGAACTTAGCTAATGATTCTCTCTCTGATTCACCTTGCTAAGGGTGCGCCACAAGCCAATTGGGTGTAGCCCTGATCCAGCACTCAGTTGACGTACAGAGAGATGCTGAAGCTTTAAAATGTTCAAAACCTCCCCCACATTAATGTTCACGCAAATTAAAATCTGGATTAGTGCAAAGGGAAGTTTTCCTCTCTCAGAGCCTGGATTTCTCAGTTGTTTTGTATGGATAACTCTCACTTCTGCTTGGGCAGAAAAACAAAGTCTCATTCAGAGTGCAATCCTAACCTGGAGTTAGGTCGGCATAGTTAGGCCAGCAAAATAAAGTATGTTTGGACCACTCTTGGAGTCAGAGAGGCCAGCACACAGAAGTGCGCCTTCCTCCCTGACTCCGAGAGTGGTCCAAATGCCCTTTAAGTGGCCTTTGTGCCAGCCAAACTTTGCTGGCCTAACTATGCCGGACTACAGGACTACACGTTAGGATTGCACTCTCAGACTCTACTAAAGAAGTTCATGCTGTATTAGTACTCTTCATTCATACTCTTCAAGAAAGTGGAGATCTCTCTTCATTGTTACGCTTAAGTGATGGTGTGTGGCTCCTGACTTTTTTTGTCTCTATGTTAGGACTGGCGGCATGAGGGTGAACCAAGCAGGTTAAATAAGGACTGGAGACGACATCCCTGTACAATTAATAGCCGCCGACTGAAGCGAGGGGCGGGCTCAGCAGCCATGTTGTTACGCTCAAAACAATCCTTATTCCAAGCATTTCAGATTGGTTTGCGTGTGATGTTTAGGACTTAATAGTTTACTCCTGAAGTAAAAACTTACCAAAATAACAACGTGTGATCGTAGAGAAACATCATTGGTAACCGTATTATGAGTTAATATGCAATTCCAAGGTTTAATTCCGCATAATTATATTACTGAACATACCGGGTGAAATGCTACTTGCTGTCTATTTAAACTCAGATTGCACTGTTAAAGACGTTGAGATTAACTTTTACACGCGTGCAGGGAGATTTTTATTCGTGAATTTGCGGCAATCCTCCTCCTTGGCGGCAATGATCTGAGTCAGCCATATTGTTACGCTCATGGCTTCAAAAAAACGATATTATGTCTCCTCCAGCTATTAAACCTTCTTGGGCTGAACAGGAGGCTGCTCTACCTTGCAAATCTTTTTGGTGGCCTGTTCCATTTCTTTGTATTTGCTGCCCCTGTCTGGTCAATGAGAAACTAGTAGCCTTGCAGTGTTTCCATGCAATCAGGTATTGCGAGCCATTCCACACCCCTAAAGACCTGACAATAAAGCAATGGAGGCTGACAATTCTGCCTGCCTGTTTAGTTCCCAGAATTCTTGATTGCCGACACTGTTGTTCTTGATATGGGGTCAAAGTGAAATGCCAACAAGAAAGCATGGAGAAATTCAGGGCCTCACAGTCACTGGACAGCATCATCATCTTGGGTATAAACAAAGACAAATGTTCATGTATTAAATTTAAAATCAAATAGTTTTCATTAAATATTATTTTAATATTATTATTACACTTTAAAAATATTTCCTTGCTGCATTTTTGTCCAGATTGGGGCCACAAAGATCGCTGACGGGCATAAAAATGATTGACAAGCATTTGAACAGAAAATGACATTCAAAGACAGAGCGAGCCAACAGCAATCACACTGATAAAACAAAACAGCAGCAGTATTAAAGCTACTAGCAAAAGGCCAAATGAACAAGGAGCAGTTTGACTGGTTCTTTAAAAACCAGCAGTCATGGGGCTGCCTGGGCATAGCAGGGGAGGAAGTTTCACAGTTAAGGTGATGCAACTGAGAACATCAGAAGAGCCCTACTGGATCAGGCCAAAGGCCCATCTAATCCAACTTCCTGGATCTCAAAGTGGCCTACCAGATGTCTCAGGAAGCACAGGAGACATCAAGATGCCTGCATCCTGTTGCCACTCCCTTGTATCTGGCATTCTGAGGTAAATTTCTGAGGTAAATAACCCAATCTGGGCCCTAAGACATGAGCCCAGCTGGATCAGACCAAAGGCCCATCTAGTTCCTGTATCTCAAAGTGGACCACCAGATGCCTCTGGGAGCACAGGAGGCAACAAGATGCCTGCATCCTGTTGCCATTCCCCTGTATCTGGCATTCCGAAGTTTTTGTTGTTGTTCAGTCGTAACTCATGTCCGACTCTTCATGACCCCTTGGACCACAGCACGCCAGGCCTCCCTGTCCTCCACTAGCTTCTGGAGTTTGCCCAATTTCATGTTCATTGCCTTGGTGACACTATCTAACCAACTCGTCCTCTGCCACCCCCTTCTCTTTTTGCCTTCCATCTTTCCCAGCATGAGGGTCTTTTCTCAAGAATCCTCTCTTCTCATGAGGTGGCCAAAGTATTGGAGCTTCAGCTTCAGGATTTGTCCAGGGACAATCATGCTTGACTTCCTGTAGGATTGACTGATTGGATCTCCTTGCAGTCCGGGGGACTCTCAAGAGTCTTCTCCAACACCATAATTCAAAAGCATCTATTCTTTGGTGCTCTGCCTTCCTTATGGTCCAGCTCTCACAGCCATACATGACTACTGGGAAAACCATAGCTTTGACTATGCAAACCTTTGTTGGCAGGGTGATGTCTCAGCTTTTTATTAACATTCCGAAGTAGCCTACTTCTAATGTAAGGAGGTTGCACCACCCATCTTGGCCTATAGCCCACAATGGACTTTTCCTCCAGAGAAAGCCCTGATCCTGCTAATTGTATCTCAGCTGGTGGCAGGATGTGTAGTCCAGTAGCGTCCCTAGAGGGGGGGTGGCATGCTAGGTTTTGCAAGGCACTTTACCTTGCTGTGTAAGCTGCTCTTCTCCCTTGCCATCATAGCCAATCCTGGTGGTGAAAGCATTGCCTCTGTGTTGCTTTCTCCACTAGGACTGGCTATGATGGCGAGGGATTGGAGCTTTTACATAGCAAAGTAAGGCGCCTTGCAAAATGTAGCACACTGCCCCCGCTCTAGGGATGCTACAGGTGCAGTCTCTGATGATAGGCACAGTGTGCAAGGAGGTCATGCTTTTTCTCTCAGGTCTTATTTTATGTGAAGCGGCTGTGTTTTGTTTGCCAGCCTTTTGTGCTGTGAATCAGATACAGTAGAATAGTATCAGGGCCAGCCCAAGAACCCCAAGTGCCTGAGACAATGAGCCAAATATTGCCGCTGCCACATGGTGATGTGCCAGCCTGCTCCTCCTAGGACTTGCTTTGCAGAGGGAAGAGGCTGTCCGAGCAGAAGAGGAAGTGTGGTGGACAGGAGAGTGGAGGGCCACACCCTCTGACACTCTGGCTGCCCTCCTCTCCACCTCATCTGCTCTGTCCCTTTTCTGATCAGGGGGCAGAAGAAAGAGAAGAGCAGTCAAAGTGAGGATGCAGGTAGGTGGCCCCTGTCAATCTATCGCCTTGAGGCAACTGCCTCAATTGGCCTTGTGGGTAGGCCGACCCTGCATTGCAGTTGTTATATCCCTACGTTGCCATCCTTATCTTGCCATGGTGCAATCTAACAGTCCGGCAACTTGATCCAGAAATACAGCCCCCTTCCTCGCACCGGGTAGATGAGTGGGCTGAGAGATCTGACAGCCTTGCAATGCAGTCTCCTGCATATCCAGGAGTTGGGGCCAAGACGGAGACATAGGGCCAAATCCTATCCAACTTTGCAGCGCTGCAGTAAGCCTTGCCAATGGGGCACACACATGCTGCATGCTGCCGTGGGGGTGCAGTCACAGAGGCCTCCTCAAGGTAAGGGAACATTTGTTCCCTTACCTCAGGGTTGCATTACAGCTGCATCAGTGCTGGAAAGTTGGATAGGATTGGACCCATAGATGCTTATGATCACCAGTAGCTACTCTGAATATTGGAGAGAGAGAGAGA
>JAJKFI010000025.1:3528311-3580409 GCA_029204185.1 Lerista edwardsae | reverse complement strand
TGAGATTAACTTTTACACACGTGCAGGGACATTTTGAATCATGAATTCGCGGCAATCCTCATTGGCGGGAAATGTCTGAGTCAGCCATATTTGTGTGCCCCGGAAGCTTCAAGAAATAGAGCTCATGCCGACTCCAGTCATCTAACCTTCTTGGACTCTACGCTGTAGCGCATGGAACGCTGTTCCCTTCCCACCGAAGTGGTCCCTATTTATCTACTTGCATTTAGGTGCTTTCCAACTTCTAGGTTGGCAGGAGCTGGGACAAGCAACGGGAGCTCACTCCGTCACACAGTCTCGAACTCCCAACCTTGCGGTTGAAAGCCCAGCAACGGCGGATTAACTCGCTGCGCCACCACGTCCCTCAGGACTGGGCTGTTATTTAGGTACAGACTGGATGGAAGAAGCACTTTTCATAGGTTTCCTCTACTTTTGGTTCTGCCGTACAGGAATAGGATGGTTTAATGCTGTTCTTCCACGGTTAGATACAGCAGATGGTACAGTTCTCCTTGGACTGTATCGCTCCGAGATACAGAGTAGGATTGCATGCTTGACTGTTTCCTCACTTCAAAACTCCTTGCCTTTGGACAGCCAGTGTGTCAGGGAGATAGCACCTAGCTTGCCAGAGATCTTGGCTTAGAGCAGTGTTATTCAAACTGTGGGTTGGGTGGGTCACGACCTGATGTCAGGTGGGTTGCAGAAAGCTGGGATAAGCCATCTTGAAAGCTGCAAATCTTGCTATATTCCTGTTGTGAGTGTTCACAGTTTTCAAGTGAGGTGTTGTTGTTTTTAAATCATTTTAAGTTCAGTGCTTTTACATAATATTTTGATCTAATCTTGATTTCTCCCAGAGATGTTTCATGGTTGTGCAACTGCTGCAGTCCAAGAGTACCAGTTTGCATGCCAGGAGTGTCATTTGATTACATCACAATGAAGACACTTCCTGCTCGATGATGTCACTTCTGGCTATGACATCACATTCAGGTTAGTGACATCAATTCTGTTGGGTCCCAACATGAGAGCCATTCTAAAAATGGGTCCTGGTGCTAAAAAGTTTGAGAACCATTGGGTTAGAGAATATACATGATCGAAGTATGTATATTCTCTAGCCTAAGATCTCTGGCTAGCTTGATGTTGTCTCTGACATCGAAGATCAGCTTCACCTGCCCCAGATACATAGCTGGTAATGTGTGACTGGGTCGCTTTGGGGCTTGTTGGCACTTGTTGATTGCTCTGGTTTGCTCATCCTGTATCTGCTGGCTTCTCCTTCCCACTCAGTCTTCCTCCACTTTCCAAAATGTTTACAGGCCTGCTGCAGATTATTCTCTGTGTATAAACTGAGCTTCACAGATTCCCCTTCTCATGCCTGAAGGAAATCAATCCAGAAAAGACTGTTTGCCAGCATCACTCATCAAGCTCTAGATTGATGCTATAGTTGATATATCCTTCTGCCACTTAATAAGAACATAAGAAGAGTCCTGCTGGATCAGGCCAAAGGCCCATCTAGTCCAGCTTCCTGTATCTCACAGCGGCCCACCAGGTGCCCCAGGGAGGCATGAGACAACAAGATGCTTGGATCCTGTTGCCATTCCCTTGCATCCGGTACTCTGAAGTAGCGTACTACTAATGTAAGGAGGGTGCCCAACCATCATGGCCTATAGCCCATGATGGACTTTTCTTCCAGAAATCCGTCCAATCCCCTCTTAAAGGCATCTAGACCAGATGCCATCACCACCTCCTGTGGCAAAGAGTTCCACAGATTAACTACCCACTGGGTAAAAAAGTACTTCCAAGTACTTTCCACTTGCTGATGTTATACCCCTGTGTATTTGCCCCTTTGTTGCTAGCAGAAGAGAACTGCCTTTGGAAGATTGTGACCCCTGTTGTATCGATGCTGGACATTGGGATGTGGTGCCAGATTTGTAAATGCCTCCTGCTACACTGACTGTTGCATTAACATATAGGGGAAAGAAGATTGGAAACATAGCATTCATGATGGTGTTCCTCATGGCAGTCCTATTGAGTTGCTATAGAAACGTTCTTGCGCTTTCCTAGTCAGAAAAGTTGTTCAGAGTGGGTAGGCAAAGAGGAGGGCAAAGGGAAGGAGGCAACAGATGGACTCAGTCCACACGACTGTTTGCTGCTACAAGAATAAGGGCACAATCCTAACCTGGAGTTAGGCTGGTACAGTTAGGCCAGCAAAGTGTGGTTGGCACAAGGGACACTGTAAAGTATGTTTGGACCACTCTCGGAGTCAGGGGGGATGGCGCACGTCTGTGTCCTGGCCTCTCTGACTCCAAGAGTGGTCCAAACACCACTCCCTTGTATCTGGCATTCTGAGGTAAATTTCTGAGGTAAAATTCTGAGGTAAATAAAGCAAAGTCTGGCCAGCACAAGGGACACTGTAAAGTATGTTTGGACCACTCTCAGAATCAGAGAGGCTAGCACACTGACTTGTGCCATCCTCCCTTACTCCAAGAATGCTCCAAACATGCTTTATGGTGTCCCTTGTGCTGGCCTAACTGAGCCGGCTTAAGTCCAGGTTAGGATTCCGCCCTAAGAAGAGACCTCATCTAGGAGCTCATCTCGCCCAGCAACCTCGAGCGGCCAGCCAAATGCTTCAAGGAACTCACAAGCCAGGGGTAAAAGCCCCTACCCAGACCTCCTTGATGTTGGTTTACCTCCAGCAACTAATTTTCAGCGGAACACTGCCTCTGAATCCAGGCCACTTATAGGCCTCCCCTCCATAAATGGGTCTAATCCCAAATGTGCCTTCGCCATCTCTATACATTGTGGCAGGCAATTTCCTAAATTAATGGTTCCCAAACCCTTTTGAATGGTGGCTCCATTGACCTACTGGGCCATTGGCCCTGGCTCCCCATTAGGGCTTTTATCCTACACATTGTATAGGGTAGAAGGTTTTTTTGCAAGGATTCCGTGACTCCCTGGCTGTTTTTGGTTCCCTGGGGGACCATGGCTCACAGTTTGCTATACATTGGTTTGCTATGGCTCTCATTGGCTATATCATTACTAAATCGCCCAGTCAACAGGAGAAAAGGCTGCTAGACTACAATCAGCCATGCCTGCAAATTCCCCTAATTCTGTCACAGAATACCACAGTGTTATTCAAACTGTGGGTTGGGACCCACTTGGTGGGTCACGACCTGATGTGACCAGGTGGGTCACAGAAAGCTGGGAGCAGCCATCTTGGAAACTGTAGCCCTTATTCTCATTGCATTCCTTTTGTGAGTGTTAACAGTTCGAATTTTCAAGTGAATGCCAATTTGCATTTCAGGAGTGTCATTTTATTATGTTACAATGATAGCACTTCCTGCTTGATGATGTCACTTCCTGCCACAGCGTCAATAATCCCTGGCTTATCTGGGACAAGGGGCCATTGCTGATACCATTCCCTATTTCCTCGGGGTATCTCCTGCCTTTTCCAATACAGCAGGTAAAAAATGTGAGAAGATAAATAGGGACCACTTTGGTGGGAAGGTAACGGCGTTCCGTGCACTACGGTGTACCGTCATGCTGGCCACATGACCATGGAAGCTTGTCCTCGGACAAACGCCGGCTCTACAGACTTAGAAACAGAGATGAACACCGCCCCCTACAGTTGGTCACGACTAGACCATTCGGTCGTGGGGAAACCTTTGCCTTTACCTCTCAAACGTTTTAGCATCAGGACCCCTTTTTTAGAATGACAATCTGTTTGGAACCCTCCCCCCCACCAGAACTGATGTCACAGTGGGAAGTACTGTCGCTGTGATGCCAGAACCTGCTGCTTTCCTGAGAATGCAAAAATTAGTTGGGTTATTTCTCAGCCATTTTCCAATAGCAAAGTGAATCAGAAAGGAAAAAAAAAATCCTATTTACAACCTTGACACAAGCAAAACAACCGCACAGCCCACCCCCTTTTCAGCATCCCGTCTTCCCATATTTTCAATACAGTTGCTCTAGGGGCTTCGCAACCCACCTGAAATTGATTCGTGACCCACTGGTGGGTCCTGACCCACAGTTTCGGTATCACTGCCTTATAGTACATCATAAACCTAATCTTGTCATCAAAATGGAGATCTGTGTATTGATATATACCTAACATGATTTCATTAGTGCAGCTAGTAGCTTAAAGGTGGTGAATAAAATAGATTATTCCTGGCATTACGTGTAGGGGAATTCAAGCCACTACAGTGTGTAAAGTATTTAAATTGCGTTGTGAGATCATGGCCGCTTGTAGAAATATTTGTAAGTCTAATAAAGAACATTTTCCACCCAATCTGTTGCTGACGAGTCCTGTTCTGTACAAATTAAATATGTGCCACACACTTTCTTTGTGGGTGGGTGTGATGTACACAAAGCAGGGATGGTGCCAGAAACTCAGTGGTAAAACAAGGACAACTGACAGATTTATTTCAAGGAAAGGGCTGAATTGAGTGGCTTATTTAGCTAGGGGATGTACAGTATATTCTGCTCTTCCTCCAAGGAGCACAGAACAGATTCTCTGGCTTTAAAAAAAACAAAAACCTAGTTGGCTGTCAGAGCCAAACCTGCTTAGCTTTAGCTGCCCTTTGTGTGCCTTCAGCATTGTGAGGTTCAAAGCTGTAATGCAAAAAGAATTTGTCTATTTTCACATGCAGGTTTGCACGACAGATTGAATAACCATCTTATCCATGTTTGAGTTTGTAGACATTCCCTCTCTGGGACCAGCTAGTCCACCAATTTTCAACGTTTTCATTTTCAACGTTTTCATCAACGTTTTCACAGGCTTCTCTATGGTCTTTGTCTCCTGCGATGTCACTTTTGGTTTCCAGGAGATAAGATTCTTCTGGGATTCTACAGCTCTGTCTGTAGTAATGAATTGTGTGTCCCTGTTTCCCCCTGCTGGCTCTGTAGAAACAGAGGGGAGGGTGGAATTGGGCAAGGGGGGGAATGGGCCCGCAATGGGGTGGAGATGAAGGCAGAATCTGCCTTGGAATCCTGTCCCCCCCCCCAGGGCTGCAGAGGCCAACACAGGCGTCCTTGGTTCTGGATCCCCTCAACACCTGGTGCAGATTCAGGGTGCAATCCTAACCAACTTTCCAGAACCATGGTAAGGGCAGTGCAGCTCTGAGGTGAGGGAACAAACATTCCCTTACGTTGAGGAGGCCTCTGTGACTACTATTCCACTACAGAATGCAGCACATGCCCCATTGGCACAGCTATGTCAGTGCTGGAAAGTTGGTTAGGCTTGCACCCTCAAGTAGATACATTAGGGCTGCCAAGGCTGTATATGGGGTAAGTAAACCCTTACACCAAGGAGACTTCTGGCTGCTTTCTTGGCCCCACAGGATACAGTGGTGGCCATTTCAGCCCTGCTGTAACCCTGGACGCTGGGGAAGCATAGGATTGGGCTGTTAGCTAGCAGTACCTCCCATTGAAGGAAATGATACTTACAGTCCAGTCCTATGCTAGCTGACCGCCCAGGACCACAGCAGTAGCCAGGTGGCTACGGTTGCATCCAGTGGTGTCATTCAAATGATTTAGGAACAGGAACTCACTTTTGATTGGCACTTGTCGGGAACCCGGAACCAGCCACGGAGCCAGTTAGGATCCGGAACGCCCATTCTGGTCCGTTCCCCCTGAATGACATCACTGGTTGCATCCCATGGCAGCCAGGCAGCCACGGGAACCTCCATGGGGAAAGGGGAGGTTTACCTGCGATAAGGGTGCAGGGCAGGCGATGGGTCTACTCACTTCTGCACTGGCTATTTAGCTGGCACATGTTAGGCCTTCTGAGTAAGGCCACGTGGCCTTATTCAGAGATTGGGAACCTGCGGTGGGAGTCGCCACCACTCCTTCTCCACCCTTCCCTCCCTTCCCTCCCACCCCATCCAAAAAGGCTGCATCGCCGGCAACTGGTGCTCCCTCCAGGATGCATGTGGTCTGCATTGTCATGGCACCCAGCGCGTATCATTAAAAATTTAACATCGTTAAAAATAACCAAAATTATAGAGCACAGACCATGGTGTCTGGCTATAACACGAGAAATTTTTGCAAATAAATTTGCTGTAAATTGCCTCCTAGTCTTCTCTCAGGGCCAGTCTGGCGTCAGAGCAGTTTAGAGGTGTCAGCTGCCTGTTGATTGTCTGCAAAGTATCTGCAGACCACCTTTTATGCTTGCAGAAAGTTTCCAAGCTTTGCAGAGGGCTGTCCTTTCAGCTCAGTTTCATTGTTTATATTGGTCTGAGCTCTGCAGCTAGCTTTTCTGAGCATTCTGTTAACTCCTTAACTCCCAACCCTTTCTGAAGTTGCGATGGTGTGATGTTTTTAAACCTGCGGTCTGAATCTGTTTTTTTCTCCACACGTCAATTCAATGCTATCTGTGTTGGGATGTTAGAGTGTGTGTGTGTGTGTGTGTGTGTGTGTGTGTGTTATGCTTCTCTTCACAAGCACAATTTCCCTCACTTTCCCCTGGCTGCAGTGATTGGCTCCTGTTGTGATTCTCAGCATGGGAGAAACAAGGGAGGGTAAAATCAGACAAAATTATACTTAGACGCCCCCATAGGTTTTACTCCCCTGACTTATCTGAAGGTCATAGAATAGTGGTTCCCAAACTATGGGTTGGAACCCACCAGTGGGTCGCAAGCCAATTTCAGGTGGGTTGCAAAGCACCTAAGAGCAGCCCTATTGAAAATATGTGAAGATGGGATGCTGGAACGGAGGAGGCCTGTTTGGCTGTTTTGCTCATGTCAAAGATGTAAATGGGCTTTTTTTTTCTTTCTGATTGACTTTGCTATTGGAATACGGCTCAGAAATAACCCAGCTTATTGCGGTGTTATCAGAAAGCAGCAGGCTCTGGTGTCACAATGATGGCACTTCTGGCCATGACATCACTTTTGGTGGGCAGGGCCATCCTTAAGCCAATGTGGCTGATGTAATCACCTTGGATCCCGCACTTTGGGGCTCCCCAAGGCTGGTGCAGTGAGTGAATTGCTTGCTGCAGAAGCCAAGATCTTGGTGGGCTGCGAGCAGTGGTGTCATTCAAATGATTTAGGAACAGGAACTCACTTTTGATTGGCACTTGTCGGGAACCCGGAACCAGCCACGGAGCCCATTAGGATCATTAGGATCCGGAACGCTCGTTCTGGTCCATTCCCCCTGAATGACATCACTGGCTACAAGCCAATGGGGTGAGTGGAGTGGCTGTTCATTGGGCTGTTCCACCTGGCCCTGCCTCTCTGTTGTTGTTCAGTCGCTAAGTCGTGTCCGACTCTTTGTGACCCCATGGACCACAGCACGCCAGGCCTCCCTGTCCTCCACTAGCTTCCTGAGTTCACCCAATTTCACGTTGGTTGCTTCGGTGACACTATCTAACCATCTCATCCTCTGCCGCCCCTTCTCCTTTTGCCTTCAATCTTTCCCAGCATGAGGGTCTTTTCTACAGAGTCCTCTCTTCTCATGAGGTGGCCAAAGTACTTGAGCTTCAGGATTTGTCCTTCCAGAGAGCAATCAGGCTTGACTTCCTGGAGGATTGACCAATTGGATCTCCTTGCAGTCCAGGGGACTTGCAAGAGTCTTCTCCAACACCATAATTCGAAAGCATCTATTCTTCGGCGCTCTGCCTTTCTTATGGTCCAGCTAAACAGCCCAAAATGAGCTGCCAAGAAGCAGTGAGTAACGACATCATCATGTAAATGCCAAGGATTTCCAGGTGCTGCACTTTGCACGTGGCACCACAAGTTCTCTCCTCAACATGACTGTATGGTGTGTGTGGGGCCCATGGGGAGGGTGGGGACCCCCCCACTCACCATATAGGCGTGTGATTACAGCCACCACAATCCAATGTGATTAAGGGAATGCCCCGCTTTGACCCTGCTGCTCCTGGGGCCGGCCCTCATCCTGGTTCGACTCTCTCCCCAGAATCCTTCCTTGCAATGTCATCCATGAGCCAAGATCCCATCAGAAGTCCTCTCTCCATTGCCTCTTTGTCTCCTTGGCAAAGCTGTATCAGATCCAGCCTGTCCTGCAAATGGTTTATCTGCATGACCTCAGCATTTGGCTTTCTCCCCTGGAGCCTGCAGGCTCTCAGCCAAGATTACAGTTGAGCTTCGCATTTGGGTGATTTACTGCTGCACCTTGAATTTAGTGCCGTATTTGCCCAGTTATGCCAGCGATGTATTCGGTCACCCGTTTTATCAAAAGCTGTAGAAGAGGAAGCCCAGAATAGGCAGCTCATGATGAGAAACCCATTAGACAAAAGTGGCAGGACTGATTAGATGGGTTAGGGGTTCTTCACATCTCTATGGCCATCTGACAACAAGAAAGAAAAGGGCATTTGCAATGCAATAAAACCTTCCTTAATGGAACCTGCTTTTGTATGTAACCACAAATCTTGGCTGGAAATGTGAACATGCTGAAATGGTGGTGAATTATAGACTTTACCTCTTGGAAATGGACTGCATCCAGTCACTACAGTAAATGGATGGATGGCAAGATGCTGAATGGCGAAAAAAAGGGGAGGATGCTTTCTACTGGGTCAGCCCTCTGGTTCCCAGTGTTTTGACTCCACTGGTACTCAATGCATGGAGACTGGGACATGGTACTCCAAACATAAAACCATTACTAGGAAGTAAGTATTGATAGGACTTACTGAGTGGGCCTACGTAGTTAGGATTGCAGTCTGAAAAAAGCATCTTTTAGGGGACCACATGGTGTCAAGCAATATAAGTGGTGTGCAAAGTGGTGCATGTTCTCCTTGTCTCCTTCAAAATGCATTTGTAACATTTGTAACATTTATAGTATTTGCATTGGTGGCGTGGATTCGGTAGGTCGAAGCCCCTTTGAGCCACTGTTACAAGAAGAGCCCTGCTGGATCAGGCCAAAGGCCTATGTAATCCATCTTCCTGTATCTCACAGTGGCCCACCAGATGCCTCAGGGAGCACACAAGACAATAAGATACTTGCATCCTGATCCAGCCCCCTGCATCTGGCATTTCGAGGTAACCTGCTTCTAAAATAAGGAGGTTGCACCACCCAACATAGCCTGTAGCCTGTGATGGGCTTTTCCTCCAGAAATCTGTCCAGTCCCCTTGTAAAGGCATCTAAGCCATCCACCACCTCTTGTGGCAAGGAGTTCCACAGATTAATTACCCACTAGGTAAAAAAAAAAAGATTTCCTTTTATCTGTTCTAACTCTTCCAACTCTCAGTTTGGGTGGATGTCCCCTGATTATGGTGTTGTGAGACAGGGAAAAGTGTTGTTTATTTGGAGTGTTTATAGCAGAGTTGGGGGCTTGTGAACCCATTCAGCGCTTGCCTAGCGCGATCGGAGCGGAGGAACGAAGCGATCGCTACATTTCAATAACAAAGTCTTTTATTGGTTACAGTAGCGATAGTCAGAAAGTGAGAAGTTCTATTTGCCGGTCAGCGAAAGCCGGCGAAGGCTTGCCGCGTACAAGCGGCTTTTCAACGCATGTTGTTACATTCTCAGTTACAGTCTCAGTCTGCAGTTTGCAGTGCGCACACAGTAAAAATATAAGTTATATAGGAACAAAGGGGTGTAGCCAGAGCATATCTGGTAGGTGGATACCTGAAGACCCTTGTGCCCCATGTTAACCAATGGGGTGCCCCTTTGAACATCATGATCTCATGAGAAAGTGGATGTTTGCTAGCCAGCGCTTCCCGTGAGAAACATTGCCTGCTTATGTTACACTATCTAAAGGGAGTTCAGCTACTGTGTAGCAGGTTGCACTAACAAGCTGGGAAGCTGACCACCTCAAGGACACGCAGGTGCTCTATCTGATCTGGAGACGAAGAGACGGAATGCCAGTTTCCACCAGTTCTGGAGTGTGTGGTGTGAAACTGCAACAAAAAGAACATCCCCCTACCAAGTCTATCCATCCCTTGCATAATTCGGTGTGTCTCAATCATGTCCCCCTCAGATGCCTTTTTTTCTAGACTGAAGAGCCCCAAACGCTGTTAGTTATGTGACCAGTACCCCAACCCCCAATTGCAGTGAGCAGATTAGCAGCATTCATAGGGACTTGTCAACTGGCCTTTTTGATGATGTCTTGGCCTGCCACCCTTTCATTCCCTTGCCAAGGTAGTCCATCCAGCTAAACCAAGCACTGCGTACTAGAGGGCTGTGATCAAGAATTGGGCCCAATGGTGCAAATCAAAAAGTGAAATTCAACCCCCATGCCAAGCTGTAGTTGGCACCATGTGCCTGGCCCATGTTTGCTGCATGCTCCACGTATGAAAATTAGGTCAAATACTTTCAAATAGTTACTTGGAAGAGGAAATAGGAATAGATGCAGTTTCTCTCATTCTGCTCAAGAAACTGCAGCTGGTGAAATCCTCTCTTGTGCACAAACGGCACAGGCCGTGCATCCTGCTGCCTAACAGCTCTGCAGTGCCAGAGATGCGCACTGATGCGCAGGCCACTGTGCAGATCTCCAGTCCATTGGGGCATAGTTTGCGCATCAGTGCCAGTGCTAACAGTATCTGGGACCTGGAGACAGTGCACAGATAGTCTATTTTGCCATTCTTCTTTCCCTGCTAAGTAGCTGTTGCATGCTTCCCCAGCATTGGCCACCGTTCATCTGGCACAGGAATCAGTTGCTAAATTTAACTAGCGATCAGTCGGCATTTCAGGCATGTAAGGTCATTATCATGACTGGGGGCCCAGACAGATTTCCAGTTACCTTCACTTGAGAAGCTCATGTGTCTTGAAAATAACTTTGCTCTTAAGAAGCTCTTAAGAAGGGGGAGATGAACCAACAGGTTTTGTTACTCAGTTCTGGTTTCATCCACAACATGACAGGCCTGCTTCAGTTCCACTGCATTCAGTTTCACCTACAGCTGCTCATTAATTTCAGGTTGATATGAAACTGGATTGGGTCAGATCATCACAAAGAAAGGGGTTTTCAGTCTGCCGAACTCCTCTTGAAGGTGCAACAGTATTTTCCATTGATAGAAACAGCAATGCAAAACTGTAAGAAGGGTAGAAAAGATAATGAGAAATGTGAAATGTAACGCTCAGTTCAATAACTTCAAAGTTGGGCTCAGTGCTCTTCGGAGAAGGAGGAGATGGGATTGGCACAGCTTTCTGAAATGCACGAAATCCTGCACTGCAGAACTCAAGATGTTTTAAAAGAAAAACAAACCTTTAAGTGGTATGGTACATGTTCTGCTGTGGTCTCCAGGAAATACCTCTTAGGGCGCAATCCTAACCTGGAGTTAGGCCGGCACAGTTAGGCCAGCAAAGTTTAGCTTGCACAAGGGACACCGTCAAGTATGTTTGGACTACTCTGGGAGTCAGAGCGGGCAGCACACAGACATGTGCCATCCTCCCTGTGTCTGAGAGTGGTTCAAATGTACTTTATGGTGGCTCTTGTGCTGGCCAAACTTTGCTGGCCTAACTCCAGGTTAGGATTGTGCCCTCAGTTTATTAATTAATGCATGTCTTGCATAACTAAAAAAAATGCCTGTGCAATTTCATAAACCACCCTAAATATTCTTAAATCTTGATTTTTTGAAGGAAGGAATAGAGGTTTCTAATCCTTCCACTAATCTTCAGTCCTTTGCTACTTCCTACTCTGGTCTACCAATCCAATCCAAGTACAGCAAGGAGCAGCCTCCCTCCAATGAGAGCATTCACCAAACGGAGAAACATGATCCGATTGGACAGATAAAGGTGTTACAAATCTGATCTATTAATAGCATATTACAGAAACAGTGTCAGATACAACGTCACACAGCCAACCTGAAAATCAGAAGGATGCAATTCTAAGGGTGACACTTGCACATTGTACACTAGCATAGTCAGAAGGGGGGCATGGGGAGGTAAGTACGCTGTCGCTGCTCAGAATGGCTCTGACGACAAGTGGGAGGGGCTGCTTACACTGCAGTTCTTACTGTGTCTTTGCCCCTTTGGCTACACTACTGGATGTGTAAACTGTACTGATCTGCCACGTGCAGAGACCACCCCCAGAGAGTAGTATGATGGTCGAACTGCTGCCACTTAGCCTCAACCTTCTTTGAGGCATTTAGTAGGGATGGTTTTTTTTCTATGATGAACACAGAATGCTAAATAATGAGAATTTCCACTGAAAATGCTACATAACAACGAAATTTAGGTCAAGACAAAAAAACCACTCTTGCTTTTGATAGAGTTTGACACAAATTTAGATCAATTTCACAAGAACAACGCCACTTTTGTTTACTTTTGACACAGTTTTAAGGACTCCACATATAGTTTTCAGTAAGGGATCAGGAGAAGGAGTGGCAGAAACAGGAGGAAGCTTGCTTAAACTTACATGAACACACAGGTTCATAGTTCACAGTGCGCACTGGGGCAACTTTAATGGAATGTGAAAGTAGTAAGCAGCACTTTCTTGACGCTCCAAGCGGCAACCAGGGTGCAGCTTGGGAATTTTTGAGCAGGTTATTTTGGGCTGGGGTGTGTGTGCCAGTAGTTGCTTGCCTTTGTAGGGCCATTCACCCTTGTTTACTGCGCTGTTTGTACAACTTGCAATAAAAATTTGGATAAAAACACACAACACCTCAATCTCCTATTTTAATCAAGAAATATTTAGAAAAAATATCACCCAAAAACCCACCCCTAGGCATTAGCAGTTTCAAGCCTACCTACTGAGGCCCACCATGCCAAATGGCATCCCCAAATGCTGCTTGCCCTGGCTACTTCCACTTGTCCAGCCTACCTCTGGTCTAAACCTGACCATTGCCCTGAAAAAGAAAGAGAGAGAGAGAGAGAGAGAGAGAGAGAACAGGTGGGTGGCCAAATGAATGATGGCAGCTACAGGGTGGGAGGCTGCAGGACAGAGGCAGATCTAAGGGAGGAAAAGCTCTAAGTGTTGCAAGGAGCCTTACCCTGTCATGTAAATCCTTCCTCTCCCTTGCTGCTGTAGCCAGTAAGCAACGCCAAGATGTTGCTTTTCCATTTGAGGATTGGCTAAAACGGTGCAGGAGAGGAGTGTTTTCCACTGCAAGGTAAGGCTTCTTGCAAAACTTAGAGATTTGCCCTCCCTTAGATCTGCCTCTGCTGCAGGACCACAACCGACAATCATCAGCTCTGTACAGAGGGGTCTGCGGAGCGAGACATCAGAACGAAGGGATGGACTGGAGCATCTTCCTGGCAGAAGTGCTCTTGGGTTCTGGCTTGGCTCCGCCCACACAGCCTTGCTGTTAGGCCCTCTTAGACAGAAAGGGCTATGACAGCCTTCCTGCTGCCTCCTGACCAGCGATGGGATTCACAAATTGACAAGGGGAACGCTGGGCGGGACGTAGGCGGGACTTCTGCTTGAGTGGCAGCCCGTCCGCAGCGTTCCGAACTGTCCTGGCCTCGGAGGGGCTGCCCCCGTTACCGCACCCCACCACTGCTTGCCCAGGCACCCGGCGCGACCCTCACCTGTTCCCCGCGGCGAGCGGGAGCCCCCCCCAGGCCAGGACAGTTGCAGAATGCTGCAGATGGGCAGCCAATCACACGGAAGCCCCGCGTTAGTCCTGCCCAGCGTTCCCCTTGTCAATCTGTGAATCCCATCGCTGCTCCTGACCCCCCAGTCCAGTGCCAAGGCAGAACTCTCAAGAGAGGAGACAGACTGGGGGAAGGAACTTCCCTTGGAGCAGACCCTGGTCCCCTTCTGTTCTCCTGAACCGCCTGCACGACGGAATCCCCAGGAGCCAGGCCACCACCCCTGCCCACCCCAGCCCCCCTGCCAGACCATGGGAGCCAATGATTATAAACAGGGCAGGGGCCCTTTAAACAAAAAAAAATTCCCTGGATGAATGGTGTGGAGCAAACCCTCCTCATGCCCACACCCACATCCCCCATCTCCAGGGAACCATTTCTAAGTCCAGTCCGAACTGTTCGTTTCTCTTCCGCATTGTCCAAGGTCTCCACTCAGTTTGAATCTCTGCTCCAGACAGATCTCTGCTCTGCCCGGAGCAAGACTTTGCCTGAGCGAATGCTTCCTGACAGCGGTCTTCTGCCAATCTGATTCCAGGCACAGCTCTCATCTGGCGGCTGCCTCTGGCTCAGACCTGACATGGTGCCCTCCTTCTTCCTCCTGCCATTGCTCGGTCATTCACCACCCTGTGGGTCAATGCCCGTGGTGGCAAAGGCAAGGAGCAGCAGCTGCTGCCATCCCATAGCATGTCAGAGGGCAAGCAAGGCCTCCTCAGAGTTTAATGGGGCCTACAAAGAACACATTGCCCAGGGCCTCTGTAAAACCTGTAAAACCTCTGTGGGGTCAAACCTGGCCCCTTTCCTCTGTTCCCTAAAACAAACATGACCTTCAGGAGTATAAGGCTACAGTCAGAGGAATGTCAGGTCACACCTGATTAACGTCTCACAGAGCTGTGTTTCTCAAACTGTGAGTTGAGACCACTTGGTGGGTCACGACCTGATGAGAAGACTGAGGTTCCTGAGAAGACACAGTCAATTCATTACCACTGACCACTGCCCTAGAAACAGAGTCACAGAACCCAAAAGAGTTTTTGAGTCATTTTCAAACGGGTGTGATGGGTGTGCTTCAAACACCCATGGCACACCCGAGTAACTTTTGGGGCACACCAATGTGTTGAGGCTCTCCAGTTGAAAATAGCTGTGGTGTAGAAAGTATAACTATTGAATTTCTTTGAGTTGTTAACTAATATTTTCTTCCTTTTATTTAGGTGCATTAGCTTACAGGCAGAATGAATTTCAATAAAAGACACATTTTCCAAATAATATCAATCAATCAATCAATCAATCAATCAATCAATCAACAGGTACTTATATACCGCTTTTCAACACGAAGTTCACAAAGCGGTTTACAGGCAAATAGTAATAATAATAAAATTAAATGGCTCCCTGTCCCAAAGGGCTCACAATCTAAAAAAGAGGCAGACCACCAGCAGCAGCCATTAGAAAGACACTGCGCGGGGGTGAAGAGGGACAATTACTCAATTAATATATTGTTTCTTCTTGCAGGAAGTTAGGAGGAGGCAGCCACTATAAAGATCAAATGATGCCAACGGCAGCCAACAAAGAAACCCTCAAAGTGGGAATGATAGCAGCATTTCATGAGAATGACGGAAGATTTGGTCTAAAAAGTACCTCTGCTTTCAACATGCCTTCTGAGGATGACAAAGGAAACTGGGCTTGCTTTTAGAGCATGTGTGGCAGAAAGCATGCAAATCCTTCTGGATTGCTTGATGTCGCACAGAAAAAAATGCTGAACTCATGTCTGGAGAATGAAGATTTCCAGTACGAATGTTGATTTCCAAAGAGCATGTGGCTGGAGCATGTTTAGGTACCAAATGGAATGTCAACCATGCTCTAGAGATCTTAAAGCTTCCCTGAGCCACATTCTCAGAAGTAAAAGATACGGGAAGGATAATTGGAAAACTGTGCGAGCCTATTAGTTTACCAGCAGATTGCAGCAAAAACCATCATTAAGCTGACTGTGCTTTAGTAAAACTGTAATTTTTCATCTCTCTCTCTTTGCTGTTGCCCCCAAAGTAATGAGTTGATGTTCGCAAGCTCTACGGGGAAAGTATTTTGGAATTCTCTCTTTTTATGTCGTCTTTCTGAATGTTTGAAAGCATTCTCCTTCGAAACTATGGGCTCCGAACACGAAAAAACACAAATTTGCAGAGATAATAATAGGAATAATCATGAGCTGTCTTATATCAAACCACAATTGTGATCTGGAGGTTCTGCTCCTCTACTGGAATTTTATCACAGGGACAAAGAAGGAGTTGACCCCAGCATGGCAGAGAAGTGCGATTACATTGCTAACATGTACGGTTATGACCTCGGTTGCCGTTTCATCAACTTCAGGCCCCTGGGCTTTGGTGTGAATGGGCTTGTCCTGTCGGCAGTGGACAGCAAAAGCTGCCGCAAGGTGGCTGTGAAGAAGATCACCATCAATGATGCGCAGAGCATGAAGCATGCCTTCCGGGAGATCAAGATCATTCGCCGCCTGGATCACGAAAACATTGTGAAGGTTTATGAAGTGTTGGGCCCCAAAGGTGCAGAGCTTCAAGGGGATTTATTCAAATTCAACATGGTGTATGTTGTCCAGGAGTATATGGAGACGGACCTGGCTCGTCTGCTGGAGCAGGGCCCGTTGTCCGAGGAACACGCCAAACTCTTCATGTATCAGTTGCTCAGAGGCTTGAAGTACATCCACTCAGCCAATGTGTTGCACCGGGATCTAAAGCCTGCCAACATCTTCATTAACACCGAGGACTTGGTGCTCAAGATTGGTGACTTTGGATTGGCACGGGTTGTGGATCAACATTACTCACACAAGGTATGTCCAGTGATGTCATGCAGGGGGAACGCGGGGGAACTCAGTTCCACTAGTTAAAATTAGGGCTGACTCCGCCCACTTCACTCCCCCTCCTCCCCCTCTCCCAATTCCTCTGCAAAGAGCTTTTATTCTTGGTTGCCCGGCACTCAGAGGGTTAAAGGGAGCGACTCCAGATTCCTAGGGGGGCGAATGTCCCCACTTTGACTAGGCGGCTGCTTGCAAACTTGGAAGATAGCAGGCCAGGTTTCCAAACCTGAATCATTTCCAGGCTTCCTAAGATTTTATTAATTGGGGTCTCCAATCCCAGGCATGGGAGCCAGACACGGACCTCAGAGAGCTCTGTCCAGCCTGCAGCAAGCCTGTGACCCTCCTGACCTTGCTGGCACAGGCTGCACCCTCCAAGCTGTGCTCTGCTTTGTGCGGAGGGTGTTCTGATGGTCAGGGAGACCGACACAGCCCCCCTGGCCCTCAGAATGCCATCAGAAGGCTGAAAATAGATGCTTCCTAGTTTTCCCAAAGACCTGGCTGGAAGTGATCTAATGCTGAAGGCATTAGATGGCTTTCTGGGGGTCGGGAGGCCTCCCCAGCTCTCAGAACATGCCCTGGGTGTTTCCTTTCCTGTGATCTGCTGGTTCTGAGATATGTACTCCAGCACATTTAAGTAACCTGCTTGTGGGGTGTAAGTGTTTGGGGCTCTTCAGCCTAGAAAAAAAGGCGCCTGAGGGGGGACATGATTGAGACATACACAATTATGCACGGAAGGGATAGAGTTGATAGAGGGATGTTCTTTTCCCTCTCTCAAAACACCAGAACCAGGGGGCATCCGCTCAAACTGAGGGTTGGGAGAGTTGAAACAGATAAAAGGAAGTACTTTTTTACCCAGCGGGTAGTTAATCTGTGGAACTCTTTGCCACAGGAGGTGGTGATGGCATCTGGTCTAGATGCCTTTAAGAGGGGTTTGGACGGATTTCTGGAAGAAAAGTCCATCGGGGGCTATAGGCCATGATGGATTGTGCAACCTCCTTACATGAGTAGTAGGCTACTTCAGAGTACCGGGTGCAAGGGAGTGGCAACAGGATCCAAGCATCTTGTTGTCTCGTGCCTCCCTGGGGCACCTGGTGGGCCACTGTGAGATACAGGAAGCTGGACTAGATGGGCCTTTGGCCTGATCCAGCAGGGCTCTTCTTATGTTCTTATGGGGTGGGGGAATGGAAGTCCAGTAAATGTGTGCTGTATTTCTGTGGGGTGTGTTGGTGCTTGGAGGAATCCAGGAACTTTCAGCCCATTCATTCATTCATTCATTCATTCAAGTTCTGTCTCTAATGTATCTATTTAAATTTTATATTTAAATTTATTTATTTATTTATTTATTTGGCCCTCGATACCATTCTAGGTATTTGATGCGGTCCTCCAGTTAAAAAGTTTGGAGACCCCTTGTCCAGACCAATGGTTCTCAAACCTTTTAGCACACTGGGGCCACTTTTTAAAATGACTATCTGTTGGGACCCATTGGAAGTGACGTCATTAACTTGGAAGTGACGTCGTTAACTTGGAAGTGATGTCATGGCGGGAAGTGCAGGAAAAATTTTAACACCCCCATACAACAAAATCGAATCAAATGCATCAGTTATGTAAGTAAATTAAAACTTTACAATAAGTTTTAAAATTTATTTTTAAAAAGGAACCCTCTCAAGCAGTTGCTGATCTGTTAACAAAAATTCCCCAAACATCTCAAAGCAGTGGCATTTCTACAGGGAGGGCAAAGCTCTAAGTGTTGCAAGAAGCCTTACCCTGTCATGTAAATCCCTCCTCTCCCTTGCTGCTGTAGCCAGTAAGCAATGCCAAGATGTTGCTTTTTCCCTGTGAGGATTGGCTAAAACGGTGCAGGAGAGGAGTGATTTCCACTGTAAGGTAAGGCTTCTTGCAAAACTTAGAGCTTTGCCCTCCCTGTAGAAACGCCACTGTCTCAAAGGCTGCAACCCTATCCATACTTAACCAGGAGTAAGCCACATTGACTATCTTTGTTAAAAGCATTTACATAGTAGCTTGTTAAAAGTACAGATCTGTAACATTTCCCCAAATGCATCATCTAATAGGACACATCACAACAGTGTTCTTGTTAAATCAACATAAGAATATAAGAAATTTCTGTACTTCATTTTAACATTTTTCTGACCATTCATTTTAACATCCTGTCTTCTATGCCACAGGGAAATCCACTTAGGAGGCCCTAAGCACTGCATTTGGTAGGCAAAAACTGATGATCTCTAAACCTGATGGATTATTGTATGCATTGAATCTCATGTATCCTGGGCATGAATCCTGGTGACCATCAGTCAGAACAATGATCTTAACTCTCTCTCTCTCTCTCTCTCTCTCTCTCTCTCTCTCTCTCACACACACACACACACACACACACACACACACACACACACACTCTTTTTAAATCAGGGTAATGTCGGCCTGACAAAAGTTGAATGTTCTTTCAAACAGCAAAGATTAGAGGGTTTTCACAAGTTGTTCTAAAACAAGATTGGCCTTTTGTGCATGCATCGTTCCGTTTTTTTACATTAAAGTTCCCATGTCTTTAAATAGAAAGAACTGGCAACATTGATTATGTTGTACTATCTGGTTGAAAATGGTTGGCTTCCATATCGAGGCTAAAAAAGGCATTCTTAGCATTGCCTGTGAAATCTCGCTGTGTTAATTGGATTATAAACAACTTAGCTGTATTGGATGGTGTCCAGCAACACAACCTTCCACACTTGCGATAGCAACAGCATTGAACAGAGGGGGTATGAATGAAGAAACCGGATTGCAGGGAATGTTTCTATATCTGGATCCTGAAAACATGTGTCAGGGACTACGAGCATCCTTGCTTTTTGTCAGCAAAAAGCAGATTGGTCCTGTGCAATTTGGGACTACAGCAAGGAGGTGGTTTGTATTAGCTGTGCCTGTCATAGTCCAGAGCCTGATCAACCTTCCTCTAGTGGCTGCTTTTTCCTCTGGTAAAAAGAACTCCTAAGTTGGACACTGGCTGAGGGTGCAAATGCCAGGGGCTGACCCTTGAACCTTCAGTACAAGCAGAAGCAGTCACTGTACCACTAGGGGCTGGTGGCACCATGTGAAGCACAACTGTGCCCCAGGGCCTGCAGAAGTCTGGTGCAGAGGTGTAGCTAATGAAAGTGTAGCCCAGTGCAGAGAACAAAATGATGCCCTGGAAGTGACATCACAACAGGAAGTGATGTCACAGTTGTATTTTGTCGTCTTGGGTCTTTTGGCCACAACTTTTGGCCACAACTTTTGATAGAATGCAGATATTATGCTCCAGTTTGTTTCATTGCATTCTGCATGAAATTCTGCATTGAATGATTTATACCATAATGATATAATGATATATATAATGGTTTATATAATGATATACCAGGACAGAATTATTCCCACAAATTGCGATTTTAACACACCACAATTTTTATGTTATATTTTTGTTTTCTGATTTTGGGGCCAAAACTTTGGATAGAGTGAAGATACAGCACTCTGATTTGTTTCATTGCATTCAGCATTTAAATTACCTTTCCAATGATAGAATTATGACAGTACTAGTATTATCCATCATAACAATAATACATGACAGTATTATTCGTAGTTACCAAGGTTTTCACAATTTTGGCCACTAGCATCAAGCTCAGCCTGTTGCCCCCCTAAAGCTTATTGCCAGGTGCAATTGCACCCCCCTGCACCACTATAGCTACACCCTTGGTCTAGTGCCAGCACCGCTTCCATTGGTGCCAATTCAGTGGGATTTGCTTTTGAGTAAAGGTGCATAATATGGACTTGCAGGATCCTGTTGGTTATTAGTACGTTGACTGAAAATACGTTCGACTGAGTTTGATGAGAGTTACTCCCAAGTAAGCATGCACCAGTCTGATGCCTTTTTATCTATGCTGATGCAGGGACATTGATGCTAGATTTTTATTTATTTATTTATTTATTTATTTATTTATTTATTTTGAAGATTGTATATCTTGCCTTTCCCAAGCCGAAGCAAATGCCCAAGGCGGCTTACATGGGCAGGCTAGTCTTAACCACTATTTCTCAATGGGTTTTTTTTACAAACATACAGTATTCTGTGATTCTCCGAATCCTCAGTCCCAGATGTAGCCTTCACAGTGTGGTTCTCTCCTCTGGCCATGTGACCTCGAGCTTCAGCAGGTGATCATAAGTCCAGCCTGGAAAGGTCCTCAAGGTTGGATTCCGTTCTTTTGCCGGCTGGGCGTTCCGTCTTCCATCCAAAAACAGATCACAGATTCTCCTGCTTAGCTTCAGGCAGTACCAGCAGCTCAACCATCAGTCCACACCTCCTGCCTATTTAGGCCCTATTCAGTTGCTCCCTTGAACAGAAGTATGCAGCACTAGATGGTAACTAAGTAGTAAGAAATGGGGAAGGGAGCATTGAATATGGACAGTTTTACCTGTAGCATGGAAAATTCCTCTGTGCAAGCTTTTGCAGAAAGAATGTCTTGTTATGGAAAACATTGGCCGTGCCACCCCATCAAACAGAGCTGCGTCTTAAGCGTGGGTTAGGTTTTCATGCGTGATTTCCCCAGATAAAAGGAACAGATGGACAGAAGGAGGAATCTCAAGAATGTTCAGTAATTTTGCTGCGGCAACTTTTTCAAAAAAACTCATGGTTTATTTGGGATTTTTGTTCAACATGCTGCTCTTTCCCCGATGAATAAAAGAAAGATATCCTCCTCATTCTGGGAGATACACATCTCCTGCTTATGTAAGTAAAAAAAAAAGTGTGAAACTGTGAACTCTTAAAGGGGTGGTGTTTACTTTTGGTGAACTGAACTCAGGCATTTTGAAGGATTGGGCAACTACACATGTTTTTAAGCTGAGAGCTACTACAGCCTACACAATTGACGTGCGCCAGCACACAGACGTGCGCCATCCTCCCTGACTCTGAGAGTGGTCCAAACATGCTTTACGGTGGCTCTTGTGCCAGCCAAACTTTGCTGGCCTAACTCCAGGTTAGGATTGCGCTCCCAGTGATCTTTGTGGCTCAGGAGCAATTCCCAATCATATCCAAATGCTTTTAAGAACATACTGCTGACCCAATTTTACTGCAAATCCATTTTTCTTCAAAGAAAAATCCATTGGGGAAGATAATCAGAATCACAAATGGACGAGGGTGCTTAATTCTTTTTATTTGCAGTGTGCTGATTTTCCCTAAATGTTACCATCTCATTAACACCTGGCGAAATTTGGAGAGCATTTTGGCAATTTTCAGAGGCAGGTGGAGGGGGCTTTACTATGAGTGCCAGGGCACCTCCTATTCTTTTATCACTGCGACACAGTGGTAGTGACAGTGAACCAAGGGGGAGCTAGGGCAATTCCTGCACAACTATTGTGCCCCACACTCCCATATTTTGAGCCAAAAGTTCTTTTGGGGCAACTTTCAACTTTGCTTACTGGGTTTTTTATTCCCTTTTCTAATGCCTGTGCTGGATTAGTACATTGCTCCAATGATCCTCTCACACATGGGTAGAGGATCTCACATCATGGTAACTGCGCATGAGAATCTTCTCTGAGCATCAGCCCATGGGTTGAAGGGGAGGGGGCTAATTTCAAAAAGTTTGAGAAGCAAGTTGGACCCAGTAAATAGCTTTTGCAGCTACTTGGATTGTTTGCTCAGAGCCATCACAATATGTTTGCACAGAATTTGTGTGCACTCAGAGCAATATGGATCTCTCAGACCACTTCTATCTGCCCGAAAAAAACTATTTTGTCTCTCCAGCCACTGAGAAAGTTTTCTGATACCCTCTGTTGTGACCCAGTTTCAGAGGCTTGTGGCCAAGGCACCGTTTAAAACCCGCCATTCCTTTGGCTTTTCATGCTATGCACACTATGGAAGCAGATAAAATGTACCCGCTTGGCATTGCAGGTGAACGGAACAGGAGTTAATTTCATCTTGGGCAGCTGAATGTGATTTCTTCTGCACTGTGCTGTAAATACCCAAATTGCCTTTATTGTGCCTGGCTTAAGATCAAGTGAAAGCAGAGAAGCTGCCTAAACCCAGCATGCACAGTTCAAGCTGTGATCAAGACAGAAAGGCAAAAGGTTACGAACGCCCTCTGTGTCCCAGCCTATGGGAGAGGTTGAAAAGCCGGTGGGAAGAGAACAGGGTCAACTTCTTGATTTCCAAATCCTGATACCTGGCAGGGCTTGGGAGCAGAGCCTTGGGGCGCAATCCTAACCTGCATAGTTTTCGGCACAGTTAGGCCAGCAAAGTTTGGCCGCCGTAAAGCACGTTTGGACCACTCTCAAAGTCAGGGAGGATGGCAGATGTCTGTGTGCTGGTCTCTCTGACTCCAAGTGCCGGTCTAACTCCAGGTTAGGATTGTGCTCTGAAGCACATCAATGCTAGGGTGACAGAGGGACGTGGATATGAGAGCAAACCCCACAGCTGTTGCCACACCTTGCACACTGCCTCCCTTGGGTCAATGGAGCACATGCCTAGACATGTGAAGTGGCATTAAGTGCAAGTATCAGAATGTGTCACTAGCCTCTGACCTAAACCCAGCTAGCCACTTAAGCCCACCATTGCAGCAAGTTGATGTAGAACACAAACCGAAAGGATCACTTGCAGGGCAAAATGTTGACAACGGAGGATTGTAAGATGAGACGTACATAAATCCACGTCTGAAGGGATATTCTGTGCCTTTAAGGCTTGCATCAGAAACTTGAATTTCATGTAGTTCTCTCCATCACAAATGGTGGGCTGATGGGAACAGGTACCCTTGGTGGATATTCCTTTTCTGTACAACTCTTAAAGCACAATCCTAACCTGGAGTTAGGCCAGCAGAGTTTGGCCGGCACAAGGGCCACCGTAAAGCGCGTTTGGACCACTCTCAGAGTCAGGGAGGATGGCGCACGTCTGTGTGCTGGCCTCTCTGACTCCCCCGAGTGGTCCAAACATACTTTATGGTGTCTCTTATGCCAGTCAAACTGTGCTGGCCTAACTCCAGGTTAGGATTGTTGGAGTTGGCGCAACGCCGTCTGCTGTCTAGAGGGGGCAGTCTAATGTCCAAAAAGGGGAAAATGTGATGTCCTGTGACCTAGACCCTTCTTACCTGTCCTCTCTGTGATTCCTGCGGGGGGTGTGGCCTTGACCTTACTTACTTCCCTTCTACTCTGAGCACATTCTCTTTGTCCTCTGACCACTGACTTGATAAGATGTGCACACCAAGGGCTCTGATGCCCTCCGCCATCTTAAGCACACTTCCATGCATGGCGATGCAGCTGTAGGGCATCGCCTTCCAAGTGTTAGATGTACCTCTGATCCTAATCAGACGCTGTAGATATGCAATGGATGGAACTGTGAGTAAACCTTTCTTTTTGCATCTTTACCAAGCCTCTGCCTGTGTCTTTTGTTAATAGCAGTCAGCCTGGGTGAGGGAGGTTCCCTTGAGGTGATGCCCTAAGGGGGAATCCGCTGCTTATCCTACTCTGCTTTCCCCCATCACCAATAAGAAATAATATTTCCAATAAGGATTGCACCCTTAAAGGCACAAATTCCCTCTTGGGCAGCGTCATCATCCGCAAATGAACTCCCGGAACGCTGGGAGGGTCATGGGCGGGACTTTCGCGTGATTGGCAGCCGCCCGTTTCGTTCTGCGGCTGCCCTGGTTGGCGCGGCCCCCCCGCTGCTTGCCCAGGCACCCGGCGCGCCCCCCACCTGTCTCCCCAGGCGAGCAGGCATCCCCTCGAGGCCAGGGCACCCACGGAACGGAACGGGCGGGCAGCCAATCACGGCAAAGCCCTGCGTAAGTCCCTCCCAGCATTCCGGGAGTTCATTTGCGGACAGAGGCGGATCTACAGGGAGGGCAAAGCTCTAAGTGTTGCAAGAAGCCTTACCCTGTCATGTAAATCCCTCCTCTCCCTTGCTGCTCTAGCCAGTAAGCAATGCCAAGATGTTGCTTTTCCCTGTGAGGATTGGCTAAAACGGTGCAGGAGAGGAGTGATTTCCACTGCAAGGTAAGGCTTCTTGCAAAACTTAGAGCTTTGCCCTCCCTTAGATCTGCCTCTGTTTGCAGATGACGACGCTGCTCTTGGGCATGAATCTGGTGTCTCTGGGACTCCTGGGTCTCTGACCTACAATCCACCAGTTTCCAGAGTTTTCGATTGTCTTTCTTAGCTCAACCAGCAAAGTGGACCTTTTTTTGTAAAGCAATGCTAAGGGTACCTTTCTGGTTCAAACCCTAGCGCTTACTGCTAGCCATGGTAATTTTATTTGACGTCAATGAAGCTCATTCCATATTTGGGCAAAAATGTAGCTATTGAGTTGGCCGCTATTAGGTTTATGCCTTGGGCTCATTTAATTCAGCCTGGCAGTCTCTTGGCAGGTAAACACGCTTGCAGTGTAGCAATCCTAGATCCTGTTCTCTGCTGTAGCAGTACAATGTTTGCTTCCAGCCGGTCGAAGCATTGCTGCATTCCAATGGATTCTCCCAAGAATTTGCAGAATGAAAGGAGGAACAGACGCACACAGCAATCTATTGTGTGTCCTGACTCTGTACACGGTGCCCTCTGGTTCTTGTAGCATTTCTTCTTCTGTGCAGTATATAGGCTGGGGCCTGTGGCTTAATTTGAACTAGGTGTCAGCTTCCTCTAATGCAAACGAGACTGTCAGCCTGATCCTGTGACACTGCATTAGTATTCCAGAGGCAGCTGAAACCCTCTCTATTTGTCTGGGGCATTGGAGGGTAAGGTCAACTGCATGGCGACTCACGATTCTGGTGCTGGTATTTGCTCCTTTTTTCCTCTTTGCATTGTCTGATGCATTTACTATGTTGAACTTGTTTTGATTGGTTTTATATGCCACCAGGGCATTTTCAGACAAAAGCTGGTTTAAACATCAGTGCTATGGTGTAGTGCCATTTGCACCACTGTAGCAATCCTATCAAATGCTGGTGCCTATCAAACCAGGCCTAAGCTGTAATCAGTGTTGGATTTGGGGTGGAGACGGGACACAGCTGTTGGGCTGTATCCAAACCCCCATCCCCGGGCTGGGTGTGCCTGATTATGGCCACGTGGACTCGGGCCTGCTCTTTTGCAGGCGCAGATCCAAGCAGCCCTATAGGGCTAGCTGGGGCTTACCCCAGGGCAAGGGGCAATATTCCCTTGCCTCGCACTGAGCTGCTGCCCAGAGGCAGATCTAAGGGAGGGCAAAGCTCTAAGTTCTGCAAGAAGCCTTTCCTTGCAGTGGAAATCACTCCTCTCCTGCACCGTTTTAGCCAATCCTCACAGGGAAAAGCAACATCTTGGCGTTGCTTACTGGCTACAGCAGCAGGGGAGAGGAGGATTTACATGACAGGGTAAGGCAGTGGCGTCTCTACAGGGAGGGCAGAGCTCCAAGTTTTGCAAGAAGCCTTACCTTGCAGTGGAAATCACTCCTCTCCTGCACCGTTTTAGCCAATCCTCACAGGGAACAGCAACATCTTGGCGTTACTTACTGGCTACAGCAGCAAGGGAGAGGAGGGATTTACATGACAGGGCAAGGCTCCTTGCAACACTTAGAGCTCTGCCCTCCCTGTAGAGACGCCACTGGGGTAAGGCTTCTTGCAACACTTAGAGCTTTGCCCTCCCTGTAGATCCACCTCTGCTGCTGCCGCCGCCGCCTCCTCCTAGCATCATTAGGATGCAGCACAGGTGAGCCTGCCTGCCTATTCCAGCGCAAGTTAGGATTGCTCCCTTCGTTCCCTAGCTGCAGAATTTGCAGGCTTTGGAAGTTGGCATGGGGAAATTAATGCAGCCAGAGAGATCCCTTCATGATTATGTACATCCACTGCATGATTTACAAATCCTAATGGCCAATCAAAGCCCGAGTTCTCCTTTTCCTAATTAATGCTCTTCTTCACTTTTACATGGTGCGCTGAGGCTTCCTGCAGTCGAATGAAAACACAGTGCATTTGCTTGACTGATCTGCTCCTGTACCACACTAATTAGTTTCAGTGGGAGCTAAATCTGCTGTGGTGTTTTTTCTTTCCTCCAGCCCTGTCAGAAGTCTGTTGTTACAGTAAAGCCTAATTAATGTTCTCTTTTTGAAATGGATGCTGCCGTGCTATCCATTGTTTGGTGCCCAACTGCTGTTACGATTACATTGGCTTCGTGATACATGCTGCTCCATTTAGCTCTCTTGATAGCACTTCCAGTCTTCCGTTCGTTATTTCTTCTTTCACATCTCTTTGTTCTCCAGAGAATAAGAGATTCCTCTTATACTTGCATTGAAAGGACCCCCTGCAACCTTTCAAAGAAGTGAAAAAAGATAAGAATTGCTGTCCTGCAAACCAAGGCTCCGTTCAGACGCAAAACCATGGTGGTGCACCATACAAGCACATGGTTGCTGAGTGCAGAACCATAACTAATGAAAAATGTGCCTGGAGCAAGAAATTATTTTGCGCCACCCCCCCCCCCACTTTTTCCCAAACTCACCACCAGCGTGTGGCTGCATTCTCTCCAGGCTTATCTTAAGCAGACCGGGAGTAGCGATGATGTCACGTCACCGCCCACTTCCTTATTTGGAGGCTCTCCAACAAAGAGTTTAATAAACAAGGTATTTCAATTCACCCGCACTTCCAGTTCCTCCAAGTGCCGTAAGGAGCCATTTGAGTGGAAACAAGGGTGGAAACAACAGAAAAATCAGGTTGAAATAAGTCATACAGAAGGGACAAGGGGCGTAATTTTCAAAATACCATAGTTCTTTGCAAAAATTGCACCTCCCCCTTTGAACTCTGCCTGGGGTAGTTGCTCCTCAGGCTCCACCCATGTTACAGCACTGGCTGAGTGGCCCCAGATTGTTGGCCTGCATCCACCCTGAACACTTGGTGATGATGTGCTTGCAGAGTTGTTACATCACCCCTCCCTGGCCATACCAGGGTTCGGTTCCAAAGCCCCTGCACTCATCCTGTGGTAGCTGCATGGATTAATTTTACCTTGTTGCAGCAAAACCACTGCAACAAGTATCTGGTTGTCCCACACGCTCCCTGAGGCATCTGGTCGACCACTGTGAGATACAGGAAGCTGGACTAATTGCTTGCAGTTCTGGAAGGAGGGTTGGCACCAGTCATGACCTGTTCCACCAAATCCCGTCCTGCAACAGAGAACTTAAAGTTAGGGAAGGTAAGTGTTCCGCCAAATTCCCTGTCGGGCCTCCCCAAGGACCTCAATGCCCACATTAGGCTAACTAGTTTCCCCACAGAGCAGCCTCAGAGATAGGCAAGAGGGAGGGGGTTCAGTCACCCACTGGGCCGCCTCTCGTCCAGCAGCTTTTGTTTGGGATCACCGGCTGGCCAGCCTCCTCCAGACTGCCCTCATCACTGGCTTAGCTCCAAACAAACCCCACCACCAAACAATAGGCAGTCAGCATGTCCCAGCTACAACTGCCTCCTCCACTGGTGGCTCCAGGGGTGTGGCAGCCAAACAACTGTTTCCCACAGTCATTCCCCACAATGAGCTTTCCTTAGCCAGTCCAACTGTCCTTCCTTCAGTCCTTCCAACAGGCAGTCCAGGCAGTCAGTCCATCCAGCACTCCATCCCAGGTACCATCCTCCAGTACCTATACAGTGTCTTCCTTCCAGCACCAACCCAGGTGCTTTCCTAGGACCTTCCCAGGTCCCATCCCAGATCCCTTTCTCCCTCTGCTGCCTCCAGCTTTATACTGAGGCCAGCCAATCCATGTCTGTTGCTGGGCACACTCTAACATCAGCCATGCCCATCTGCAGATGTGCTGGCCTCCCTTCATAGCCAGAGAGCCTCAACAGCCTACAGCTGTGCTCCCGAGGCTTGCAAAACCTTCTGGGATTAACCCTATAATCCCTGGTTTATCTGGGCCATTGCTGATACCACTCCCTATCCTCGGGGTATCTCCTTTCTTTTCCAATACATGACCTGAACATCCACACCAGACTTAAGAAAGACAAAGGTAATTGCTGATCTCCCACTGAGTACTCTAGGAAATCTAGTTGCAGGCTCATGTGGTCCTCATCCCCTTATATTCACCAAAGGAGGAGATCAGCATCTTCTGCTTTCAGTTTTAAACCAAGCACAGCCAGTGATATAATCTGGTAATGAAGAATGGGAACTCTGGGTGGGACTTACGCATGATTGGCAGCCCGTCCGTTCCATTCCGCAGCTGCCCTGGCCTCGGGGGGGGTGCCCCCGTTTGGCGCCCCCCACCGCTGCTCGCCCAGGCACCTGGCGTGCCCCCCACCTGCCCCCCCCGGTGAGCAGGCGCACTGCTGAGGCCAGGGCAGCCGCAGAATGGAATGGACGGGCAGCCAATCACGCGTAAGTCCTGCCCAGCATTCCCGTTCTTCATTACCAGATTATATCACTGAGCACATCACCCATTCTTCATCACAGATGACATCTACGTGTAGTCCAAAATCAAGAAACTGATTCATTTTAACTATGATATGTTCAAGTAAACCAGCATCAAACTCTGGCTCCAGATTCTGGTTTGTGAACCAACTATAGTTGAAGGTGTCATGACCCCTGGGCTGAGCTGAGAGTCAAATTTTGTGGAGGTAGAACACGCAGGGTAGAAGGAATGGCTCTAGACCCTATCCCAACTGCAGCTGGAGCATGGGGCTGAGCCCATCAATTAAAAGATCCCCAAGCCAGAGATCCCAGGAGACCCATGCCAGGAACAAGTGGAATACCCAGAGCTCTCCAAGGTCCTGAAGCCCAACCAGTCCCGATCACCCTTGCCTTGGGTTTGTGGTGGTGGTGGTGGGGACGCGGGACTACCAGTTCCCTGAGTTGGGACAATATACAGATCATGTGATTGGGGATAGCTTGCTTGTTTTTTATTCAGTGCATAGCAGATGGCTTGGGAATGCAGTGATGAGAACAGCATCTTAAACTCTGTATCCCCACCACAGGCCTGATCCGGATCCTCACCCACGCCTCGCTTTGCGGTGGCTGTTTACCCTGAAAACAAAAACAAAAAAAAACCACTCCCATTGGTGCCATTACTGAAGAGAGAGAAAGCAAGCTAGGCCCAGACACACATGTATGACTTATCTGGTTCAAAGCAAACATTCAGGAGAAGGGTATTAACTTTTTTTTTTTAACTAAAAAATCCCAACTTTGCTGCACGGGCACAGAAAGCAACAGCTTTAAAGGATATCATCTTCTCATTGGGGAGTAGAGAATAATGCTAGGAACTGCCTACCAGTAAATGACTGCTATTTCCAAACTGATTGTCCATTGGGCTAATAATCATCAGCACCAAGGGAGATGTCAGCTCTGAGTTGCTGCCAGCACAGTTGGGGTGCAGCTATGCAGAATGTGGCCATGAGTCTAGAGTTGCTTCCCTCCCTGGCCCCATAACCCACTTTCCATTGTGCTTTTGATCAGAAATGGTGGGGCTCCTTTTTCAATGAATCCATGTGTGGTTGCAGCTGCAAAAGAGTGACTGTATTAAAAAGGGGAGCAGGATTAAGAAACCAGATACGGGCTCGGCAGCAGGAAGGTTGCCAGCAATCGGTTGGCACACTGTGGCAGTCTGATAGTGGACGCTGGCTTGTACCACTTGTAGCTTAAATCTAGCTTTGTACTGGCAGGCCCTGGTATCCACTAATTCGGTATCCACGGTTTCAGTTATCCATGGATACCACGGATACTGGGACGCCTATTTAAAAGATACGCCAATTAAAAAGATAGGGGAACATTAAACAAATCTCTTTTCTTTTTACCTTGTTGCAGCAAAACCACTGCAACAAGTATCTGGTTGTCCCACATGCTTCCTGAGGCATCTGTTGGGCCGCTGTGAGATACAGGAAGCTGGACTAGATGGTCCCTTGGCCTGACCCAGCAAGGCATTTCTTGTGTTCTTGTGTTCATTGATGTTCCCCTATCTTTAAAAAAGGCGTCCCCAGTATCCATGGTTTCAGGTATCCCCGATAGGGTCCGGAATGGAACCCCAGTGGATACCTTGGCATGTCTGTATTGCCACCAGTGACAGGAAGTAGAGATCTTTCCCAGCTGTTCCTGAAGATGCCCAGGACTGAACCTGGAGCTTTCTGCATGCAATTGTACCCAAAGAAAAAGAACAGCCCACCTATGAGGTCACTTTAGGGGAGTGGCTATAGGATGCAGGCATCTTGTTGTCTCGTGTGCTCCCTGAGGCAGCTGGTGGGCCACTGTGAGATACAGGAAGCTGGAATAGATGGGCCTTTGGCCTGATCCAGTGGGGATCTTCATATGTTCTTAGGATAGCAAATTCTGTTTTGTTTACCTCATATTTACCTCAGAAGTTTACTTCTGTAGTTTACCTCAGAATGCCAGATACAAGGGAGTGGCAACAGGATGCAGGCACTTGTTGTCTTGTGTGCTCCCTGAGGCATCTGGTGGGCCACTGTGAGATACAGGAAGCTGGACTAGATGGGCCTTTGGCCTGATCCAGCAGGGCTTGGGGGCAACTAAAATCTTTGTCCCGTTGCTATGAGATGCCTTTCATGGTGGTTCAGCTGGTGACCCCGGTATCCATGAACCCCACTCATCAGAGAAAAGCTGACTTACAGCTGCCTTCAGCTAATGACAGGCTGTAGTTTGTGGTTCATGGATGAAGAATGGGGTTGTGGGGGAGGCTTCCATGCCAGGCCTGAGATAATGATGTGCCCATCCACAAATGTTGGGTGACTTTTGCAGTATGGAATATTACAAAAACATCTACAAGAGTGTCGCTGGCAATAACCTTTTACACCTACCAGCACCACCCACCAAGTGTACAAGAGACAGTGATGAGTAATGGACACCAGCAGGCAGCAACTGCGGCTGTCTCGATCCCCCCAGGTTTTGTGTGAACAAGATACTATCTTGTCTTAAAATTCAAGTTGTGGCGGGTGGGGTGGGGGCATTACTGTAGATGCGAGCAGCGTGTGTGTGTGTGGGAGATGGGACCACGTGCTTCAGTCTCTTTGTGGCGCTGAACGCCACTCTTGCCATATGGCAGGGGAGTTCCCAGTTTGTCGCTCCTGCTCCGTTCCTCCTACGGCCAGCTGTGTGGAGTTCGCAGGAGGGTGTTCCATTTTTGCCTCATCTAATTTGAGGAGAGACACATCATCAACCGTGGGCGCACAGTTTTCCCTGCTGCCTCCACTCCGTTCTGGCACAAAACCTCCTGCCTGTAAAGTTTATTTCTGTGGAAAAGCAGTGAGCCAAAGAACAGCATTTGCTGAGAGCGAATAATTGATAATTACAGTGGGACATCCTTATCCGCTCACGCGGATTCCGCAGATTTGAGAATCCGCGGATACGGAGCCTGCGACTGGAGGACCTCAGAGGACCTCCCTGATGTGACCAGATGGCACTTTCAGAGCGCAATCCTAACCTGGAGTTAGGCTGGCACGATTAGGCCAGCAAGGTTTGGCCGGCACAAGGGCCACCATCAAGTGCAGCTGGACCACTCTCGAAGTCAGGGAGGATGGCGCATGCCTGTGGGCTGGCATCTCTGACTCCATAGTGTCTAAGCATACTGTATGGTGTCCCTTGTGCAGTCCAAACATTGCTGGTCTAACTGTGCCGGACTAACTCCAGGTTAGGATTGCACCCTCAGTCATGTCCAGAGGTGTTCTGCGGCATGGGGAAGCTGCAAGCAACCTCTGGAGGCCCCGTAACTGCAGTGCAGCACCCCCACCCCCAGATTTCAATATCCACAAAATTCAGTATCCACAGAGGTGTCCTGGAGTTGATCTCCCATGGAAACCGAGGGTCCACTATATACAGTGATGTCATCTAAATGATTTAAGAACAGGTACTCACTTTTGATTGGCACGTGTCGGGACCCGCCCACCGGAAGTGACGTCATAAACCAGAAGTGATGTCATGGCAGGAAGTGACATGAAAAAAGCCCTTTTTGAGGCCTTAGATGATTTTAAACTGACACAACAGTTGCAACAGTATTCCACAGCACCCCCAGAACATGTTAGGGAGGCCTGGCATCATGTTAAAACCCCAGAGCAACTCATTTTTCAGTGGCAAGGAAAGGAAAGGCTCCGCTCGCTGCCTGCCTGCCTGCCTGCCTGCCTGGCTCTGAGAACATGCAGGCAACTCAAACATGCAGGAAATTCAAACGTTGCAGAGGGCGGAGTCGACGAGTGGGCGGGCGAATGGGCGGGGCCAGCTGTAATCCTAGAAACCGGTACTCACGTACCCCCGCGTACCCCCTGCATGACATCACTGACTATATAGCATTCAGATAGTGGTTTAGTGGATGTTATCATCATCAAAATATAGCTGTAGGGGGTACAATCGTCTGAGGGCACAATCCTAACCTGGAGTTGCGCTGGCACAGCATGCTTGCACAGGACCAGCGCTGTTGCAAACATGCCGTAAGGTGCGCCCTCGCTGCAGAATTGGTTGCTGGGTCGGTGCAAGTAGCATCGCTGGCGCACGGGCACTGCAGCATCCGTCAGCTGCACTGGCCGAGTGCCGGCATAGCTCTGCTGGCGCAGGGCCGCTTCAAGGGTGTGCCAGAGGCGTAATGGGATGGCGCTGTTGGCGGAGGCAGGGGTGGAGATGGGACATGGCCATTAGGCTGTGTACAAATCACCGTCCCCAGGAGGGGCAGCCCTGATTCAGGCTGCTCCTGGCCTCGTAGACTTGCGCCTGTTATTTTTCTTGTGCAGGTCCAAGCAGCCCTATAGGGCTGCCTGGGGCTTACACTGGGGCAAAGGGAAAACATCCCCTTCCTCCTAACATGCTTAGGATGCAGCTCAGCTGCACCAGCCTGGCTATTCCAGTGCAGGTTAGGATGGGGCTGCCCATGAATGGGATCCTGCCTAGACCCGCATGAGTGGAAGATTAATGGGGTACTTAAGGAACAGCTATTCATGCATCTTGTTAGCTTGCCGTTTGCATGGCAGACACAAATACCAGCCTATCTAAATCACGGTAGTTCAGCTGACCATATGTGGTGGGGCTTGCTCAGAAACGTTGCAGGGCTGGAGTTCACGCCCAAAGCATTTCAGTCACCTGTCCTAGTGTAAAGCAGAAAGCAGGCATCTTATGCATGCTGTTTTAAGTGCTGATTTTGCCACAGTAACAGGATTGGAAACGGCTTGTATGATTAGCGTAACACTTTGCCTGCTCCAGGGCAGAGGCTTGGAATTGAAAAAGAGGTTTCTGGCTCATACTGAAGTTGTTGTTGCCATTTTTTTTTTTAAAAAGTAATATTAGCAGACATAATAACAGGCATTCTCCACACTGCATATTGTTTGCATATGTAAGCCCCAGGAATAAGTGCTTAATTAAGGTAATTTTACACGGGAAGGGGGAATGCTCCAATCCTGAACCATGCTGGAAGTGTACTCCCTGTGCTCAGCACTGAACACCAGGTGTGTTTCTCCTCGCTGAGCCAAGAGCTCAGAGTAAGCCAGTCTTTCATTAGAATGGATTGACAGAGAATGACCTCCCTCCCATTCTCTCTCTCTCTCTCTCTCTCTCTCTCTCTCTCTCTCTCTCTCTCTCGTGATTTCAGGCAAGAAGGGCTCACACAATGATCATGAATCAAAGATCATGAATCAAGTGATGCTCCCTGAGGCATTTGCTTGGCCACTGTGAGATACAGGAAGTTGGAATAGATGGGCCTTTGGCCTGTTCCAGTGGCGATCTTCATATGCTCTTAGGATAGCAAATTCTGTTTTATATACTTATGTTTATCTCAAAAGCTTACCTCAGAAATTTACCTCAGAATGCCAGATACAAGGGAATGGCAAAAGGATGCAGGCATCTTCTTGCCTCGTGTGCTTCCTGAGGCATCTGGTGGGCCACTGTGAGATACAGGAAGTTGGACTAGATGCGCCTTTGGCCTGATCAAGTAGGGCTCTTCTAATGTTCCTAAGGCCCAGATTGGGTTGCAATTTATTATTTACCTCATAATTTTGCCTCAGAATGCTAGATACAAGGGAGTAGCAACAGGATGCAGGCATCTTGCTGTCCTGTGTGCTCCCTGAGGCATCTGGTGGGCCACTGTGAGATACAGGAAGCTGGACTAGATGGGCCTTTGGCCTGATCCAGCAAGGCTGTTTTTATATTCTTGTGGGGGCAGGGATCCCAAACCACCCTACTTTGTTGCCTCTTGGTACCAAAGGTCACAGCAAGGTTCTCCTGTTCCTTCTTTTCCTCCTGTGGCCATGGTGTGTCTGTTGGTGGGTGGGATTCTACCCTGGCAGGTATATATATTGTACATGGGCACACACTGATGTATCTTGAGGATAGGATCATGCTTCAAATCTACCTGGAATCTAGTGTGCGGATCTAAACCACAAGAAGCATCTTGCAATTGCATACACTTGCTGCACACCTCCATTCCCAGTTCAGAAATACGCTTCTTCCTCTGCAAAGGGCTGGAAAAGTACAGACAGAGGGAAGGGAAAGTTCACCACATTTTATTTTCAAGGGTATTGGCTGGGTCTTGCAGCAACTGTCACATTGCATTACCTTGGGGACCGCTTCCCTCCACACATGCCAGTGAGACCAAACAGCAGCACCGTTGCTGAGCGCTGAGACTGGCGCCTGTTTGTTCATCAGGCATCAGTTCCCCCTGTGAGATAGGCACTTGCTCCTTTTGTATGCAAAGCCAGGCAGGCTCTCGGGCAAAGCAGGAATCCCAATACTTGTAGCTTTATTATCTGTGGAAAGAGATTTTGAGAACAAGTGGAGAAAATGCACATCAAACTGCCGTTTATCCTCAATACGGGCGGGTTCTATTTCCATTTCTACATTTTATAAAGTTCCCCACTCCCAAACACACACATTGAGAGCCACTGTCATATCATAACTAATCCTGGGGAGACTAGAGTTTAAATCCTCATTCTTGGGCTTGGGTTAGTTGCTGTCTGTCAGCCTGAACTACCTCGCAAGGCTGCTGTGTGGATGGGCAGCCCAATCCTAACTAAATCCCCCCAACTGAGGCAGCTCTGCCGTTGGAGGGAGGGCAGTCCCAGAGGTCTCTTCCAAGGAGACAAAAGGAAACTCACTGGAAGTGGGTTTCTTCGCGCTGGGGTAAGACATAAGAACATAACATAATCAATCAATGAATCAATCAATCAACAGGTACTTATATACCGCTTTTCAACATGAAGTTCACAAAGCTGTTTACAGGCAAATAGTAATAATAGTAAAATTAAATGGCTCCCTATCCCAAAGGGGCTCACAATCTAAAAAAATGCAGAACACCACCAGCAACAGCCACTAGAAAAGACACTGTGCAGGGGTGAATGGGGCCAATTGCTCTCCCCCTGCTAAATATAAGAGAAACACCACTTGAAAAAGTGCCTCTTGCCCAGTTAGCAGGGGTCTAACAAAGAACATAAGAAGAGCCCTGCTGGATCAGGCCAAAGGCCCATCTAGTCCAGCTTCCTGTATCTCACAGCGGCCCACCAGGTGCCCCAGGGAGGCACGAGACAACAAGATGCTTGCATCCCATTGCCACTCCCTTGCACCCGGTACTCTGAAGTAGTCCACCACCAATGTAAGGAGGTTGCACAACCCATCATGGCCTATAGCCCACAATGGACTTTTCTTTCAGAAATCTGTCCAATCCCCTCTTAAAGACATCCAGACCAGATGCCATCACCACCTCCTGTGGCAAAGAGTTCCACAGATTAACTACCCGCTGGGTAAAAAAGTACTTCCTTTTATCTGTTTTAACTCTCCCAACCCTCAGTTTTAGTGGATGCCCCCTGGTTCTGGCATAGTGAGAGAGGGAAAAGAATATCCCTGTATCGACTCTATCCCTCCCGTGCATTATTTTGTATGTCTCAATCAGGCACCTTTTTTCCAGGCTGAAGAGCCCCAAACGCTGCAATCTTTCTTCATACGGGAGGTGCCCCAGCCCCGTCATCATTTCCGTTGCTCTCTTCTGCACCTTTTCCAGCTCCACATCACTGGCTGAATGAGGGTGCAATCCTAACGTGCGCTGGAACAGGAAGGCTGGTGGGCCTGCGCCATATCCAGTGCACGTTGGAGCCGCACGTTGGAGCCTCCTGTCCCGGGGTAGGTACCAGCTGCCCAATGGGGTGCTGGGATTTGTGCCTGCTATTTAGGGCAGGTGCGGAGCCTAGGACGCTGTGTGGCCCGAGTTGGGGCTGCACGGCCTGGGGGGTGGGAGCTTGGATGTGGCCTAATGGCTGTAACACAACTGAACCCCCTCCCCAGGCTGGCACGCCTCCAGGCCCCCCAGCCCCACCCAGAAACACCCTCCCTCCCTTCTAGGAACGTCCCTGCGCCAGCCAAACTCGACTGTCGCAGGGGTGCCATGCCGCTGGCTTTGGCAGGTGCTGTTGGGCTGGCGCTGCTGCTAGTATCAGCACAATGGCGGCAGCACTGGCGCAAGGGTGCCAGTTGGTGCTCTCGCACCAGTGCTGCTGCTCGTGGGCCAACGCTAGCAGCTAGGAGGGCCTTGGATTGTGCCCTGAGTCTATTTGGACTTGTTTGCTTTATTAACGATGCTCTCTCTCTCTCTCTCTCTCTCTCTCTCTCTCTCTCTCTGCAGTGGGGGTCGCACCCCACCATTGGGAACTGATTCTGGGCCATTCCTCTTAAGGAGGAATGGCCCAGTAATGGGTGCCTGACAACGCTGCAGTTATCATATGAAAACTGGAAGTGCTCTTTGATCCCTCATCGGAGATGTTTTTAGCATCAGGGAACCTTCCAGAGGTCACCCCCCCCCAGCTCAGGTAGAAATTCCCTGGGTGCCCACATCACCAAGGTCATTGCAGTGCTGTTGGGCATCCTCCCCAGCCCCAGTTCCTGCCCCCACCAGCACTTACTGAGGTCCCAATGTCTGAGTCAGACCTATCTATAGGAGCAGGATCTATCTATCATCGACACACACACACACACACACACACACACACACACAGAGAGAGAGAGAGAGAGAGAGAGAGAGAGAGAGAGAATCCTTCTTCTTAGCCGTTAATGTTGGCGGCCCCACTGCAGGGTTACAGCAGCTGCAGCACCCACAGAGAGAGCTGGCTGCTGTTGGACAGCATGTTCTGTCGGTGGAAGGCACCCGTAGGATTGGGCTATCAGACTCCTCAATTAGAGGGACATTCAGGGCGCAATCCTAAACCGAGTTAGGCCGGCATAAACTCAGGCAGCGAAGTTTGGCCAGCCCAAGGGCCACCGTAAAATATGTTTGGACCACTCTCGGAGTCAGAGAGGCCAGCACACAGACGTGAGCCATCCTCCCTGACTCCGAGAGCGGTCCAAACATGCTTTATGGTGGCCCTTGTGCTGGCCAAACTTTGCTGGCTTTGCTTATGCTGGCCTAACTCCAGTTTAGGATTGGGCTCTCAGTCTGGAAACATATGGTTTTAATATCACTGAAGTTTTAAAAGATGTATTTGTAAGCCACCTTTGGGGACCAGTTGGTGGCAATGTTTCCGGAGAATCTCTGCTTTCTTTCCCACCTCTTTTTTTTAAAAAGACATGAGGAATGAACAGGGTTCTGGATGGCCCATATTAATGTTTTCCCAGCCCTGGTTCTTCCATCTGAGCCACTTGTCGGCCTGGGCAGCAACACAGACTCTTGCTGTGCCAAAGCGTTTTGTGGCTACCTGCCGATCCTGGATCACATCTTCTGTCTATACCCGGTTGATGTGGCACTTGATAGCATCAGCCCAGCGGTGTTATGCTGCCGGAACGCTGGGTGGGACATCCGGGTGATCGACAGCCCGCCCGCCTCGTTCCGGAGCGTTACGCTGTTTGTGTAACATACATAAGCGGCGTAATTGGTTACGCAAACGGCGTAACACTCCGGAACACGACGGGCGGGCTGTCGATCACCCGGATGTCCCGCCCAGTGTTCCGGCAGCATAACACCGCTGCATCAGCCTCTGTTGCTGCTGACTTCTTTGGCCCTCATTTGCATCCTCTGCAACTGAGCCGCGCTGTGTAATTGAGAGCGCAATCCTAACCTGGAGTTAGGCTGGCACAGTTAGGCCAGCAAAATTTGCCTGGCACAAGGGACACTGTCAAGTATGTTTGGACCACTCTCGGAGTCAGAGAGGCCAGCACACAGACATGGGCCATCTTCCCTGACTCTGAGGGCCCAAATGCTCTTTATGGTGGCCTTGTGCCAGCCAAACTTTGCTGGCCTAACTATGCCGGCCTCACTCCAGGCTAAGATTGTGCTCTGACTCCGAGCCCAGCTGACGCAGAGGCGTGAGGAGCTGGGCCAAGGGAGGGAGTGGGCGGAGGGAGGGTGTTTCTGGGGGGGGGGGGAGGGCGGGCAGTGGGGGGGGGGGCAGGTGTGCAGGCCCAACAGGGAGGTGGGCCTTGGACGCAGCCATAGGGCCGAATCCAAGGCCTCATCCCCAGGCTGCGCAGCCCCGATTTGTGCCGCATGGTCTCCTTGAATCTGCGCCTGCTGTTAGCAGACGCAGATGCGAGGAGTCCATAGGGGAGGCTGGCACCTCCCCTATGGCAAAGGCATGAACGTGCCCTTGTCACGGGGAGGCTCCAGCCTCACCTAAGCAGCACTGGATATGGCACTGGATATGGCCAGCCGGCCTCGCCTTTCCAGCGCTGCTCAGGATTGCACTGCCCGAGTGAGCTGATCTGAGGCTGCAGCCCAGGCGACAGGCATTCATTTCTCGGAAGGGTGGCAAAGCGGCAGCAACAAGATACTGCAAAAACTTCAACAAGGGGACCTCAGTTGAGCAGACTGGCTTCAAGAGCCACAGTGCAGGCCACTCTCTGCACAACTGCAGTATGATGCTGTCCTTGCAGAGCAGGACAGAGCTGGCTCCTGCCGCTCTACAACCGTAATGCAATTCATGAGGAATGCCTCTATTCAGGGTTTCCAGGGCCTGCAGGCCCAGCAGATCATATGGCACACAGTGCAAAATACTGGATAGCCCCCACCCTACTGCTGTCTGCCTGCCTGGATAGCTATATTAGATGTGGCAATTGGCTACTCCTCTTCTCACAGAAGGGCAGTGTTTTGGGGCCCTGGCTTACTCACCCTGCTGCTGAACTCACACAACTGCTCAACTCGCCTACCTGGCACATGGTTCCAAGGCACTTAGTTCCAGGAGGAACTTAGTTCCAGGACGTACTCACAGCTCGTAAAAATGCAAGACTTGATGCAAGGCAGCTTCAAATATTCATGTACGGTATGCGTTGTCACTTTAGCGCTGTTGACAATCCTAAAACTGACTGAGCTTTTCTGGATATCACATCTTAAGCCTGGATGCAGCCACACTGGAGCAGGTTCAGAGGAGGGCCACAAAGATGGTCACTGGTCTGGGGAACAAGTCCTATGAGGAAAGCTTGAGGGAAATTGACATGTGGAGCCTGGAGAAGGGAAAGACAAGAGCACACAGGATAGCATGCTGCAGATACCCGAATGACTGTCACATGGATGATTTATTCTCTTTTACCACCATGTTTCTTTATGCAAATATGAGCATAACCAACATATTTCTTTCCTTCTTTTAGGGTTACCTATCAGAAGGCTTGGTCACAAAATGGTATCGATCTCCTCGGCTCCTCCTTTCGCCCAACAACTACACCAAAGCCATTGACATGTGGGCAGCCGGTTGCATTCTTGCAGAGATGCTTACGGGAAAGATGCTCTTTGCTGGTAGGTCTTCCAGTTTGCTATTCTCTGAAGTTGTTGCCAGGAACCTTTGGCAAATGGGATTGATTTGGGAGTAAACATTACAGGAGGATCTTGTTCCTGGGGAAGGGCAATGATGGCTAATCTAATGTACCAAAGTGATGATTAAGAACGTAAGAAGAGCCCTGCTGGACCAGGCCAAAGGCCCATCTAGTCCAGTTTCCTGTATCTCACAGTGGCCCATCAGGTGCTTCAGGGAGCATACAAGATAACAAGATGCCTGTATCCTAAGGTAAGATGCTTCTAAACCTATGAAGTAAATATGAAGTAAATAAAACAATTTGCTATCCTAAGAACATAAGAGCCCCACAGGATCAGGCCAAAGGCCCATCTAGTCCAACTTCCTGTATCTCACAGTGGCCCACCAGATGTCTCAGGGAGCACAGAAGATGCCTGCACAGAAGATGCACAGAAGATGCCTGCATCCTGTTGCCACTCCATTGTATCTGGCATTCTAAGATAAATTTCTTTGGTAAACCTCTGAGGTAAATATGTGGTAAATAAAAAAAAATGCTATCCTAAGAACATAAGAAGAGCCCTGCTGAATCAGGCCAAAGGTCGATCTAGTCCAGCTTCCTGTATCTCACAGTGGCCCACCAGATGCCTCAGGGAGCACACAAAACAACTAGATACCTGCATCTTGTGGCCACTCCCTTGTATCTGGCATTCTGAGGTGGCTTACTTCTAAAGCATGGAGGTTGCATAACGATCACAGACTGTAGCCTGCGATGGACGTTTCCTCCAGAAACCTGTTTGTCCCCTTGGTCCAGGGGAGGCTCCGGCCTCCGAGTAGTGTTCCTCGGATCTGTGCCTGCTATTTATCAGGCACAGAACTGAGGAAGCTGCGCAGCCCCAATCCCAGCCCCTCCCCCTTCCTGGGCCAGCACAGAAACCCAGCACAGCACCAGCGATGGGATCTACAAACGACTTGGGGGAACGGAGGGCGGGACTTAGACGGGATTACCGTTTGATTGGCAGCCCGTCCGTGCACTTCCGCCTCCACCCTTCCCCCCCCCCAGGCAAGCAGGCGCCCCCTCCGAGGCCAGGGACGGCCACGGAGCGAGCAGAACGAAAGCGGAAGTGCACGGACGGGCTGCCAATCAAACGGTAGTCCCGCCTAAGTCCCGCCCTCCATTCCCCCAGGTCGTTTGTAGATCCCATCGCTGCACAGCACCCACCTGCTCTCCCTCCTCCCAGAACCTCCCTTGCGCCAGCCAAGTTTGGCTGGCGCAAGGAAGGCTCTCCATTGGCACTCTTGTGCTGACGCGAGTGGTGGTGTCGGCCTGAGAGCTCTAGCGCCAACACGCGGCGATATTGCGTCGGTGCTACGTGGATGCTGGGATTGCACCCTTAGGAAGGCTCCAACACTGTCGTCTCCTGTGCCTTTTGTCTGAATTGCTCTTGAGTGCCTTTCCTTTCAAGGAACTTGAAAGCCACGTCTGCAAGCAGGGCAGACCTCGGAGTTCTGCTCGGGAAGAAAGCCCTTTCAGCTCGAAAGGCGGCAGGAAAGGGGGACGACAAATCCGATGGATTTCATAGACTTCCAGTGAGAACCTCATCTGAGGAAAGCTTGGAAAGAAAAACAAACTGCAGGTGCTCTGTCAGTAGAGCATATTTTTTTCAAACCGCATATAAAAATACTTTGGCAAGGACAAGAGGCTTTTTCACCTGCTCGGAGGCTGGTGGGGCTTCAGCACCCGCTGGAAAGGGGGCCATTAATATTTATTCAGGAATCCAGTGCACCCCCCCCCTGCGGCTCTTTAACAAACAAACAGGCCTCCTTTTCACTCTGACCCTGGGTTGCCTTCCTGCCTTCCCTGCTATTGTGATGAGCCCATGATTGCCCATTATTTATTTTGCAAGCCTGCAGGATTTCGATGCTCTTTGTAAGCCGCCATGCTCTGCGGCCTCTGAATAAATAACTAGCTTCATTAATAATGGATCCAAGCTCCAAAATAATTTGCCCAAGAAGACGGGACCAGCGTGGATTCTGAGAAAGCCAAGGCTGGTAACCAGTGGTGTCATTCAAATGATTTAGGAACAGGAACTCACTTTTGATTGGCACTTGTCGGGAACCCGGAACCAGCCATGGAGCCCGTTAGGATCCGCAACGCCCGTTCTGGTCCGTTCCCCCTGAATGACTGCCTTCGCCCCCCTAGGAATCCGGAGTCGCTCCCTTTAACCCTCTGAGTGCCGGCCAACCAAGAAGAAAAGCTCTTTGCAGAGGAATTGGGAGGGGGGGGAGGGAGAGTGAAGTGGGCAGAGTCAGCCCTAATTTTAACTAGTGGAACTGAGTTCCCCCGCGTTCCCCCTGCATGACATCACTGCCGGTAACTCCTTTGGCCCTGGGGAACTGCCCTCTCCCCAGACACCCTGCTTGAGACCAAGTCTCCTCCACCCCCTTGCAGTGACATCATTGCCAACCCAAGCTGACTGTTCCCCCTCCTCTTTGGAGCCATTCGTAGCCTCCCTAGCCTCTGTTTTGCTCCAGCTGCTGGGAATGGCTGCTGCCTGCAAGACGCAGTGCTGTGACCCGGCTCTGGGTATGCCTCGGATGGGAGCCCTCATCCGCTGCCTTAAATGGTACGGCCAGACACAGGCTGACCCCCTCACTGAGAACCAGGCATGGGGGAGAAGCAGGTTGCAAAGGAGCAATCAACGATGGGCTGCTCCATTACTCTGACACAGTGTTATTCAAACTATGGGTCAGGACCCACTTGGTGGGTTGCGACCTGATGTCAGGTGGGTCGCGGAAAACTGGGAACAGCCATCTTGGAAACTGCAGGCCTTACTCTTGCTGTATTCCTTTTATGAGTGCTAACAGTTTAAATTTTCAAGTGAGGGTTTTTTAAAAAATTATTTTCAGTTCAGCACTTTTCTGTAACATTTTGTCCTAATTCTGCTTTCTGTCATGGTTGCACAAGTGCTGCGGTCCAATGAGGCCAATTTGTGTTTTAAGAGTGTCATTTTATTTTGTTACAATGACAGCACGTCCTGCTTAATGATGCCACTTCCTGCCATGACATCACTTCTAGGCTAATGACATCACTTCCGGTGGGGTCCCGATACAAATGCCATTCTAAAAAGTGGGCCCTGGTCTAAAAAGTTTGAGAACCACTGCGCTGACAAATTGCTGAGACTGCCAGGCTGGCCTAGAGGCAAGGATTTTGTGAAGTCCAGGGATCATCTGCTGCAGCAAGACTGGGACCAGCCAAAGATGCACAGAGCCCTGAGCATGCCTGGTGCAGGGCAATGTAAACACGCCCACAGCACTTCGCCCTACCCCTGTGCATTGCCCAGCCATGCCTCCCTGCACCTGGGATCGCTCCATTTTGGAGCGATATGAGTGTAGGGGAGGGAGGGCAGGCCAAAAAGCACGTGGGTTGCTCCGTGCAATGGCGCCCTGCTGCTGCCAGCGCCCATGGCTCCCGCCACCCCCTGTTACACCCTTCTTCCGCCTCTGAGACCAGCAGGCATCACACCTCTGGGCATATCCTTGTTCGAAGGGCTTTTAATCCCTTTGATCTGCCAATAGCACCTCTGGTGTCACTCATCTCCAGAGCTATTGGCAAGCCAGGGGAATTAAAACCTCTTCGATCAAGGATATGCTCATCAAGGAGGATCAAGGACCAGAACCAGGGGACATCCACTAAAATTGAGAGAATGAATAAAAAGAAATACTTTTTACCCAGCGGGTAATTAATCTGTGGAACTCCTTGCCACAGGAGGGAGGTGGTGATGGCATCTGGCCTAGGTCCCTTCAAAAGGGGATTGGACAGATTTCTGGAGGAAAAGTCCATTGTGGGCTATAGGCCATGATGGGTGGTGCAATCTCCTTACATTAATAGTAGGCTACTTCAGATTGCCAGGTGCAAGGGAGTGGCAAGAGGATGCAGGCATCTTGTTGTCTCGTGTGCTCCCTGAGGCATCTGGTGGGCCACTGTGAGATACAGGAAGCTGGACTGGATTGGCATTTGGCTTGATCCAGCAGGGCTCTTCTTACGTTCTTATGTAAAAATGTTGGAGGTGTTGGATACAAGCTGCTGGGAGACCCCCTTCAAGGCACACATAGACACAAGCCCCTTACAGTGGCTGGAGTGATGGGGCTTCCACGGTGTTAGATCAGCGTTGCGCCTGCTTCTCAGTTTGAAGGACGCATCTGGATTGAGCTGTTGCAAGACGGAAGAAGGAACGGAATATAAACAACCGCAGAAATCGCAGCTGAATCCTTCTTGGGTGGGAAGGTTTGTTTGTGGCCTGGGGAGTGAGACCCAGCAAGCTCACGCATTCTTCAGTACCTCTCCTAGCAACCCCCCAGCTAGGGTTTGCACATTGAGAGCCACTAGAGTTCAAGATAAATAGCGAAGTGCTTTCACGTCATGCTGAGGATGTGCTTTTCCACCCCTGCAAGCGATGAGAAGCTGCGGGCATGTGAGACGGGCGGGGTGTGTGCAGGGGTGGAAACTGTGCTTTATTCCTGAGTCAAGCGATTCTTTCAACACAACAAGGTCTCCCTCGTGTGAACAGCGGAGAAGAATGCAGGAGGAAGCAAGGCAGGACGCTGGCTGCTTGGGCTCCAAAACAAGACATCGACCAGGCCTGCCCTGGCCTGGTGTCAGCCAATGCAAATCTCCTGCGGGTTCTTCTGAAAGGGCTGGTTCTTGACCCATGGATTCCTGCTGGAACACAAATGATAGGGGTGTGTCCTTCTCATTATGCGTCTGAACTCTTGCTCCTTCTGCTGCTGAATTGTCAATATGAACCTGCGTTGTTCTCTCGTGCTTGGGCAGAGAACCTTTTAAATTAACGCTGAAGCTGCCATTCTCAGGGGCGGACCTACTTGAAATGGCACCCATGGCGACCAATGAAAATGCAGCCCTAGGGGCACGCAACGTCATGACGTCACATCGTGATGTCATGACATAGCGCCCCGCCCCCTCTAAGAAGCGCGTTCTGTTCACTCCCGCTGGCCTTAAAGGGCCGGCGGGAGCGAACAGAACGCGGCACCGCCCAGCGCCCTGCCCCCCGCCTTGAGAAGCAGGAGGGGGCGCCGGGCGGCAGCGCGTTCTCCTCACTCTGGCTGGCTCTTTAAGGCGGCGCAGGGCCTGGGTGGGGGCGGGCCGGGCCACAGACGCCATTTTGGGGGCGGGCGTGCCATGGTTACGGTGCCCTCTCCCAAGGTGGCGCCTAGGGCTCGTGCCCCCCCTTAACCACCCCTAGATCCACGACTGGCCATTCGTACTGAGGGCGCAACCCAGCAGCACCTTGAGCGACGCCAACTGCTTGTGTCAGCACAGCCACCGCAGCACTGGTGTAAGAGCGCTGACCAGCACCCTGGCGTCAGCGCTGCTGCTGTTGGCCCGACAGCGCTGGCCGAAGCCCACGCTACACCGCTCTTGCACCAGCCGAGGTCAGGGAGGGGGGTGAAGTTGGGATGTGGTCCCAGGTCACATGGCCCCAATTTGTGCCACATGGTGCCCTGGGCTCTGCATCTGCTAAACAGCAGGTGCAGGTCTGAGGAGCCCGTAGGTGCGGCTGGCGCCAACCCCAGGGTAAGGGCGCGCACATGCCCCAGGGAGGCTCCTGCCTACTCCCAAGCTATGCTGGGTACGGTGTAGGCCTGCCAGCCCGCCTGTTCCAGCGCAGCTTGGGATTGCACCCTGAGTTACATGAATGCTGTGGAACATCCTGGTCTCCCAAGCCCTTTTCTACTCTTAACAATGGGCTTATGGAGCCCCATGGCTCCCAGGAGCACCCACTGAGAAATGCTGCCATGAGCCATTGGCCCCTCTAGTGGAGCATTGACTCTGGCTGACAATGGCACTCTAGGGTTTCAGAAAAGGGGTGCTTGCCAGCCCTAACTCATATTGAACCTGGACCTTCCTATTACCCAGCGGGTAGTTAATCTGTGGAACCCTCTGCCACAGGAGGTGGTGATGGCATCTGGCCTGGATGCCTTTAAGAGGGGATTGGACGGATTTCTGGAGGAAAGGTCCATCGTGGGCTATAGGCCATGATGGGTTGTGCAACCTCCTTGTACCGGGTGCAAGGGAGTGGCAACAGGATGCAAGCATCTTGTTGTCTCATGCCTCCCTGGGGCACGTGGTGGGCTGCTGTGAGATACAGGAAGCTGGACTAGATGGGCCTTGGCCTGATCCAGCAGGGCTCTTCTTATGTTCTTATGCATGCAGAAGACATGTGCATTCACTGGTCTATGGCTCTGTGCTCCCCGGCCAATGTGCTGAAGCATTAAGAGAGGTGATAGCAACTGTGACTCCTGCGCAGTTCCTCCTCCAATTGTCTTACCCAGTAGCATAGCCAGAGGGGTGGTGAAGCCACTGCAGGCACTGAAACGCGCCATATAAACTGCCCCTGCCACTTGCCATTGGAGCCATTCTGGGCAGCGATGGCAACCGTTGCCTTCACTGTCTGGAATGGCTCTGACGGCAAGGCTCTTATTGCACCATCCACCTGGCTATGCTACTGCTCTTACCCATCCTCTTTGCTGTGGCTAGCAGGACCCTCATCCAGATCGATAGTAGATTGCGGGGAAGCAGAGCATGAATGGCTTTATGCTGCCATAATCGTTTGTTTATTCAGTAAATATATAACCCACCTTTCCTCCCTGAGTGGGCACCCAGGGCAACCACCAGCATGATAACCTCAATAATGCATTAAAACGTAACAGTGATTGAAAATCAACAAGTGTGGATAGTCGACATTGCAATTCCATGAGATGCCAGAATCAAAGAACAAGAAAATATAACCAAATATAGAGACCTGGCAATTGAAACCACCAGGCTGTGGATAAAACATATTAATTACAGTAGCCCCCATCGTCATCAGTGCACTGGGAATGATATCCAGAAATTTAGCAAAATATATGGGGGGACAAATGCAGCTTCCTGCTATAACACCCCTGGAACTGCAACTGTGGCTTGTGTGTGACAGGGTGGCCAAGGGTTATTAATCCCTTCACTTTAATTGATTTTAACCGTACACTTATGGAATTGCAGGAACTGAAGAGGCTAGCGACCCAATCCTAACCTGAGCTGGCATAGGCAGGCTGGCTCACCTGTGCTGTGTCCTAACCCCGTTAGGAGGCAGCAGCAGCTCAGAGCGGGACAAGGGGAGATTTTCCCCTTGCCACGGGGTAAGCCCCAGTCACCCTTATGGGCTTGGATCTGCGCCCACAAAATAGCCAGTGCAAATCCATGCAGCCAGGAGTGGACCGATTGGGGGCTGGGTTTTGGGTTTTGGGGCAGGGGTTAGGATTCAGCCCAATGGCTGTGTCTCGTCTCTGCCACTCTTCTGCCAAATTCCCTGCCGGGCCTCCCCAAGTGCCCTAATGCCCACACTAGGGTAATTAGTCTCCCCCATAGAGTGGCCTCAGAGATAGGCAAGAGGGAGCGGGGGTTCAGTCACCCACTGGGCCTCTTCTCGTCGAGAACCTTCGCTTGGGATCACCGGCTGGCCAGCCTCCTCCAGATTGCCCTCATCACTGGCTTAGCTCCAAATTAAGTCTAGCACCAACAAACCCCACCAACAAACAATAGGCAAGTCAGCTTGCCCAAGCCACAACTGCCTCCTCCACTTGGTGGCTCCAGGGGCATGGCAGCCATACAACAACTCCCAATAATTTCCCACAATAAGCTTACCTTCCTTTAACCAGTCAGTCCGTCCATCCAGTCCTTCAGGTACAGTCCGTCCTGCAGTCCGTCCGTCAGGCAGGCAGGCAGGCAGTCCAGCCAGCACTCCATCCATCCAGCACCTACCTGGTGCCCTCCTCCAGCACCTACCCAGATCCTCATCCAACACCTTCCTGGGGCCTTTACTCCAACTCCTGCCTCCCACTTTATACTGAAGCCAGCCAATCAGTGTCTGTTACGAGGCAGGCTCTAGCATCAGCCACACCCATCTGCACCTGTGCTGGCCTCCCTTCATAGCCAGAGCCCTTATCAGCAGCTGTGTTGCCGAGGTTTGCAAAGACCTTGGGGGTTAACCCTGTAATCCCTGGCTAATCTGGAACAAGGGGCCATTGCCGATACCATTCCCTATCTCCTGCCTTTTCCCTCTCTGTCTGTGGCACTGCCCCGTTACGTCCCCTGCCTGCCTCCATCACACCTTTCATGTGGGCCTGTGCCAGCAACACCAAGAAAGCACATCTGTGCTGGTGCTGCAAATCCGCAGTGTAGACGCACCTAATAGCTGCACTGGTGCAACACCAGGTTAGGATTGCGCCCTAGGGGGATCCAACTCCCCTCTTCAAACTGAAGTTTCCCACAAGTCCCACACAATCCACTTTTCCTCTGCAATCTCATGTCTCAGTAATTGGAAGAAGTGAACCTGTTCAAAGAGATGAAGCTGCCACTTAATTTCTGGGCTGCTATTAGAATTAGGAGCAGGTGATTTTGGCTGCTAAAATAATCATGAACCCAGATCTGAGTCTGTTAATTATTTAGGACAACACTGATGTGATTTCAGCAATCAAAAAACACAGACACGCAGCCGAGGTAGTAATTATAACCTGGCCGTTCTCTCAGATTCCTCCCAGGAATAAATATGTTAAGTGTTGGATTAAATGCTGTGCACATGAGACGATTTTATGCTACAAACCTCCTTCTCTTCCTTTTGTCCTTGAGCAATGACTTCTGCTGCTTTGCACCATTAAAAACCTACTTTGAAAGCTTGGGTGAGGATGGCGGTAGAGATGAGGAGAGCGTGGCAAGAATCCTTTCTCCTCTCTTCTTAGCTGCTATCTCCCTTAACAAAGTTGAGGCCCCAATCCTATTGCTGCCTAGCGCTAGTGGAAAGAGTATTCCGGCAGCACTAGGCACTTTCTGGCAGTCATAAAAAGGGACATGCTGGACCACACAGTCTAGCAGGAGTGGATGAGAGACAAATCAAAGATTAAAAATTGAATTAAAATCTTACCCCCAGGTCATCGCCCCCTGTCATCGCTGCCCAGCCTCGGAAGTGGCGGCTGCTCACAGCTGCCACCGCCAAGCCGGGGGCGGCCAGCCTCGGAAGCAGAGGCAGCTTGCAGCAGCCTCTCCCAAGGCCAGGGCATGCGATCGCCATGGCGATCGCTTGCCCCAGCCTCAGGAAGGGGTGCTGTGGGCCGAAGACAGCCTCTCCCAAGGCCAGGGCGTGCAATCGCCGTGGCGATCTGCTGGGGGGATGGGGGGGGCGACCAGATACTGGGTGGGCTCTGCCACCCCAAAAAAATATTGGGGTGGCAGACGGCCAACGTGCCACACCCAAGTCGGCGCTACTGCTGGGAATAGACCCCAGGAAGGGACAGCATTTTCCTGACTCAATTCTCTAATTCAGGGCCCCATCGCCAGCGGTATGTTGCCAGCGGTATAAGCATCCCGCCAGCTCTGAGTGTTGTAAATGTGCCATAAAGTGCCGAGGAGCCTAGGATTGGGCTGCCTGGTCAGCAACTGCTTCAAGGGAGGGCTGCGTCCAGGGGATTGCATGGGAGGGGCACAGGTTTGACTGTGTGGTGTCAAACTGCTGCTTCCAATAGGTTTTTTCAAAAACACGTTACAGGAATTGCCCCGCGAGGAAGCATGAGAAAATAAAGGGGGGGGAGGCTCAGTGGTGGTGGTTGCAAAGAGGACCTTTTCCTTTCAAATGCAGTTCCAAAGCCAAGAAAAAACAAAGATTGTGTGCAGAGCTTCACCATTGCTAACCTTATTCACCTTTGAGCAAAAGGAGACATGCCTGCAAGGTACGCAGTGTGTATACATACAGAATGGCTCCAGTCTCATAGAAAGAGATATGCAGGCTGCATTTTTAAGAAAAAAGAGGGGTGAACCATCTCCATGCTTTTGGCTTCTCTTCCTGAAGTCTGTTCCACCCCCCCAACCCAGGCATTTTTCTCTTCCTCCAGCTCCGATACTAAAACCCTGCACAGCTCAGAGAGAAGAGACTAGAGCAGGGGGCAGAGCAGGGAGATCAGATACCAGCCGCATGAGAGTTCTGCTTTGCTCATCCTCTTTTGCTGTGAAAAATGACCTCCTCTACCCTCACTTGTCCAGCAATTGGGGTAGATCCAGTGATGTCATGTAGGGAGAACGCAGGGGAACTCAGTTCCACTAGTTAAAATTAGGGCTGACTCTGCCCACTTCACTCTCCCTCCTCCCAATTCCTCTGCAAAGAGCTTTTCTTCTTGGTTGGCCGGCACTCAGTGGGTTAAAGGGAGCGACTCCGGATTCCTAGGGGGGCGAAGGCAGTGATGTCATTCAGGGGGAACGGACCAGAACGGGCGTTCCAGATCCTAACGGGCTCCGTGGCTGGTTCCGGGTTCCCGACAAGTGCCAATCAAAAGTGAGTTCCTGTTCCTAAATCATTTGAATGACACCACTGGGTAGATCTGTGTTTTAAATGCAAAGACCCACGAGACTTGAGGTCAAGCTGAAATGTCCTGGTTGCCAACCTCCCAGCAGTTTGTAATGGAAAGGGAAGAACATCCCTGTAAATGAAGGAGTTGCTACATTCTTTGGAAAGTTCCATTCAGCAGCTGATAACATGGATTCTAAACACATCCATTGGCTATTATCATGGCTTACAATGCAATAGCTCTCTTCCGCCACCTAGTGCTGGGAACTACAATATAGTTGGTTTGTCCTTTTTTCTGCAGGCGTATCTATGCTACAAAGTCAGATTGGTTTTATACCAATAAGCTGCCGTGGTTTTTCCCAAAGAAAAGGTATAGTGATTATTATTTAGTTATTGAATTTATACCCCGCCTTTCTGCCCCATATTAGGGCATCCAAGTTAGCTTACAATAAGATAAAATGAATGCAAGATAAAATTCAAACAATGACAAACCATTAAAAACAGCAGACCCCAATGGATTTTATAATCATGTAAAGATTAGAAAGAAGGAACGAGGTGGCACTGCGGGTTAAACCACTGAGCTGAGTTTGCTGACCAGAAGGTTGGTAGTTCGAGACTGCGCGACAGAGTGAGCTCCCGTTGCTTGTCCCAGCTCCTGCCAACCTACCAGTTCGAAAGCACCTAAAAATGCAAGTAGATAAATAGGTACCACTTCAGTGGGAAGGTAACGGCATTTCGTACGCCTTGGCGTATTGTCATGTCAGCCACATGACCACAGAAGCTTGTCCTCAGGACAAACGCCGGCTCTTCGGCTTAGAAACGGAGATGAGCACCGCCCCCTACAGTCGGTCATGACTAGACCATTCGATCTTGGGGAAACCTTTACCTTAAAGATTAAAAATCAAAGATAAAAAATTAAATTAAAATGCCAGCCCAACATGACAGCAACTAATAGAATGACTCCTTAAAGAGAAAAATCTTAAGACCTTGCCGAAAGATGCTAGCGAAGGAGCTGTGTGATGCTGCTGCTGATTTTTTGTTAAGTTTCCCCCAAGTTCTGCTATTGCAGTACTACAGTTCCCAGGAGAAAAAGAAACACAATTGCATTTGTTTCAAGGCTGTATTAGAATTTCTTATTCATTTCGATACAAAGAACTGCACACTGTGGTTTCTAAACACATATGCCTCCAGCTTTTCCTTCTTACACCCATGCACGGAAAAGATTATGTGTGAAGCGACTATTCAGGCTAAACAACTAAACAACTCAGGCTGGAACCCCACCCCAAGGAACCTCATGGTTGTCTAACATTAAGGCTTTGTCACACGCTGGGGCATCTGTCACTAGATTAATCTGTGCTTGATGACTATGTGAACTGACCTCTTTGGGGAACAAACTGTATTTTGAGTTCGGAGTTCTACCATGCTTGATCGTTGATGCCCATGCAAATCTTCACGTGATGCTGCAGTCATCAAATGAATAGGCACGTACGAGCCAGTCCTCAGTGCCTCGTAATTCAATGCATGCAGGCTTGCTGCTGACTGCAAATAATCTGCAAACAATCTGATTGTTTGATTATCTGTAAATAATATGGACTGCCTCCACTGAAAAATATTGTGTTTCATTTGGACTTTCATCCACTTGTCTGTCTGTCTGTCTGTCTGTCTGTCTGTCTGTCTGTCTGTCTTTCTTTCTTTCTTTCTTTCTTTCTTTCTTTCTTTCTTTCTTTCTTTCTTTCTTTCTTTCTTTCTTTCTTTC
>JAJKFI010000025.1:3507485-3528301 GCA_029204185.1 Lerista edwardsae | reverse complement strand
TTCTTTCTTTCTTTCTTTCTTTCTTTCTTTCTTTCTTTCTTTCTTTCACTTATTATTTAACTTAAGAGCGCAATCCTAACCTGGAGTTAGGCCAGCAAAGTTTGGCCGGCACAAGGGACACCGTAAAGTATGTTTGGACCACCCTTGGAATCAGAGAGGCCAATACACAAACGTGCACCATGATCCCTGACTCTGAGAATGGTGCAAATGCTCTTTACGATGGCCCTGGTGCCAGCCAAACTTTGCTGGCCTAACTATGCTGGCCTAACTCCACGTTAGGATTGCGCTCACACACACACACACACACACACACACACACACAGAAGAAAATAAAATTTGACACTTATAATCTAAAAATTACTGCAAGCACACTACACTATTTTCATAAAGACCAAGCGTCCATTCCACAGTACATAATAAAAGTCTCTTTCAACCTTTCATAAATAACATGTCCCCCTTTGCTAATCATTCCTTTAATCTCCTCTTAACAGTTATTTGTAATTGCTTTTTATTCTTCAAATCCACGAACCATTATATTATTTTTCTCTTTCTCCTGCAAGAAAACAATAAGTGGCTTCCAATTGTTTTTAGGGCCACAGTCCTAACCTGGAGTTAGACTGGCACAATTAGACCAGCAAAGTTTGGCCGGCACCAGGGCCACCATAAAGCACATTTGGACTACTCGCAGAAGATGGCACACATCCATGTGCTGGCTTCTCTGACTCCAAGAGGTCCAAACGTATTTTACAGTATCCCTGGTGCCAGCTAAACTTTGCTGGCCTAACTGTACTGGTTTAACTCCAGTTTAGGATTGTGCCCTAAATGTATTTACTGACTTCTCCTTAAGGAGAATTGTATGTTTGTCCATTTCTGCTAGTTCCATTAAGTTTCCTCCACTTGACTTTCATCATTTTGCTCTTTCAATCATTTTCAATTTTAGCTACATTTTGTATTGTATCCATGTGCTTTCCTCTTTCTTCTGATTTCACCCAACCTTCCATGATGTTTGTTGACATTCTTATATATTTTTTTATTTCTGTTTGTCTAGATTTTACATGCATTCACATGGATTATATAGTTTATTTATTTTGCTGGCCATAATTTTTCAAGCTAAAGAACGCTATGCGCCAGCCATTTTTGACTTTCATTCCTGCTTTGCTCCCTCAGCAGACGAGAGCGCGAGGTATTGCTGTATTTGAAAACTCTGCATTTGGTGGCTGGTCTGCAATGGATCTTTCACTTAAGCAGGCCAGTTCTCAATTCTGTAGTCATCAATTGGTGAACATGTGTGTGTGTGTGTGTGTGTGTGTGTGTGTGCGTGCGTGCGTGCGTGGGATCTATGTCCCAAAGATGCCGCCTTAGCAGCAGTGCCTTTGCTTGCTTAGGAAGCCACGAGCTGGAGCAGATGCAGCTCATTTTGGAGACCATCCCTGTTTTCCATGAAGAGGACAAGGAGGAGCTGCTCAAAGTGATGCCAACGTTCGTCAACAGCACCTGGGAAGTGAGGACGCCATTGCGGAAGCGTCTCCCCGAAGTAAACAGCAAAGGTATGGTGGGATTCACAGGCACTTGGGCACTGCTCTTGAGCGTTACTAGCACTCTCAGGGTTGTTCGGGGTCAGCAGCAGCATCCATAGATGCTAGATCCCTAAAACCGTTCCTGTCCCTCTTAGTCATAGCCAGTCCTTCTGCATTGCTTTCGTTGTGAGGACTGGCTATGCCAACGAGGGAGAGGAGGGAGAGGAGTGGCCTATGTGGCAAGGTAAGATGCCTGGCAAAACGTAGTGCCCTGCCTCCCCAACAACACTACTGGTTGTACTTGAAATAATCAAACACAAATAGCAGCCACCCTGACATGTTTCAAACCTGTGGAAACGGCAGAGCAGTCGACAACACAGCAGCAAAATTTAGAGCCGTGTTCAGCAATGTTTTTAAACACCTGAGTATATAAAAAGGTGTCCTAGAGCCAGCGGTGTTATGCTGCCGGAACGCTGGGCGGGACATCCAGGTGATCAACAGCCCGCCCGTTGCGTTCTGCAGCGTTACGCCATTTGCGTAACCAATTACGCCGCTTGCATACATTACGCAAACGGCGTAATGCTGAGGAATGCAACGGGCGGGCTGTCGATCACCCGGATGTCCCGCCCAGCGTTCCGACAGCATAACACCGCTGCCTAGAGCTGAAAAACATAAGATTGAGTGTCCAGCTGGTCTTCCTGGGTCTTCTCATATGTGCATCTCATCATTGCACATATGAGATGCTGCAACAGAAAACCTCTCCCGCCAATGGGTTCCTCGGTTGCTCTGATGCCTGCAGGTGAAATGGCTGGAGAAGGGCCACAGAAGGTGACCTTAATGTTGGCCAGGTTCATGTGAGTGTAGACAGAGCCGAGTCCTAAGCTTTAGAGGGATGGAAAGGTTAGCACCAGTACAGTGGGCCCTCCAAATCCAGGGTTTTGGCCCCCATGGATTTCACTCAGTGCGACTGCCGAGTCCATGTCTGGTGGGTCTCGAGGGCAGGCCAGAAGTGCCTTCAGGCTCAGGGAAACACTGAGAAGAAACCACCATATGAAATAATTTCTCAACAAAAATGGGATACAAAATTGGTTTTGTACCTGCATTATACTGTAAGCAGTGGCGTTATTCATCCGGTACGCTGGGCGGGACTTACCTTTGAGCAGCAGTCCGCCTGTTGCATCACGCCGCGTTCCGCCGCGTTCCCGCCCGTGGCGGAACGCGGCGTGACGCAACGGGCGGACTGCTGCTCAAAGATAAGTCCTGCCCAGCGTACCGGGTGAATAATGCCACTGACTGTAAGATCCCCAGTACTTGGGCTTGGGGGGGGCAGTTGGAAAGGGCTGGGCTGGGGGGAGGAAGCGGAGCAAGCGGTGGCAGTAGCAAGTCTGTGTTTGCCACCACCTCTTTCAGGAAAAGAAAAAACTGGGCTCTTTGCAATCTTGCAAGGAGCCAGGGGCATAGCTAAAGAAGTGCAGGGGGGTGCAACTGCACCAGGCAACAAGCTTTAGGGGGGTGACAAGCTGAGCTTGATACTAGTGGCCAAAATGGTGACAACCTAGGAATTTAGTGCAGAATGCATTGAAACAAACCAGAGTGTAATATCGTTGCTCGATCAAACGTTATGGCCAAAAAACCCAGAGAAAACGAAAATACAACTGTGACATTGATTCTTGTTGTGATGTCACTTCCGGGGCAACATTTTGCCCTCTGCACTGGGCTACGCTTTCATTAGCTGCACCCCTGCAAGGAACCCATGGTGGGTTTTTTTTCCTTAAAGAGGCGGTGGCGGTAAACACAGTTGCTCATCGCCTCTTACCCTGGGGACTTCTGGTAAGACAGGGGGCAAGACTGAAAGTTTGGGGCAGTAACGGGGGCTGGGGCTGGGGGGAGGTGGCAGAGCAAGAGGCCATGAGCAGCTGTGTTCGCTTCCGCCCCCACCGCTTGCGAAGTCCAGTAGTTTTTTTTTCTCTTAAAGAGGCGGCAAACAAGGGGGCAAGCAGGATGAGGGCTGGGGGAGGCAGCAAAGTTAGTAGGCAGAGAGCTGTTGTGGGAAGGAGGCAGATTTCCTCCACTTTCACTTTTTTAAAAAGCCTGGGCGTGATGTCACAAATTACATCACTTCCAGGGGCATCATTTTGCGCTTAGCGTTGGGCTGCACAAAGATTAGCTACTCCCCTGATTCTGTGGATAAAAAGTGTGGTTCATTCTGATGACTTCCCTTTTTTTGTGATTGTGGCAAAATAATAGCGACCAGGGCTGGTTTTAAGCCAATGTGACCAATGTCATCACATCGGGCCCTGCACTTTGGGGGCCCCTGCACCAGTGCAGTGAGCATATTGCTTGCTGCTGCTGTCAGGATCTCTTAGGATCGTAGGTCAGTGGGGCAAGCAGAGCAGCTTTCCCTTGGGCCCTCTCACCTGCCCCAGCTTCTGAAGTGCCCAAAATGGGCCTCCTGGAAGCAAGTGGCAGTGATGTCATCCTGTCACCACCACCTATTTCCAGGTGCCACATTTTGTGTATGGCAGCACAAGTGCTCTTCTTGGTGAGTGGGGGGCCCTGTGGGGAGTGTGGGGGCCCCACAGGAATGCCCCGCATTGGGCCCCGCCCAGTAGTGTCAGCCTACCGGGACGCTGGGCGTGTCTTCCGGGTGAGTGGCAGCGCGATCGCTGCGTTCTGTTGCGTTCTACAGCGGGCGGGCTTTCGCCGTTACGCAACAGAATGGAGCAATCGCGCTGCCGCTCATCCGGAAGACACGCCCAGCGTACCGGTAGGCTGACACTACTGGCCCCGCCACTCCTAGAGCCAGCCCTGACAGCGACCCCCCACAGCTTTGTCTCTATCATGACTAGTGTTCTATGTTTAAGCAAATCCACATCTGCTCTAACCGCCATCCTTCCAAAACATTCACGTCCCCCCATTAGGTGTCATTAATGTTGTACTTTCAAATCAAGAACAACTAATATCCCACAATTAAATAAAAATAGAGCTGAAAGGTTACGTCTGTATTTGATTTCATTGGTGGTTGATGTCCCAGGAGACTTTTGCTGCTGACAACAAGGACTGTTTTTGCTTGGATTCAGCTGACTTGATGGTTTATCTGCCACTCACAGCCATCGATTTCCTGGAGAAGATACTGACTTTCAATCCCATGGACCGGCTGACGGCAGAGCTGGGCCTGCAGCATCCTTACATGAATCCATATTATTGTCCTGAAGATGAACCCGTTTCTCAGCATCCTTTCCGCATTGAAGATGAAATCGATGATATTTTGCTGATGGAAGCCAACCAAAGCCAGATGTCCAACTGGGACAGGTACAGCATCCATGTGGGCTTTGCAGGGCCAGCATGTTGCATATTTGCTTAAGGGATCAATCCTAACCAGAGGCGGATCTACAGGGAGGGCAAAGCTCTAAGTGTTGCAAGGAGCCTTACCCTGTCATGTCAATCCCTCCTCTCCCTTGCTGCTGTAGCCAGTGAGCAACGCCAAGCTGTTGCTTTTCCCTGTGAGGATTGGCTAAAACGGTGCAGGAGAGAAGTGATTTCCACTGCAAGGTAAGGCTTCTTGCAAAACTTAGAGCTTTGCCCTCCCTTAGATCTGCCTCTGATCCTAACCTGGAGTTATGCCAGCAGAGTTAGGCCAGCCGAGTTTGGTCAGCACAAGGGATACTGTAAAGTATGTTTGGACCCCTCTAGGAGTCAGAGAGGCCAGCACACAGACCTGCGCCATCCTCCCTGACTCCGTGTGGTCCAAATGCGCTTTACGGTGTCCCTTGTGCTGGCCAAACTCCAGGTGGAGACTGCGCCCTAACTTGTATAAAATGAGCTGGTCAAAGTTTGTTTCAGTCTGTTCTGAATTGTCAGATTTTTTTTCTATTAGTGTAAAGTTTGCAAAGAAGTAGAAATGCCTTCTTGACCCAGAGCAACATCACTGAGGAGACTGAACCAGGATGGCATCTTGTTGTCTTGTGTGCTCCCTGAGGCATCTGGTGGGCCAGTGTGAGATACAGGAAGCTGGACTAGATGGCCCTTGGCCTGATCCAGTGGGGCTCTTCTTATGTATTATGGTGTAGGGCAGCGGTTCCCAAATTGTGGGTCTGTGGCCCACCAGTGGGTCACAACCCAATTTTTGGTGGTTTGCCAAACTGACAGGGTAGATTAGGCTACGTGCATCAAGGGTTGCTACTTGGGGGAGAACTGCTGCCCAATCACAACTATAGCCACAAAGGTTTGAGCAGCTGGTAAAGTGAATTTGTTTTTGGCTGGGTCCTGATGCTGAAAAGTTTGGAACCACTGGTGTAGGTGATAAGGTGTCAAACCTGAGCTTTAGAGACTGAGGTTCAAGTCCTTGCCCAGCCACAAACTTCCCACATGTCCCTAGGAAAGGGAAGACCCACATAAGCTCCCCTTTGGAGAAAGGACAGGATACAAAATGGAATAAATTATTATTCACGTTGGGCCTTTAATATGAATGACACTTTAGAAACAACAAAATGAGAGATCCACATCCTGAATAGCTTTGCAATCTAAAATTCAGCAAGGGAGGGAAACAAATGATGGAGTTGCACACAAAGATGCAGTGCCCTAGCTATACGGGATGACGCGGTAAGTACTGCAGGTGCCGAAGTGCGATGTGTAAGCAGTCCCTCCCACTCAACATCAGAGCCATACCAGGCAGCAATGACAACGCTCCTGTGTGTTGCCACCACTGCCTGGAATGACTCTGACAATGAATGGGAGGGGCTGTTTCCACAGCACATTGTGGCACCTGCAGTACTTCCTACTCTGCCGCCCTGTAGCTATGCCACTGCAAAGGGGGAAGAACATACTTTCAGTTCAATTACACAAGCTTAGTTTCAACAGGAGGAAGACTAAATAGATACAGGTGGACCCCTGTGTCTACAGATCACATATCCACAATTTCATCCATGGAATGGGGCCCTCTTAAGAACATAAGAAGAGCCCTGCTGGATCAGGCCAAGGCCCATCTAGTCCAGCTTCCTGTATCTCACAGTGGCCCACCAGCTGCCTCAGACAAGACAAGACGATGTCTGGATCCTGTTGCCATTCCCTCGTATCTGGCATTCTGAGGTAAATTTCTGAGATAAAATTATGAGGTAAATAAAACAGAATTTGCTGTCCTAAGAAGAGTCCCACTGGATCAGGCCAAAGGCCCATCTAGTCCAACTTCCTGTATCTCACAGTGCCCCCCCCCAGATGCCTCAGGGAGCACACAAGACAACAAGATTTCTGGTTCCTTTATTCTTGAACCTTCCTTTTTTTTTCTGGTTCCTAAAAAGCCTTCTGGCTGGGGGGGGGGGGGGGGGGGGTGGGCAGGGAAGAACCCAGCATAGGGTTCCATCTTATCTGTGGCTTCAGGTATCCACGGGTGTGGGAGGAACCCCAGTGGATGCCGGGGCACGCCTGTATTAAAAAAATCACGTGACTGTCTTCATTGCTGTGTGTTCAACCTGTTGGCACTGTGTACAAACAGGTACCAAGTGAGCATGTCCTCCGATTTGGAATGGCGACACGAGAAAGGACACGATTTGGATGAAGTGCAGCGGGACCCCCGAGCAGGATCCGAACCCATTGCGGAGGAAGCTCAAGTGGATCCGCGGAAATATTCCCAGAGCAGCTCCGAGAGGTTCCTGGAGCAGTCTCATTCGTCGATGGACCGAGCGTTTGAGGGGGATTACGGGCGGTCGTGCGACTACAAAGTGGGATCCCCTTCTTACTTAGACAAGCTGCTTTGGAGGGACAACAAGCTCCACCATTACTCGGAGCCCAAACTCATCTTGGACTTGTCCCATTGGAAAAAGGCCTCAGCCGCACCCACAGCAGAGCTGCCGCTGGAAGAGGAGCCATCCAACCTTTTCCTAGAGATAGCGCAGTGGGTGACCAGTACGCAGGCGGGGTTGGAATGCCCCAACCCCCTTCCCGAGATCCAAGAGAGGAGCCTGCCGTCTTCTCCTCGCCGCCACCACAAAGAAGCCAAGGAGGTGGACAGCAAAAGTGACCCTGAGTTTGACTTGGACGTCTTCATTTCGAGGGCGATAAAACTTTGCACGAAACCTGATGATCTACCAGAGAACAAGCTCAAAGACATCAATGGTGCATGTATAGCGGAACACCCTAAGGAGATGGTACCCACAGAGGTGTTTCACAAAGAGAGATGGTAAAATCGCTCTGGCTGTTGGTATTCATGGCTAAAGGTCTCATCAGTTCTTCTGTTTACACAGCAATCTAACCAATTCTCAGCAACTGTTTGATCACAAGTGAGACAGGTCAGCTCCTTATCAGCTCACGATTACTGAAATGCCTTTATCTTTAAAGGCATTTATCTTTCGATGCCTTGGAAGTAACCTTAAAAGGAATCAAGAGGTGTGAATGAAATATTGGGGGTTCTTATGCTGCCTTAACAATCTTGCCTTGTATCTTCTGGGACTTCAGGGTCCACTACGGGAAAGTCTTGGACACACAGAATGCTGAACTATTAGGTTTACAGAAAGGAGTCAAAAATCAGCTTGTTTTCAGAGTCGCAGGTTTTGGGCAGTCCCCCTTTAGTTAACCAAGCACTCCTCCTGCTTTTAGCATTGTAATTCTTAGCTTTTGTATGGCACGTTGCCGTTTGTGCTGCAGTTTGAGCCCAAAGCATTTTACAGATATTTTCTCAGCCTTATCACCATCCCTGTAACGTAGGCCAGTATTACAATCTCATTTTACAGATCATTGGCTGAGGCTAAGAAGTCTTGACTTTGTTTCCCAGTCAATTTGTGGCTGACAGAAGTGTTGAAATGGGGACTGTCAGCTGGTGCTGTTTTGGGCCAACGCAAGTGGCTAGCATTGGCCTAACGGAGCATAAGAACATAAGAACATAAGAAGAGCCCTGCTGGATCAGGCCAAAGGCCCATCTAGTCCAGCTTCCTGTATCTCACAGCGGCCCACCAGGTGCCCCAGGGAGGCATGAGACAACAAGATGCTTGCATCCTGTTGCCACTCCCTTGCACCCGATACCAGTAGCCCACCACCTTTGTAAGGAGGTTGCACAATCCATCATTGCCTATAGCCCACGATGGACCTTTCCTCCAGAAATCCATCCAATCTCCTCTTTAAGGCATCCAGACCAGATGCCATCACCACCTCCTGTGGCAAAGAGTTCCACAGATTAACTACCAGCTGGGTAAAAAAGTACATCCTTTTATCTGTTTTAACTCTCCCAACCCTCAGGTTTTAGCGGATGCCCCCTGGTTCTGGTGTTTTGAGAGAGGGAAAAGAACATCCCTTTATCGACTCTATCCCTTCCGTGCATAATTTTGTATGTGCCCTAGACCTTGGGCCAAAGTTTTCCTGGTAGAAAGTTCATAGCAATTAAGAAATGTGAAGGTCCCTGCTAAACGTCAGTGCCTGGATAGGAAAGCACCTGGAAACCCCATGCACCAAGGAAACCCTGGAAACCTGAGCTCCAAGAAAGGCAAGACGTTAATGAAATAAATGCACAATCAAAAGCAACCTGTGCAAGCAAATACCATAAGTGTGGCTATGAGCAGTTGGATTAGCCACGACATTTTATGCAGACAGCCAGGCTACCCTATCCAACCTGCTATAACAGAGAGGTCCTGATACTGTACTTGTGGTCAGGCGTCTTCCCCCTTCACAGTGTCCTGAATGGGACACTGTGTGCTGCCAGGTGTCTGCTGTGCGGTCTGTCATGTGGGATCTTTGGTTTGGACGTACTGTCCTCTCCATTCTTGAGGTCCCAGTGGTGGTCATGGGGAGCTGAGAGCCAAAGGATGAGTCCAGTTGGGGCATGCAGAGCTTCCTGATTGTGCAGGTTCCCTGGGTGGGGTATTGCCCTGGAATATGATCTAAGGCAATGATTCCACAGTGACTGTGGGTCGGGGCCCATGAGTGGGTAGCGAGCCAATTTCAGGAGGGTCATGTAGCACCTAGAGCTGCTGTATTGAAAATATGAGAAGATGGGATGCTGGAAAGGGAGAGGTCCGTGTGGTTGTTTTGCTTGTGTCAGGGTGGTAAATAGGCTTCTTTTCTTTCTAATTCACTTTGCTATTGGAAAATGGCTGAGGAAAATGGCTGACAGCGCAATCCTGCCTCCCGCGCAGCACCAGCACAATGGGGTTGAGCCGGCGCTGCGCGCTTAGCTCTGACGTGGGGGCGCCGATTGGGTGCCCCACATTGGCGCTAAGGCCACAGGGCCGGCGCTGCTGGCAATGCCAGCCCTGTAGAGTCTGCACAGTGCCTCCCTTGCGTCGGCCGAAGCTGGCTGGCACAAGTGAGTCGTGCTGACAGCGCATCCCAGGGATTGGAGGGAGGAAGGCAGAGGGCGGGACTTAGGTGGGACATAGGCGGGCTTTGGATTTGGCCTTTGGACTAGGCCCATTCAAGAGGCTGCGCAGCCCCAATTCGGATCTGCGCCTGCTCAGCGGGCGCAGATCCGAAGAGCACATAGGGGTGGTTGGAGCCTCCCCTGCAGTAAGGGAGCGCATGCTCACTTGCCGTAGGAGGCTCCGGCCTCCCCCAACCCAGTGTTGGATATGGCGCTGGTCGAGCAGCCTTGCCAATTCCGGCGCTGGATTGGATTGCACTCTGAGAAATTACCCAACTGATTGCTGCTTTCTCAGGAAAGAAAGCAGCAGGCTCTGGCGTCACAATGACGGCACTTCTGGCCATTACATCACGTCAAGGTGGGTCCCGATGCTAAAAGGTTTGAGGACAACTGAGTTCAGGTGCCCTGTCTTCCCCACCTTCTGGTTCATGCTGGGGTCCTGCTTTGATTTGGCTCTGGGAGTAGGAAAGGCTGAAGAGTTAAGCTCCCAGCCTTCATTCCTGGGGGTGCAATCCTAACCAACTTTCCAGGACTAGGATAAGGGCAATGCAGCCCCGAGGTAGGGGAACAAACTTTCCCTGACCTTGTGGAGGCCTGCATGACTGCCCCCCCACTACAGGATACAGCACATGTGCCATTGGCACAGCTAAGTCAGTGCTGGAAAGTTAGTTAGGATTGCACCCTGATGGTGTCTACTGAGAAAATGCCTTTTTTGACCCCCTAAGAGTTATGCCCCTCTTCCCCCCCCCCCCCGCCACACGCTACTTTTTGGAATGTCCTCTATCTTTTCTTTTTCAGTCACATAATTCCCACGCCATGTTTCGTTGGTATTTCAGCCAAGGGCTCAAATGCTGGTGGTACTCCCTTGTGTAGAGGTATCCTATACAAGAAGGATGCTAATGATGTTTTTGCTTGGAGTCCAGCGGCTTACAAAACTCACATGATAATATAACATTCACTACGCTTCCCAGGATTTGTCAGTTCTTTGGTCCCAATTGTTTGTAAATAAATGCATACAATGAATCTTCCATCAGCTCTGTTTTCATTCACATTTCTGAGCACCTTACAAATTAATTGGCCGAGGGCCCAGTCCTGTCCAAATTTCCACCACTGATACAGCCATGCCGATGGGGTGTGCAGGCATTCTGCAGTTGGGGGGGGGGGCAGTCACAGAGGCTGAACACATAATTTGTTCCCTTATTCCAGGGCTCCACTGCGGCCGTATCAGTGCTGGAAAGATGGCTAGGATTGAGCCCTGAGTCTGATTTTTATATTGAAGAAATGTTATATAATTCTGTTGAATCGGCCTGATCAGTTTTTTTAAAGGAAAGATTGAAAATGTGTAAATAGAATGCGCTTTTCTAAAACAAAAACAAAAAATCTCTTTGCTCTATTTTGCTGATGAACATGAGGTCATTCTTCTTCCATTTGTAAAGCAAATGTTATCCTGCTTATTAATTACCTCCAGAAAGCATCAGGTTTTAGTTTTGATGCATCCAAAATATTTGAGATCTTTTTAATTCAGAATGCTCCAAAAGACGTCTGCGTGCTTTGGAGTTCCACAGAGCTCCTCTGAAATGCATACTAACACTTTGGCTCCAACAGGTCCTAAGTAAAGGGATAGCTGTGCTTGTCTGTGATTGTGTTCTGCGGGATTGACACCACCGCAAAGATCTTGCATCCCCAATAGCTGTTTCTGTCTTTTAGAAGCAAAAAAACCCCTTCATTATTATGAGGGAAAAAAGGAAAAAAAAAACATGTATGCAAGTGAAGCAAAGCAATGCATTTGAAACTAGTAACTAATGTTCCTAGCACTGGTGAGCTTAGAATTTGGCTACAAGTCGAACTATGAGGCATGGGTGGTATTTGACTGTTGTATTTAGCTTGGCAAAACTCATATATTGGTCTTCGCAGCTGAACTACATGTGCAGAAAAGAAATATACGGGAGTACAGTCCTTCCAGTGGGATGTGGTGGTGCTGCAGGTTAAACCACTGAGCTGAGCTTGTTGACTGGAAGGTTGGAAGTTCAAGACTGCGCGATGGAGTGAGCTCCCGTTGCTTGTCCCAGCTCCTGCCAACCTAGTTCAAAAGCACCTAAAAAGGCGAGTAGATAAATAGGTGCCATTTTGGTGGGAAGGTAACAGCGTTCCGTGTGCTACGCCGTATAGTCATGCTGGCCACATGACCATGGAAGCTTGTCCTTGGACGAACGCTTGCTCTTTGGCTTAGAAACGGAGATGAACACCGCCCCCTACAGTCGGTCACAACTAGACCATTCGGTCATGGGGAAACCTTTACCTTCCAGTCCTTCCAGATGAAGAAAAGTAATGAATCACATGTCTGGATGCTCCCCCCACTCACATGGCAATTATAAAAAGTGGTGATTGCACTTGGAAATTTGCTGCATCAAGGAGAAGATACCCCATAACCTCCATGACATGTTCATTTTCACAGCCAGGGAGTTTTTGACTTTGTAAAAAGGTTTATAAACCTCTTTGCAGCAAAAAGAGCTCAGATAAATCTACACAGCCAAGAAATGAAATTTCAAAGACATGAGGATATGATGCTCTGTCTCCAAAGGGGATCACAAGCTAAAATAGCCATTTTCAACCGGTGTGCACATTGATGTGCTGAGAAAGATCCACAGGTGTGCTGTGGGAATTTGGAGCACAGTGTTGAACAATTGTTGAACATCTCATCCGGTTTCTATGGCTCTGTTTCAAGGGCAACTGTCTACAGTAACATTTTGCCTGCCCCTCTTCCTTTGCCAGCCAAGCTAGTGGAGGAAGAGGGACACACAGTGTGTTACTACGGACAGCTGCCCTAGAAATAGAGCCACAGGACCTGGATGAGTCTCCCGGAAGCTGAAAGTGACATCTCAAAAGGCGAAGACCATAGAGATCAGTGTGTTGGGAGATGGAAAATGTAGAAAATTGCTGATCTCAAATAAGACCCCAGGGAGAGGTGGTGAAGAGGGACAATTGCTTGCTCAATATGACAGACCACTTTAAAAGGGGTCTCTTTGCTAAGATTGCCACCGCCCAGGATTGGCCTGCAGTCTCTAGGAATCCAATCTCCATGTGACTGCTTCAGGTGCTTGGGCTATTGTCGGGAAAAGGTGAAATGAAAGAACCAGGAGGAGATGAATATACCTCAGCTGCAAAAACCAAACAACTCAGCACTTTCTTGAGCCCCATTTTGACTCTGGTGAAATAAGCCAAGTCTCAGTTTGGTTCAATGAGGTTACGACTTTTTTTCACCCACGCACAGCTTAGGTGCCGTATGTATTTCTACCCTTACCATGCCACAAAAATATTATTTATGTATTTATTAATCTCGGGTTCACAATGTATTTGTGGAGTATGCGTGTGTGTGTGCCAGTGCGCATGCATGTGTGCATGGACATTTTTAAGGGGCCCAGTTCGATGCCCCCTGTGTGATGATACAGGATAAAAATATGCCCCAACAGCAATGGATTTATTCATGTGCCTGTTTTGCCTCTCAAGATTTTATCCACTCACCCGATGATTGTGGCTTGCCCAGGTGTGCACACTGTGTAATCTACCAGTGATTCAAAGGACTTCCTATTGAGCCTGGCTGGACCGGTCTTTTGTCCACCTGGGCCTGCTATGACGAGAGGATTGTCAAGCACCTGGAAGTGACCATACAGGACTGAGAGGCTGCATTGACCTTCTAGAGTCACAGCCGTTAAAGTAAGGAGGTGAACTCTTGAACACAACTTGTTTATAGTGGCACGACACAAAGATTGCTACCATTTACAAATGCCCTTGTCATTTCCAGTGGGTGTGCTTGAGATGGCTCTGACATTTTCACCACAGCTGGTCAGCAACTAGTTTTGTGAGCTGGCTGTTTTGGAAGAAGCTAATGGGCAAAGGTTCCTAACTCACACCTGTCACCTAAGTGACCTATTAGCAAGTTCCATTTTTATACGTTATTTGTTACGTTGTTATCACGTCCTTCCTCCAGATGAAGCTGCCTTATTATACTGAGAGCATAACCCTGACTTGGAGTTAGGCCGGCACTTTTAGGTCAGCAAGGTTTGGCCGGCACAAGGGCCACCATAAAGTATGTTTGGACCACTCTCAGTCAGAGAAACCGAGACACAGACATGCACCCCTCCCTCCCTCCCTGACTCTGAGAGTGGTCCAAATGCGCTTTACAGTGGCCCTTGTGCCAGACAAACGTTGCTGGCTTAACTGTGCCAGCCTAACTCCGGGTTAGGATTGCGCCCTGTGTCCGACCATTGGCCCATCTAGCTTGGTGTTGTCTACTGCCAGTGAATCTGCAGAACGTCAGACGGGATGGGAATCTTTCCTAGCCCAACCTTGGGATGCCAGGGATTGAGCTAGTGTTTTGCATGCAAAGCATGTGCTTGACCACCGCTCTATAGCTCCTTCCCCCCCAATAGAAATACCCTAAGGGTTTTGTTAAATAAATCTGTGATCAAGAACCAGTGGTGGAGCTACAGGGGGCAGTGCAGCAATTACTGCAGGTGCCACAATACACTGTGTAAGCAGCCCCTCCCACTCGCTGTCGGAGCCATTCCAGGTGGCAACAGCAATGTGCAGGCCTTTGCTGAACCAAATAGTGTCTCCTGTGTGTTAGTTTGGCTGCCCAGAATGACTCTGACAGCAGGTAGGAGTGGCCGTTTACATGGCGTGTTGCAGCACCTGCAGTACTTACCAAACAGCGTCTCCTGCGTGTTGCTACCCGGAATGGTTGTGACGGCAAGTGAGAGGGGCCATTTCCATGGTGCATTGCAGCACCTGCAGAATTTACCAAGCTGCCTTCCCCCGTAGTTACACCACTGTCAAGAACATTCACACACTCTGTCCCTGGGGAGTGGAAAACTGAATATTTGGAAGTATTTTACAATCAGATTTGAAATGGACATGTTGAAATCTGATTCAGCCCTAATATGGATGTGTATTGCTCTTTACTTAGCACACATACCAAGTAGCCTATTTCATGGTTTTACTGCTGCTATCTTTAAATGGATCAGCATAGGGGAAGACTGGGCTTTACGTTACAAGAGACCGTACCTTTCCTGGATTTCTGCAATGAATACTGCAGCCAAAACACAACAACAAAGTAGCCCACAATCAGAAGGTCACACCCCTGAAAATAAAGCACAGGACAAAGGCTTTGGGGCATTAAGAAGTCTTAATTAACTTCATCAAGCAAACCTGCAGCAGGGAAATAAAACTTAACTCCCTGATGTGCTGTTGTTCGAATGAGGACCTTGAGTTGGAAACGCAGAAGGAATTCACTCCACCTCCTAGTAAGGCATATTTGAGCATTCTCATGGAACCCTCTGAATCGGCTCTGATACTTCAGATTTTTCAGTGTTATTATCAAATCACCATGGAAAAAGAGAGCAGAATGTTTCAACCGATCACATGATTGTTTTGGGCCAGTCACAAGCCAGGATTTTGTTATGTACATTATGTAAACAAGAATAAAGGAAGTGGAAACTGTCTGAGTCTCTCTGGGTTTGTTGCTCTCCTCTGGCCCAACAAAAAGTTCTTTGTTTTGTGGATCAGTTTCTTTGTGTCAGGCCTTGGTCAGGTGCCAAAGCAGGCTGCAATTGGGAATTCTGATTCCAATAGGATAAAAGAGGCCATTGATAGCAGAGGTAAAGGCAATCTAGCATCCCCATCAAGATCAGGCAGGTGAGGATCAAAAAGCCAGAGGAACAAGACATGGTTGAGAATGGGCTGTTGGCTAGGATGGGATGTTCTTGGGATAAGTTACACAGAGGAAACAAGCTTGGAACAATCTTTACTCACCTGGACTTAAAGGTTGCAGTACCGGCTCCAGCCATTACAAGGGGTGGCACTGCAGGGCAACAAAGATCATGCTTCTTCACCCTGAGAGCAGCCTTGTTGGCTTAGGATGGCTGGACTCTGCTCCAGTTCAGGAACATGGTGTCTTACATTTGGTGTAAACCAGGAATTTCCAAACTGGCTTCTGGCGAAACCTGGAGTTCCTTGGAAACTTATTGGGCTCCTCAATGAGATGCTCAGGAATGACAGACTTGTGTCTTTGAAAGACACCTGATCTTCCCCTGCATTGTATAGCTGTAAGGGTGTGGCAAGGCACATGATGCAAAAGCTCAGTAGTTCTAGGTCTGGTCAGTGCCTGAATAGGAACCTGCCTAGGAACTCCCATATGTGCCGCTGTTGCGACAAGACGTCTGTGTGTCCTGCATCTCAGCCACACACAAAGAAAGTCTAGAGCATGCTATGGACCCAGATCTGGGTTTTGTTGTGTCCCAGCCTGAGCCCTGGGCGTAGGAATGCTGCAACCAGATGCAGAATTGATAGTTCCACTTCAGGCTTTTCCTTGTGCCAGCCAGCCAGGCTTTTCCTTGTGGCCTAACTGTGCCGGCCTAACTCCAGGTTAGGATTGCTCCTTTAGGGTTTCTTTTGAACTGAGTTTTAAAACAAAGTGATTACAAACAACCAGGAGGCAGATATTTCCATGCAATCAAGTAGATTTATTGAACAGAAAGTGTGAACTGAGAACATTCGCCATCTCAAAAAACACATTTGCAGAGAAATGCATTGCCTTCTTTTACGCGTTTACTAGGAAAGACTTGAAGGGCATCAAATGCAGGAAGGATATGTGGCGTCAGGGAACCTGGTCTTCACTTGTACTCCAGATCCTCAGCCCTAGGGCTATTTTTAACCAGAGTGCTTTTCTCTATAGAAGACATCTTTTGCAGGATGTTCTTCATAGAGAAATCAAAAAGGCTAGGGCAGAATCGGTTGTTAATACAAATTTCCTGAGGAAAAATACACACGGATTTCCAGAATTACATGGACAACCATTTCTATGCTGTATCAGATGCAGGTACAGGAGATACATCTTCTTGTCTTTTGTGCTCCCTGGGGCATCTGGAGGGCCACTGTGAGATGCAGGAAGCTGGACTAGACGGGCCTTGGGGCCTTGAACTAGATGGACCTTAGCCTGGTCCCTCAGGGCTCTTCTTGTGTCTTTATGTTCTTCTCATCCTGGAGAGTGAGTGGTGTCCCATCTAGCCAACCTTTTGACGATGCAAGATAAGAATCCAAACGTGCAGTGGAACTCATCTGTTCTCCTGAAGAAAGCTCCCTTGAGGTATTTTATTATAGCATTCATTGCACACAAGTGGTAGTCATTGGATGGGAGGAACATAGAGGAACTTGATCATGGTGTACGCTTGTTGTTGTTGTTATTGTTGTTCAGTCGTTAAGTCATGTCCGACTCTTCGCGATCCCATGGACCACAGCTCACCAGGCCTCCCTGTCCTCCACTAGCTTCCGGAGTTCGCCCAATTTCATGTCCATCACTTCGGTGACACTCTCTAACCATCTCATCCTCTGCCTCCCCCTTCTCCTTTTGCCTTCCATCTTCCTCAGCATGAGGGTCTTTTCTAAAGAGTCCTCTCTTCTCATCAGGTGGCCAAAGTATTTGAGCTTCAGCTTCAGGATTTGTCCTTCCAGGGAGCAATCAGGCTTTCTGTAGGATTGACTGATTGGATCTCCTTGCAGTCCAGGGGACTCTCAAGAGTCTTCTCCAACACCATAATTCAAAAGCATCTATTCTTCGGTGATCTGCCTTCCTTATGGTCCAGCTCTCACAGCCATACATGACTAATGGTGTACAGTGCATTGTCCAAATCTACTGGTAGCATAGAAATTATGTTATTGCTATTGCTATTCTAACAGCCCAATCCTACGGCTTTCCCCGCCACAGCATGCAGCCACGCCAGAATAGGCTGTGCTTCATGCTGTGGTGTGAGGGACCAACTGGGAGGCTTGAGAGAGGAAAGGGGAAATATTTCCCTTTAACCCACCCCTTCTAAAGCGTCCTGGTCACCGCTAGCACTCCTTGGACCTGTGCCAGCTCTTTAGCTGGTACAAGTCTGAAAAGAGAAAGTGTGTGGCTATGCGCACTTCTGGATTGCCTTTTGCGACTGCTGGAAAGTGTGTTCCATTGCTGGAACGCTGGTCCCAGGAGCTGCCCACAGGACTGGGCCATATAAGTACTATTCTATCTACACTGAGAAAGTGCTAACTGTGCGACTGGGGTTTTCTCAAAGGGACTCACAATCTAAAAAAAAAAGATTCAAAATAGGAAACCTTGTGCTGGCACCAGTGACAGCATTAGGCTGGTGGGGTCTCTGGGGTAAAAACTGCACTAGGACTCCCACAGAATGAATGAATGAATGAATGAATGAATGAATGAATGAGAGCACAATCCTAACCTGGAGTTAGGTCGGCACAGTTAGGCCAGCAAATTTTGGCTGCACCAGGGCCTCCGTAAAGTGCATTTGGACCCCTCTTGGAGTCAGGAAGGATGGTGCACATCTGTGTGTTGGCCTCTCTGATTCCAAGAGTGGTCCAAATATACTTTACACTGTCCCAGGTGCCAGTCAGCCAAACTTTCACAATGTCCACAATGCCAAACTTTGCTGGCCTAACTGTGCCAGCCTAACTCCAGGTTAGCATTGCGCTCTAAATGAATGAATGAATGAATGAATGAATGAATGAATGAATATTTATCAATTTTCAAAAAGCAGTTTACAGGCAAGATAATATAATAATTAAATGGCTCCCTGTCCCCAAAGGGCTCACAATCTTAAAAAAAATGTATCCTTGGATCACTCCCTAATGGTAATTTGGGCACCAACTTTTGCTGGTACCAAAGATGCAGGGGTCTACCTAGCCAGGCAGGTCTTCTGATGCGCATAAGCCTTCAGTCAGTGCCTGCCATCGTGACTCCCAATGCCCCCCCCTCGAGACAATAGAAGGGGAAACCATGAAGGAAAACAGGGGAAGAATATGTGATTATTCATGCACACGTACTTAGACTTAGTTACAGGATCATTTCAGCAGTAGGGGGTAGGACCATCGGAGGCAAAGGAAAGTGGAGGCAAAGGAAAACAGGGGAAGAATATTTGGAATATTTGGGCTGAATATATGACGGCCCAATCCTATTGCGGATTGTCACAAAATGGCTGCCGATGGAGCACACAGCCATTTAAGGAGCGCTGCCATGTGAGGTGGCAGTGCTCTAGGGCCGTTTCCAAAGCTGCCTACCCCTGCCAGAGCAGGAAAGGCAGCAGTGGGGTGAGGAGGGGTAAAATGGGGCAGGGAGAGGAGAAATGAGGTAGGAAGGGACGGGGCAAGTAAGCTGCAGGAGGGGTGGATCCAGCACCATCGGCATGTGCCAGATCCTATCCCTTCCTCTTCTCAGATTTGCTCTAGCAAAATCTGAGGAGACCCATTGCAGGTCAGGCTTGCGCAGGAGTAAAGGGATTTCAATCACCTTTCTCTGCTGAAACTTCTCAATCCACGACCACCACCACCCTATTGGATACAGCATGCTCATTTGTGGTGCAGCTGCGCCAGCGACAGCAGAGGAGAGTCGGATTGGGCTCTTTACTTGGTTACAGGATCATATGAGGAGACGGGGTTAAGCCAAGGGCTCAGAGGAAAGGGGACACTTGAGAAGGGATTTCAAGGAGGAGAGAACTGGAGAAGGAAAGTAAGGAAGGGCACTGGTGTAGCACATGGTACTGGGAGTGAGTCCAGCTGGCCTCACTTCAAGCGGCACAGCATTGCTTGCCACTGGCTGCGGGACTGGCGGGCAGTAGGACCCACCCTGCACCTTGGCAGCAGTCAGTTGCTTGGATCTCTGCCGCCCGCTTTCTCAGAGGTGAGCGGCAGAGCTCCGACAGGCCGCTCCAAGGTTGGAGGGGTGTGTTTGGCTTTCCGTATTACCCGGAGCGCAATCCCAACCTGGAGTTAGGCCGGCATAGTTAGACCAGCAAAGCTAGGCCGGCACAAGAGCCACTGCAAAGTATGTTTGGACTGCTCTCTGAGTCAGAGAGGCCAGCCCACAGACGTGCGCCACCCTCCCTGACTCCAAGAGTGGTCCAAACACGCTTTATTGTGTCCCTTGTGCCAGCCAAACTTTACTGGCCTAACTGTGCCGGCCTAACTCCAGGTTAGGATCGCGCTCTGAATCTAGCTGCCGACACCACGCAGGTGGGTAGATTTCGGTTCTGTCATTGGGATGCCCAGTATACCTGGGCTCCAAAGACTATTACATCTATTCCCCTGCCCTCTTTCGGCCCCATTCTGCCTGCCGCCATGCCCCCCACTCCATTTTGCCCCTCCCACTTTGAGAAGAAACTTTATACCTCTGATAAAATTCCTCTCAGAGGCTCTGCCACAGCCGGTCTCGGAGTGGTCTGTCAGAATTCTGCCCCCCACTTCTGAGGAAACAGATGGCAGAGCTCTGAGGCACTGTGCAAATGGAAATAACTGCAGTGATGTCATTATGTCACTGCAATTATTTCCGTGTTGGGTTGGGCGGGGGCGGCAGTTCGGGTGAGTCCCGGGGCAGCACAGAGCCACACTATACCACTGGGAAAGGGAATATAAATATAGTTATTCTGCAAGATGGTTTGGCAAAAATATAGCACAGGTCACAGAGTGATCATGCAGCCAGTAAAGGAGCATGTTAAACAATTGCAGGTAAAAAACCATTAATACTAAGATCAAATGTCAAAGGTGCTGAGCAACCAAAAAACGTACAGATCTCATTTAGAAAAGAAAATACTCAGCACATTTGCTATCCAATATGCATTAGATTAGCTGGGAATCCATAGGATTTTCAATTCCAGATTGATCATGTACGAGAAGAATCCATTCCTTGATGGTTTAGCATGGAGAATAACAGGGGTTGCAAGATGGAATACTGCAGACTGGGATGATGGGTCCACCTGAGATGGCACAGGATGGAATACTGGGACAGAAGCCACTGCTAATTGGATAGGTGGGCCCGCATGGGATGGTGCATGACGGGATGCAGGAAGACGGACCACTTATAATTGGATAGCTGGGTCCACATGGGATGGTGCATGATGGACTGCAGGAAT
>JAJKFI010000025.1:3496362-3507023 GCA_029204185.1 Lerista edwardsae | reverse complement strand
GGGCTGATTGGTCCACATGGGATGGAGCATGATGGGATGCAGGAAGACTGGCTGCTGCTAAATGGACTGATGGGTCCACATGGGGTACAGCATGATGGGATGCAGGAAGACTGGATGCTGCCTAATGGACTGATGGGTCCACATGTGATGGAGCACGATGGGTTGCAGGAAGACTGGTCATGGCTAATTAACTCGATGGGTACACGGGCATAGTTGGATGGCTCACTATTACAAGGCACCATGATGGAGATGGAGCAGATTGGTCTGAAACAAGACACGTGGAGGAAGAGTGAATATATTTGTACATGTGAAAAGAATTCTTAAAATAAGCACCTAGTTGCAATCCTCACCTGGAGTTAGGCCAGCACAGTTAGGCCAGCAAAGTTTGATCAGCATAAGCGCTACCGTAAAGTATGTTTGGACCACTCCTGGAGTGAGAGAGGCCAGCACACAGACATGCGCCATCCTTCCTGACTCCAAGAGTGGTCCAACGCACATTACGGTGGCCCCTGTGCCAGCCAAACTTTGCTGGCCTAACGCCAGGTGAGGATGGCACCCTAATGCTTCAATCCTATCCACACGTACCTGGGAGTAAGCTCCATCAGCTATAATGAGACTTAGAGTGCAATCCTATCATGGATGTTGGGCCAACACAATGTACTTAAGAACATAAGAACATAAGAAGAGCCCTGCTGGATCAGGCCAAAGGCCCATCTAGTCCAGCTTCCTGCATCTCACAGCGGCCCACCAGGTGCCTTGTGTGGGCCTACCGGATACTTGTGTGGGCCCAACATCACTAGTGCTGATGCGGAGGCACCGCCCTCATCCAAGCCTCCCTCCCCAGGCCACACAGCTCCAATTCAGGCTGCGTGCGGCTTTCTCAGCTTTGCGCCTATGAAGCCTATATAGCAGGCACTGATCCAAGGAACCCATAGGGGAGGCTGGAGCCTCCCCTGGGGCAGGGTGTGAATGTGCCCTTGCCCCCGGAGGCTCCTGAACGTTCCAAACCTACACTGGATAGAGTGTAGCCCCGCCGGCCTCACTGTTCCAGCGCAGTTTAGGATTGCGCTCTGAGACAATAATCGGCATCGTTGCTTGTGGCAATTTGGACTTTGGAAATTGGGACAGTTCTTAAATAATTGGGGAGGAAGTTCCACAATTGCGGTGCCACCACTGAGAAGGTACTGTTTCTTGCTGCAGCCCTCAGCCTCCAATAAGGGTGGCTGCTGACAAGAAGGCCTTCTCGGATTATCTTGGGGGTGGGCCAGACCAGCGATGGGATCTACAAATGATCCGGGGGAACGCTGGGCGGGACTTATGCAGGGCTTCCACGTGATTGGCTGCCCGTCCGTAGCGTTCTGCAGCTGTCCTGGCCTGGGGGGGCTGCCCCCGGTTAGCGCACCCCCCCGCTGCTCGCCCAGGCACCCGGCGCGACCCTCACCTGTCCCCCGCGGCGAGCAGGAGCCCCTCCGAGGCCAGGGCAGCCGCGGAACGCTACGGACGGGCTGCCACTCAAGTGAAAGTCCCACCTAAGTCCCGCCCAGCGTTCCCCCGGAGCATTTGTAGATCCCGTCGCTGGCCAGACTATATGGTTTTCCCAATCCCCAACTCATCCAACTGTCCCAGAAGTACACCATGGTCAATGCTGTTGACTCTGAGAGTTCCAGCAGGACCAACAGAGAAATACTCCCCCATTTAGGGCGCAATGCGCAAGCTAGGCCGGCACAGTTAGACCAGCGAAGTTTGGCCAGTACAAGGGACAACGTAAAGTATGTTTGGACCACGGAGTCAGAGAGGCCAGCACACAGGTGTGCACCATCCTCCCTGACTCCAAGAGTGGTCCAAACATACTTTATGGTGTCTCTTGTGCCAGCTAAACTTTGCTGGCCTTTGCTTTGCTGGTCTAACTCCAAGTTAGGATTGCGCTCTCAGTTCTCGGTACAGGTCATCCACTGAGGGGATCTCCATCCTGCAATCAGGTCTGCAGCTGGATTGGGAGAGATATACCGTATTTCCCCAAGTATAAGGCGCACCAAAGTATAAGACGCACCTTAATTTTGGGGCCAGAAATTTGAAAAATACATTTTTGGGGCCGGCTGCTCTTTAAGGCAATCAGTAGCACGGAGAATGCAGCGCTGCGTTCTCCGTGCTTCCGATTGCCTTAAGAGCCGCTGGTCTCCCGCCGGCTCTTGGCTCTTAAGGCAAGTGGGAGCACAAAGAATGCAGCGCTGCATTGCCCGTGCTCCCGCTTGCCTTAAAGAGCCGGCGGGAGCGCTGCTCTCCCTTCTCCCCGCTCCCGCTGGCTCTTTAAGGCAAGCAGGAGCACGGAGAACGCAGCGTTGCCTGGCACACCCCTTGAATAAGACGCACCCAATATTTAGCCCCCGGTTTTGGGGGGGAAAGGTGTGTCTTATACTTGGGGAAATATGGTAATCTATTTCATCTAGGACACTCTGGAGCTGAAATGCAATTATTCATTCCTTCACCTTGCCCAGGGGAAGGGGAGGTTTGGTACTCAAATTATCTAGCACAGTGAAACCGAGACAGAGCTTTTTTCAGGAGGGCACAAGTGGCATAGGTAAAAACCCCTCGTCCAAGGATGAATTAACTGCCCTCTCCACCCACTCAGCCAAACCTCCCCTGGCCAGTCTTACAAGCTTTGCTACACTTGGGTCAAGCAGGGATGCAGGTGACCTCACACTTCGGAGGGTCCTGTCCACATCCTTGGGTCATATAAGCTTTAAAAAAATTCCAGATAAAGTGAACAGATACCCAGGAGACAACAACAGACTCTGTCACTGTAGAGCCCATGATGGATGCAAGCAATGGATGCAAGCTGTGTCCCCCCCTTCTCATACCCCTCAGGGGCCAGATTGAATAGGCCCTTGCTCTGCTAAACAGGTATCCCCAGACTCAATGGTGGCAAAGAAAAAAGCCTTCTTCGCTGCCATCACTACCCCAGAGAAGGCTCTGATATGAGCCCTTACCTGCATTTGTTGGACTCGCTGTGAGTTTTCCTCCACTATCACTCCAGATAACTGCCCTGTCCTTTCATTGCCTGCAGTTCCTCAGTTAATCAAGGATCCCCCCAGCTCTATAGCATGGTACAGGTCGCTCACTAGCAATCTGACCAGCAGGCTGCAGCCTAGCCATCTCCTCATGCCAGAGGTCAACCAGGTCTGCTGAAGAGTCATCAGTTCTGTCAACAGGAAAATTACCTAGAGCCCACAAGATTTCATACAACTTAGTCCTCCACCTCTGCAGAGCCATGATAAGCCCCACCGATTATATTTATGAGGTTATTCCTTCCTTCCATTTAAGAACATAAGAAGAGCCCTGCTGGATCAGGCCAAAGGCCCATCTAGTCCGGCTTCCTGTATCTCACAGCGGCCCACCAGGTGCCCCAGGGAGGCATGAGACAACAAGATGCTTGCATCCGGTACTCTGAAGTAGCCTACTACTAATATAAGGAGGTTGCACAATCTATCATTGCCTATGACCTATATTTCCCTCCCTCACCATCCAGTGGGCCAACCACCTCTCTAGCAGGTTTCCTGCTTCTAACATATTTGAAGAAGCTTTTATTTGAAGAAGCTTTGAAGAAGAAGCCATTTGAAGAAGCTTTTATTATTCCCCTTTATCTTGCTAGCCATGCATTCCTCACACTCTTTCTTGGCCTTCCGTATCACCTTCTTACTTGTCTTTTGCCAGAGTTTATGTTGTTTGTTATTCTCCTCGCTGGGGCAAGACTTCCATTTACGGAAAGAAGCTTCCTTGCTCTTTACAGCTTCTCTAACTTTGTTCGTCAGCCATGCAGGCATCCTCCTGGACCTTGTCGAGCCCTTCTTTCTTTGTGGTATACACTTCCGCCGAGCCTCTGCTACTGTTATTTTAAACAGCCTCCACGTAGCCTGGAGAGACTGGACTCTTTTTACCTTCCCTTTCAATTTCTTTCTAACTAGCCTCCTCATCTGAGGGAAATCTGCCCTTCGAAAGTCAAGGGTTCTTGTGTCAGATTTGCTCTGTACTCTTTCCTGGACATGCATGGCAAAACCAATTGCAGCATGGTCACTGTTCCCCAATGGATCAAACACTTACATCCCTAACTAGGTCCCAAGTACCACACAATATTAAATCTAGAGTCACCTGTCCTCTGGTGGGCTCCATGACTAGCTGCTCTAAGGCACAGTCATTTAGCACGTCAAGGAATCCGGTCTCTCTTTCTTGACCAGATCACCAGTTGATCCAGTCGATATGAGGATAATTGAAGTTCCCCATGATTACAATCCTGTCTCTCTTGGTCAACGCCCTGATTTGTTTCCTCATTTCAAGGTCACCTTCAAGTTTTTGATCCGGAGGACGATAGCACACTCCCACTATTACATCGCTCTTATGGCCTGGTAGTTTAACCCACAGTGACTCTATGGTGGAGTCCGGCCCACCTTCAGTTTCTACTCTGCTGGATTCTATCCTTTCTTTGATATAGATGGCCACCCCACCGCCAACACGCCCTTCCCTGTCCCTCCTATAGAGTTTATAGCCTGGGATTGCAGTATCCCACTAGTTCTCTGCTTTCCACCAGGTTTCCATTATGCCTACTATATCAATGTTTTCCCTAGCCACCAAACATTCCAGTTCTCCCATCTTTGCTCGGAGACTTCGGGCATTTGCATAATAACACCTATATACGGGGTTCCCTAAGGAGGGACTCTTTTTTGATCCCTTTTCCCCACCTCTCTTTCTATTGGACAAACTATCACTTACACTCACGTTTGAAGTTCTATTTCCTACTCCTCCATTACTCTGTGGTACTCCTCCACCCTCCTCTTCCCGTAGGGATGAGGAGTTCCGAACCGGACGCCACTCGGCTCCTTTCGGCTTTCCCCCAGGGATCAGTTTAAAAGCTGCTCTGCCACCTTTTTAATATTAAGCGCCAGCAGCCTGGTTCCATTTTGGTTCAAGTGAAGCCCGTCCCTCTTGTACAGGCCTGGCTTGTCCCAGAATGTCCCCCAGTGCCTAACGAATCTAAACCCCTCCTCCCGACACCACCGTCTCATCCACGCATTGAGACCCCTGAGCTCTGCCTGTCTAGCCGGCCCTGTGCGTGGAACGGATAGCACTTCTGAGAATGCTACCTTGGGAGTCCTGGCCTTCAGCGTCCTGCCTAGCAACCGAAATTTGGCTTCCAGGACCTCCCGGCTACATTTCCCCATGTCATTGGTGCCAACATGCACCATGACTGCTACCTCCTCCCCAGCACTCCTTACCAGCCTATCTAGACGAGCCATGATGTCTGCAACCTTCGCACCAGGCAGGCAAGGCACCATGCAGTCCTCACATCAATCGCAGACCCCCCTCTCTATATTCCTAACTATAGAATCATCCACTACAAGGAGACCACAACCCCCTTCCCGCCGAGGAGCATCCTTAGTGCGACTGGATGTGGGCTCATCACTGGAAGAAGGGGTCCCCGCTGGAGGAGTGATTCCCTCTGTTCCAGGCTGACGTCCTCCAGCCCAGAGACTCCTTTCCCCAGCAGCTGAGGAGCTGCCCATCTGAGGGTGGGACGAAGCCTGCAAGTCTCCGGATGTCTCACCATGGACCCTTGCTGCCTGCCTCTGCTTCTCCAGGTCCACAACCAAGACCTCTAGGGAGCAGACTCGTTCCCTGAGTGCCTGGAGCTCCTTGCACCGAGGACACACCCACGACTTATGCCCCAGAGGCATATAGTCATACATGTGACACTGTGCAAAACACTGGATAGCCCCCGCCCAACTGCTGGCTGGCTGCCTCCATCTCCTTTAGTCTCCTTTAATCCATTTCCTTTAATCTGGTGATATTAAATGGGAACTCAATTTTAATCATCCTTAGTTTGTCCATTTTTCAACTACCTTTGTCATCTTGACAAGCAGGCACCCTGAACATTAGAAAATAAGAACTGAATCAGGCCAAAAGCCCATCTAGTCCAGCTTCCTGTATCTCACAGTGGCCCACCAGTTGTCTCTGGGAGCACACATGTCAATAAGATTCCTGCATTCTGTTGCCACTCCCTTCTATTTGGCATTCTGAGGCAAATTTCTGAGGTAAATAATAACGTGCAACCCGATCTGGGCCTTAAGAACATAAGAAGAGTCCTGCTGGATCAGGCCAAAGTCCCATCTAGGCCAGCTTCCTGTATCTCACAGTGGACCACCAGATGCCTCAGAGAGCAGACAGGACAACAAGATGCCTGCATCCTGTTACCACTGCCTAGCAGCTGGCATTCTGAGGTAAATTTCTGAGGTAAACTTCTGAAGAAAATAAAACAAAATTTGCTATCCTAAAAACATAAGAGCCTCACTGGATCAGGCCAAGGGTCCATTTAGTCCAGCTTCCTGTATCTCACAGTGGCACAACAGATGCCTCAGAAAGCACACAAGATGCCTGCATCCTGTTGCTACTCCCTTATTGTTTATGTATAAACGTATACATTGTTAATGACTTTACACTATCCCCACCTCCCCCCCCCCCCAATATCTCATTGGTTCATGGACCAGTTGGTGTTGATCATTTGCAGAAAAATAACCATTACATAAAGGTCCATTTTCAAATAGCATTCCTAACTTTACTCTGTTTGTGAAATGACACCTTGCATTTACTAGATGCAACCAATACTGAGTTAAATTCAACTTACCAAGACAGCTGAAGGAGGGAAAATAAGCTTTTGGTAGCAACGGGCAACGTGAGGGCCTTTATACAGATTCTCCAAGAGCCTGAAGGGTGTGAGACATTTCTGGCCCATGGAGTCTAACAATTTACTGCATGCATCATAAATTCCATCACAAGCTTTATGAGTTGTATGATCATCCTATCCCTAATTCGAAGTAGTTGGAAACACACTTCACACCCTGCTTTTCCCTTTCATTTTAGATGATTACATGCCTAGGTAGGATGTTACATGTCATTTCATTGAAACCAGAACATTAATTTAAAGTCGCATCACATTTTGGCTATATTCTTCAGTGTCATTTGAACACCGTATTTCACAGTCGTTCTGTCGTGTACTGTAGGTCCAGTTTGGTGAGTCTTCCATACAATGACATCGAGCTATGTCATGTAATCATGGATGCTCCAGGGACACAGGCACACGAGTATATGCTCAGAGTCACATGGATGATCTTTGGACTTTGGACCACTGGTCAAACCCTTAAGACTGACACCAAGAAAGGGAAGGGGGTAGCAAGAGGTTCCATGTTCAAAATGCTGCACAAGAAAGAGTTATTGAGGGGAATTAATACAATTGACAGTGGTGAGGGGAAATAACACAAGAACTAAAATGATTAATAATAACTATATAACTCAGTGGTTCCCAGTCTGTGGGTCGGGGCCCACCAGTGGGTCACAAGCTGATTTCAGGTGGGTCATGAAGTACCTGGAGCAGCCATATTGAAAATGTGGGAAGATGGGATGCTGGAAAGGGGGAGGGCTGTGTGGTTGCTTTGCTTGTGTCAAGGTTGTAAATAGGCTTTTTTTCTTTAGGTTGTAAACAGGCATTTTGCTATTGGAAAATGGCTGAGAAATAACTCAACTTATTGCTGCATTCTCTGGTGTCACAACTATGGCACTTCTAGGTTAATGACATCACTTCTGGTGGGTCCTGGACAGATTGTCATTCTAAAAAGTGGGTCCTGTTGCTATAAAGTTTGAGAAGCATTGATACAATGCGTGCCACAGTTGGATAATTCTGGTAGCAGAAGAATTAAACAGGCCAACTGGTCTGATTGACAGCCTGCCTCAGGAATCCTGAGAGAAGCTGGCAGGGCATTAAATGGGAAAGGGGAAATGAAACCTATTGTAGCGCCACTGCACCAATGCTAGGAGCTTTTTGACAACCAGCACCGGTAGGAAGGCCTCCCTGCCATCTCTGAAGCCTGAGCTACAGCCACCAGAGCAGGCAAGAGCTGCTCCGTGAACCACAGAGGTGGGCAAGGGGAGGGTGAAATGGGGCGGAGGATGGAATGGGGTATGGATCAGGTCCAGGAGGGGGCAGGGCAGCAGCGTTATTCACCTGGTACGCTGGGCGGGACTTACCTTTGAGCGGCAGTCCGCCCGTTGTGTCACGCCGCGTTCCGCCGCGTTCCCGCCCGCCGTACCGGGTGAATGACGCCGCTGGGGCAGGGGCAGGTACAGTGGCTTCCGCCATATCCTAACCCCCATCCCAGGTCTGAAAGCCCTACACGGGGTTTCTCAGACGTGCCAGAGATTTTGCTGGTCTGAGTATCCCCATTGGGCAGGTTGGGGCTCAACATGGGGTAAGGGAATAAACTTTGAGGAGCCCACGCAATTCCAACGCTAAATACTGCATGGGCCCCTGCGCCAGGGCTAGGTAGGATTGGGCTGCCCGCATACATGCAAAGCAAATTTCCTCCCAGGAGCAAAGGTGGCTCCTTGTTCCTCAAACAAGGAAAACAGGAAAAGAGGGGGACTTATGGTAGTTGTTTAGGTAATGGGGAGGATCCTGGGGAGACACCTTAGGTTGGGCTGTTATTATCCAGAAGGGATAAAGTGCAGGGGATAAACAGGCGTATTGGGGAACCGAGGCGCTGTCCCTCCCAGGTTCAGCACTAATGACAGGTGCCCTAGGAACTGTGAAGTGCAGGCTACCACACTCTCGGCAAACCTGAGGCAAATCTCCCAGCCCTGTTGTACCGAACAAGGCAACTGGATCATAAGGGAAAATTTGAAGGTTATTTATTGAAGGGCATCCGGCCTAGGTGCCTTTAAAAAGGGATTGGACAGATTTCTGGAGGAAAAGTCAATTGTGGGCTATAAGCCATGATGGATTGTGCAACCTCCTTACGTTAGTAGTGCTACTTCAGAAAGCCAAGTGCAAGGGAGTGGCAACAGGATGCAGGCATCTTGATGTCTCGTGTGCTTCCTGAGGCATCTGGTGGGCCACTGTGAGATACAGGAAGATGGACTAGATGGGCCTTTGGTCTGATCCATTGGGGCTCTTCTGAAGATAGCAAATTCTGTTTTACTGACTTCATGTTTACCTCAGAAAGCCAGAAACAAGGGAGTGGCAACAGGATGCAGGCACCTTGCTGTCTTGTGTGCTCCTGGCCTAAGGCATCTGATGGGCCATTGTGAGATACAGGAAGCTGGACCTGGACTAGATGGGCCTTTGGCTTGATCCAGCAGGGCTCTTCTTACGTTCTTATTTTATGTATTTTTATATCACCCTTCCTCCAAGGAGCTCAGGGTGGTTCCTTCCTCTCCTTTTGTCCTCACAACCCTGTGAGGTAAGTGATGCTGAGAGAGGCCCAAAGCAATTCAGGGCACAATCTTAAATTGAGTTAGGCCGGCATAAGCTAAACCAGCAAAGTTTGGCCAGCACAAGGGCTACCACGAAGTATGTTTGGATCACTCTCGGACCCACCCCTTCCAACATTTTTCTTCAAACCAGATTTTACTACGTTTTGACAGTTTTAACTTGGCATGAGCAAGACTGAAATGAAATGAAAACACTTAACAGAATGGGATAATTTCCTTAGTTTGAGTAGTGCTATTACGTTTCCTCTCTTCTACCTCAGCAAAGTGTTCCTTAGCTGCTGCTTCCTCTAATAACGAACAGCCATCCAAGGCCTGGCTTTCACCTTCTTCCTCACTACTATGTGATGAAACAAAGCCCAGGTGAAATACACGTCCCTGGTTTTGTTTGTTTTTCTCCACCCTTTTTTTCCTTTCTGCGCTCCAGACTTATATTTGTATCCTGTGCTGCTAATTCCACCTTCAAAAAGTGCCTAAACACAAGTAGACCTGATCCAAAGCCATGGGTTCTACACACACTAAACCAGAAGGTGGGTGGGCCTAGGAATTCTGTAGCAGAACTGAGTGGGGCCTAGTAGTTCTGGTCTGAAGGTATATGTTGCACTTTCTCATGTTTTTTGTTGTACTAATTTATTGGGTTACCACTGGCACCCGGGGCAGTAATGTCATGGGTTCTCCTCAGAGGAGGGGGCATTCATTATGGTGGCTTTGCACCCCCATTCCTCTCATAAAAACATAAGAAGAGCCCTGCTGGATCAGGCCAAGGCCCATCTAGTCCAGCTTCCTGTATCTCACAGTGGCCCATCAGATATCTCAGGGAGCACATGAGATAACAAGATGCCTGCATCCTGTTGCCACTCCCTTGTATCTGACATGATGAGGTAAATTTCTGAGGTAAACTTCTGAGGTAAATATGAGGTAAATAAAACATAATTTCCTATCTTAAGAACCTAAGAAGAGCCCCGCCGGATCAGGCCAAAGGCCCAACTAGTCCAGCTTCCTGTATCTCACAATGGCCCACCAGATGCCTCAGGGAGCACACAAGACAACAAGATGCCTGCATCCTGTTGCCACTCCCTTGCACCTGGCATTCTGAAGTAGCCTACTACAACATAAGGAGGCTGCACAACCTATCATAGCCTATAGCCCACAATAGACTTTTCCTCCAGAAATCTGTCCAATCCCCTTTTAAAGGTCCCTAGGTCAGATGCCATCACCACCTCCTGTGGCAAAGAGTTCCACAGCTTAATTACCCGCTGGGTAAAAAAGTATTTCCTCCACATAAGTCTCCACAGGAGAAGGAACTGTTGCAGTTTCACATCTCACAGTCCAGAACTGGTTGAAACTGGCAT
>JAJKFI010000025.1:3469463-3496352 GCA_029204185.1 Lerista edwardsae | reverse complement strand
TCTCCAAGCCCCCAACTCTGCTATTATTTACACAAATACACAACAGGAACAGGGTACTTCCTCTGTAACTACAGTGGCCCAAGGAATGGTCATGGGGGGGGCCCTCAGGCAGTTGTGGGCGCAGCCAAAGGCCGCCCAGGAACAAAGTCTGCTCCATCCACTGTTTCCCTGCCCCTGTGCGCCACTCCACTCCGCCTCACACCTGTTCAGGCTCCATTTTGGAGCTGTACGATGGCAAGGGCAGGCAGGAGGGCCAAAAAACGCTTGCTTCTCCAAGAGGCGAGCTGCCTCATTGCCACTCTCCTTCTGCCCCAGGAGTACCGCACCTGGGACTTTTGCCCCCCCCCCACAATGGTAGATCCATGACTGCCCTCAGGATCCACCCTAGTTACACCTCTGCGACGCACATACACACACGTTTTGACTTATCAAAACTGTTTTCACGTCCTTCAATCAACAGTATTCATATACCGCTTTTCAACACAAAGTTCACAAAGCAGTTTATAGGCAAATAATAATGAAGTATTCCTGAAACATTCCTCCTGCTGAAAAGGAACTTCCTCAAACTCTATTTTAGGAAAACATTGCTAGCAACTTCATCTGTTGCTTGGGAAGATGGGAAGGGCAGACCAGAAAAGAACAGTCAATCTCTGTTAAAGTGTTGAGTGGCTGCACCTTTAGTATCTATGCCGTCGGAGAGAATTAATTGGGATAATGTGGTGTTTGGGGGTAAAGCTTGAACCTAAGGCTATCTGTGACCTTGAAGCAGAATGCGTGCTGTTTGCCACATATTAGTGGCTGCTAATGATTGGTATGGTAGACTTTCATCTGCAGAAGTTGAGTCCTTTTCCACCTACCTCTTTAAATTGCACACGACCTATTTCTAATATTAAAGAAAAGAACAGTGCTGACATTTAACACACGAGGCTCCAATCCTAGGCACACTTTCTTTAGAGTAAGCCCCATTGATGACAGTGGGACTTACTTCTGAGTAGACAAGCATAGGCTTGTGATCAAGCAGTTTTTAGAGGAGGAAGGTTGAAGAAATTCTGACAGAAATGAAAAGGCTTTTGATAAGTCAAGTTGTGGGGATGGCAGCCCTTTGAGTTCTGAGGTGCTAATTTCCACATGACAATGAGAAAAAAATGTCAGAATTTCAGAAGGGATTTACTTGCCATCTTAAGAACGTTCACTAATCAAATGTAAATTTTGTTGTAATTTCTCTCAGAATTTCCACACGTTTTGCCTTAGTGAAGCCCAATTCAATCCAGATTCAATCCAGGTGCCACATAAAAACATAACAGAAGACTTGAAGGATCACTCTCTGAGTCAGAGAGGCCAGCACACAGATGTGCGCCATCCTCCCTGACTCTGAAAGTGGTCCAAACATACTTTACAGTGTCCCTTGTGCTGGCCAAACTTTGCTGGCCTAACTGTGCCAGCCTAACTCTGGGTTAGGATTGTGCTCTCAAGATCTTTTCCAGAGCAGAAATGAAATGAAAGGAATCAGAGTGTTTGCACTTATTTTGTTTTTTAAGGTTAGGATTGCACTCTCAACGAACCGAAGGACCAGCAACTACCAGGAATCATCCTGCAAGGTAAGGCCAGTAACCAACAGATTTTGTGGAAAGTAATAGAACCTCTGGCCAGCACTTCTAATATTCTAAAATCAAAGGTAAGTTCAAGGTGTAGCATGCAAAACCTATTTTGAGGGAATAGCAGAGGCGGGATAATCACAGTGTTGAAGACAGATGACAAAGCAGTTTGAACCACGATGTGGGCAAAACATTTCACCCAGAAGCACCAGCCATCCCGGATGATCCACACCCTTCTGTCTCCCATAAAAAGCATCTGCTTAATGCTTTTCCCCCAACCTCATTCCCAGTGGCATCTCTACAGGGAGGGCAGAGCTCTACGTTTTGCAAGAAGCCTTACCTTGCAGTGGAAATCACTCCTTTCCTGCACCGTTTTAGCCAATCCTCACAGGGAAAAGCAACATCTTGGCATTGCTTACTGGCTACAGCAGCAAGGGAGAGGAGGGATTTGCATGACAGGGTAAGGCTCCTGCAAATTGCTTGCGTTGGCCCAACATCACATCACCCGTGCTGTGCCCTGAGATCTGCACCTGCTATACAACATGCACAGATCAGAGGAACCCATAAGGGAGGCTGGAGCCTTCCCTGAGGCAAGGGCGTGAATGTGTCTTTGCCCTGGGGAGGCTCCGGAGCGCTCCAAAGCTGCGCTGGATACAGCACAGACCCGCCTCGCTATTCCAGTGCAGTTTAGGCCTCTGTGACTGCCCCTCTCCACCGCAGGATGCAGTGCATGCCCCCTTGGCATGGCTGCTTCGGTGCTGGAAAGTTAGAAAGGATTAGGCCCTTAATTGGACGGCTCGGGTCCGGGGTATTTGAGAGACCACCTCCTTCCATACAATCCTGTATATGTTATCTGAGATCATCTGGGGGCGGGCCCTTTTAACCAGGAGAGGGGTGGCGGCCAGGGATAGGGCCTTCTTGGCAGTGGCCCCCCGACTTTGGAATACCCTCCCTTTAGAACTAAGAACTGCTCCCTCTTTGACAACATTGTGGCGGAGATTGAAGACCTTCCTATTCCAACAAGCTTTTAATTGTTGACAGGCTGGCTGGTTTTTATACTCTTTTTATATATTTTAGGATCCACGGGGTTGACTGTTTAAATTTTAATTTTTTTAAAATTTAAATGTTAATTATTTTAATATTGTTTTTTAACTATCGTTTTTAATTCTCAAATATTGTCATTTTATTGTATTTTATTGTTGTAAGCCGCCTTGGGTGCCCATGGGGCAGAAAGGCGGGGTATAAATTGAATAAATTAATAATAATAATAATAATAATAATAATAATAGTACACCTCTTTCACAACAAAGCATCTCTTGAAACTTGCTATTCAAAACATGTTTTAAAAAAACACAAATTAATTTAAGTCAATTTCAAATGAATTAGTTTGAAAAGCAAATTAATAAATATTATTATTCAAAAATTTAAAAAAGCATATTTCTTTAAAATCTAACACTGCATTTGGGACATTTATAGCCCAATCCTGTCTGAATGTCTCACCAACATCACATGGATGCTGGAGTGATGTTCATCATATCCTAAGCTTGTCGTGGCAGCACCAGATCGCTGGCATGTCAGTGAAGTAAGGGTCATATTCCAAGCCTGACCTGGGAAGGCATTCCCTGAGCAGCCCTTCCCAGGAACCCCCCCCCCCCGGATCATGGGAACACTGACACAGCCTATTATCCGTGAAGCAGTGTTCTAACAGCAGCACACTATTGCCATGACATTGGTGTGTCATCACTGTGTAGTCGGTGTGTCATCTGTGTGACAGCCACGTGCCACCGGTGTGATGTCCACGCAACTCCACTGTATGCAGGTGTACCTGGAAAACAACCAGAGCAGCAACAAACCTTAAAACTCCAATTGTGCTGGAAATTGATATGTTTCATTTTAACGTTATGCCCTTCATTTTCGCAGACCCTTTACTGGTGCTTGAAAGCTGCTTTAGCAGAAGACAGTTTTGCGCAACTGCTTAAAATGGTGTTTTTTTTTAAATGTGCATGCTGTCCACCCTTGAAGACTGGGAACTGTTGAAGAACTAAACACAAATGCAAAAATAAAATATCTGTGCGTAGATGCAAGCTCTTACCGTGTTCTGTTTACATAGCTCTATTTTTAATAAGTGTAATGTTGGACAATTATTGCCCTCTGCCCCCATGGCCTGATGGGATGTGTTGGGCCTTGCTCTGTTTCTGAAAGTTCTGTGCATTTTTATGTTTAATGTTAATGTTTTTATGCTTTTGATTTTTTTTTTTACTAATTGTTTGTTACATTGTACTTGTTTGTACTAATTGTTTGTTACATTGTACTTTTAATATGCAGCACTGTAAGCTGCTTTGGGCATTTCTTTTGGCATGATGATAATGATACACAAACAGACAAACATCTACCACACAATATACTGGACATAACTGTAGTCAAGAAGAAAGAAAAGCAGGTCAAAATAATTAATATAGCAATACCAGGCAATCGAGTATTTATTAATTATTTATTTATTAAATTTCTACCCCGCCTTTCTACCTGAAGGCACTCAAGGCGGTATTACAAAATTAAAAACACAATAAAATAATTAATCATGATTAAAAGACAATAATTAAAAACAATATTAAAAATAAAACGTACAAACAGCCAATCCCATGGATCATAAAAATATAAAAGGATGCAGAGACCAGCCAGCCTGTCAGCAACTAAAAGCCTGCTGGAACAAAAAGGCCTTCAGCCCCCGCCGAAATACCACCAAAGAGGGAGCAGTTCTTAACTCTAAGGGGAGGGTATTCCAAAGTTGGGGTGCCACCGCCGAGAAGATTCTCCTAGAAGAGAAAGAACTGGGGGGGGGGAAACAAATTACAAAGATCAACAAACAGAAATTGCAAGGCTGTGGCAGAAGAAGACCAAAATGGTCCCAGTAGTGATTGGTGCCATTGGTGCAATTCCAAAACACCTTGAAGAGCATCCAAAACACCTTGAAGAGCATCTTAGCAACATAGCAGCCACAGAAATCACCATCAATCACCTGCAAAAACCAGCTTTACTGGGAACATTTCGTGACAGTATTTATAACAACAAAATGGACTAAAATGGAGCTGGGTGGTGCTTCGGGCGCAGGAGGGAGGCTCGGCTCCTGGAAAAGCATCACATTTAGAAGATTTAGCCGAGAGGGTTAATGCCTCCGTTTGCCCGAAGATAACACCTGAAGATCTCAAGGTCGTGAGCTCGGGACTGCCGGAAGTCTCTGCGAGCAGCAGACCTTGGAAACTGCGGCTGATTACAAGCTGAGTTTCAGCTGCCTCGTGGGAGGAGGAGTGTGCTGAAATCAGCTGCATCTCTGGTGGCAGCAGGGAAGCCTCATCAGCCAGCAGACGACAGACAGGTGGCTAAAGAAAGAAGGCTAAATCCAGAAAGAAAGATCTGTAGGAGTGTTGTTCTTGGAAGACAGAACATTCTGTAAAATTGTAAAAACCTTCAGGTTTGTGAGAAAGTCTGCCTATGTAAACCGCCTTGAGTTCAATCATTAGAGAAATCTAGTGATATTAAGAAAGGTGGTATATAAATAAATGTATTATTATTATTATTATTATTATTATTATTATTAAAAGCCAGGCATCTCAGGTCCTTGGGAAGGACTTGATGTCCAGATAAAACAAACCACCCAATATGATCAATCCGACTGTGCAAAAATCTCATAATAATACAGTCAATCTTCATTATTCGCTAGGGTTAGGTTCCTGGAAATCTTCACGGTTAGCAAATTTGCAGATAATGAATCATTGATCCTATGGGATCCATGGGGTTAAGTGCAAGAGGTATTCCATTTATCATCTGAAAAACCCAGCAGAGACCCGCAGGAAGCCAGCAGAGTGCAGCAAGAAGTGCCAAACGATCTCCGAATGCTGCAGAGACTTCCCAAAGGCTGCAGGAATTTTCAGAAAGGCACCTGCAACCAACATGGACCCCTTAAACATGGCCAGTGGATGCTTCTGTCTGCCATTTTAAAGGAGTCAGCGCTGGCCACAGATGCCACCCGGAAGATCCCTGCAGCCTTTGGAAGGTCTCTGCATAGTGGATAAAGAAGCGCAGATAATGTGGAAAGTAGCAATTCTGCCCCTCGCAGGTATAAAGAGAATGGACTGTAATACACATAAAAGCTTCACTTCTAAGTCTTGCAAGACTCCAAGTCCAACCCACGCAGACCTGATATAATACGTGACGGCAAGCTCGTAGGAGCTCGTCCTTGCTTATTGTAGCTTCTTTAATCGGGACTGTCCAAGCCGAACGCGGCAGCTCCTCCTAGCAAGACCCTTCACTGAAACCCCCCATGAAGCATCCTCCGCCTACAGCTGCCTGCGGTGCTCCCGTCAAAGTTGCTCATCAGCCCCGTTCTTAGGCAGAGCACTTTGATTGGCTGCCGTCGCCCTCCGATTAGCATATTCAGCAGCTTCCCCCCCCCCTTCCTCGGTCTTCTATTCTTCTTTACGAGCGCCATCGGGCGACCGTCCTGCTCGGCCCTTCATTGGCCAGGCCGTGGTGCCAGTCCGCCCGGAAAACCCCGCCTCTTGGCGTGTCCCTCGCAGGCCCCGCGTTGTGCGCCTCAGTGATCGCCGACGCCTGGAGCGGGAAGGAGCTGGGTGGTGCTTCGGGCGCAGGAGGGAGGCTCTGCTCCTGGAATAGCATCACATACGCAACAAAGGGCAGGCGGTGGCGAAGGCAGCAGCAATTCCTGGCCCGGTAATTATTTCCCCTTTTTTCTTATAATTATGGACAGTGCTTCTTATGACTGCCTTCTATAACCTCCTTGGGTTGATTCGTGTTTTCTTCCTGGTTGTCTTTCTCTTCCCCACTTGTATATTTTTTTCCCTTGAGGCCCTCTTTTTCTGCACCCCAATTTATAATTGGAGCTGGATCCAGGGAAGAGAGAGGCCAGGCTGTTTGTTCTCAATGCTGTGAGCAAAGCTCTATTTCCACTGCTAGCCAAGCTGATATTATCTATCAATCAGTCGATCAACAGTATTAATGATGCTTGTCCCAGCCAGAGCCTCTGTGCCACCTGTTTCAGTAGCATTTTTACTGTACCAAACCACCTCTGTTTTATACAAGGCCTGAGATTGCCGTTCTGTGGCCCCGTTTTGTAGCAGTGTAGGAGGCGAGTGGGATTTTGTGCCTCTAGACCAGTGATGGTGAACCGATGACATGTGTGTCAAAGGTGACACACCACAACATTTTGGGTAACATGCCAGAACATCCAACAAAAACTGAGGTTTTTTTTTTGTAATGATTTGATGTTCCTTGTATTATGGATAATGCCACACATGAACTGGACTGTATTTTTTTAACTAAATGAATATGTAAATAATTGTTTCTCTTTTGTTGGGGGGTGGGGGAAATGATACGGCAGCAGAGTCAAGATAGGCGTTTTTGACACAGCAAACCCAAAAGGTTCTCCATCACTGCTCTATATAGGAAATAATCCATATCTAGGAATAAAGATCCTCCCTGCCAAACTTAAAGAAAGGAATGCCTCTGTAAAATAATTGGTCCCTTAAGCTTGATCAGAACCACAGTTATCTTAAAAGAAAAGAGGCCGATGCTTTCTCCTGCTCAGGCTTGTGTGGGTTTTTTCTTCTCCTTCCTTCTCATTTTGCAGTTATTCTTCCAAGCCTAGAAAGAATGTGCCTTTGCAAAAGCTGCTGGCTGATGTCTGATATGGTTCTTCAGCATAACAGGAAGTGTTTTGTCTTTGACGGCCTCTCAGGTTTTGCTTTGCACACAAAACAAGTTGCACATAATGTGTGGGTGGTGTTACAGTAGGTGAGATGATAATTTGTGTGATTGTAACTAGAGGCCGGGTGGGGAGAAAGTATCGTACACAACATAATTTCACGGAACTGTTCAAATGCTCAGCTATCAGGCAAAACGAAAGATGGTTGGTCTGATTGTGGACCTGACTGTGTATTTCTGTGCCAGCTCTTGGCCTTTGACTCAGCCATAAAAGCCAGGAACTGAAAGTTTCATAGTCATCAACCACTAAGCTACACCGTATTTCTTTTTGTTCAAGGTCTTTGATTGCTGTCTTTGGGCCTAGAAGGAATTTCTCCCCAGATCAGATTGACTAGTACAGTGGTATTCCCTGCCAACTGGTACCCAGGGCAGACTATTTCCATCACCTTGCTCTTGGCCGCTCGAAGCCCTGGGTTGCCCTGGGTTCTGCCTTGAAATCCCCCAAAGGGGAGCAAGTCTACCCAGCATTCAAAGTGGCAGACATGCTGGCACCCTCTTATGGAGTGGATCCAGGGTAGACTCCCCCCCCCGCCACTGGGCTAGATTCTAGCATTTTGGATGGTGTCCAATTTTCAGCTTGTGGCATGTGGCTTGGCTCACTTGCTAGTGCTATTGGCCGCTGTTACTACTTTGCACAGTGGCTTCTGCAACCTGCTGGTGATTGGTTGTGTTTCAGATCGTGTGGGTGACGTGCAGAAGATGCTTAGTCAAGGCGTGATTTGTGATTTACCAAGATGACTGTAACACATGCCAGATCCTGATAAAACATTGGGTTTTGCTGCCTGCCTGGGTTTACGGGAGGGTTGTTGAGTGCGTGGCTGGTGGGCTTGGTGGACCTGTCTAACATTGTTTGCAAGCCTTGAGAGACAGTGTGAGTGGGGTAGGGCTACAGTATGCACATGTACACATGCAGGTACCTTCAGTTCCATCTGACTTGGTAGAAGGCAGCCTCATGACTTCACAAGTTAACATTCTGAGAGTGCAATCCTAACCTGGAGTTTGGCCAACACAGTTTGGCCAGCACAAGGGCCATCGTAGAGTATGTTTGGACCACACTTGAAATCGGAGAGGCCAGCACACAGATGTGCACCATCCTCCTTGACTCAGAATGGTCCAAACGTGCTTTATAGTGTCCCTGGTGCCAGCCAAACTTTGCTACCTAACTATGCTGGCCTAACTACAGGTTAGGATTGCTCCCAGGATAAATGCAGAGGCAACCACTGGCTGATGGGAGGGGGAGAGAAAGTGACATAAGATTTCTATCTTTTTTTGAGTGCTGTTATTAACTGGTCCTTGACTGTATGTTGAAACAAATGAAGATGATAGAAAAAGTTCTGGGCTTGCTACATATGATGACAGTTCTTGGATGTCAAGAAATGTTGGTGATGACTTAGAGCGCCATCCTAACCTGGAGTTAGGCTGACACAGTTAGGCTAGTAAAGCTTGGCCGGCACACGGGACACCGTCAAGTATGTTTGGGCCACTCTTGGAGTCACAGAGGCCAGCACACAGACGTGAGCCACCCTCCCTGACTCTGAGAGTGGTCCAAACACGCTGTATGGTGGCCCTTGTGCCAGCCAAATTTTGCAGGCCTAACTGTACCAGCCTAACTCTGGGTTAGGAATGTGCTCTTAATATATCTCTGTCCCAACAAGCTTTTAAAACATATCTATTTTTTAGTCTTGCAAGTAAGACTGCAAAAGTAGCTCACGTACCTGCTTACAAACTACCTGTGCTAATTATTAGTGATACATGGCAATTTAAAAGGGAGGTGACTACTATCTCTGCCAGTTCACATAACCTTCCTTTTTATAGACTGCATCAGCTCATTGCAGGAAACGAGACAAGTAATTGACGACAAGCTGCCGCTAAGCATAGCTTTGGATGTGCACGTCGGGCTTTATTTTTCTGTCCTTGTTGTACCCCCTGCAACACATGCAATCAACAAGGCGAAAGGGATTAATCATGTCTGCTTTCACTGACATGGTATCTAGAGACTGGTGCTGTGTCCAGAGAGTATGACTAAAAATAGGCCTTAACCCTTTTGCAAGCACATGCGCCTGAGGGGTAGGGAGCATTGCTCTGAGCTTCTTGGCTGTGCAGAGTATGTGAAACCTCCTTAACTATGTAGCTGTCTGTTACCCTCAAGCTTGTATTTTTTATGGGACACCAAATATGTCCCATAATATTAGCAAAATGTCTCAGTCCCTCTTCTCCTTCCTATAGGACAGAAATCTGAAGAATTAGCTATGATGTAATGGAAATTGCATAATGGAAAAGGGACGTGGTGGCGCAGTGGGTTAATCCGCTGTTGCTGGGCTTTCCAACTGGAAGGCTGGGAGTTCAAGACTGCACAACGGAGTGAGCTCCCGTTGCTTGTCCCAGCTCCTGCCAACCTAGCAGTTCGAAAGCACCTAAATGTAAGTAGATAAATAGGGACCACTTCGGTGGGAAGGTAGCGTTCTGTGCGCTATGGTGTAGAGTCATGCCGGCCTCATGACCACGGAAGCTTGTCCTTGGACAAAATACCAGCTCTACAGGCTTTGAAACAGAGATGAGCACTGCCCCGCTACAGTCGATCACGACTAGACCATTCGGTCGTGGGGAAACCTTTACCTTTAATGGAAATAGCAGAAGAAAGTGCTGTGGGTGTTTCTGTCTCATAACTGTGCCATCATGTGCCAACCCATTTATGCCTGGAAATGGGCCCAGTTTAATAAATTATAGTCTGCTTTATCTCTGCTGAAGTGATGAGCCAATCTTGTGTGTCTGTTCTGTCTCGGAGCACAATCCTATCTTGGAATTAGGCTGGCACAGTTAGGTCAGCAAAGTTTGGCCAGCACAAGGGACCCGGTAAAGTATGTTTGGACCACTCTCTGAGTCAGGGAGGCCAGCACACAGACGTGCGCCACATCCTCCCTGAGTCAAAGAGTGGTCTGAATGCACTTTATGGTATCCCTTGTGCCAGCCAAACTTTGTTGGCCTAACTGCTGGCCTATCTCCAGGTTAGGATTGCGCGCTCAAGCTTATGATGATCCAGTTATTTTAATAAGAGAGGGCGCACAATTCAAGTTGATCATTGCAAGGTGTAGTGCTCTTTCTGTAGTTGGTCCTTGTCAGCAGTAGCCATGTCGACAAATCAGAGGTGGCGGGTGCCCCCCCCATATAAACTACCAATGAACATAAACAAAAATGCAGTCTCTGCCCTGAGGCTCTTACACTCTTCTGCTGTTCTCTGCAGCATGTGATTGCTTCACACTTGTCTATTTCTCATTGTGATAATTTCTTCCCATATATTTGTTCTGTACACATATGTAGCTTTGTGACTCTGAAAACCTTCTGCATGTATACATTAAAATATCATATACAAAGCACCTCCATATGCCAGACTTGCTTCAATACTTAACTGGCAGCAATGGAATAGGCGTGGCTTTAATTCAGTCATATAACATTTTATTTGGTTTTATAAAGAACTAGCTTTTTGTTACCCGGCATTGCCCGGGTAATAAATTTTCCCAACAGGTCATTGTGGACATTTCATTTCGCACTCCATCCCGCACCCCACGCCAATGGGGACCAAACCCGGAATCCAACAGCGTTGGGAGCATCACCGCTCGTCTCGGCGGCCACGAAAACTACAGATCCGATGCTGATATCAGCCATTTTCGATCATTTTTATGTGGCACCCCCTGTGCACCCCACCCCTGGGGGCTCTAGGGGGGCCGTACCCCTGCAGCGTTTGTCGCCAGGCTGTAAGGCATATGTGTACCAAACTTGTTGTAAATTGCTCCAGGCATTCCAGAGTTATGCTGGAACATACATACACACACACTAATGTCGGTCATTTTGGGCATTTTATTTTTCACCCCTCCTCGCCCCCTGTCATCTCCATGCCGGGTGCAGGGGGCTAGGGGAGACTGAGAGTGCGGGGCATGGCGAGAATTACCTGTGAGGCGGGTAGAGGTTCGACATGACCCGTTTATTCGGATCAATGATTTGGCATTCATGGGGGCCCGTGACTTCACGGGGACCCCTGATAGTCCATACAAATGGTGGCGCCCGCCGGGGCGCGGGGCTCAGTCCAAGGGGTGCTTTCCTTCCCAAAGACCCCTTCTCAGCAGGATCGGTGGCGATGGCGGCGGGTTGAGTCTGGTTGGAGTCCACAGCTTGTGGGGTCCCAGTCGGTTGTGAGTCCCTTGGGTGGCTGGAGTGGGGCTGGCCTAGCTGCCCGCAGGGTAAGAGGGTTGGCGCTCTCCACGGCCAGGCCAAGAACCTCAAGCTGCCTCTCGGGGGACGCCGGATTTGCTGAGGCAAGGCCGGCCGGTCGCCTGCCTGCAACTCCAGTACCTCCAGGGTCGGGGGACCCCCCAAGGAGCAGGGCTTGAGGTGCCCCGTCAAGGCTGGGGTAAGGTAACCAGACTGGGGCAACCTCCCACTCAGACATGGTCTGCCCCTCTACCTCCCTTCTCCAGCCCTTGGAGGTATGACCTCTCCCTCTGCTGTCTGAGCTCCTTATGAGCTCCAGACCAGCCTCCCCTGTCTCCACCCCTTCCTGTCTCATTGCCAGGCCCAGTTCTCGTGAGACTGGGCTGGTCCTTTGCAGGATCTCACCTCTCCTCAGAGAGTCACCCCAGGCTGCTTGCAAGTTCCCTGAGCTCGGCCAGGCTTCCTCGTGCCAGGTGTGCTGCCTTTGACTCCTCTGGGGCTTGACACCAGGCTTCTTAACCACCCACCCGCGGCCCCCTGCAGCCAAGTAAGCCCCCTGTCCCTGGTCCGAGGCAGCGGGGCGGTTGCGGGGGTGACACCCCTCACGCCGACGGATCCAAACTCCAATGGCTTCACCGCTCATCTCGGCGATCTCGGAAACTATGGGTTTGACACCGATATTTTACACAGCGCCCCCTTCGCACCCCCATCCCAGGGGTGCTGGAGGGGTCAGATCCCCCCAGTGTTTGTCGCCAGGTCGCAAGGCGTACCCGTGCCAGGTTTGGTGTCAATTGCACCAGGCGTTCCAGCAGGGCCTGGCGGACGTTTTGTTTTGCGCCTCTTCTCGCCCCCCACGTTGGGGGGGGACAACCCGGACTCCAACGGTGTTGGGAGCATCACCACTCGTCTTGACGACCCTGGAAACTATGGGTTTGATGCTGTTTTCGGCCGTTTTCGGTTGTTTTCACGCGGCGCCCCCCGCGTACCCCACCCCTGGGGGCGCTAGGGGGCCCTGACCCCCTCAAGGCATTTGCATGCCAAATTTGGTACACGTCGCTCCAGGCGTTGCGGAGCCTATGCGGAACATACATACATACATTGTTGTTGTTCAGTCGCTAAGTCGTTTCCGACTCTTCCTGACCCCATGGACCACAGCACGCCAGGCCTCCCTGTCCTCCACTACCTTCCTGAGTTCGCCCAATTTCATGTTCATCGCTTCGGTGACACTGTCTAACCATTTCATCCTCTGCCGCCCTCTTCTCCTTTTGCCTTCCATCTTTCCCAGCATGAGGGTCTTTTCTAAAGAGTCCTCTCTTCACATGAGGTGGCCAAAGTACTTGAGCTTCAGCTTCAAGATTTGTCCTTCCAGGGAGCAATCAGGCTTGACTTCCTGGAGGATTGACCGATTGGATCTCCTTGCAGTCCAGGGGACTCTCAAGAGTCTTCTCCAACACCATAATTCGAAAGCATCTATTCTTCGGCGCTCTGCCTTTCTTATGGTCCAGCTCTCACAGCCATACATTGCTACTGGGAAAACCATAGCTTTGACTATGCAAACGTTTGTTGGCAGGGTGATATCTCGACTTTTTATTAAATTGTCTAGGTTCGCCATATCTTTCCTCCCTAGAAGTAAACGTCTTTTAATTTCATGGCTGCAGTCACCATCTGCGGTGATCTTGGAGCCCAGGAAAATAAAGTCTGTCACTGCTTCCATTTCTTCCCCTTCTATTTGCCAGGAAGTGATGGGAGTGGTTGCCATGATCTTAGTTTTTTTAATGTTGAGCTTCAAGCCAATTTTGGCACTTTCCTCTTTCACCCTCATCAGAAGGATACATACATACATACATACATACATACATACATACATACATACATACATACATACATACATACATACATACATACATACATACATACATACATACATACATACATACATACATACATCGTCTTTCATATATATAGATGTACTGTGTATTCCTAACTGCCATTCCCGTTGGAATAGTATATGCTGCTTTTCACTCAATGAAAACATTTGCTTCTAGATAAGTGCCTTTGTACAGTGCTAACGATTAGTTTGAACTGGCAAGTTGCCCCCCGCCTGATAAGAGGTTTTGCTACAGAAAAACCCACAGTCGTCAATGCTCCAGGGTTGCCGTCTTCTAAAGGCCAGAAAAATTGCTGGCTGCGAACAGGACATTCAGATGGATTGTCTAGTAAAACAGGGGGATGATGCTTATTCCTGAGATCTAATTGCAGGGAAGCAAGGGTGGTGTGGAGAAATAGGTATGCAGGAATTGTGCTCAGCAAAACTGATACCTTGGAGCCAATGCATATGCTGAATTGAATGTGTGAATAGCAGGCTGCACATAACAGATCAACAATCGTGTGTACTCTGTATGGATTGGGTGTTGAACATAGCTTGGGAAGGCATAACCTTTTCTAGACACTAGAGAATCTATACTGGGTCTGGGCGCAAACCCCATGCCCTTACCTTCAAACCTCTCCATTTCTTTGCTCTTTTCATTGTTCATCCTGATACATCCTTACCTGACCTTTGCTCCATCATCTTCAGATGTCCCAAGATGTCCTGCTCCTTCAGAAGACTCTGCCCTATCTTCCTGGTTGCCCTTTGGGCTGCTCTTACAGCTGACTCCAGGCTACCTTCTCTCTTACATCATTTAAAACCCACCTTTGTCATGAATCCTTTGGCATAATCCCTTGATTCTGCTGAAACTCGGTGTGAGTAACTGAAATCAAGACATATCCCCTGTTCCAGCAGTTTCCGCTGTTTTTCTTCTCACGGCACACTATGGTCTTGTGATGTCACTTCCAGTTTCCAGGAGACTCTTCCAGGTTCCATAGCTCTGTTTCTAGGACAACTGTTTGGAGGCATTGTCTGTCCTTCTTCCTTGGCCGGAAGAGCGACAGAACCTTGAAGAGATTTTTCAACCACTATGCTCCAAACTCTCACAACGCACCTGCAGATCTTTGGCGGTACACTAATGTGCCACATCACACTAACTGAAAATTGCTGCTGTGTTTGCCTCCCTTGATGAAAATCAAGGGAGGCAACACAACCTCTTTGGAGACTTTCCGGTGGGGTCTTAATCTGGCAGCTGTCTTTCAGATGGACTGATTGAGAATGCTGCTAGTGGGATGTTGAGATGACTGTTGAAAAATAGTAGTAGCAAAAATGGGGAGGGCAAGGAAAGTGTGGGCCTAGTAGGATGGGGAGATTCGCATTCTGGTCCAGTCCCACTTTGTTTTAAACTAACTTCTGAGTTTTCCAGCTGTCCCCAAAACATTCCACTGTCATGAGTGGAGCCATTGGGGGTGCCGAACCTATTCCTGCCTTGTTGAAGAGTGCATTCTTGGAAAAGCAGGCTATGATTGGGTCCATTGAAAGATCGCTGTGTTTGGCTTAGCTTTTAGGAGAGGAGTGAAGCTAGCATTGGAAAGACTCTCATCAGCCTTGCCAATGGCTGTTCACCTGAGTGATAAGCACCTAGGTAACCAGCAGAACAGTCTCTGACACCTAACCTGGGGTTAGGCTGGCACAGTTAGGCCAGCAAAGTTCAGCTGGCACAAGGGACTCCGTAAAGTATGTTTGGACCACTTTTCGAGTCACAGAGGCCAACACACAGGCGTGCACCATCCTCCCTGACTCCCAGAGTGGTCCAAATGTGCTTTACAGTGTCCCTTGTGCCAGTCAAACATTGCTGGCCTAACTGAGCCAGCCTAACTCTAGGTTAGAATTGTTTTTAAAAATAGCATATTGCAGTTGTTCTTTTTGTAGTTTGTTGGAGACATAAACCCTCAAATGAATTTAGAGAAGTTTAAAAAGGGAGAGGAGTTGAGGTTCATTATTTGTATAGTTGTCATTTTCTATTGAACTTGCCACTTAGAATAATGCTGTTTAGATTGGAGCATATGTCACGGGTAACATTTCCTTTGTCCCCTCTTCCAGTGGCATGCCCAGCCCATGCTCCACCCTGGGGCTGGTTTGATGCTCGGTGCTCCTGCCCCTTCACTGCCCACTGACATGCTCCCTGCCACTCCAATGGTGGCGCCATACGGGGGCAAGAGAGGTGTGCTTTGGAGCTGTACGGGGGCAAGGCAGGGCAGGCGGACCAAATGTTGCTTGCCTCTCGGAGAGGCGAGCTGCCACCCCGCTGCCCTCCTCCCGCTCGTGCAGTGCGCTGCCCGGGGCATTTGCCCCGCCCTGCAAAACGGTAGGACCGTGACTGCCCTCTTCCAAGGAATGAGAGAGCAATCCTGTTTCTCAGGTTGCTCGTTAAGCAGAAACAGGTAATTTATTTGGGTGGCAACTGGGGAAAAAGAGTGCCAGAAGTTTGCTTTGGCAAAATCTCTTCCAAGACGTTTAGACTTCACTAATTGAAACAGGATATGTTAATCGCAGTTGGCTTGGAATCTACACAACCGTGCTACAGTTCCCTGGCCAATATAGAGAGATGTTTCCCTCCCCTTCCCATTGTAATTGCAAGGCAGTCTCTCAATCCCTGGGGTCCCTTTTCAGCCTGTATCCAGAGAAACGCATCTTGGCAACTTCAGGCTGATCTGTGGCATCCTTAGAGAAGCTTTGCAATATATTAATTTTAACCACTTAATGACTTAGGAGCCCATTAAAAACCAGGCCACAAATCTCAAAAATATTTTAATCTCTGGACAAGTACGGCAAAACTTAAACTAGGCGGAGTTCTCTAGTTCTCTACCTACAGTTGAGCTCTCTGATAGGAAGTTGGATCTGCAGTGAACCCTCAGTTTTGTTGAGCTGGATTTAACAAACTTTGGAAATGACTAACGTAGTCCACTTGTTTGCAACCTGTCATGTGCGTTGCACATGTGCAGAAATGCAGCAAGTGCATTTTTATGCAGTGGGATTTAATAGACTTTTAGCATGAAGAGAGATCCATTTTCCCCCTCCCCTTTAGTCTGCTAAGTCGTGAGTTCCCTGTACTATCATTTTGTTAAGATCCTATGCCAGCGATGGCGAACCTTTTGTCAGAATTTGGACATGTCAAAATTTTGGAAAATGCTTAACTTGACTCTGTTGGGGCGTGACACACCCCTCCCAAACAAAAGAGAAACTACATTTATTTAAATAAAGAATACAGTCCAATCATTTGTGGTACTATATATTATGTAAAAAATATCAAATAATTACAAACATGAAAAATGAGTAGAAAAAGCTTTCAACAGAAAACTTTCTTCAAAGAAGTTTTTGTCAGTTTTTGTGAATGCTGGTGTGTCACTCCAAATGTTATGGCTTGTCACCTTTGACACGTGTCATAGGTTTGCCGTCACTGTCCTATGCAGTAACTTTTTCATTCTTTCTGACCCACAGAATTCTGGCAAGCCAGCTGGATTTGGCGGCAGGCACCTACTTCAATTCACAGCCCAATTGTGTGGTGCTGGGCCCCTGGAGGAGCTGTGGTACCAAAATGGCTGTCACGGCATCCTATGGGCACCACAGCAGTCATAGGTAGGGTTACCAGATGCAAACTGGGACAGAGTACCTCAACCACTGCATAGAAAAGGGAATTTGGGCAGGTGCGGCTTTTGAAACCCTTCCATGTTGAGCTGCACCTGTCCAAATTCCCTCTTCTATGCAATGGCTAGAGGCACTCTGTCCCACTTTGCATCTGGTAACCCTGGTTATGGGAGGACCTCAAGTGAAGGAGGCATTTGTCCTCTTCCCCTGGGGTAACAGCACTGGCCCACCAATGGGCCTCCTCAAGTCTGCGCTGGCTAGTGTGTCAGCACAAACTTGAGAGCTTCCGTGTTGGGCCACGTGACCCAACATGGAGGATCGAATCTGGTGGTGGAGGCCACCACCAGTCCCCTGCTCTAACCCGCCCCGTTCAGTACTGCCCAGTGGTGGGATTCAAATAAAATAACAACCGGTTCTATGACGTCATAGCCGAAGCCAAAAAAACCCCGAAGCCAGCCGAGGTAAGCGAGTGGGCGGGGCCCAGCCATTTAACAACCAGTTCTATATAACCTGGGCGAACCCCCTTGAATCCCACTACTGGGACTGCCCCCTCCTTGTCAGGCCTTACTGTCGGCTGGTGCTGCTGGAGTGCTGTCTGTCTACCCCGCCCACAGTGGGGCACAGTGGTGCTGTCCCAGTGCCTGCACTCCCCCCCCACTGGGGTTCTCAGAATCGCGGTGTGACAGGCGGCTTGTGTTGCTCATAGCAACAAAGTATCCATCACTCCTCTTGCCACTCATTTGACCAGTAGCAAGTAATCCCTTTCTGAGCTAGTGTGAATCAGGCCAAAACTGCTTGCTTGCTGTGGGCTTTTTTTAAAAGCCACAACAGAGTCTATAATTGTGCGTCAATCCATGATTTCTCCCCCCCCCCCCCGGCACATTGAATAGCTTGAAGAGTTGGAGTCTCGCTGTAAGAAACCAGGCTCAATAGTTTCCAACATTCTTTCTGAAAGTTTTCAAGGGACCTTTGGTGGGTTTAGAACTGTTGGCTGCAGTTGGAAAACGTAATTTTATGGCAGTGCCCTTGTCTTGTGCAACACGGGCTAGAAACTGATGTCAAAGCAATGCCTTGCAACCCCAGTTCCAGCTTTCTAGTTCATAATTGATTAACATAATATCGCATCTAGATCGTTCATTGTGCACCTGTAAGTTAATTAATAACCCAGAGCAGGCAACATTGTCCTGTTCAAAAGCAGTCTGTGCACCAGTAAATTTGCAGGGGAGGGAGGGAGGGAAGAAATGGCAAACTCAGTTCAATGTCATTAAATGTAAACTGATGCACAATGGGGCAAAACATCCTAACTTCACTGATACTTTGGTGGGGGTGTCAGCTTTCAGTTTCAGTCAAGGTGATTTTCTTAATGGAAATATCAGCCCACTGGTTGGTAGCTATAAAGGAGTAAATTCCATACTAGCGGTCATTAGAGATGTGGTGAGATTAGAAAGGTGGTGTGGGCACACTTGGAGTACTGTGTAACAGTTCTGGTTGTTGTAGCGCAAGGAGGATGTTGTAGAGCTGGATGAGCCGCATAAGAGGCCGACCAAAATGCTGGTGCACCTTCCTTACAAGGAAAGGCTATAATCTTACAAGGAGGGGCTGTAGTTCAGTGGAAGAACATCTGTTTGTGTGCAGAAGGTTCTAGGTTCAATATTTGACATCTCCAGGTGGGACAGCGAAACAGTCCTAACTGAAGCCTCAAGGCTGCTGAAAGGTACTTCCCACAATATTGAGCTAGATAAGTGGTTCCCAGCCTTTTTGGCACCAGGACCACCTTTTAGGTATGAGAGCCTGCTGGGACACCACCACCCCACCCCCAAGACCTAGTGCCGGAAGTGATTCATTAAGCAGGAAAACAGAGGTGACATCGTGCTAACCAGACTGGAAGCAGTGGCATTAAACAGGAAATTAAATTGGTGTGACAATTTTTTTAAAAAACTTTTTTGAAAGTTGAAAGAACTTCCGATCCTTTTTAGAATATTCTGAATGCTTTGCCTCTAAGTGATGTTTGAGTTTTGAGTTCTTCCGAGATGGTGGTGCCAAGCTCTCTGCTGCTCCCTGCAAAACCAGCTCGTGACCATCTTGGGGGTCATGACCCCCAGGTTGGGAACCACTGACCTAGATGGACCAATGGTCTGACTTGATAGCAGAAGTCAGAAGGCAACTTCTGATATTCTCTTGGGGTTCTTTTCCATTGGGGGGAGTTCTTGCGGGGGCAGCACATGATTGAGACTGATAAAATTGTGCATAGGGTGGAGAGAGGTCCCCCCCCCTCTTTCACAATCCTAGAGCCAGGGGTCATCCAATAAAATTGATTGGCAGGAGATGTGGAACAGAGGTGGTCCTACTTCATCACGCAGTGCATAATTAGTCTGTGAACTCATTGCCACAAGATGTGATGCTGGCCGCTAGCCTTGAAAGGGGCAAATTCATGGAGGCCAGATCTATCAGTGGCTACTAGTGATGGTGGTTGTGCACAACCTTCAGGTTCAAGAAAAGTGACCCTCTGAATCGCAGGTGGGAGAGGGGTGCTTCTACGTGTCTTGTGATCTTTCCAGAGGCAGCTGGTGGTGGGGTTCTAGGAGAAACAGTGTGACCATCTATGGTCCTTTGGCCTGATCCAGCAAGACTGCTCTTAAGTTCTAAGTAACTGAGGGCTCAATCCTAACCAACTTTCCAGCACTGGCATAGCTGTGCCAATGGGGCATGTGCTGCATTCTGCAGTTGGGGGGCAGGCATGGAGGCCTCCTTAAGGTAGGGGAATGTTTGTTTCCTTACCTCAGAGCCGCATTGCTGTTACCCTGGTGCTGGAAAGTTGGTTAGGATTGCACACTGAGCCATATGGAGGGAGTACTGCTGATGTTCTCATACGAATTTGCTAAAGGATGAACGTCGACATTTTTGAAGCACTGCAGTGCAAAAAAAAAAAAAAAGCTCACATAGGAAAATGTTGCCCGTCATGTAGCCACGATGGCAGGGGTACAAGTTTTGGCTGGTCTTCATAGCCTTGTGTTTTTATAACTGCTCTAATCCCACCTTTCTTCCAAGACATGGGAGAAGAGAAGGCTAGACTATCGCTCTGCACTGGACTTTGTAGCCCCTTGGAAGCAGTGAGTGAAATTAGTTTTTGCTTCCAAGTGTCGGAACAAATGAATCCCTTTCTTATCTTGCAAGGAACTTGAGGGAGGAGTGGGGCAATTGCTTCAATTTGTGGCAGACTTTGGAAGCAGCAAGGGCAGCTCTTTCCACTTCTGACTGCCACGAAAGCTTCTCCCCAAGTGAGAGAACACCCCCACTTCTTCCTTGAATCTTCTAAAATTCCAAGAAGCGGGAGGGCGGCTTCATTCACTCAATTTGCATTGGGTTCTGCAGAGGATTTGTTTGTATCTTTGTTGTCAGCATGAAATAAGTGCTGTCATGCCCTGGTATCTGCTGGGGTTCCATTCCGGATCTTACCGTGGATACTGGGGACGCCTTTTTAAAGATAGGGGAACATCAGAGTGGTTTCTCTGCAGCAAGGTAAAAAAAGAGATTCATAAGAACATAAGAAGAGCCCTGCTGGATCAGGCCAAAGGCCCATCTAGTCCAGCTTCCTGTATCTCATAGTGGCCTACCAGGTGCCCCAGGGAAGCACGAGACACAAGACGCTTGCATCCTGTTGCCACTCCCTTGCACCCGTAGACTGTGAAGTGGCCTACTACTAATGTAAGGAGGTTGCACAATCCGTTTAGTGTTCCCCCATCTTTTTAATAGGCATCCCAGTATCCATGGTATCTGTGGATAACTGAATCAGTGGATCCTGGGGCCCACCTGTATACCAATTTAATAGCAGCTTCTTCCTTTCTTCTTTTCCCAGACAAACAGTACAAAATGTTCTCCCGATTAAGAACCGCTGCCACTTCCTGCATGCCGGCATGCCGTGGTGTCCATACAAGAGAGAAAGGCAAACCCTTGATGCTGAACCCCAGGACAAATAAGGTTAGACACCCAATTGTGTTACACACTGTATCTTGGATGAAGAGCAATTAGTAACAAACCTGGATACTGCTGGAAGATAATCAAGGGTCTTTTCATATTCAGCATCGGACAGTATCCCAAAAGACTACTGAAGTAGGGGATGCTTTACACTGAGAGAGGCCAAAGTGAAGAATGCCTTTATCACAGTCAATCCTGGATATCTTTGTTGCCTTAATAGGGGGTGTGACCAGTGGTGTCATCCTACCGGTAAGCTGTGCGGGACATCCGGGTGATCGGCAGCCCGCCCATCGCGTACCACAGCGTTACGCCGTTTGCATAACCAGTTACGCCGCTTGCGTACGTTACGCAAACGGCATAACACTGCGGTACGCGACGGGTGGGATGCCGATCACCCGGATGTCCCGCCCAGCGTACTGGTAGGATGACACCACTGGGTGTGACAATGTGGAGAACTGTAATATTTTTTGCAATATTGGTACACTAATTTGGGTAGTGGAGGTAGTACCTAATACCGTGTCATGCTTGTGTGGAAAAGGTAAGCTGTCAGTTTAGCTTGGCTTGGATTCCGTTCTCGCTTAAGGGCTGGCTGAGTCTTGGAAAGTGGTCGCAGCTTGTAAGGAAAGTAACAGAGATGGGGGCTGAGTGTCTGTACCTGAGCTGTGCGGACCTGATCACAGTGACCCACGCCCTAGTGACATCTAGATTAGATTATTGCAATGCGCTCTACGTGGGGCTGCCTTTGAAGACGGTCCGGAAATTACAACTAGTACAGAACGCGGCTGCTCGGGTGGTTGCTGGGGCACAGCGGTTTGACTCTGTTGAGCCGTTGCTTCGGCGACTACACTGGCTGCCGGTTCTGTTCCGGGCCAAATTCAAAGTGCTGGTTTTGACCTTTAAAGCCCTTTACGGCTCGGGCCCAGGGTATTTGAGGGACTGCCTCCTCCCATATAAGCCTACCCGTACTCTGAGATCATCTGGAGGGGCCCTTTTGACTGTGCCCCCACCAGGAGAGGTGAGAGGGGTGGCGGCCAGCAGGAGAGCCTTCTCGGCGGTGGCACCCCAACTTTGGAATACCCTCCCCTTAGAGTTAAGAACTGCTCCCTCGTTGGCGGTATTTCGGCGGGGACTGAAGACCTTCTTGTTTAAACAGGCTTTTAGTTGCTGACAGGCTGGCTGGTCTTTGTATTCTTTTATATTCTGTACCTGATCCATGGGATAATCGTTGTATTGTATATTGTATTTTATATTGCTTTTAATCATTGTTTTTAAATTATGTTGTTGTTATTCTGTTTTTAATTGTTTTTGTAATGCCGCCTTGAATGCCTTTTTAGGCAGAAAGGCGGGGTAAAAATCCTTAAAATAAATAAATAAATAAATAAATAAATAAATAAATAAATAAATAATACAGCAAAGAAGCTGTAAGGATGGGTGGAGGATGAGAAAAGGGCAGAGGAGGCAGGGGAAAGCTCTGAAATCTTGGGGAGCCGCTGCTTTTCAGTCTGTGTAGACAGCTCTGAGCTAGGTGAGCCAGTGCTTGAATTTGGTACAAGCAGAGGTGTTAGAAGATGTTATTTCCTTTACTCAGAAGTGAGTCCATTATGTTCAGTAAGACTTGGGCTGCAATCCTGTCTTACTCACTGGCAATGGACTCCTCTAGGTGCAAGGCAGCTTCAAAAAACGGCGGCAATTCTCTGTGAACAGAGAGGCTGTAGCCTACAACCACAAGGTCACTGTTGGGTTTATTGTACAATCAAGCACTTGTTTTATTGAAGCTGAGTCGTAAGAGGATTAAAGACACTCAAGTGAAAGTCGGGACAGAAGGATGTGAAAGGGGGCAGACGAGTGTTGGGAGACGAGTGTTTGGTTATGAAAATAGAGTGACTACTCACTTCACCCCCAAAATGTGTTCCTGCTCATATAGTTATTATTTCTTAAGCATACATTCATTGGTTGCTTGGATTAGCCGTAAATCCACTGTCACAAATCTTCTATAAAAAGGAGAACCTGGCACATTTGAACCTCTGAAGAAGCTGTTCACCGACGAGAGCTCAGATTAGTGCAACTGATCCCCTTATTCCTTCAGAAACGCTAAACTACTTCATGACGGCTAAATAGTGTTCTCGCTTGTATTTCCATCCTGGAAGATTACATTTGAGGAGATTAACGGTTCTGTTTTCTTTGCTAAAATGATGTCTGACCCGCTTAGATGGAGCCATACAAAAAGCTGTGTGAGAATTCTAGGGTGTTTTATGTCACCGATGGTAACTGAAGCAAAATTTAAGAAAATAAGAAGAGCCCTGCTGGATCAGGCCAAAGGCCCATCTAGTCCAGCTTCCTGTATCTCACAATGGCCCACCAGGTGCCTCAGGGAGCACACAAGACAACATTCCTGCATCCTGTTGCAACTCCCTTGTATCGGGCATTCTGAAGTAGCTACTACTAACGTAAGGAGGTTGCACAATCCATCATGGCCCATAGCTCATGAAGGACTTTTCCTCCAGAAATCTGTCCCATCCCCTTTTAAAGATGCCTAGGCCAGATGCCATCACCACCTCTTGTGGCAAGGAGACCAATTACCCACTGGGTAAAAAAGTAAATCTCGTATTGTTAGTGTATTAGTACACCGATATTGATGAAAGAGAGCCGAATGTAGGACTTCACCTGGTGGCACCAGGTTCAAGTCGCCATTTGGCTCTGAGATTCACTGAGGGCCAAATCCTGAGGGCCGTAACACTGGCAGTACGTGTGTATCACCGGCTAAAAGTTCAGGAAATGTGCTGCAAAGCACGCTCACAACACTGCAGGAGGAGCAAGCGCTGGCCCGAGTTGGCGCCCGGCCTCAGTGCTGAGCAGGAGGCCAGTCGGCACATCAGTAGCGCTGGTGATGAGTAAGGAGATTTGGGAGAGGGGTGGGACTGAGCAGGGTGGTGGTGGCGGCCCTGGGGGGTGGGATTGGCAGTGGCCCCTGCCACCGCATCCTAACCCCCCTCCCGTGTTGGGGCTAGATGCCCAACATGAGAGTTCCTCGGGGGAAGGAGTCAAACATCTCCTTCCCTGACCTGCAGGATGCAGCAGTAGCCGTTTTGGTACCCATGCTCCTCTGTGAGCCAGGCAGCTCAGACTGGTCTGCCTATGACCTTGGGCTATTCACCATCTCTCAGGCTGGTCCACTTATTTATATACCAGGTTTATACCCTGCCTTAATCTCCCCACTGTTCACGCTTTACAGGGTGTTTTGAGGATAAAATGGGATAGTCCCCATCTTGGCTGCCCTGAGCTCCTTCATGGAAGAATTAACGTATTTCCCCCAAGTATAAGATGCACCTTTTCCCCAAAAAACTGGGGGCTAAAAATTGGGTGCATCTTATGCAAGGGGTGTGCCGGGCAGCGCTGCGTTCTCGGATTAAAGAGCTGGCGGGAGCGCGGAGAAGGGAGGGCACCGCTCCCCTCTTTAAGGCAAGCGGGAGCACGGAGAATGCAGCACTGCGTTCTCCATGCTCCCGCTTGCCTTAAAGAGCAGCCAGCCCCAAAAATGTATTTTTCAAATTTCTGGCCACAAAATTAAGGTGCGTCTTATACTTTGGTGCGCCTTATACTTGGGGAAATACGGTAATAATAAAATTATTATAAATGACAAAGGGTGCCCTAAAAATACAGGCATGCCCCGATATCCACTGGTGTTATGTTCTGGACCCTCCCGTGGATACCTGAAACTGTGGATACTGGGAATGCCTCTTTAAAGATAGGGGAACATGAAACACATCTCATTTTTTAAACTTTGTTGCAGCAAAACCACTGATGTTCCGCTATCTTTAAAGAGGCATTCCCAGTATCTGTGGATAACAGAAACCGTGGATACCAAATCAGTGGATACCGGGGCATGCCTGCATATTGATATCCAAAAGTAAACAAGATAGACTTTTGAGAATTACAAGGGTTGTGCATCTGTAAGTGTTTCTCAAGCAAATATGCCGCAGTAAGAATCCAGTTGTAGCACTGGTGTCATTGTCATTCCATAGTGATGCCATTATACCATTCAGTGTGAACAAGGGGTTAAGAAAAAGGCATCGCTTAGATGCAAATTCCATTTCATGTTCCGTTATTGAACCTGCACACCCAGGTGGTAACGAGGATCCTGAGCTGTCTTAACAGCAAGTGTTACATTATTGTGTAAATTTAAGATACCGTATAGCTTTAGAACGTTTCATTTTTCGGCCTCCCGTCACTAAGCATGTGACCTCTGTTTCTAGGGTATGGCTTTTACGTTGAAAGAACGGCAGATGCTTGGGCTCCAGGGACTCCTGCCTCCAAAGATAGAGACACAAGACATCCAAGCCTTGCGTTTCCATAAGAACCTGGCAAAAATGACTGACCCTTTGGAAAAGTAAGAATGCGTTGGCCTCCTTTGTGTAGCTCTGCCGCCAGGAATTTGACACAGTGTTTTTCATTTGTGATTGGATGTGTGTTGACACGTTCCTAAGACCAGTTCGAGATGCTCCAGATCTTCTTTGTGTGGAAATTCAACATGGGGACGCAATCGGTTGAATCCATTGTTAAAAACGGCCTGGTAAGAGAACACTCAAGAATTCAGAACTCATCCGAGGCAGAACAGGGCTGTCACTGGAGAATCATCTGCTAAGTACACTTCCTCTGATGGTTGTTGGGCCTTTCCATAATCCTATATGATGCTAACTCATTCAAAGATTGGCAAGAGGCAAGTGGTGCTCCTCTTATATTTAGCAGGGGGAGAGTAATTGTCCCTCTTCACACCAGCACAGTGTCTTTTCTAGTGGCTGCCGCTGCTGGTGTTCTGCCTTTTTTTTAGATTGTGAGCCTTTTTGGGAGGAGAAACAAAGTGCTGCTCATCACTTTCCTGCTCAATAGCCACCACACCACTAGTTGCCCCATGGGTGGAAATACATGTATCTGATAGGGGAGAAAGCTGCTTACAGGGTGTGTGTGTGGGGGGGGGGAATTTGAACAGAGAAAATATCAGGTGCCCCCTCTTCCCTTTTCATCATCACCTTTCCTTCCCTTAAGTTTTGGCATCCTCTTCCTTTCCCTCAGTTTTTCTTTGATTGACACTCTCAGCTCTGAACAAAGGAGACGCTGGAGAAAAGACCATCAGTTGTAATGCATAACTCACCCCTGAGCAGATGGGAGAACTACAAATAAGGCACACAAAGGATTTGTCCTTATTCTTCTGTTCAGATTTCAATTCAGGGTGTTGCACAATAGCAGCATTTTTGCTCCCATCTAACCTTGTGTTTTCCCTGCTTCGTTTACAGATACATCTACATAATGGGGATCCAGGAAAGAAATGTGAAGTTATTCTACAGGGTACTGCAAGACGATATTGAGCGCTTAATGCCAATTGTGTATACCCCAACAGTTGGCTTAGCGTGTACTCATTATGGACGTATCTTTAGGAGGCCAAAGTAAGGACCATTTTTCTGTTACGTTACCAACAAACTTAGTAGAGTTATGGCTTCCTCTCCCTTAAGAGTCAAGCGCAGACACGTTGTTTTTACTTGTATTGCTCAGTAATGCACAGGGATGGCTAGTTCAAACCACTATATGAAATTTAGTGCCTGCAGTCCCCCTCTTGCCTGGTTTCCCCATCTGTCCTGCCTTTTCCCTTAGTGCAGGGGTTTTCAAACAGGGGTGTTGTGATGCCCCAGCCTGAAGAGTCCGGCTGCTTTCCCCTTAAGAAAGAGAGGCGGTAGAAAGGCAGTATATAAATGACCAAGAAAGGCGGTATATAAATACCTATTATTATTATTATTATTATTATTATTATTATTATTATTATTATTA
>JAJKFI010000025.1:3432744-3469453 GCA_029204185.1 Lerista edwardsae | reverse complement strand
TATTATTATTATTATTATTATTATTATTATTATTATTATTATTATTATTATTATTATTATTAAAGGGCGTGAGTGGGGACATGGAAGCGATGCAGTTGCATTACTTCTGGGGACATACTGGGTCGGGGGGGGGGGCTTCCCACAGGCTAACCCAGCATCCTGGAGGGTTGAGGAGCCCTCTGGACTCTTCTGCAGCACTCCCCATGTGTTAGAAATTTTTTTAAAAAACTATAGCAATCCACCTCTGGTTCGTTATTGCAACCAGGAAGTGGGTTGCGATAATTATTTTTTATTTCTAATGCATGGGGAGCCCTGCAGGGCTCCCCAACCCTCCAGGAAGCTGGGTAGCCTGTAGGAAGGCCCCCCCCCCCGGCCAATGGGGGCCCTCAGGGGACACAATGGTTGTGATTGCATCGGGGCCAGGTCCCCACCCCTGCACACAATTACAGCGGTTCTCAAACTCCTGGAGGGTTTGAGAACTGCTGCCTTAGTGGTTCCCAAACTGCAAGCAGTGGGCTCCCTACGGAGCTGCATAAACCAGCCAGGGAAGCCATGAAAAGCCCATCCCCCTATAACACTTATAGGTCTAATGGGGAGCTGTGACCAATGGGCTCAGTAGGTTTAGGGAACTTCCGTTTGAAAAGGCTTGGGACCCACTGCTAGGTTAGGGTTTCTCGTCCTTTCCTTACCATTCCTTCCGGTTTCTGTTTCTCCCTACATTACCTACTCTGTGCCCTTCCCTCAGCCGCCTTCCCTCCAGGATCCTTGTCGTACAGGTTCACTCTCACCTGCAACATTTCCCAGTCCTCCGCCAGTCCCGCAAAGCACCTTTTAGTCTGTGGAGCCCAAGTGACGTTTTCAGTGCAGCCAAACAGACAACTTTGTCTTCCCTCACAGAAGATTGTCTACGGATATTTTGACAAGTGCTGTTTCCTGAGCCGTTAAGAGTATGCATTAAAAATTCTAAAAGTCGCTTCTGGAGACATAATGGGTCTGGGGGTACTTCCTACAGGCTGCCCCAGCGTCCTGGAGGGTTGGGGAGCCCTGCGGACCACTCTGCAGGGCTCCCCATGCGTTAGAAATATATATTAAAAAAACAATTGCAACCCACTTCATGGTTGCAATCGCAAACCCTCCAGGATGCTGGGACAGCCTGTGGAAAGTCACCCCTAGACCCATTATTTCCCCAGAAGTGACGCGATTGCTGTGATTGTGTCACTGCCATTTCCCCATTTCTCCAGCCCCTTAAGGGGAAAGCAGAATTTTCAATTCAGTTCAGCCAATCAGTATTGGAGCTTCATTGCCACAGTGCCGCGTAAATACAGGCAGCCCTCGGTGTCCAGAAGGGTTCAGTTCCTGGAATCCGCCGAGATGCCAAAATGTGTGGTAGTTTGAATTCATGGACTTGGACCCCTTTAAACCTCCGAATGCAACCGGAGCTTGTTCTGAGGCCCAGAGAGGCTGCACGCAAATATGCGCAGCCTCTGCGGGCCTCAAAAAGTAGCCTGTTCAGGCGAAAACAGGAAGTTCCCTGAAAACGGCTCTGGGCTTCATTCAGAGGCTGCACATGATCAAGTGTGGCCTCTCCAGGCGTTAGAAAGCCTCTCGGATGCATTCGGAGTGCAGCTCTGGTTGCCTTTGGGAGGTGTAAGTGGGTGCCATCATGTATTTGGTATCTGTGGATTCTGAAATCTGTGAGTTGCAAACCCATGGAAAGCGTGGGCCCCTCTGTAATTGGTAATCCTACAAAATGAGGCATTTCTTGACTTTTAATTGTTAGTATTGGTCAACAATTTAATTTTTTCCCCTTGTAGAAATCTCTAACCTTGAATTTTCTTTTAAAAAATTTTCTGCCTACAGAGAATAGTGGGGGGGGGGATTATTGGGACAAGAGCTTCTTTTCTTTCTCAGCCTCTCCAATAACCATTATCTCGCCTTCAAATCCTGATGTTGGCTTTGATTGTTTATGGAATCTCATCAAATTTTAGACTAGTTTGGCCTTTTCTAGTAATTAAGAAATTCTTTTTTCAGAAATTTAATATTGTAAAACGCAGGGTAAAGGTTTCCCCGCAACTGAATGGTCTAATCATCACTGACTCTAGGGGGTGGCGCTCATCTCTGTTTCTAAGCCAAAGAGCCGGTGTTTGTCTGAGGACAAGCTTCCGTGGTCATGTGGCCAGCATGACTATACACCGAGGCGCACGGAATGCTGTTACCTTCCCACCAAAGTGGTCCCTATTTATCTACTCACATTTTTACTTGCTTTTGAACTGCTAGGTTGGCAGGAGCTGGGACAAGCGACAGGAGCTTACGCCGTTGCGCAGTCTCAAACTGCCAACCTTCAGGTTAGCAAGCTCAACAGCTCAGCAGTTTAACCCGCAGCACCACCACGTCCCTAGGGCTGTATTAAATAGTATTGTATTAAACTTTAAAAATGGTATGTTAAGAGAGTAGATTCATTGTGCCAAGAGTTTTTTGGGTTTTTTTTCAAAGAAAAGGGATAAGTACATTTATTAGTGATAAAAGGTATTTCCATTTTGATTTTCTTGTAGAGGATTATTCATTGCCATAACGGACAGGGGCCATGTTAGATCGATTGTGAACAACTGGCCAGAAACTGAAGTGAAGGTACTGCCTCCGTAGAAATTTGGGTGTGTGTGGGGATACTTCAGGGCAGAATCATGGTTGGAATAATACTTAGATTGCATCCTTGCACTTGGGATGTGCACCACAAAATAACACAAATTCCTTGGGACAACCACATGGGGTCCTGTGCAACTAAAAAAGGCCCAGATAGGAGGTAATGAGAAAGATCTGTGCCCAAGATCCTCATGAGTCACTGCCAATCAGAGTAGACCAGTGTTCCCCAACCATTTTGGCGCCGGGACCCACTTTTTCAAATGACAATCTGTTCTGAGCCACTAGACAAAAAAAGACATAGAAATATTTTATTATTACTCAATAATAATCTGGTCCTGTACTCCCGAGGCTGCTAGAGACCTTTACATATAGTGTGTCTCTGTGTGTAGACATTTGCTAGACTCTCCCTAGAAATGGAGTTCAAGGACTGTTTACCCCCAAACCTTTACCGTCATTCCAGGGTACCCAGAAGGCTGAATTGGAGAGCACGGTGTGCTGTTAGGGATTTCCGGACCAGACAAAAGGCTGGAACTGAGTTCATGTGTGAACTACAGCATGCCAGAAAATTAGAAAATGTGACACTTTAGAGCGCAATCCGAAACTGGAGTGAGGCTCGCAAAGTTTGGCTGGCACAAGGAACACCATAAAGCACGTTTGGACCACGCTCTGAGTCAAGGGGGATGGCGCACGTCTGTGTGCTGGCTCCTCTGACTCCGAGAGTGGTCCAAACATACTTCACGATGATCTTTGTGCCAGCCAACTTTATTGGCCTAACAAGGGTTAGGACTGTACCCTTAGAGTCATGAGGATCACCTCACATCAATTGAAAATTTTCTTCTGCAAACCAGGCAAGGGTGCTTGCCAAGTTTTTTTTTTTTTTTAACATTTCAAAAATTGTTCACAATCCACCAAAAATCAGCTTGCAACCCTCTGGTAGTTCCTACAGTTTGGAATGCGCTGGCGTAGACAATACTGGATTGGATGAAACGGTGGTCTAGTTCATTACAATCCTATCCAACGTTCTAGCACAGATGCAGCCATGCCAACAGGGCATGCGCTGCATATGGTGGTGGAGGGGCAGTCACGGAGGCCTCCTCAAGATAAGGACACATTTGTTCCCTTACCTTGTGGCTTCATTGGCACTAGAGAGTTGCAAAGGATTGGGCCTCCAAGTCTGTTTCATGTGTGATAGGAGTCTGAGCAGTATATGCTGCTTGTTTGCCACGCACACGGGTCGTGTGCAAAAGGAGCTCTGCCCGGCATCCGTAAGAGAAATGGCTTGCTGTGTCTTTGGCCACATAGTGTAGGTCGGACATTCTCCCTTCCAGAACAAGGAATGTGCTGCGTTTGACGGGACTCCTTCATGTGGCCACACGGAAGTCTTTTCTGTAGTTGGCATGCCCACCATTAATGTAACATGTGAAGGGAACCTACTGTACATTTAATAAGGAAAAAATAATTTATTCAGTTCAATCCCACCCAAAGTACCAATTTTTAGCTGTTTCAAAAACTGAAAGACAGAAGGGTTTTTGTGCAGTATTCATATAACAACCCAACTGATGAAGTTAAACTTTCACTTCTACCTTCAAGGCTGTCGTCGTAACTGACGGAGAGAGGATCTTGGGTCTTGGTGACCTGGGTGTGTATGGAATGGGAATTCCTGTGGGCAAGCTGTGTTTATACACAGCTTGTGCTGGAATACGACCTGAGAAGTGCCTTCCTGTGTGTATTGACATTGGCACTGACAATCTGGTAAGTTGCACCATTTTTCCCCCCCAATATACCATTTGATGTTTGTTTATATCATTGCATTAATTATCTTCAACAGAACTACCCCTTTGACCCAGAAAGCATTGTTTTAAGCCAGTCGTTCTCAAACTTTTTAGCATGGGGACCCACTTTTTAGACTGGCACTCATGTTGGGATCTGCCAGAAGTGATGTAATGGCTGGAAGTGACATCATCAAGCAGGAAGTGCCATCAGTGTGACATAATCAGTTGACACTCTTGGAATGCAAACTGGCATTCTTCGACTGAAGCAACTGCATAACCATGAAGCATTCCTGAAAGAGCAATATGAGGACAAAATATTATGTAAAAGCACTGAACTAAACACAAAATTTAAAAAAGCCTCGTTTGAACATTCAGACTGTTAACACTCACAAAAGAAATATAGCAAGAGTAAGATCTGCAGTTTCCAAGATGGCTGCTCCCAACTTTCCTCGACCCACCTTTTAACATGTTGCGACCCACCAAGTGGGTCCCGACCCACCCACAGTTAGAATAACACTCTTTTAAGCTATTCTATGAGTCACTCATGGTCAACAGTAGTTACTGACATTGTTTTGTAAATGTTAAGGTTTTCAGCGCTATCCACTCAGTTGTCCTAACTGGCTTGGTTCCAAATGGAGTGCAGCTGTCTTGAACTTCTGTCTGCTGTGTGCATATCGTGGAAGCCGCTGAGCCTGGAACACAGGAGTCTGTAGTTGTGGTCATCTTGGTGATTGGGGTGGCTTGACAAAAGGCTTGCAGGATTGGCTGCAGTGGCTGATCCTGTGGGTGTGCATGCCCTCACTGGTTTGTGTGCTGCTTCCAGGATGCAGACGAGCTTGAGGGATATTCATGCTAATGACTTTTGGCCGCAAGACTTCAGAACTGATCCCCCATTTGCAGGGGTCTCCAAATGTTTTAGCCGAAGGGCCATATCAAATATCTGGCACGGTGTTGAGGGCTGGAAAAACAAATAAATTTTAAATATAAAATTTAAATAAATGCATTGAAGGCGGAACTTAGATGAATGAATGAATGGGCTCAAAGTTCCAGGATTTCTCCACCCACACCGCAGAAATACAGCACACACTTTAATGGGAGTGCTTGGACTCCCATTCTCCCACCCCACAAGCAGCTTGCTTAAATGTACTGGAGTAAATATCTCAGAACCAGCAGATCAGAGGAAAGGAAACACCCAGAGGCCTCTCTCAGAAAGCCATCTGAGGCCTTCAGAAGGCCTAATCACTTCCAGGTCTTTGGGAAAACGAGGAAGTGACTATTTTCAGGCTTCGGAAAGCATTCTGAGGGCCGGGGAGGCTTCATGCAGCCTCCCTGGCCCTCCGAATACCCTCCACACAACCAGAGCACAACTCGGGGGTTGCAGCCCATGCCAGCAGTGTCAGGAGGGCCAGAGGCTCATAGGGGACCAGAGACTTGCTGTTGCCGGAAAGAGGCTCTCTCAGGGCTGCATCTGGCCCTTGGGTCGGGGTTTAGAGACCCCTGGCCTTTGGAATCACGAGGACAAAAAAATCGTAGGGACTTCCTAAAAATCTGCTAGTTGAGCTTCTGATGTGTGTGCATTGGCACTGCCCCTTGAACAGATACCAAAGTCAGAAAGAGACTCCTTCCTTTGGTTGCCACCTGGAATGTTCAGAGGGGTATTGTCTTGGGAAGCCATCATGCAGGGTTTTTTTTCTCCTTGGAGAGGAATGCCTGGACGGGGCTCTAGTAGAGTCAGTGATTGTGCCAGTTAGTTGGGGAGGTTGTATATGGGTGGGGGTGAGGTAGGTGAGTGACGGGGGAGTTATCCTGTCTTTGGGTTGGGGACTTAGATTGGTGGTGATTGCAGTGCTGCCGATTTCTTGGCCACTCCCCTTAAGGGAGAATGGCCTTCTTCCAGTTCCTTTGGTTGGTCGCGACCCAACAGTTTGGGAACCCCAGCTGTGTAGTGATCTAATGGCTTCCTTGTGCCCCTTTCTTTTCACCAGACTCTTTTGCAAGACCCATTTTATATGGGGCTCTACCAGAAGCGAGACCGCTCACAGCTATATGACGACCTCATTGACGAGTTCATGGAAGCCGTTGTAGGCAGGTATATATTCTAAATTATCCACTGCAACAAAAGTGGCTTCAGCATGATATGGCATACACTTAATATACACTTGTATATGCCATCCTATACAGGTCTACTTGGAAGTAAGATTTGGTGGGATTTACTCCCAGGTACTGTATGTGTGTTCAGGATCAGAGTTCTGCTTTTTCCAAGCCGTTCAAATAACATGGTGTATAAATTATCTTGACAATCTTAAGGACTAGAAACTCAGTTTTTTAAAGGCTGAAAGCTGAAGCTTCTCAGGCTCATTTCTGGTACCAAGACGGTGTCTGATCTTCTTCAGTGCTGTTGTTGGCTTGCTCTAATTTTTGTATTTTTATCTTCCTTGCTTGTGTTTTATGCTGTTTTTATTGTATTGTGATAGTCAACAAAGATATGTTTTATTGTCAAACTGTTAGCCACCTTGAGCACTCAACATTGTTGGGGAGGGGAAGTGAGATACAAGTTTGTTTTTGAAAATTTTTATTTTTATATATATAGGTATGGGGAATGGAAAGGGTAGAACATAGGAAAAGGGTACAAAGGTTCACACAAAAGGTCCACACTGATACAGCTTAGTCATCTTACCTATATTAATGTTTGCATACAGTCTATACCATGACTTTAACATTGCTTAATTGTCCTGTATACAAAACTTACTCTTATTTTCCATTTATAATTATCTAATTAACTCTAACCTAACACTTCTATATCATAATACATTAACTTCTGATGTTTATCAATTCTGCTATCCCTCCATAAATTTACCAATTTTTTAAAAATCTTTTTAAATCTTCTTAAGTATCAAACTGGCATATAGTTACTACTTTCAGTTTCTCTAATTAATACATAAGAATAGCAAAAAGAAAAAGAACTTCTTTTGAATTATTTTTAGCTTTGAGGGGAAGAACACATTTAATAAAAATATCTTAATTTATACTTTCATCATAATCTCCCTTATCTAAGTATTATCTTTTTTCATTGGCTATAGCTTCCCTAATTCAGTCATCAAATTCTTTCACTAACAGGTTTTTCCCCTCTTCTTCTTCTTCCGCTTTTTATTCTTCATTCTCAGTTTATTGTGCCAATTTCCCCTATTTGCGTCTTTTACATTATTACAGTGTCTCTTCCTCGTTCAATATTCCTGAGAAAGATTCTGCATCTCAATCTTGAACATTAATAGGTCCAATTGTTGTTTCCTGGAATTTATCTCCAGCTCTCTGTGAAATTCTTGTAGGTCCATTTCTTTTTCGATAGGGTTTGTCTTCAGCTCTCTATATGTCTCCTGTGTAGGCTTTGTTTGTTCCTCCATTGGTACTACTTCCCTTCCTGGAGCTAACATGCCTACAATTTGCCTTCCAGTAATCTCCAAGAGGCCCTGCATTCTAGTCATAGACCCTGACTGGTCTGATTCCAACTTCAAATAGCATATCTCTGTTTGGTCTGTTGTGCTACCTTCCTTTTTAATTTCATTCATAAATTTATCAGGACACCTAACTTCTTCTGATAGGCTCTCCAAATCTTGTAGAACTCTCTCTCCAATATTCTTAATAATTGTAACTTCTTGCTGCACCTCCCGAATTTCTGAGAGTAATTGGATCAATAAAATCTGATTAGACTGCCTGATACTGTCTTGTCTTAAAAGTTCTTTCTTGTCTTTCTTGACAAACGGTACAACTTGTGGTGCATGCAGCCTTGACGAAGACTGATTTTTCTTTATGAAAAAGTGTGTGGACTTACCTCCAGGAAGTCAAGCCTGATTGCACCCTGGAAGGACCACCTCATGAGAAGAGAGGACTCTTTAGAAAAGACCCTCATGCTGGGAAAGATTGAAGGCAAAAGGAGAAGGGGGCGGCAGAGGATGAGATGGTTAGATAGTGTCACCGAAGCAATGAACATGAAATTGGGCGAACTCCGGAAGCTAGTGGAGGGCAGGGAGGCCTGGCGTGCTGTGGTCCATGGGGTCGTGAAGAGTCGGACACGACTTAGCGACTGGACAACAACATAGGGACAGAGGCTTGAATGTATAAGAATTGAAGCTTGGATGCAGCCTTATGCGCCAGCACTAGTGACGTTGGGCCAACGCAAGTGGCTCCCGTCAGCCCAAGGGTGCCCTCTGGATTGCCCCCTACGTAAAATTGCTGCTTTAAGGGCATCTGTACAGAACAATCTTGAAGCGCAGGGTCCTTGATAGTTAGCACTGATAGATAGCACTGATAGTTACCTTTTCTGTTTCTTCTGTGCCCTCTAGGTATGGCCAGGACACACTCATTCAGTTTGAAGACTTTGGGAACCACAACGCTTTCCGCTTCTTGAGGAAGTACAGAGAACGATACTGCACCTTCAATGACGATATACAGGGTAGGCCTTTCCCTTTGGGCTTGTGGCATAGGCCCACACGGGGGTTTGGGTTCTGCTTCTGCTTTCTGATTGCCTGTCCAGCCCTCCTTAGAGTGGTTTGTTTTCCTTCCCAGGGACAGCTGCGGTGGCCTTAGCCGGGTTGCTAGCAGCGCAGAAAGTTACTGGGAACCCGCTCACAGAGCAGCGGATTTTGTTCCTTGGTGCGGGAGAGGTGAGTTGTGTGACTGAAAGAGGGACAAGAATCCTTTTTAATTGACTTTATCTTTGTTGTGACTGTAAATGCGCTGCTTCGGTTGTCTGTTCTCCCAGTGTAAGAGATGCAGCCAGTATTCCCTCCAAGGCAGCGGTCTCCAAACTGGAGACTGCTGCAGTGGGCAAAATTGGGCCCGGCGCAAACGGCACTTTGTGTTCCTCTGGGGACGGTGCAAAAGGCAACCTACTACAACTCCCAGGGGTCTTTGCAGCCAGCTGCTCCCGAGCAGAACACCAGGCACATGGCTTTCTGGGGTGGCAGACCCTGGCTGCAAGGACCCCTGGGAGTTGTAGTAGATTGCCTTTTGCGCCTTCCCTGGCGGAATGCGAGCCTCTGCTCATGCTGGGGGAAGGAAAACGGGGGCACTGGATCCACCCCGCTGCAGGAGGCTCAGCATGACAGCCCACAAAAACCACATGCAGGGAAAAGCCTGCTTGCCCTGACCTCTCTTACCACCATTCTTGCCACCTGTTCCGAACTCGGAAGGAGGCGATGGGGATGTCACCGCGTGATGCATTTCACTTCCTGCCAGGTTCTGATGGCATTGCAGGCCAGAGAGGTTTGGGAAGCGCTGCTCTAAAGGATTCATGCTGCTGTGCACACACCGTAGGCTGCTGCATGAAGGTCCCCTGCCGTCTTCGGACACACAGCAATGACGTCCCCACCGTCAGCGGACTTCCAAGCTGCATAGAGTTCGGTTGCAGCCCCATCATTTTAGCTACTCGGGTCTTGGTATTGAAGAAGTTAATCAGGTAGAAATAGTTGAAGCCATGGTCTGTGGCTAGCAGCGCCTCTGTCCAGCTGTTGTATATAAGTGATCGCTTCACATGCATTCGGAGGTGGACAGTCCTGCACGATGCTTGTACCACTCTATCTGCCAAATACTTTTAGTAATTATTGGTTTGCAAGAGGCAGCGGTGGAAGGTCCTCGGCTAGCCCATTCCGCTCTGCAGCACCTTTTCTGGCTCCTGCTGGAAAGGGGAAGCATTCCTGTTCCAGGCTGATCTTGGCCCCCATCTCCAGAGCAAAGTTCTCTGCCATACCTGGGACTGAGTCTTTTGGACCTTGCCCAGCCCAACCCACTCTGCAGCATCTCTCCAACCTGGAGCTCTTTAGCAGACAATCACCTGTAGAAAGCACTGCCCTTTGGATGGCTGTCTGGGGTTGGTTCTGTACAGCATGTTTGGAAGTTTTTTGTTTGCCTTTAAAAAAAATAGATTTCTCTCTCTCTAAACACTCCACTCCCTTTTCAGTCCTTATACTGCAAGTCCCTTGGGGAGGGAAATATTTACATTTTGAAAAACGGCTATAAACTGTCATGAGCCCATGAGCTAGGGTGGAAGTAAATTGCTAAATAGGGTACTTTTTTTTTTTAGGCTATTGTGTTCCTTTGTAATAGGGAATGAAGGAAAAATGGAAAGAAAACGCACCTTCTAACACTAAGTAGTAACTTTTGGGGCGCAATCCTAACCACCTTTCCAGCACTGGGGGAAGGGCAATGCAGGTCTGATACAAGAGAACAAACACTCCTTTACCTTGAGGAGGCCTCAGTGACTGCCCCCCCAACTGCAGCATATGCCCCATTGATCCTTGCTGGGAAGCTGGTTAGGATTGTGCCGTTCGTTATGTGCAAAAAAGAATGTACAATATCCTTCAGTATCTCCCAAATGCACCTAATATTGTAATGTATAAACTAACTTTAGTTAATTTAGTGGTTTTCAAACTGTTGGGCTTTTGGTGAACTTTGTCCACCAAACCACCTGTGCATGCAGACGATTTTGGGAAGTGTTCATTGGTGCACAGATGGTTCAGTTGGGGTGTTGGGCGAGTCTCTTTATCATTCATTCATTCATTCATTCATTCATTCATTCATTCATTCATTCAATCAATTTATACCCCGCCTTTCTGCCCGAGGGCACCCAAGGCGGCTTACAACATTAAAAAGCAATACAATATATGCAATTAAAACAATATTATAAACAATAATTAAAAACAGTTAAGAATTTAAAAAAACAGCAAAACCCCGTGGATCCCACAATTTAAAAGATAGAATGTAAAAAATGCCAGCCCGCCTGTCAACAGTTAAAGGCTTATTTGAATAAAGTCTTCAGCCCCCGCCGGAATGTCGCCAAAGAGGGAGCAGTTCTTAATTCTAAGGGGAGAGTGTTCCAAAGTTGGGGGGCCACCACCGAGAAGGCCCTATTCCTGGCCGCCATCCCCCTCACCTCTCCTGGTGGTGGCACAGTCAAAAGGGCCCCCCCCAATGACCTCCTGCCCCATTATCACCTCCTGCCCCATTGCCCGCTGCCCCACGAATACCCTGGGTTCCTCTGTGGCGGCTCATTGCAGTAGACGATTGCAGCATTCAGCAAAGCAGTTATTGATCCTCTCCTTGAGGAGTGTTGGTGTTCCCCAGAATAAATCCTGAAAATCCTGGAACTCTTTGATTCAGAGGAAGGTGATGAGTTGGCTAGAACTCATCAGTTAAGTCATTGGTTCTCCAAAATGATATATTCTAGTGGTGGATTTTCCTTCACTGGAGATCTTCAAGCAAAGGCTCGACAGGCACTTGCTGGAGAAGAGGATTTCCTGCTATAGGCAGAGCGTTGGACTAGATGACCTTGTATGTCCCAACTCTATAATTGTCCAACGTTTGTCTTCTCTGTCAGGCTGCTCTTGGAATTGCAAATCTCATTGTCATGGCTTTGGAGGAAAGTGGCCTTTCCGCGGAAGAAGCTCATAAGAAAATCTGGATGTTCGACAAGTTTGGTCTGTTGGTTCAGGTGAGGCTTCACTGGGATTGGATTGGGTACGATCTTTCCTCTCCTCCTTCATTTTGTTTCTCATCATCAGGAATCCTTTCTTTTAATATTTTTCTAGGGTCGGGAATATATGGTAGATGCCAACCAAGAGCCTTTTGCCCACCCAGCCCCTGATCAAGTGCCAAAGACCTTCTTGGATGCGGTGAACGTGCTCCAACCTTCAGCGATCATTGGTGAGTGTTTCAGGATGTTGAGCGCCAGACGAGCGGATGACACAGGAGCAAATGGTGCTTTTAGTGCAGTGGATTCCTGCCACAGGCCATGCCGTTTCTGAGCATCAGCATCACAAGAGTTGCATTATCCTTGGTGCCTGCCAGTATTGTTTGTCATGCACGGGAAGAAGCTCTCCAGGGTTTGAGAGGTGGTTCTTTTCCCATCCTTCTTGGAGACGCCAAGTGCTGAATTGGTCCAAGCCAGCTGGCGATCCTGGTAAAAATGGCCTGCGCATAAAAGTTTCAAATGGCTCAGAGCACAATTCTCACCTGGAGTTAGGCCAGCACAGTTAGGCCAGAAAGGTTTGGCCAGCACAAGGGCCACCATAAAGTATGTTTGGACCACACTGTCAGAGAGGCCAACACACAGACATGTGCCATCCTCCCTGACTCCAAGAGTGGTCCAGGCATACTTCACGGTGTCCCCTGTGGCAGCCAAACTTTACTGGCCTAATTCCAGGTTAGGATTGCGCTATTGGTGATACTTGGTAAAGCCAAGTTCTTATTTCCCTTTTATATTAATTGTGATACAAAAAGGAGCTCAGCCATCATATTTCTGAAAACCGTATGTCAAAGAGCTGCAGTTTGGCCATCTAGTCAGTACGCTGGGCGTCTTTCTGTACTGATGCCTGCAATCCTTTTCCCTCTGGCCTTCTGCCATCACATCTCTGGGTGCAATCCTGACCTGGAGTTAGGCCGGCACAGTTAAGCCAGCCAAGTTTGGCAGGCACGAGGAACACCGTAAAATATGTTTTAACCACTCTTGGAGTCAGAGAGGCCAGCACACAGATGTGCGCCATCTTCCCTGACTCCGAGAGTGGTCCAAACATGCTTTACGGTGGCCCTTGTGCTGGCCAGACTTTGCTGGCCTAACTGTGCCGGCCTAAATCCAGGTTAGAATTTTGCTCAAAGTTTCAAATGGCTTCTTTTTTTTTTTCCCCTTCAGTTTGGCCTTTTTCTTTCCTAACATGCCTCTTTTATTGTCCTCCCCCCTTTGCATCCTCCCATTCCAGGGGTTGCAGGAGCTGGCCGACTCTTTTCTCACGATGTGATCAAAGCAATGGGCTCCATCAACGAGAGGCCAATCATCTTTGCACTGAGCAACCCAACTGTGAAGGCCGAATGCACTGCTGAGGAGGCGTACACGCTAACAGAGGTAAGGGAAAGCGTTTCCGTGGGGCTGGCTGCCCTGTTCTTTATCTGGGGCTGCAGAGCTGACCGAGGCGCCTTCTGTGATGGAACGGCTTTCTGCTTTGGGCACACTTTGGTTCCAGCTGATCTTTGGATGGGTGGTGGGGAGAGGTGTTCTCAAATGTGTGTGTGTGTGTGTGTGTTTTGCAGTTTTTTGTTTTTTCCCAAGGAGGAAAAGTGCAGAAAGCAGTGTCATGTGGCTTTATTCCAAGGGTGCATTTTTTATACATCATAATTGCTTTAAAAGTGTACTAAGTAGGTGGTATAGTAACAGCAGATTAGATTAGTAACAACACTGACTAGAGCTGGCCGCCAGGCGCATATGCAGTATTGATGCATATGTGAAGGATGTGCAGTGAGGTACTGATGAAGCTGCTGCGGGCCTTGGAGACATGGAAAAAAATGAAGAAAGACTGCAGAATTTGGGGCTCTTCAGCCTAGAAGAGAAAGGCGCCTGAGGGGGGGGGACATGACTGAGACATACAAAATTATGCATGGAAGGAATAGAGTTGATAGAGGGATGTTCTTTTCCCTCTCTCAAAACACCAGAACCAGGGGGCATCCGCTAAAACTGAGGTTGGGAGAGTTAAAACAGATAAAAGGAAGTACTTTTGTACCCAGCGGGTAGTTAATCTGTGGAACTCTTTGCCATAGGAGGTGGTGATGGCATCCGGTCTGGATGCCTTTAAGAGGGGATTGGACAGATTTCTGGAAGAAAAGTCAATTGTTGGCTATAGGCCATGATGGATTGTGCAACCTCCTTACATTAGTAGTAGGCTATTTCAGAGTACCAGGTGCAAGGGAGTGGCAACAGGATGTGAGCATCTTGTTGTCTCATGTCTCCCTGGGGCACCTGGGGGGCCGCTGTGAGATACAGGAAGCTGGACTAGATGGGCCTTTGGCCTGATCCAGCGGGGCTCTTCTTATGTTCTTAACAAATATTTTTGAAAAAGATAAATGTAGAAGTCTCTCCCAGAACACTGTTGGCACTTGAAATACTGATGAAACCTCTACTGCCTGCAGAGGCACACCAGAAAAAGTAAGTGTGCGTGTGTGCTTGCTGGAAGTGGGTAGATTTGGAGGGTCTTAAAGACAAAATTGATCTGGGAAACAGGGCTTTAGGGCAGGACTAGAGAGATATTTGAAAGTCCTGGGCCATAGAACGTCCTTTTAAACGGCATATATTGATTGCAAGAAGAGTTTTCCAGGCCTGTTTTCCTCTCTCCAGCCCATCATTTCCTTAAGAGAACTGACAGTGGTAGCACAGAGGCGTTTCTACCTGTGGTGCACTTACTCATGTATTTTGTTCTGCTATCTTGCCAAACAGGTTTCTCGGGTGTGTTTTGTTTTTGAAGCGCTGCAAAATCTGTTCACTGGAAACAGTTCTGAACGTGGGATGACCCTAAGAGGCTGCCATGTACCGGATCAGCTTACTGGTCCCCTCTGGCTGAGCATTGTCCACGCTGCCTGGCAGCGGTTCTCCAGGGCTTCGGGGCAGGGGCCATTCTCAGCCCTCTCTGGAGATAGCCTGGGCCCTTCCGCATGCCAAGCAGTTGCTCTGCCATGGAGTGACAGCCCTGTCCGTCTTCATAGTGGCGCATGTGTTGTATCCACGCAGGTTGGGAGTGCTCAGGAGCCTCCCCGGGGCAAGGCATGGTTGCACCCTTGCACCCTTGCCCCAGGGGAGGCTCCAGCCTCCCCTCTGTGCTCCTGGGATCTGTACTTGCTGTATTGGGGCCGCACAGCCGCATCCCAAGTTCACCCCTCCTTTCTGGGCTGGCTCGCCTCTAGGCCTGCCCACCTGCACCCAGTTCCTTCCTACTGCCCTCCCCCCACCCAGAACTGCGCTTGCGCCAGCATCGGCACTGGTGTCAATCAGATTTGTCATGTAGCGGGGACGCGGGGGTACGCGAGTACCCGTTCCTAGGATTAGGGCTGGCCCTGTCCATTCGCCCGCCCACTCATCGACTCCGTTGGCGCTCCGCTCCGCCTCCTGCAACGTTTGAATTGCCTGCACGTTCTCAGAGCCAGGCAGGCAGGCAGGCAGGCAGCGGAGCGAGGGAGACTGACGGCAGCAGCAGCATGAGCAGGTAGGCTGCCTGGGGCTCCCTCCCGAGGAGGTGCAGCGGTCCGGGTCTCCCAGGCTTTCTCCCGGGCCGCTGCACGGCCTACCGAGGAGGCACGGCAGTTCCTGGGTTCCGGCTATGACCTCACTTCCGGTGGGCGGGCCCCGACACAAGTGCCAATCAAAAGTGAGTACCTGTTGCTAAATCATTTAGATGCCATTACTGGTGTCAATGGGCTGACGCAAGCGGCTAGCATTGGCCCGACAGCGCTTACAGGATTGCGCCCTTAAACTTGTAAATGAATTGTATGGGCGGAAGCAGATTATGAGCCTAATGAAACTCTCATCCTGTTGATCACGCTGGGCAGTGCTCAGTGTGCCTTGGGAAGAGGATTGATGTACCTTGCTGGCTGTTTTAGAAGAAATACAAAAATGGTTGTTGCCAGTCCTAGGCATTGGGGACAGGAGGAGCTGAAAAGGAATTCTTTTTCTTCCTAAGAGCAGGTGTCTTAATCTTGGGTGCCCCCTACTGACCCGTGACGGTATTTTCTTCTGGAGAGGATCATTGGTAGGGATGTGCTTTTTGGTGATATTGTTTCCCAAAATTTCTTGACTAAAAGAGCAAATTACGGCATAATGTGTTTTTATTCTACATTCTCATTCCAAGTTCTCATTTTTATTCATTTCAAGTGCTTTAAAAGTGTACTGGGTAGATGATACAGGTGCAGCCACAGTATTATTTCTCAATGGAAAAGTAGTCTATTTTAATTTTTGGAAAATACCTTCAACACCAAAATGTGGTGTTTTCTGTTTGTATTCAGATATTTTAACTGCCAAAAGGCGGTTTTCAACAACAACAACAAAATATCCCCCACCCCTAATCAGTAATGATACGGTTTAGTTCTTTGATGCTTGGGTATGGATATGCTCTCTGGCAACTTATAGCTGAGTGACATGTTTGGCAAAATTGCACGCTACAGTCCTCTGGGGACAGTATCAAATTGGCTTCAAAATCAGGGGATTGCATTTCTGTGTGTTCCTCCTCAATGTAACACTCCTTTGTAGGTTTAAAGGATCACCTACTCGAAGATAATCTTTGAGGCGGTTCTGATAAAGATCTATCTGGGTCGAGGCTGCGTATGCTGGAGAAACAGAACTGCAGCCACCGCCTTGACATGTCAGGCTTGCCTCGAGGCCTACCAAGTGTTCATGCTTTGAATATAATGTTTGCATATGGTTCAAGCTGGCATCGAGCACCTGCAGTTTTAATCATGTGATCGTTGCCCATATTCTCCAAGGGTGAACGTATTGGGTCTCTGTATGTTGGACTCTGCTGTTGTAGGCCCTGGTGGAACTAGTGCCTAACTAGTAGGCACTCTTTCTTTATGGGTTACACTCTTTCTGTAGTTTTACACTCTTTCTGTAACAGGGTTACAGGGGCTAGATGGTTTGACTCGGTCGGACCATGGCTTCAGCAGCTACACAGGCTGCCTATTCATTTCCTGTCTCAATTAAAGATGATGGTGTTGACCTTTAAGGCCCTTCATGACTTGGGTCCAAACCAGCGACGGGATCTACAAACGACCTGGGGGAACGCTGGGCGGGACTTATGCGGGGCTTCCACGTGATTGGCTGCCCGTCCGCAGCGTTCTGCAGCTGTCCTGGCTGGGGGGCTGCCCCCAGTTAGCGCACCCCACCGCTGCTCACCCAGGCACCTGGCGTGACCCTCACCCGTCCTCCGCAGCGAGCAGGAGCCCCCTCGAGGCCAGGGCAGCTGCGGATCGCTGCAGACAGGCTGCCAATCACCCGGATGTCCCGCCTACGTCCCACCCAGCGTTCCCCCAGGTCGTTTGTAGATCCCGTCGCTGGTCCAAACTACTTAAAAGACTGCCTTCTCCCATTCATTCCCGCCTGCTCTCTGAGGTAATCTGAATCTCTCCTTCAAGAGCCGCCTCTATACCAAGTTAGAGGGATGGTGGCTCGGGGGGGGGGAGCCTTCTCTGTAGTGGCACAGCAAATATGAAATTCCCTTCCAGTTAAGAACTACCCCTTGCCTCACAGCTTTTTGGATAGGGCTCAAAACATACCTGTTTTGCCTGGCATTTGAATGATGGGATGATGTTTGCCCTCTGTGCCTCTGGAATAGTGCTGTAGCCTGACTGCTCCCCTGGACAATGTGTCTCCCCCCCCCCCAAATGGCCTGACAAGATGTGTTGGTTGCCCTTTTTTAAGTGCGCGCGTGTGTGTGTGTGTGTGTGTGAATATTAAAATTTAATGTTTTAATGCTTTGTTTTTGATGCTTTTTTTACTTACTGTGTTACATTACATACTCATTGTTGTACTTTTATTATGTTCTGTAAGAGGGCTGGAGTTAGGCTGGCACAGGTAGGCCAGCAATGTTTAGCTGGCGCAAGGGACACCGTAAAGCGTGTTTGGACCACTCTTGGAGTCAGGGAGCATGGCTCATGCCTGTGTGCTGGCCTCTCTGACTTCGGGAGCGGTCCAAACATACTTTACGGTGTCCCTTGCGCCAGCCAAACATTGCTGGCCTACCTGTGCCTGCCTAACTCCAGGTTAGGATTGCGCTCTAAGCCACCTTGGGTATTTGCTTTGGCATGGGAAAGGCGGAATATAAATTCTTCAAATAAATAAATCCCCTTAAAGTGCATTTGAAATGCATTTCAAGTTAAACTCAATGTGGTTTAGGTTGGTAGGCACAGATCCAGTGCTTCTGGGGCACTGTTGAAGACAACAGCTCTTCTGTATTATTACAAAGTGCTTAATGTTTTTGAGGTGGGGGATCCTCTTCCACTGTTGTTGTTGTTTCTACATGGATGTCCCTCCTCCTTTCCGTCAGATCCTGCTCTTAGCTGCTTGTAACACCATCCTGTTGGAGCCACTGTGTACAGTCATCGTTCAGTGGCTGCCCAGTGTATAAATAATTGCACGTCTAGGCTTGCAGGGTGGCTTGGCCTGTATTTCCACACTTGGGATCTTGTGTGCAACTTGCAGAACTGGTTTCTAACAGTATCATTTCTCCCCCCTCCCATGTTTTTTTTTGTTGTTCGATAGGGGCGTTGTCTCTTTGCAAGTGGCAGTCCTTTTGAGCCAGTGCAGCTGAGCGATGGGCGAACGTTCAAAGCGGGCCAAGGAAACAACGCTTACATCTTTCCAGGTAAAACCTGGGAGGAGACCTGTTTTTCCCACCGCATGGGTTAGGAGGTGGGAAATTGTTTTGGTGTGTGAGAATCCAGAAGCATTGTTCATGAGAAGCCCCCAACCTGTGTGCTGGTGGATGTCCATGGCAAAAACCGTCTTGCACCATAATGGCATCAGAAAACCTGGTATTTCTACATGATTTTTTACAGGCATCCCTAGTATCCACTACTTCAGGTATCTACAGCGGGGTTCGGAATGGAACCCCTGTGGATATCGGGGAATGCCTTATTAAAGATAGGGGACGTGGTGCTGCTGCTGGTTAAACCGCTGCTGCTGGGCGTTCTGACCGGAAGGTTGGCACGTGACGTGAAGGTTGGCACTGGAAGGTTTGAGACCACGTGACGGAGTGAACTCCCGTCGCTTGTCCCAGCTCCTGCCAACCTAGCAGTTCGAAAGCACCTAAAAATGCCAGTAGATAAATAGGGACCACTTTGGTGGGAAGGTAACGGCGTTCCGTGTGCTACGGCATAGAGTCATGCCGGCCACATGACCACGGAAGCTTGTCCTCGGACAAAACGCCGACTCTACAGGCTTAGAAACGGAGATGAGCACCGCCCCCTAGAGTCGGTCACAACTAGACCATTCGGTCGTGGGGAAACCTTTACCTCTTTTATTTTTTTAATAGGTGTCCCAATATCAGTGGGTAACTAAAAACGTGCGTCCGAATCAGTGGATACCAGAGCATGCCTGCACCACTCATTACTTATAAGTAGGGGTGTTTGGACATCGTGTTATTTATTTTACTCAGATGTAACCTCACTGCTTTCAGTAAGACTTGGAGCGCAATCTTCAGGTGTACTAGAATGGCGAGTGGACCTGGACCTGCGCTGTGGACCTGGAGTGCACTGGACCTGCGCAATATCCAGCGCACCTTAAGATTGCCTCTATACGGTCTCCTGCTCTAAACCTTGGCCTCTAATAGTGCCAGGGGAGGTGTTTGGTTGAACCCACCTCCTACTGCCACCAAGCCTTTGCCCCTCCTGCTCCATTGGCTTATATTACGAAAGAGGATGTGGAGTGGAAGGCAGAGGGTCTCCCTCTCCTCTCTATCTCTCTCATCTTCCTCCTCCTCCCTCTTGAAACAGAGACCATGGTTGCGGCGATTTGTCTCACAGCCCAATCCTAAGCAGCGCCAACATAGTATGGCCGACCGAGCAGGGCTGTATCCTAAGGCCATTAGGAGGCAAAAGCAGCAGCACAGCGCAAGGCAAGGGGAGGATTTCCTCTTGCACCCGGGTAAGCCCCAGCCAGCCCTGTGGGGCTGCTCGGATCTGCACCTGCTGTTTTGCAGGCACAGGTGCACGTGCACAGCATCAGTCCAAAACAGGGTCGCTGAGGCTGGGGACGGGATTTAGGGTTTGGCACCATGGCTGCCCCTGTTGCCGCCCACTGTGCCGCCCTGTTACACCCCCGGCACACCTCTGGGACGCCCTTGGTGAGGTCCTGCGCCGACCGAGTGCTGCTGGTGCTTGACCAGCACACGGCCGGTGCGCTGCTGGGGGGTGCAGCGGCGCCTGTGCGCCGACGCTGCTGCTTGTGCCAGTCCAGTGCCCGACTAGCTGGCGCAGATGCGCTTGACGGCACGTTTGCGACAGCGCTGGACCGGTGCAAGAGCGTAGTGCTGGGGCAACGCAGGTGTAGGATTGCATTCTCAGAGTGCTTCAGTGGGCAGCATGTTGAGCAGGGCAGGTTGCAGAAACGAGGGAGGGAAGGAGGGAGGGAAGGCAGGATGCGTGGAAGAGAGGAAGGTGTGGGCCTGAATGACTGGGCAGAAGGTACGTGCACCTGTGTGAAATCTCATTTTGAGCTTGGCCCTGCTTTTGGGATGGCTATTTTGTGCCTGACTCTGTTGCCCGGGGCAGCCACCGTCCTTTCTCGGAACATTTGTAAAGTGGACTAGGCGGGCCCTTGGCCTGAGCCAGCAGGGCTCTTCCTCCATTCTTATGGCCGTGAAAATGGATTTCATTGCAATGTTATTTACAACGTACCTACGTTTCAGGTGTTGCCCTCGCTGTTATCCTCAGCAGCGTTCGACACATTAGCGACAAAGTCTTCCTGGAGGCTGCAAAGGTGAGTGGCCTGAAGGGAGGCGAGTGGCGTGGGTTCAGGTGGTTGAAACCCCAGTCCGTGTACTGCAGTTTCCGCGTAGGCAGTGGAGCAGAGGACTGTCCAATAGAGAAGGTGAACTGCAGGCATTCCAAACCCGCTTTTGCTTCTCTGGTTTTAGCAGATTAGATGGGCGGCTTCAGTAGTGTCAGCTTACCAGTACGCTGGGCGTGTGTTCCGGGTGATCGGCAGCGTGCTCGCTGCGTTCCGTTGCGTAATGGCGAAAGCCCGCCCGCTGGACTATTAGGCTCACAATCTAAAAGAATGGAGAACACCACCAGCAACAGCCACGAGAAAGACACTGTGCTGGGGTGAAGAGGGACAATTGCTCTCCCCCTGCTAAATATAAGAGGACACCACTTGAAAAAAGTGCCTCTTGCACTTAAATCAGGTTACCCCTGCATTGCACTCCATATGTGAAAACCTCTTTGCATTTAAAGAGTGCTGCCTGATTAAAAGAGCAGGCCTAGATTTCCCAGGAGACAAACAGGTGTTACTGTCTTTCTCCACTCTTCCCTCTAACATTGACGGCACAATCCTAACCTATAGTTAGGCCAGCAAAGTTTGGCCGGCACAAGGGCCACCGTAAAGCGCGTTTGGACCACACTCTTAGTCAGGGAGGATGGCGCACGTCCGTGTCCTGGCCTCTCTGACACCAAGAGTGGTCCAAAATACTTTACGGTGCCCCTTGTGCTGGCCAAACATTGCTGGCCTAACTGTGCTGGCCTAACTCCAGGTGAGGATTGCGTCCTGAGTTGAAAATTACATAGGATGTGACATGCTCAGACTGTCCCGTTCCTGTCTTGCATCATTTTTCATTTCCCACTCCAAACTGTCCCCCTCCCTCAAGGGGTGATTTGCAATAAAGCAGTAGGAGAGGGAGGAACTGCGTACCCCTCACCCTGCCAGCTCCATTTCCCCATTTCCCCATCTTCTTTTGCGTCTGCAGATCGTAGACCTGTGTTTGCAAGGTAAACCTAGGTCTGGAGCGCCAGCGGGGCTTAAAAACAGCAGGGATGGCAGGAGGATAGTGGTGGGCTGGAAAAGTGCCCAGCACTGCCTTTCCTCACTGCTTCAGCATATTGCCCTCTTCTGGATGCTTTGGGATAAAGCAGTAACATAGCTACAGGGGTGACAGCACAGTAAATACTACAGGTGCGGCAAAGCGCTGTGTAATCGGCCTTGCCTTCTCGCCATCGGAGACGTTCTGTGGAGTGCTGGCAATGCGCAGCTTCAAGGCCAGTGTTCCAGGGGCCTGCAGTTTGCCCCTTATTCTGCAGCACTTTGTGCCCCCTTTCTGCAAGCAGGTCTTTTTTGTTAGGATTGTCATCTGAGTAACATTGGTCTCTGTTGCAATCAAAGGCTTTGACGGATCAACTGAGTGAAGAAGAACTTGCCCGGGGGCAGCTGTATCCTCCACTCTCCAACATCAGACAGGTTTCCATTAACATTGCTGTGAAAGTAAGTGGACGCTTCGGTGGTGGTAGGGAAAGGGGCAAGACTGTGTTCCAAAAGAGATCGGGGGGGGGGCTGGAAAACAAGTCCTATGAGGAAAGGGGGAGGGAACTTGGTATGTTTAGCCTAGAGAAGGCTGAGAGGGGATATGAGAGCACTCTTCAGATATCTCTAGGGCTGTCATAAGGAAGAAGGGACAAATCTGTTCTCATCTGCCTTTGACAGTAGAACTAGGTCCAACGGGTACAAACTGCAAGAGAGGAGAGTCTGGAAGAATTTCTTGACGGTAAGGATGGTTTGACAGTGGAACAGATTGCCAAGAGAGGTGGTAGATTCTTCCTCACCGGAGACCTTCAGGCAGACACTTGACAGGCCCCTGCTGGAGATGCTCTAGGAGGATTTCCTGCTACAGGCAGGGGGTTGGACTAGATGACTTTGTAGGTCCCAACTCTGTGATTCTATGAGATACACCCCAGCCTAATTCTTTTGAATAGTGGTGATGCGGGGAGGGAAATAAGTTGCATATTCCTGCAACTAGAGAGGCTACAGCAAATTCCACTCTAGTTGTTTCTAAATGGTTTGGATAATGACTGTGCAAACTAAATGGAAGCAGTGCCCAAGTTTCATGTCTTTGGCCTTGGCTTTTCTTTCTCCATCCCAAAAGGTCCTGTCCGTTTTCAAAAGCTGGGAACACTGTCTTTCAACTTCCTTGGGTCTCTTTGTTTAAGCTCCCCAAGTTTCCGGTTGCCTGAATTATTTTCCTAGCCCAGCCTGTCTCTACCGTATGTATGAGTGAGTGGCAAATGCACTGTAGACACCTAGTTTTAGTTGATCCTCTTTAAAAACAAAACAACAAAACCCAAAACCAAAATACTCCCTGCTTCCAAGCGGGTTGAAAGGTATCGACTACCCAATCTAATTTCTTTTCCAGATTATGGAGTTTTTGTTTGCCAACCACATGGCTTTCTATTATCCTGAACCAAAGGACAAGAACAAGCACTTGCGCTCCAGGATCTGGACCAGCGAATACGAATCGTTACTACCAGATCTGTACGACTGGCCAGAAACAGCGCGGTACCCACCGAAAATACACTGATTTGCCCCAAGAACATGCCCCTTAGGTGATATCTGAATTCTGCAGGGAGCCCTTTGCAGACTAATTTTCCAGGCAGGACATTCTGAGACTTGTAACTTATTTTTTAAGAAAACGTTTCCTTATAACCGTCCCTTGGATTTCTCGTGGCGTGGAGTTCCTCGGATGACCTGCGCTCCTGCGAGTGAAGTCGTGACCTGGCATCAATACAAAATTACCTTCATCTTTTGTGTTCACTTTTACACACTCCAAACATAATTGAGCCAGACAGGAAATTCTTAATGTATCTCTTGCCTTCCCGTTTATGGGCCCAGTGTATACAGTTAGCAGAATCAGAATCATTTTTATAAACTGTGCCATTGTAGAGTTTCTTATCTGACAGCTTTCCTCTTTGAAAAATAAACTCATTGCATGTAAAAGATTACAATATTGGAGGAAAGGGTTTGGCTTAGCCTGCTGGCGTGCTATTTTCTACTTGCAAGAGGTGTATTTTTGAGGGGGTGGGAAGTATTCACTTTCTAGAAAAATTTTTAAGTTTTCATTAACTATTAATGAATTAATGAAGCTCATTATTGAGCTGATTACCAAATTGTCCCTTCCTTTTTTATACGCTCGCCTCCTTTTATGATGGTTCTTGCCAACGTCCTTTGTTGAGCTTGCAAGAATAATTGAGGAAAGCCATCTTTAGCCAAAGTGCAGGCTTCCTGTTTCCTCTCCAGGGCACCCTGTAAAAGTGTTTTCCAGGTTTCTGGGCTTCAGGTGAGCTGCTCCGTAATCTTGTGGGCAGGCTTGGTAAAGCTAGCTGTTGTGAAGGCACACCCAAATGTCCTAAGACATTCCCTAAGTTTGGGTATTCTGCTAGTATAGATAGAAACATTTAGCCCCCCCCCCCGCAGCCCCAGCCACATGCTTCAGCGTGAGAACATTTGAAATCCACATTAAGCAGCCTCCCTGTATCTTCTCATGCAAAACAAGTGTCTTTCAGCAAAACGAGTATCTCATCTGCATCCCTGTAGATCCATGTAAGTAATTTGTACCACTGTCTTTGCTGTAAACATGACACTGATCTCCCTTCAGTCATAGTTTTCTGTTCCAATTACAGTCTATGATGACTATATTGGTATTACGTTCTTCAAAGGACTATTGGGCAGAATTGTATTCACCTTTTCAAATGGGTTTCCCGTTATGCAAAATTGTATGTATATTTGTTTTGATCACACCCACAGCGCTCAGCAGAGCCTTCAGACTGAACTCATACGAATAACAGTAAATATTCATCCTTTGTTAAGAGCACAGACCTGTTGTATTCCTTCTGGGAAAGGAGCCTGAAGCCCACCACAATATCTTGACAAGCGAGACAGCTAGTGGTGCATAGCTAAGCCATCTAGCACCTGGGGGCACAAGGTTTTTAACATGTCCCCCCCCAAAAAAGCACTTCTACTTTTTGCAGAAAACTGGAAGTGCCTTTCTGAGGCCCAGGGAGGTTGTGTGTTGCATTCCTTAACCTCAGAAGTTGATTTTTTTTCTCCTCTGGTCTGCCATTGGGGATGCCGGTTGGCACCCCTCAAGGCGTGGCACCTAGGGCAATGTACCCCACAGCCCTTTCTTAGCTATGCCATTGGAGACAGTGGCAACATACTTTTAGTACCAATATAGCATTTTTGGAAAAGCAAGGAACCATAACATAGCGTAAGTACTCTTTGTTGAATAAAGGGCCTTTTTCATCCATCCTTATGATGTACTTAGTATGCAATTGGATGTTGGTGATGTATGGAACTATTGTGTCTGAAAAGTGTTTCTTGTGAGTATTGATCTTTCAGACACAATGTCGTCGGACATCTTTAAAAGGGAAGGTTTTTCTTTTGCCTTATGACACGGCTTTTATTGTTGCACTTTCCCACTCTCCCAACCCCATCTTGATTTCCCTTCTCCCTCCCCCCACCTGGGACCTTAATTTATTCTGTAATTTTTACCTAATTATCTGACTTAAATTCTTGTGCATGAAAGAGGGAGGGCTCTCTTATCTTCTCAGCCTGAGAAAAAGGGTGATGCTGTTTCAGTGGGAATTGCAAAAGGAACTGTACCTCAAAAAGGGATAGGGATTGATTTGTACATTGTATCAGATTTGAGAGGCTTCTTTCTCTAAACTAAGGCTTGGGTGTTTTTTAAATGTAATTTTCCCTTGTCTGGAGAATTTAGCTTAAGGGCGCAATCCTAACCTGGAGTTAGGCCAGCAAAGTTTGGCCGGCACAAGGGACATAGCCAAACTATGCTTGGACCACTCTCTGAGTCAGACAGGTCAGCACACAGACATGCGCCATCCTCCCTGACTCCAAGAGTGGTCCGAACGCACTTTACGGTGGCCCTTGTGCCGGCCAAACTTTGCTGTCTTAACTGTGCTGGCCTAACTCCAGGTTAGGATTGCGCCCTAAACTTGCCTCCTTGGCTGTTGAAAGATTAGCTGATGTTGGGTAGCCGAGTGAACAGTTAACATAACCAACGGCGGCATTCAGCCGGTACGCTGGGCGGGACTTACCTTTGAGCGGCAGTCCACCCGTTGTGTAACGGCGCGTTCCGCCGCTTTCCCACCTGCCCCGGCGGGCGGGAAAGCGGCGGAATGCACCGTTACGCAACGGGCGGACTGCCGCTCAAAGTTAAGTCCCGCCCAGCGTACCAGCTGAATGCCGCCGCTGAACATAACCACATGAGACCATGCTGTGCCAGACATGTCCAGGCCGCTACTGTGCATCAAATTCAGCATAGAACAGCCCTAGGCATGCCACTGTTTTCAATGGTACAATGCTGTCAGATTACAACATGAACGGAAGCTTGCCCATGCCACCGTTGGCAGTGGCCCCCTGCAGCAGGAGGTCAGCATGGGCCTTCCTCTGTATCCGCCATGAGTTGGCGCAGCTCTAAGAACTGGCCTCAAGGCTGGGCCCACATGCCTGCAGGGAAAAGGGACCCTACCATTATATCAGCATAGGAAAACATAAGCAGTGACGCGTACTCTGGCTGCTGTATTTGAGGAGCCTCAATGAGAAATGAAGAAGCCCATTTATTTATGGTAAGCCAAGAAGCCGCAATAGGATTCAATGGGCAGAAAGCTAAATTCAAAATGTAATGTCATTGGTTGCTGTGTATTGTATGAGAGCAATTTTAAAGAAAGCAAAAACCTTTATAGGAGCCACTCTCACGTCATCAAAATATAAATCCTAAACCTGTAATGTTTTTTTTTCCTAGAATGTTTTTTATTCCAAAATTGTCTGTTTGGTGGTTTAAAACAAACACTGTGCTTAAAAAAAGAAAATGAGTTTATTTTTTCTCCTCTGGAAATATTGTATCTGTACTGAAATGTGTTTGTTCTTCTATTTTCATAGTAAAAAATTTTTTCCTTTTGCCTGTGTTGTGCTTAATTTTAGTTTTCTATATTGTGTAATGCTTCTACTCTAATCCTTCACTCAGGTCACAATCCAACACCTTGATACAGTGCAGGCTTGCTTGTTCCAGTGCACTTTAGGATTGCGCTCTCAGGGCAGCAACTTCCCTAAATCTGTTAAGTTTCTTCTTTGATAAGTCAGTGCCCATATTGAGCAGGACACTACAAGATAAGTTAGATCTGTCCTTGCCTCTCATGATCTCATCTTGCCTCGTTTCCTGCCAGAATGAACACTTTCTCCACCACTGGCAGTAGCTCTGGGACTGCAGACCTGAGGGGAATTGCACTATGGCCTCTCCCATTACCCAGAAGACTGCTGGTATTTGTGTGTGTGCACGTATTCCTCCCCATGTCCTGATGCCATTTGTTTTTGTAGGATTGCAATTCGTTGTAAACTACCTTGAGAGTAATTCAAGTAGAATGCAGGTTATAAATCTGAAGGAACGCAAATTAGCAAATGTCAGATTGACGAAAATGGAGCAGGATTCTACCGTATATACTCATGTATAAGTCGAAGGCAAGTTTCAAGCCAAAAATCATGGCATTTGCTATGACCCGTGAATAAGTCAAGGGGAAAACTTAGGAGTACGGGCATGCCCTGGTATTCGCTGGGGTTCTGTTCCCCCTGTGGATGCCTGAAACCATGGATACTTGGGCTGCCTTTTTAAAGAGTGGAGAACATCAGTGATTTTGTTGCAACAAGGTAAAAAATTATTTAATGTTTCCCAATCTTTTTAATAGGCATCCCAGCATCCACGGATAACTGAAAGGGTGGATCCCGAATCAGTGGATATACAGTTCTTTGAATTAGATAATTTTGTCTGATTTTACCTAAAACCAGATCCTGACAAACGATATATGAGTAATTGTTACCTATTTATTGAAGGGAAGTAAAAAAAGCAAAATTACGAAGTGCATTTTCATGTTACGCAGAATACTAAAACAAGCCCGTGAGCTAGAAAGTGCCTTTCTTGTTGGTATAACCCAAGATGCTTCAAGGGGCTCTAAATTTCTTCTGGAAATCCTTCAGAGTCTGATACTTTATCAGTGACGCCAAATAAATGGTGGGCAGAAGATTAGTTGACATATGGGACTAGCTCCTCACACACACCCCACCCCAGAACAGGAGGCTAGCCCTTCCCTCGTCTACTGTGCCTGCTGCCTGTACTAAGCAAAAAGCACTAAGCCACCCTTCTCACTAGCAAATAAGCAATGCCAGTCCCTTCACTTCTTCCAGTTTTCCCTCTACCTGCTTCTCAGCCCAATCCCAGCCCCCATCCAAGAAGCTTCTGTTTGAAGCTGAGGCAGCCTTACCAGCTGACAATGCAGGGCTTCTTGGCAGCCCCCATTGGTAGCATCCCCCCCAAGACCTGTTTGGAGTAGTCTTTCCTGGCAGCATAGGGCAAAGCAGCATCCTAAAAGCAACATGGGGGTGGGGAGGTTGCATGCCTGCCGTCTGCCTTGCTCCACCCGATGTCTAGGACCTTGCTCTGGCCACCATGCGACTCAAGGCATCTACTGCATTAGCCCATGTATAAGTCCAGGTTTTCTGGGGAATTTTACAGCCTAAATTTTTTTGACTTGTGTATGAGTATAAAGGTAAAGCTTTCCCCACGACCAAATGGTCTAGTCGTGGCCGACTGTAGGGGGTGGTGTTCATCTCTGTTTCAAAGCCTGTAGAGTCGGCGTTTTGTCCAAGGACAAGCTTCCGTGGTCATGTGGCCGGCATGACTCTACACCGTAGTGCACGGAATGTCATTACCTTCCCACTGAAGTGGTCCCTATTTATCTACTCGCATTTTTATGTGCTTTTGAACTCAGTGGTGTCATCCAGATGATTTAGGAACGGGTACTCACTTTTGATTGGCACTTGTTGGGATCCGCCCACCGGAAGTGAGGTCATAAGCTGGAAGTGATGTCGTGGCAGGAAGCGAGGTCATAGCCGGAAGTGATGCCGGTGAGGAGCAGGAGGGGGGGGGAACGGGCGCCCACCGGGCCATGCGATCACGTGGGCGCCCGACCAAGTGCTGGGCCAGCCGGCAAGGAGCAGGAGGGGGGACGGGTGACCAAAAAAAGACCACGTGGGGGCTGGGGCTGGGGGGAGGCTGCAGGAAGAACAGGGACGCTGGATCTGTGCAGCTGGAGGGGGCGGGAGCCCCAGGCAGCCTACCTTCTCACGCTTGCTGCCTTATTCCCGGGTCTCCCTTGCTGCTGCCGCTGCTGCCGCCACCACCATGCTGTCTGCCTGCCTGCCTCCTCACAGAAAGTGCAGGCAACGGCTGCGGGCGTCCAATACACATGTGCAGCTGCTGAGCCAACCAGCCGATGGGGCCAGCTTCGAGTGGGCGGGGCCAGCTCAACTTCTAGGAACCGGTACTCACATAGTGGTGTGTAGTGGGTGCATGACATCACTGTTTGAACTGCTACGTTGGCAGGAGCTGGGACAAGTGACGGGAGCTCACTCCGTCGCACAATCTTGAACTGCCAACTTTCCAGTCAGCAAGTTCAGCAACAGCGGTTTAACCCACAGTGCCACCACATCCCAAGTGTACGAGTATATACAGTACTAAAAATGGGGGGGGGAGCGAGGACAGCACTGGAGGTTTCCCCTGTCTGAACCAAATCTCATGCGTTTTATGACTGGGGATTGCCACTGCTGTTTTTAATATAGTCATACTTTTAAAATTGTGTATTTTGTGCTTACGTTTTATTATACTATTTTTATAGCTTGTAAGCCACTTGCGGGGACATTTGGGAGAAAAGCAGTACTGTATTACTGTATACAGTAAATGACTGGACTTGTTCACTCCTGCTATGGACAGGGCTCCTGTCCTGTACCTTAACTACTATGCCACAGGTAGAAATTCAGAAGGTGCAGCTTTCCTCTTACACTCTACATTGAAGATCATTCTGTGTCTACTGATATTCAGAAGCAGATCAGGCTGTTAAAAGGAAGAGGAGCTGGACAGATGTGCCCTGGTATCCACTGTATACCGTGGATACTGGGAGGCTTATTAAAGATAGGGGAACTGTACACCCCCTTTTTTTAACCTTATTGCAATTTAACCTTATTGCAACTCCCTTTTTTAAACCTTATTGGAGCAAAACCACTGATGTTCCCCCATCTTTAAAAAGACATCCCCAGTATCCACAGTTTCAGGTATCCACGGGGTGTCTGGAATGGAACCCCAGGAGATAGAGGGGCATGCTTGTCTTCTGTGGATGCTCCATAGTTGTGAGGCACAAAGACAGAACAGCCTCTCAAAATGCAGAAATCCAGGACAAGAGATGAAACCTTTTGTCACTTTCACCCCAGGAAAAGTGGGGCCAGTTTATCTTCTGTCTGTCATGCCGCTATTAAAAAGCTCTGGAGCCACCATAGCGAAGAGTGTCTCTGCCTTTAACGACTGAACAGGCAGACATTCACCAGGTGCATCAGTACATCACGTTGGGCATAGCCATGGCTGTCGATTCCTGCCTGCAGCTCTTGAAGACACTGGAGCCCTGCCAGGAAGAAACGTTGGCAACCCTTCACCCTTTCCGGATTTCCTCGACCTGACTCCGTCTGCCCCAGTTTTCAAAACCTTCTCTCCACCCTGCGGCTGCAGCCGAGCCGCTTTCCTTCCAGCTGGGGCGGGCTGCTCGGGCTGCTCCTCCTCCCATAGCAGGGATGCACCGGAACGGCTTCAGCGGCTGACCTCCTAAGCCTGCGGAACCGCCGTCCTCGAGCACGAGGGTGCTCCTGAGTTTGCAAAAGGCTGCTTGGAGATTAACGTGGCTGCGATTGGAGGAAACAGGGTTTCCAGGCCAGTAGTCCGGATTCCGAAGAAGGGCTTCTTCTGCATCACAATAAACATCTCCCAGCCGTCTGGTTATCCTTAATAATTTCTTGACTGCGATGAGCCCCGATAAGAAGAATCAAAAGAAAAACTAAGTAAGCAGAAAAGGCCATTGATTGCCATTGTAATGCATTGATTGACAGCTTCGGTCTGTGACGTCAGACTGTTCCACTTCGTGCTGCAAGGCGGGGAGTGCCTGTTTGTATATTCTGCCCGTGTGTGTGTGTGTGTGTGTCTGTGTGTGTAAAATACTTTGCACATCTTAACATAATGTTCCCGGGAGAATTTTTAAACTGAATTTTTTTTCTTGGCATGTTTTGTTAGGCGATCCCTCTCCCTCCAGGGCACATTGCGGCTCTCTCCGGCAGGGACAAGTGGTACACAGTCAAGGAAAAAAGTTTGCCACAGACGTCGGCAGTATCCACGCATAAGCCGAGACTGTGGCTGCCATCCTATCCGCACTTACTTGGGAGTAATCCCCATTATTATAATGGCATTTACATCTGAGTAGGCATGCACAGGATTGGGCTCCCAATGTATCTATGCATTCAAGGGGACAAGCGAGTACGATGGGTGGACTGAAATACTTTAGGCTCGACTTTAGGTTGGCACAAAGTTTCATTGTGAACTAATCTGTATCCCCCTGTATTAATCCACGTTTTGAAAATCAACGAAACCTTGTGCAAATTTGTGTGCATCAAGCAGACATTTTGTAGGCACGGGTTTCTGTCTTTTGTGCTGTCTTTTTCTATTTGGAAAATAGGAAAGCATAAAAAAACCCGTTTTTATCTTATCTGCAGTGTAAATTAGGGCAGTCCTTTCTACCACTTCAATTTGTCACTTCTGTATGCAGATTAACTGCAAAGCCTATGCATGTCTACTCAGACTCAAGCTGCATGCAACACAATGGGACTTACTCCCGTGTACATGTGTGTGCAGGCTAGGCATTTTTATACTTGGCGTTTTATCTCTGGTTAAGGGCACAAACCTAACCTGGAGTTAAGGTAAAGGTTTCCCCATGACCGAATGGTCTAGTTGTGACTGACTGTAGGGGGCGGTGCTCATCTCTGTTTCTAAGCCTGCAGAGCCGGTATTTGTCTGAGGACAAGCTTCCGTGGTCATGTGGCCGGCGTGACTATACGCGTAGCATATGGAACGCCGTTACCTCCCCACCGAAGCAGTCTCTATTTATCTACTTGCATTTTTAGGTGCTTTCGAACTGCTAGGTTGACAGGAGAAGCTGGAGTTAGGCTGGCACAATTAGGCCAGCAAAGTTTGGCCGGCACAAGGGCCACCAAAGCATGTTTGGACCACTCTCAGGGTCAGGGAGGATGGTGCAAGTCTGTGTGCTGGCCTCTCTGACTCTGAGAGTGGTCCAAACATACTTTACGGTGGCCCTTGTGCTAGCCAAATTTTGCCAGCCTAACTCCAGGATAGGATTGCACACTAAAATGAGGAACCGGGACTACTCAAAGAACAGTGCTTTGTCGGTGGCAGAGGTGCCTCAATCTTGCTTCTGCAAATAAGGAGGAACAGAAAACAACTTCTCTAAGCTTTCTTCACAAATATTATGATGACTTGGACAGCTTTTGCTGTGCAGTGTGCAAATTCCCTTTGCTTTCACTGTCTGCATAAGGAATAAAACTCTCTTACCCCCAATTTCAGAGAGATGGTAGGCAATATTTCTTTCCCTCCCTCCCATCAGAACAATTGGTGCAGGGATTAAAGTAAAAATATTGATGAGAGTATCTTCTAATCTGGACAGTAGTATAATTATGTAGGTGGACTGCAAGGAGATCCAATCGGTCAATCCTCCAGGAAGTCAAGCCTGATTGCTCCCTGGAAGGACAAATTCTGAAGCTGAAGCTCAAGTACTTTGGCCACCTCCTGAGGAGAGAGGACTCTTTAGAAAAGACCCTCACGCTGGGAAAGATTGAAGGCAAAAGGAGAAGGGGGCGGCAGAGGATGAGATGGTTAGATAGTGTCACCGAAGCAATGAACATGAATTTGGGTGAACTCCGGAAGCTAGTGGAGGACAGGGAGGCCTGGCGTGCTGTGGTCCATGGGGTCGCAAAGAGTCGGACACGACTTAGCGACTGAACAACAACAACAATCCTACACAGCAGTGGTATTCAAATTTTTTAGACCGGGACCCACTTTTTAGAATGGCATTTGTTTCGGGACCCACCGGAAGTGATGTCATTAACCTGGAAGTGTTGTAGCCGGAAGTGACATTGCCAAGCTGGAAGTGCTGTCATTGTAACATAATAAAATGACACCCCTGAAATGCAATTTGGCATTCTTGGACTGCAGCAATTGTACAAATCATGAAACATTTGTGACAGAAAGCAAGATTAGGCAAAATATGACAGTAAAAACACTGAATTAAAAGCAAAATTTTTAAAAAGCCCTCATTTGAAAATTCAAACTGTTAACACTCACAAAAGGAATAAACAAGAGTAAGGTCTGCAGTTTCCAAGATGGCTGCTCCCAGCTTTCCACAACCCACCTGACATCAGGTCACGACCCACCAAGTGGGTCCTGACCCACAGTTTGAATAACACTCCTATACAGTACTTAGTTTCCTAGGATTAAACCCCACTGAACACAATGGGACTTACTTCTGAGTAGACATGCATAGGCTATGCCCTTAACTAGCTGTGTAAACCTTTTGTTGAAAAACCAGATATACATATTCTTCATAATAATACAACTATTTAGGATTTGTTGAATGCTTTTGGAGTATGCAAAGTGCTTTACATGTATTATCTTGCTCCTTACAATGGTCCTGCAAGGTAAGTAATGCTAAGTAGGGTCTAGCACATGCGAAACTCAAATGGAGAAAGTCCAGATTTGCAGCTCAGTCTCTAGCCACTAGGCTACACAGCTCACTATCAGAATTCCTTCTGAATGATGTTGATGCTGGATTCAAAATGGAAGAGAACATAAGAACATAAGAAGAGCCCTGCTGGATCAGGCCAAAGGCCCATCTAGTCCAGCTTCCTGTATCTCACAGCGGCCCACCAGGTGCCCCAGGAAGGCATGAGACTACAAGATGCTTGCATCCTGTTGCCACTCCCTTGCACCCGGTACCAGTAGCCCACCACCTTTGTAAGGAGGTTGCACAATCCATCATTGCCTATAGCCCACAATGGACCTTTCCTCCAGATATCTGTCCAATCCCCTCTTGAAGGCATCAAGACCAGATGCCATCACCACCTCCTGTGGCAAAGAGTTCCACAGATTAACCACCCAGTGGGTAAAAAGTACTTCCTTTTATCTGTTTTAACTCTCCCAACCCTCAGTTTTAGCGGATGCCCCCTGGTTCTGGTGTTTTGAGAGAGGGAAAAGAACATCGCTCTATTGACTATCCCTTCTGTGCATAATTTTGTATGTCTCAATCATGTCCCCCCTCAGGCGCCTTTTTTCTAGACTGAAGAGCCCCAAACGCTGCAGTCTTTCTTCATAAGGGAGGTGCCCCAGCCCCGTAATCATTTTTGTCGCTCTCTTCTGTACCTTTTCCAACTCCACTATGTCCTTTTTAAGATGCGGCGACCAGAACTGGACACAATATTCCAGGTGTGGCCTTACCATTGATTTGTACAATGGCATGATAATATTGCCTGTTTTATTCTCAACCCCTTTTTTAATGACCCCAAGCATGGAATTGGCCTTCTTAATTGCTGACGCACACTGGGTCGATACCTTCATTGAATTGTCCACCAGCACCCCGAGATCTCTCTCCTGAGCTGTCACAGACAGCTCAGAACCCATTAGCCTATAGGTAAAGTTTTGGTTTTTTGCCCCAACGTGCATCACTTTACATTTGTCTACGTTAAAACGCATCTGCCATTTGGCTGCCCATTCCTCCAACTTGGAGAGATCATTCTGGAGCTCTTCACAATCCTTTCTGGTTTTTACCACCCAGAAAAGTTTTGTGTCATCTGCAAACTTAGCCACCTCGCTGCTTATCCCTGTCTCCAGGTCATTTATGAATAAGTTGAAAAGCATGGGCCCCAAGACAGATCCCTGGGGCACTCCACTTTTCACCTCTCTCCATTGTGAAAATTGCCCGTTGACCCCCACTCTCTGTTTCCTGGCCCTCAACCAATTCTGGATCCATAAGAGGACCTGCCCTCTTATTCCCTGACTGTGAAGTTTCTTCAGCAGTCTTTGGTGGGGGACCTTGTCAAATGCCTTCTGAAAATCTAGGTATATGATATCCACAGGTTCACCCACATCCACGTGCCTGTTGACCTTTTCAAAGAATTCCAAAAGGTTTGTGAGGCAAGACCTACCCTTACAGAAGCCATGCTGACTTTCCTTTAGCAGTACTTGTTCCTCTACGTGTTTTAGGATTTTATCTTTGATGAGGCTTTCCACCATCTTACCCGGAACAGACGTTAGGCTGACAGGCCTGTAGTTTCCAGGGTCCCCCCTTCTCCCTTTTTTAAAGATTGGCGTGACATTGGCTATCCTCCAATCCTCTGGCACCGTGGCCGTTTGAAGGGACAAGTTGCATACTCTAGTTAAGAGGTCAGCAACTTCATTCTTTAGTTCCTTAATTACTCTTGGGTGTATACCATCTGGGCCTGGTGACTTATTTAAATGTAGTTTATCAATTTGATCTAAAACATCTTCTTTATTAACCAGTATCTGATTTAATTCCTTCATTAGGAAGGGCTGTTCGGGCTGTGGTATCTGCCCAAGTTTTTCTGCTGTGAAGACAGATGCAAAGAATTCATTCAATTTCTCTGCAATCTCCAAGTCCCCTTTTATCTCATCTTTCCCTCCCTCACCATCCAGCGGGCCAACCGCCTCTCTGGCAGGTTTCCTGCTTCTAACATATTTGAAGAAGCTTTTATTATTCCCGTTTATGTTGCTAGCCATGCGTTCCTCAAACGCTTTCTTGGCCTCCCGTATCACCTTCTTACTTGTCTTTTGCCAGAGTTTATGTTCTTTTTTATTCTCCTCACTGGGGCAAGACTTCCATTTACGGAAGGAAGCTTCTTTGCTCTTTACAGCTTCTCTAACTTTGTTTGTCAGCCATGCAGGCACCCTCCTGGACGTTGTCGAACCCTTCTTTCTTTGCGGTATACACTTCTGCTGGGCCTCTACTACTGTTTTTTTAAACAGCCTCCATGCAGCCTGGAGGGATTGGACTCTTTTTACCTTCCCTTTCAATTTCTGTCTAACTAGTCTCCTCATCTGAGGGAAATCTGCCCTTCGAAAGTCAAGGGTTCTTGTGTCAGATTTGCTCTGCACTCTATCCTGGACATGCATGGCAAAACCAATCGCAGCATGGTCACTATTCCCCAATGGCTCAGTAACACTTACATCCCTAACTAGGTCCCGAGTACCACACAATATTAAATCCAGAGTCGCCTGTCCTCTGGTCGGCTCCATGACTAGTTGCTCTAAGGCACAGTCATTCAGCTCGTCAAGGAATCCGGTCTCTCTTTCTTGACCAGAGCAGCAGTTGACCCAGTCAATATGAGGATAATTGAAGTCCCCCATGATTACAATCCTGCCTCTCTTGGTCACTGCCCTGATTTGTTTCCTCATTTCAAGGTCACCTTCAAGTTTTTGATCGGGAGGACGATAGCACACCCCCACTACTACATTGCTCTTACGGCCTGGTAGTTTAACCCATAGTGACTCCATGGTGGAGTCCGGCCCACCTTCAGTTTCTACTCTGCTGGATTCTATCCCTTCTTTGATATAGATGGCCACCCCTCCGCCAACACACCCTTCCCTGTCCCTCCTATAGAGTTTATAGCCTGGGATTACTGTATCCCACTGGTTCTCTGCATTCCACCAGGTTTCCGTTATGCCTACTATATCAATCTTTTCCCTAGCCACCAAACATTCCAATTCCCCCATCTTTGCTCGGAGACTTCGAGCATTCGCATAGTAACACCTATATACGGGGTTCTCTAAAGAGGGACTGTTTTTTGATCCCTTTTCCCCTCCTCTCCTTTTACTGGACAATCTGTCACTTACACTCAGCTTAGAAGTTCTATTTCCTACTCCTCCATCACTCTGTGGTACTCCTCCACCCTCCTCTTCCCGTAGGGATGAGGAGTTCCGAACCGGACGCCACTCAGCTCCTGTCGGCTTTCCCCCAGGGATCAGTTTAAAAGCTGCTCTGCC
>JAJKFI010000025.1:3327005-3427744 GCA_029204185.1 Lerista edwardsae | reverse complement strand
CGGTACGCTGGGCGGGACTTACGTTTGATCGGCAGTCCGCCCGTTGCATCACGCCGCGTTCCGCCGCATTCCCGCACACCCCGGCGGGCGGGAAAGCGGCGGAACGCGGCATGACGCAACGGGCGGACTGCCGATCAAACGTAAGTCCCGCCCAGCGTACCGGCTGGATAGCACTACTGGGGGCAGGCCAGCTTGCCTCCCTGTCCTAGAGCCTGGTCAGGATTGCGCTGTGAGGCTCACAGGCTCAAAATGGTCTCACTGCAGGTAGGTTGTCCTAAATGGCCGCAGTGTCAACATTACATCAGCACGTCCATTTTCAGCCACTGTGCCGCGGCACCCCAGTGTACAGTGAATGGTCCCCAGGTGTGCCATGGGAATTTGGGAGTTATTTATTAATACGGCCATTGGGGGATGTGAGCCCCCCCCCCCACCGGCAGCCCAGTGTGCCTTGTCAATTGTCAAAAAGCTGATGGTGTGCCTTGACCATTTTAGTGCCTTGCCCGTGTGCTGTGTGATGAAAAAGGTTGCAAATTACTGCATCAGTGTCTATTTACTGGTGGTTTTTTTTTTTTTTTAATATAAGGATCAACAAGGATGCTATGCCAGTGGTCTATGACTGGGGGTGCAATCCTAACCCACTTTCCAGCACTGGGGTAAGGGATAATGTAGCTCCAAAGTAAGGAAACAAATATCCCCTTACCTTGAGGAGGCCTCAAAGCAAGACTATGACTCGCTCCACTGCAGGATGCAGCACGTGCCCCTTTGGCACAGCTAGGTCAGTGCTGGAAAGTGGGTTAGGATTGTGACCTGGATCTTTCTATTTTGTTTTTGTTTTTTAAAACAACACAGCAACTTGAAAGCAACTGATTGAAGCAGCACTGCTCTGTGCGTGTGTGTGTGTCTGCATGCGCACACACACGCAAGTGTGTTTGGGAATGAACACTTCCTCTTGTGCCATTTCTCAGACCTGCATCCTGCCACCCTCAAAGTTGCCCTCAAAGGGTAAAAAAAGAGATGTCTATATTTTTTTTTCCTATGCAGGGCTGGATTTGTGCAGAGAGATGCAGTTACATTTATGGTATATAAATACAACCATAAATGTACTGAAGATTGAATAAAAAACATTTCCTGTCACAAGCAAAAAGTCAATTAAGGCACAATCCTAATTTGCTCTGGAACAGGCAGGCTGAATGGCCTGTTCTGTATCCAGCTCCAGGTAGCTGCTGGCTGGAGCACAACTTGGAGTAAGGGGATATTTTCCGCCGACCTCATATTGTGCCCTCGCCATCCCTTTGAGGTTGCTAGGATCTGTGCCTGCTATTTCGCAGGTGCAAATCCGAGCGGCCTGTGTCACGCTGGTTGGGCCGGGGGTTAGGATCCGGTCACCAGTTCCGCAGCTGGTCCCACCCCCCTCCCTGTCTTGATCTGTCTCCCGCCCTGCCCAAAAATGCCTCCTCCCCATCTTTGTGTTGTGCATTCTCTTAATCATTGTATCGCTCTGTTGTTAGGGCGAATTACCAAAATCTTCATCACTCACCTTCACGGGGACCATTTCTTTGGCCTTCCTGGGCTCCTGTGCACCATCAGTCTCCAGAGCAGTCCTACCACCACAAAGCAGCCCGTCGATATTTATGGTCCGCTTGGACTGAGAAGCTTCCTCTGGCGAACGATGGAGCTCTCCCACTCAAAACTTCTCTTCCCTTACGTTGTTCACGAACTGGTGCCTAAGCCAGATCAGTGCCCCGTGGAAGAAATGAAAGAACTGTCTTTCGTGGACAGAGATGATGCCTCACCTGAAGAGGTTCGCGGGAAGACCATTTACCTGGATCCTGTAGAAGACACTTACGCCTTGGAGGACAACGGGCGGTTTGTGATGAAGGCATTTAGACTATTTCACCGCATACCTTCCTTTGGATTTGTAGTGGAAGAGAAGCCACGAGCCGGCAAACTCAACACCCAGAAGCTGAAGGAACTTGGTAATGGGGCTCTACATTTGATTCTTACTAAAAACGATCCTGTGACTGTGGATTTGAAGAGTGTCTAGAAATATGTTAGAAAATAGAAGAGATGCAGTTAGGCTAGCGCATGTCCCCTGCACCAGCTTATGACTGTCACAAACATGCCGTAAGGCACATCTGTACCAGAAGGCAGTCGGACTGGCGCAAGTAGTTGCACTGGCCTGCAGAGGTCGCCAGTGAGTGGGTGAAGTGCGAGCCGAGTTCGGCTAGTGCGGTGGTGGACTCGTGGGTGGGCCAGTCCCGGGAGGGGGACGGAGACAGGATTCAGCCTTTGGGCCGGATCCTAACCCCTGTCCTCAGCCTCGTTGCTCGGATTTGTGCCAGTGATTTTGCTAGTACAGATCCAAGTTGCCCTATTGGGGAGACTGCCACTTGCCACGGGGTAAGGGGAATTAATTCCCCTTGCCCTGCAGCAAGTGACAGCTGGACCCAGATGCGCAGTGGATACAGTGCACGCTGGCTGGCCTGACTGTTTCAGTGGGGGTTGGAATTGGGCTGTTAGAGCGCAATCCTAACCTGAAGTTAGGCTGACACAGTTAGGCCATTAAAGTTTGGCCGGCACAAGGGCCACCATAAAGTATGGTTGGACCATCTCAGAGTCAAAAAGGCCAACACACAGATGTGTGCCATCCTCCCTGACTCCAAGAGTGGCCCAAATGCGCTTTATGGTGGTCCTTGTGCTGGCCAAATCTTGCTGGCCTAACTGTGCCACCCTAACTCCAGGTTAGGATTGGACTCTTAGTAACAGCATGCTTATGCCAATTTTTCAGATTGTTTTTAATTGAAAGATGTCATAACTCAGCAATAGAGCAGCTCCTTTGCACGCAGGTGGTCTCAGGCTTGGTGTGTGTCCCCCCACCCCATTTCTAGGTAGGGCTGGGAATCACCCCTGCCTGAAACCAAAGGAGAACCAGTACTGAGTTATTTTCTGAATTAGCCTCTGCTTATTGGGTACCTTTTTAAAATAGTTTATCTCTTAGATTTAGCAGGAGGGGAACAACTATCCCTACTCACTAGTAAATAGCCATTAAAAGAGACACTGTGCTGGGGGTTTCTTTTGCTTCCTTTTAGACTGTGAGCCATTTTGAAACAAGGAGCCTTTTATTTATGTTCTATAAAACGCTTTGTGAGTTCTTTTTGTTGTTGTTCAAAAATGGTATATAAATATTTGTAGCAGTAAAAATAATAATAATATGAGTGCCTTTGGGCAAAAAGGCGGGAAATAAATAAATAAATAAATAAATAATATTGAGCTAGAGATGAACCAATGGCCTGACTTGGTATAAAGTATATTTCTATAAAAACAGTAAACTAAATGGCACAAAAACACTGTGATCTCCTGTGCCTTGATTGGTCGGGATGTTCAATACATTCATAATAGGACTAGCATCATGTACTTGGGTGGTAACTTGTACCTGTGCTTCAACTTCTAGGAGTTCAGCCGGGCCCTTTATATGGTCAACTGAAAGATGGTGTTCCAGTTGTCCTAGAAAATGGTATAACCATTTCTCCTTCAGACGTCTTGGAAGACCCTTTCCCTGGAAGGAAAGTCTGCATTTTAGGAGATTGTGCTGGTGTTGTTGGAGACGGGGCTGTGGCACTCTGTCGTGAAGCGGATCTCTTGGTTCATGAAGCCACACTGGATGACACCCAAATGGACAAAGCCAAAGAGCACGGCCATAGCACTCCAAAAATGGCAGCCGAGTTTGCAAAGCTGTGTAAAGCGAAGACACTAGTGCTGTCCCACTTCAGTCAGAGGTATAAGCCCGCCGGTCAGGCTGGTGAAGGAGATGTGGCTGTCACAGAACTGAAGAGACAAGCAGAGTTGACGTTGGATGGGCAAGACGTAGTGTTAGCGGAGGATTTTATGACAATAAATATTCCTGTGAAAAATCAACGGTAACGTTACCAGCTGGGAGGACATGAATTTGCCAATAGTCAGAACCTGCAGCCATAGCTTTCTTTGAGATTAGTTTCTTAAGGTCCAGTTGGAGCATGTTGGTTAAGAAACCACTCATCAGTCTTAGCTATGACCGTCTTTCCTTAGTATTCGTATTGGCGCAGTGCAAAATGTCTTTAATTTCTGAACGTCAATCAGGGTTGAAGACGCCCTTTGGAAAAACAGGTATCTTTTCCTGTAGTACTTAACACAAAAATCTCATTCAAACGCCCCTTTGTGCACAATCCTAACCTGGTGTTGGGCTGGCATAGCACTCTTGCACTGTCCCAGCGCTGTCACCAATGTGCCATAAGGCATGTCTATGTCATTGATTGGGGTGCTGGGTTGGTGCAGACAGCAGTGCTGGCCCATGGATGCTGCACCGCCTGTCAGTTGCGTTGACCTAGTGCTGGCCACGTTCCGCTGGTGCAGGCCCGTGCCAAGGATATGCTGAAGATGCGCAGGAGGCGCAACGGGGTGGAGAGAGGGCAGATCCATCGGCAGGCCAGCCCGGGGTGGTGGTGGTGGAGGAGACGGGACATGTCCGTCAGGCCGTATCCTATCCCCCGTCCCCAGGCTGGGTGGCCCCAATCTGGACCACGCCTTGCATGGATCCAGATCCAGGACAAAACTAAACAGCAGGCGCAGATCTGAGGAGCCCCATAGACCTGGCTGGGGCTTACCCTGGGGCAAGGAGAAATACTCCCCATGGTAAGCTGCAGTGCAGTCTCAATCTGTTGGCCTGCCTGCTCCAGCGCAGGTTAGGATTGGGCTGCGTGTTAATCAACCTGGAATTAAGGCTTCAATCTTTTACCTACTTGGAAGTGAGCCCAGCTGAAATCAGGAGGGTTTATATTCTGAGTAAATGGTGCATAGGTTCAGGCTGCATGTGTTCTATCTCTGGGATTCAGCCTCTTAAGACCAGGGGTCTGCCAGAGGTTTTTTAAAGGTATATTTGTCATAAGTGAATTTAAACACTTGCATTTTCTAAATGTTGGGTGCAATGACTTTAAAAATGAATAAAGGATTTAAATATATAGATGGCAAATAACCAGTGGTGTCATCTAAATGATTTAAGAACAGGTACTCACTTTTGATTGGCACATGTTGGGACCCGCCCACCGGAAGTGACATCATAAGCCGGAAGTGATGTTGTGGCAGGAAGTGACATGAAAAAAGCCCTTTTTGAGGCCTCAGACAATTTTAAACTGACCCAACAGTTGCAACAGTATTCCACAGCACCCCCAGAACATGTTAAGGAGGCCTGGCATCATGTTAAAGGGACCCAACAGTTCCAAAACCCCAGAGCAGCTCATTTTTCAGTGGCAAGGCAAGGCTCCGCTCGCTGCCTGCCTGGCTCTGAGAACGTGCAGGCAACTCAAACGTGCAGGAAATTCAAACGTTGCAGGGGGCGGAGTCGACGAGTGGGCGGGCAAATGGGCGGGGCCAGCCGTAATCCTAGGAACCGGTACTCGCGTACCCCCGCATACCCCCTGCATGACATCACTGCAAATAACCTTGTTTGTGGTGATGATACCAATTGCTATGTACAGATAGTTGCCTTCAACTTTTCGGTACACAACAATGCCTTGGATAGGGTAGTGTAAATGTTCTCTGAAAATCGACTGATTTGTGAAACAGAGCTATTAGAGACGTCATGCTAGAGAATGGGCACTGGCTGGTCCAGAATGCACTGATCCTATAGGTGGAATGGCTGTCAATTCTGCTTGGACAAAGAGGGCTCTAACCAATCAGTGCTAAGGGAAACCGTATGAAAGTACATGAATAGTCTCATAAGAGACCTCATAATTGGTGCAAACAGCATCATTCCTTAAGCCAACTCACATTTACAGCAACAGAGGACAACCAAAGCAGCTCAACTACAGAAGCAATCCAAGTGCTTGCTTGGGGTGGCAAATGGGAAGGGACACTCTCGGATCCTTTGCAATGTCATAAGAGATGCTCGCCTGTGCGCCTCTCGACTCATGTGAAGCCTCACATACACCATCCAGCGCTGGCATGCACCCAGGCCCTAATCACGATAATTGTCTTTGCAGAGGAGTTGAGGGGAGCAGAACTCTGGAACTTCTAAAGGAGTCATGTCATCATGATGATGTCATCAGCAAAAGTGATGGCAGGGAGCACTCGGTGCCCAATTCTATCTTACTTTCTGATGCCTATGTAGCAGTGCAATGCAGCCCGAGGGAAGCGAACAAATGTTCCCTTATCTTGAGGCCTCCATGACTGCACAAGCACCACCACCACAGAGTTCAGCACACACACCCTATACCAGGGCTGGAAAATTGGATTTGCCCCTTATATTAGGCTCAGAAGAAGGCAAGCTGAGAAATTGTCTAGGTGGCTATGTTTGCAGTATCTTGGCCATTGCCTTTCCTAAAGTTTATGCGGAGGGGAAATATGGAACTCATGTTAGCATGAAGACTACAGTCCTCTCCAAATTGACATGGGCATAAGTTCTGTTGCATAAAGTGGGCCTTCTGAATAAGCTTTGTAGGCTAGCATTGTGCCTTTTATACAGTATTTATCTGGAAAAAATATGATGGAAAGCACTGAACTAAAAAAAAATCCATCACTTGAAAATTCAAACTGTTAACACTCACCAAACATTGCAATATAGCAGGGGTAAGGTTTGTAGCTTCCAAGATGGCTGCTCCCAGCTTTCTGTGACCCACCTGACATCAGGTGGCATGTCCTGACCCACAGTTTGAGAAACACTGGCATGAATTTCTAAATGAAGTATGTCAAAGGAGGAATATGTGGCAGGAGAAGGACTGAAGAAACAATGAATACATTTTAAAATTAATTTTTGCGTGGAGTATAGTCTTTGTGGGACATGGCTATGAGGTATCATGATAAGCTCCTTCACCTTGAATTCACCTCAGGTAGATGATCCCTTATCCGGACATCCGAAATCCAGACTATTCCAAAAGCCAGACATCTTTGTCCAAGGCTTCTTAAAAATTTTCTGTAGAAAGGTCTTGTGCTCATTCCCCTATCCAGGCTGCGGGATCTATTCTCTCTGTGGTGTGTGCCATTGTTGAAAAAAGGTCAGAGGCCAGCAGACTTCCAAATGGGTCAACAGTGAACAGAGGAAGCATTTCTTATTATATTTTCCAAGTGGTGCTCCTCTTATATTTAGGAGGTTTAGTCAAGAGGGTTAACGCTTCCGTTTGCCCAAAGATAAGATCCGAAGGTCGCCAGTTCATGAACACCAGAAGTCTCCATGAGCAGCAGACCTTGAGAATTGCGACTGATAAGAGCTGCCTCCAGCTGCCTGTGAGAGAGGAGTTGTGCTAGGCCAGCTGTTTCTTTGGTGGGAGCAGAGAAGCAGTTTATCAGCCAGCAGGAAGGCAATCGTGTGGCCAGAAAGAAAGACTAATATAAACCACGAAAGTTCCATCTGTATGTTGTTGTAGTTCTTGAAAGATAGAACTTCTTTGTAATTTGTAAAAACCCCTTGCGGGTGTAGAGAAATAAAGCCTGCCTATGTAAACCGCCTTGAATTAAAGCCAGAGGAACAATCTAATGGCCAAAGAAAGGCGGTATATAAATACTACTACTACTACTACGATGGTGATGATGATGATGATTATATTTAACAGGGGGAGAGTGATTGTCCCTCTTCACCCCAGCACAGCGACTTTTCTAGTGGCTGTTGCTGGTGGTGTTTTGCATATTATTAGATTGTGAGCCCTTTGGGACAGGGAGCCATTTAACTTTGTTATTACTATTTGCCTGTAAACCGCTTTGTGAACTTTGTGTTGAAAAGCGGTATATAAATACTATTTGATTGATTTTTATGCAATTATACCAAAATCCAGAAAAATCTGAAATCCGGACACTTTCCTGTCCCAGGCAGTCGGGATAAGGAACAATCAACCACTAGCGAGATGAGACCTTTCTCTGAGATAGCCAAATGCAGTATCCTTTGAAACCACTGGATAACATGATTTTAATTTTGACACAGGCTGCAATCCTAACCACACTTACCTGGGGGTAAGCCTCAATGACTATCGTGGGGCTTACTTCTGAGTAGACATGCATCTGTTTGGGCTCACAATCTGGCAGATGTTTGAATCCAAAGCCAATCAATGTCACACAAGGGCTGATGACTTCAAAGCTATGCTTTTAAGCTTTCTTGGCAGTAACAGGGCGTGAACAGCTCTATCAGTTACCAAGCACAGGAACTTCACTTTAACCTGAGCATAGCCATCCATGTGCTGCTTCAGCGAAAGCCGCTTTGTAGAATGAAGATGCTTGTGAAGTGTGGCTTATTCTCCTCTGTAACTTCTAAGATTTCATGAAACTGGAGACCTCTTACTTCCCCCCCCCTTTGTTTTTGCATCTATGGTTTAAAAATACTTCTGCCTCCCCTGTGATCCCATCCCAGTTCTGATGTCCTTGATCTAATTTTAAATTCAGCACACATAGTAGGTGTGAGGCTGAATCTTTCCCATGTTTAAACAACCACCACCACCAGGGTGCGGTTTGGATCGCAAATGCCAGTTCCCCACATTCTCCTTAAATAGCATTGACTGACTCAGATTGCCCTGGGATTCTTCCTGTTCGGCATTCCCTTGAGCCAAGTAAAATTTCCTGTAGTGAATTGCACCGCTCCCCTCCCGCCCCCCGCAAACCCAAGTTCGGATTGGGCTGTTTACTTAAAATTACTTAAGGGATGCTCATATGTTTTCTACCAGGTCTGCTATAAAACCTGGTGCTGGTTTGTGGAAGGCACACTCCATTAAGTGCAGAGATCATGATTCCAATGTAAGTAGCTATAATCCTAGCTCAAAGTGTCCAGTGAATTCACGTGATTTCATTTGCTCTGTTCCATGTCAAGCCAGCCTGTAAGCATCACCATTTTAACAACTTGTTGGGAGGACTTTGTGTGCCTGCTCTTGAGTAGCCTCCTGGCTCCCTCTACTGGGTATTTATGCTTATTGCATTCATTTGGATGAAAAACCTTCAGACTTTTTCATCAGCCTGCAGGTGCTTTTTTTCTACCTTCCCCTCATTTCCCCCCTCTTTTTGGTTCTTTAATAAACAAGTTTACTCCTTGCCTGCCTAGCCCCCTCACCTCCAGCCCTCCTTTGGGCTATACCCAGCAGCCAGAGCAATAGGGAGGAGATGCCTCAGCATTACTCTGACTGCCTGGGTATGGCTCTGGCAGCAAGTGGGGCTGGGCAGTTTAAAAAACGTGTTTTGATCCCCTTCTTGCTAAGCTGCTGGCAGAAGAGAGCGACAGAAATGATTACGGGGCTGGGGCACCTCCCTTATGAAGAAGGACTGCAGCGTTTGGGGCTCTTCAGCCTAGAAAAAAGGCGCCTGAGGGGGGACATGATTGAGACATACAAAATTATGCACAGAAGGGATAGTCAATAGAGCGATGTTCTTTTCCCTCTCTCAAAACACCAGAACCAGGGGGCATCCGCTAAAACTGAGGGTTGGGAGAGTTAAAACAGATAAAAGGAAGTACTTTTTACCCACTGGGTGGTTAATCTGTGGAACTCTTTGCCACAGGAGGTGGTGATGGCATCTGGTCTTGATGCCTTTAAGAGGGGATTGGACAGATTTCTGGAGGAAAGGTCCATCGTGGGCTATAGGCAATGATGGATTGTGCAACCTCCTTACAGAGGTGGTGGGCTACTGGTACCGGGTACAAGGGACTGGCAACAGGATGCAAGCATCTTGTTGTCTCATGCCTCCCTGGGGCACCTGGTGGGCCGCTGTGAGATACAGGAAGCTGGACTAGATGGGCCTTTGGCCTGATCCAGCAGGGCTCTTCTTATGTTCTTATGTTCTAAGGGAGGTTCGTGCATTTGGCAACTGCATCAGGCGTCAGTTCTGTGCATGGTCTTTCAGTACCACCTTTAACACTTTTACCCAGAAGGAATCCCTGCAGGAGTCTAGCAGTGCTTATATCTCAGCAACAGGGTGTCAGTTCGCTGAATTCCCACCAACTCTGACCATTTTGAGATCCAGCCTCATTTCTTCCATTTGCTGTACCCCACAAAAAACAGTCTGCACCAGTGGCATAGTTACCTATGGGGCGGTGGGCACAGCGCCCCAGGTGCCATCTTCGGGGGGGGGTGTCACCACTGAACCCCAAATTCTGAAAATCGTGCGTTTATGACATAATATGGTCATGCTGTATATCGTTGGATGTGGAATTCCACCCAGAATTCAATGAAAAAAAACAAAACCTGGAGTGTACTATCGTTATGCTATCAAAAGTTAATGGCCAAAAAAGTAAAAACCAAAAATAAAACTTCTTTTGAACAAATTGCGATTTTCAAAAACGCGGTTTGTAAGGAATAATACCATCATGCTGTATACCAATGGATGCCGAATTCCGCCTGGAATTCAATGCAAAAAACCTATTTATTCTATCAAAAGTTATGGCCAAAAAAGTAAAAACTGAAAATAAAACTTCTTTTGAACAAATCACGATTTTCAACATTGCGGTTTTAAGGAGCAAAACCATCATGCTGTATATCGCTGGATGTGGAATTTCACCAGGAATTCAATGAAACCCCCCTCAGTGTAATACCTTAATGCGAGCAAAAGTTAGGGCCAAAAGAACAAAAAAATTTTGCCATGGGGATGTGTGTAAAAAAATTAAGTAGCCCTGGGTGCAAAATGCCCTAGCTATGCCACTGGTCTGCACACAGATTCCTCCAGAGCAGGGCTGGTCCCTCCACAAAGCCCACTGAAGTGGTAACCTCAGGCAACAGCTGAGAGGACCACTCACCTCTATCCAGCCATTCACCTCCGCTGTTCCTTCTTCTTCCACTCCCTGAAGTGGAGAAGGAAGGAGAGTGGTAGCCTCTCTAGCCCACCACTCTTCTCTTCTCCACCTAACCCCTCTCTTTTATTTTTCAGTCTGGGAACTGGGAGGAGCAGAGGCTGGTGCATCACCACTTCTGGAGGGTAGCATGTGGCATTGGCCTAGCACAGTGGTTCCCAAACTGTGGGTCTGGACCCACCAGTGGGTCACAAGCCAATTTCACGGGGGTCGCAAAGTACCTCATTTTTAAAATATTTCTTTCATTTCCCCCTAAATTGTATTCTATTTTGATACCTTTCTTGTGGCTCAGTTAATTATTCTAGAGGTCAGAGGTTTCCGAACTGTGAGTTGTGAGCCAATTTAAGGAGAGTCACCTAGAGCAGCCTAGATGGGATGCTGGAAAGGGAGAGAGCTGTGTGGTTGTTTTGCTTGTGACAAGGTTGTAAATAAGTTTTTTTTTTTAAATTCACTTTGCTATTGGAAAATGGCTGAGAAACAACCCAACTTATTGTTGCATTCTCATAAAAGTAGCAGGCTTTGGTCACAATAACAGTACTTCCGGCCATGACATCACTTCCGGTGAGTCCTGGATACCTTGTCATTCTAAAAAGTGGGTCCCAGTACTAGAAAATTTGAGAACTATTGGGCTGCGCGCAGTATGGATGTGGCTTGCGACTATATCTCGTACAGCACATTAATATATATCAATATGTAGAGAATATCAAAATACGTACGATGTGGGCGTTTTTTTCAACGCATAAATCACGAGGATTAAAGTCAGCCGCCAAAAAGCTGACGGGTAGGGAAAACCACAACCTAAAATCATTAAAAGCACAACTTTATATAATTAGTTGCAGCGCCCGCCCGCGCCGTTCTCCTGAGCACCAAAACCCCCACGAAGAAGGAAAGAACCATGAAGCTAAGATAACAGGAGGGGACATGACATCATTTTCTTGAAGCCATGGGCGTAACAATATGGCTGACTCAGATCTTTCCCGCCAAGGAGGATTGCCGCGCATTCACGAATCAAAATCTCCCCGCACGTGTGTCAAAGTTAATCTCAACGTCTTTAATAATGACTGCGTGTTCTGCATATGGGTGCACGAATCGCTGTACGAAAAATGGGATTACTTTGCACAGGTACTTAAAATCATTGTGATTAATTGCTACTGAAAAAATATTACTTCCTAAAGTATGCAACCCTTCACAAACTGAAGTAGGTATGAAGAAGTAAAAGGAACTCAATCCACACACAACCTTCAGCAGTGATTTTTCGGATACAAAATGTTTGGTTTGCACGCCAGTAAGACTACACATTTGGCTGCTCATCTGAATACATTACATTACTGAAAGCGGAACTGTTGTTGTTGTGAATTTTACACCAAATGTTATGTGCATGTCAATAAGACTACACATTTGATCATGCTTCCAAATAATATAGGTACATTATTCCGATGTGCAGGATTTCAAAAAATAAGTCTGTCAAAACAGTGCAATCTGAGTTTAAATAGACAGCAAGTAGCATTTCGTCCGGTATGTTCAGTAATATAATTATGCGGAATTAAACCTTGTAATTGCATATTACATCATAATAAGGTTACCAATAATGTTTCTACACGATCACACGTTTTTATTTTCGTAAGTTTTTATTTCAGGAGTAAACTATTCAGTCCTAAACAGTACGAGGAAAGCAATCTGAAATGCTTGGAATAAGGATTGTTTTGAGAGTAACAACATGGCTGCTAAGCCCGCCCCCGGCCTCATTTGGCTGCTATCTCTTCTTAAGGCATGTCCCCTCCTGTTATCTTGCCTTCATGGAAAGAACCATTGTTGCCTTGTTTGCCCCGACTGAGCATGCGCCCGCGCTGCACGCTCGGGGAAGCCTTGGAGGAAAGGAGGGGGGAAGCGAGCCGCGCACGGAGGAGAAGGGAAGAGAAGGGCGATCGTCGCGGGAACCCGGATGTTGCGCATGCGCCAGGACGCCTGAGGAGATCTGTCGGCAACGGCGGCGACAACGCCACCGTTCTGCTGCTCGCCGCCGTCGCCTCTCCTGGCGCCTGGGACCTTGGCGCGCGCTCCCTCCCTCGCGCGGAGAGCTGCGCTGCCGCCGCTACTGACGGCGACCCTCCAGGCTGCCGAGGAAGACGGAAGGCGAGCGGCGGCGGCGGGCTGGGGGCGCTCAGGCCCCTCACAAGCAGGCCGCGGCGGCGGGGTCCCTGTGGAGGCCCAGGTAACGCCCCCTCCGGCCGCCCTTTCTTCCCTCAGAGCTGCTCCGTGCCTGCGCCGCCTGAGGGTCGCGAATGCGGCCGCCGCACTGAGCAGCCTCCTCCTCGTTGTTGTCTCGTAGTAGCAGCAGTTGCCAGATGGGGCTCGGCGCGTGCGGTGGCGGCTGATCTCCTGGTCCCTGGAAGAGAGCGAGCAGCGCCGCCCACCCACCGTGTGCTTGTTCGGAAGTAAACCCCGCCTAAGTCCAGTGGGACTCCCCCCCCCTCCCCCGTCGCGTGCACAGGATCGCAGCCTCGCGCTCTTGCAGCAGCACTTGCGCTCTCACGACCTCCACCCCGAAACCCAGCGTGTTCGGGTCTGCAGCCGTAGTTGCTCCCAGAGCTTTCCCAGCATCTATTTTGGGGGGGGGGGAGAACTGTTTGTTTTTAAGATGCGACATAGTTTTTAATTAGCAGTAATGGTACCCCCCTCCCAGGAGCATACAAATAGGGCTATATGTGCGCCTGTCATGAGCCTGCGTGGGCCAAGAGCCGTGGCACGAGCGTGCCAACCGTAGACTGTGTATACAGTTAGTTTTTAAGGTGTCCCGAGATAATAGTACAGGTTTGTACAGGAAGGGTAGCACAGGTTTGAGTATCCCTTATCTGGACTCTTGCAACAGGAAGGTGTCTGGATTTTGGAATGATTGAATAAATTATAATGCTTCCTCTTGCTCTACTGTGACCTATTTGGGCATCTCCTGGCTTCTTCGACATTTTGTCAACAATGGCACACGCCACAGAGCAGAGAATAGAACTTACAGCCTGTTCGTGGGAAGGAGCACAAGATCTTCTAGTGTTCATACTACAGAAAGTTAACAAACAGTCCTGGACAAACATGTCTGGATTTGGGATGTTTGGATAAGGGATAATCTACCTGTATACAAATGCTAGAGGTGGAGCTGCGTTAGAACAGGTAGTGTTGTGCCACTTAGAAGGCTTCACAGGTTTACCTGTGGCATGAATGGCCCATGAGGTAGAGCCATTTTACCAGATGTGTGATAGCTCTTCCCGCAATACATCCTGCCGCATCATACTCCAGTGAATGTTCAGAAGTAAGTTCCGTGGTGTTTGGTGACACTGTCTGCTGTGTAAACATGCAAAGGCTTTTCACCCTTGGTCTTTCAGAGGCTTGGCTTCTTTTCGTTCTTTTTGCTGCAAAAAGCTAACATTGGTTAACTCTCTGGAATGTGTTACTTCTACAACTAACAGTCTTGTGGGAACTTTTAACAGATTTATCTTTGCATGAAACTGCGTGGATCTGACAAGTGGGCTCTAGTCCACAAAAGCTCATGCTACTTAAATCTGTTTGTCTTTAAGATGTGACATAATTTTTAATTAGCAGTAATTGTACCTCCCTCAGGAGCATTCAAATATGGTTATATTTGTGCCTGTCATGACAGTGTGCTTGGATAATAGTGTTTCTGACTGGTATTTTAAAAAATGAATTCAGATAAAGGTTGGAATGCAAAAACATTTTATAGGTTGTTTGCTATTTCTGTTTTTGTATCTGAAGTAGTAAATAATTACAGAGTTGTAAGAATTAATCTGAAAAGTTTGTGCTTCATTATAATGCCTCTGGATAGATCTGTTTCTCACATCTGTGGAAGGGGATATCTAGCAAGTTAGAGAAAAGCTTTGTAAGGTGTATGGTGTGCTGGAAATCAAAGCTGTCTAGAAATGTTTGTAAATCAGTTATGCTGATTTGTTCATTATTACTATGAATATTTTATACCACTTTTCAGCATTGAAAGTGCTAGGTTATCATGAGAAAACATGATATAAAGAGAATTTCTGTAGCATGTTAGCATACAAAGTGTCTTCACATTACATTAGTACACATAACAAAAAGCACATGTGTGCTGAAACGTTTCCATACATGAATAATGCCAGTTTTGGATACGAGTCCCAAATTCTAATTCAGCCTTGGGGTAGGGGTAGTATGGGCTCTTGCCTTTCAGCTTTTTGTGAAAAGGGGGGATTAGCCATTGACTTCCTGTATCAGTAGTAAGTTGGAATTGTATACAGAAAACCTTGCCAATCCACTATATTGAAAATGCCTTGATGGGTGGGTTGTTTGGTTTGTAAAGGTAACTGAATACTCTGCACCTGAGAAGTGTCTTATTAAAAATAATAGTGAACTGTTAGCACTATTTTCGTATTTTTATCTTCACCAGCTGCAAATATTCTTTCTTCCACTCCCTTAGGATCCATTTGTGGCATGCAACATAGTCTTTCACACAAGCATACACAGTCTATAAAACTACTGCCCTGGCTTATATTTACAGCCACTAATGTGAGTTGGCATGTGTTGCCTAACACCCCTCTTACCATGTATTGATGGAAAGGGAAAATTCCATATGTTGTAAATAAGATTCAAGATTATGAAGCACTTCTTGTGCAAAGAAAAAAAAAAGGAGATAGATAATAGTGACTGTGAAAATGTGCTTAAATCTGTTATGACTGTAGTAATCAACCTTGATTTGATTAACCTTTCTTATGAGAGTTGGACCATAAGAAAGGCAGAGCGTCGAAGAATCGATGCTTTTGAATTATGGTGTTGGAGAAGACTCTTGAGAGTCCCCTGGACTGCAACGAGATCCAATCGGTCAATTCTCCAGGAAGTCAAGCCTGATTGCTCCCTGGAAGGACAAATGCTGAAGCTGAAGCTCCAATACTTTGGCCACCTGATGAGAAGAGAGGACTCTTTAGAAAAGACCCTCATGCTGGGAAAGATTGAAGGCAAAAGGAGAAGGGGGCGACAGAGGATGAGATGGTTAGATAGTGTCACCAAAGCAATGAATATGAAATTGGGCGAACTCAGGAAGCTAGTGGAGGACAGGGAGGCCTGGCGTGCTGTGGTCCATGGGGTCGCGAAGAGTCGGACACGACTTAGCGACTGAACAACAACAACAACAACAACAAATCAACCTTGAATGATGGCTGGGATTGGGAGGAAGCTTTGTCAAACAGTAGCAAGCACACGAGAAGGATGAAATGTCCTTGAACAGGCACAGCTAATAGTAATGGATGATAATGCTACAAACTTCTTCTGATGTACACAGCTGTCATTTTGCCAGATGGCAATCTTGGCAAGGAAGGTCAGCTTCAGAGGAACAAGAGACAGGTCTCTGAATGTTATCAGAAGGATCTTTCCCCCTTTAGAGGGGGCTGGGAAAAATGTGAGGGTATTGTATATTGCCTGGGTGTTGGAGCTTCAGTTAAATGCATTAAAAGCTAAGTATGTTATTTAAAGTAATTGAATTCAAGTGCTTGAGCTACTTACCAAAACATGTTTCACATAGCAACAATAGCAAAACAGATTTCAGCTGGTTCAGAATGGACAGATGTTTAAATTAAAAAATATACTAGGCAGAGAGGCATTACATATTTATAATGGAGCTTCTGTCTTTTGTGCCTGCCTTGTTTTTGTAGATTGGTTTTCCGGCTTCTTTAAACTTCCAATTGATTTCTCACTTTTGGAATACATTTTTCAAAATGAAGGACCCGCTTCATCTGTTGAAGAGGCTTCTACTGTTGCCAAAAGCTCAATTATCACTTCATTAGTCTCTGGTGGATTTAAGTGCTGGAATGGCTTCCATTAGTCCAATAGTGTGATTTTCTTAAGCACATTATAACCATACACACTTCCTGGATGAGTCACCCATAGCCCTGAAATTTATTAGAGTTGGTATCAATGATAGTGATTACTGAATTTTACATGCCATATTTTCAGCAGTAAAGCATCAGGTACTAGGCTCTTGGCAAGGAAATGAGCTCAGTTTAGAGCTTGAGTCAATTAGATCATATAATACAGATTTTTCATTTTGCCATTGAGTATTCTATGTGTTCTTAGTGTTCTAATCCATTTCAAGAGTTTCCATTTCATTTCTTGAAACATTTCAAGAGTTTCATATGTTTAACATTGTAATTTTTGTCTTCATTTCTTCATCTGTCTGTGAGGGTTTTTTTTTTTTTGGTCCATTAGAATATTGTTCTACAGTATGCATTTCAACATATGTGTATAGTTCCACATGCATCTGTGCATACTTGCCTGTTCTGTCTTCTCCTGGACCTCTCTGCTGTACAAAGCAAGATATTTAGAGGATATAAAGGCACTTTTACAAGAAATTGTTTGCTGACTAGGAATTATTTAGGCATAACCATGACCTAGGACAGGAGGGGGTGGGGAAGAAGGTAGCAAGATTAGCAAAAATTGGGACTTTTGGAGCTGGGTAGCTAGAGAGAGAGAGGAAGAAGTTGATGCAGGAGAAGACAGATATGGAAGCAGTGGATGCCTGAGGAAAGGAGGAAGGTAAGGCTGCAAATGGGGAAGGGTGCTAAAGAAAGAAAATGTAGTACAGGGCATCCTGAGAAAATGGAAAACAAGTTTGGGCTTGTCTGCCTCACCTCTGTACTTCCAAGGCTGCAGCACACAGATTGCAATGGTAGCCTGATGTCTTGAATTATTCTTAATTAGTATTGTATTACCATGGGATGGGAGCCAGACCTTATGGAGCATATGCCACAACAACAGTTTAGTAGTAGTTTGCTCATGGTGTCATGAAAGCTTTTATATTCCCATATCTGTTCTGTTAAATTTATAAACTCTGTATTCCTAATCTCCCTTCCACAGATGTGGACATTGAGGATTTGGCAGGGGGGAGGGAGTGTGTAGATTTGGTGAGGGTCTTGAGGTATGGTGGAGTCCTTGATCCCCTGCTGCATGATAGCGAGAGACCTATTTACCCTCTCCTTTTACAGTCCCTTGCTATACACCGGATGTTCTAACCCTCAGTTCATTGTGATATTGGCTATTTTCAACCCATGTGTTGCAAATGGTTCACAGGTGTGCCATGGGAGTTTTGGGGAAGGTCATTTATTAATAGGGCGATTAGGGGATGTGAGCCCCACTAGCAGGATGGTGTGCCTTGTCAATGGTTAAAAACTGATAGTGTGCATTGACAATTTTAGCACCTCTGTACCATGAGATGAAAATGGTTGAAAATCACTGATGGAAGATGGAAATTTTATCCTCCCAGAAAAATTACAGGGTATCAAAGCACCCATCTTCTCCCTGCTGATGCAAACAGTTCTGCTCTGGACCCTTGTCTAGTGGGAGAGGGGAACATGGGTTAAAAAGGGATTGGGCTGTAAGGCTGTCACTTTGTGAATTCAATCACTCATATGACAATAGTTCCCATACTTACCCTGGTCATGACACCCTTAGTGTCTATGGCACCCTGTCAAGGTGGTGCCACTCCACAGGAGAATGAGAAGTCTGCCGGCACTCCGCCGAGATCATTCTGACTAAAATGGCAGCTTCCAAGAGCAGGAATATCTGTGAGTTTGCTGTGGCAGCTTGGGGTGCTGCAGTGCACAATTTGGGAGCCACTGCTCTAATGGTGAAGTAGGGTTGCCACATCATAGATTAAAAATATTAATGTAGGGGGGATGTTGGGCTACTTTAAAGAAGGGTGGGAACAGTTCGACTCTTTATTGGCACACTAATAACAACCCCCTGTGAATATTCTTGGGTCCCTGCTTCCATTGTTTATATGGACCTGTTCTATTTATATCTAGGGATTTATATTCTATATAGTGGTCCTAAAAGGTTTAAATGCAAGTAAATGCAATAGCTAATGTTGCAAAATGCCTGTAATGACATTTAAAGCATGCACAGCATAATCTTTGCAATGCATATTTGCAAGTGCTATCTCGTAATTATTCAAATACCCCTTTGGGACAGAAATATCCCAAGGAATGATGAGGTAGCACATTGCACCAGCAGAGCCCTGTTAACTTATTTGGAAGAGCTGCCATCTGCTTTGAATTCCATTGCCTCTGTTAAAAAGACATAATCCCATACCAAATCAGTGCACTGGTAAACTCCAATTGGCATTTTGTGGGGCCACGCTTGCAGACAAAAGTGTTCTGATGATGGAGTGGTGATTCAACAGGACACTTGTGTGTTGCTAATGCTTTCTTGGAACTGATTTTGTAACTTCCTGACTATTTCGAATATCAGATGCCAGTGCGGTATTAGACCTTAATTGGAAAAAGGTACAAAGCAATGTAATTACAAAGTGCTTGTGACTACAGTGATCACACTTTTCAGTATTATAGAGTAGCCTTTATTTGGGGGGGGGGAATTGCAGCCTCTTCAATATTGAGCAGGAGGAATTTACCACAAGTAAATTGTCTTCATGCTTTTCCTAAGGAAAGCATGTATGTATGAAGCAGATGCCATGTCACTAAGATTCTACTTAACTGGTGCTTCTCACCACTATACAGTATTAAGCGATTCAGAGCCTGTTCACTTTAAATGTAGTCTTTCCTAAGCAGACAACAGTAGGGTGTCCAGGGGGACAGAGAATGAAAATAGATGTGATGCATGATATATACTGTATGTGAAGTTTCTACCAACAGGTTTAAGAACTGTTTACTGAAGCCATGGTGAACTCCAGGTTTGGAGCAGTGGTGATGGTGAGGTAGCCTACGTCTAAAACCACGAGCTTGCACATACTGATCACAGCCTGTAGCATGTGTTAGATTTTTCCTCCATGAATATTTTCTTCTTTTAAAGGCACCCAGGCCAAACGCCATCACCACATCCTGTGGCTTTCCACAAGCTAATTACCCATTGGGTAAAAAACTATTTCTTATCTGTTCTAACTCTCCCAACATTCAATTTTTGTGGATTCCCCTCCTCTAGCTGCTCTATCCATCCCATGCATAATTTTGTACATCTCAATTATGTCCCCCCCTCAGGTGCTTTTTTTCTAGACTGAAGAACCCCAAATTCTGTAGCCTATCCTCATAAGGGAGGTGCCCCTGCAGTGGATTATCCAATAATTTTGATTGCTCTCTTCTGCAACGTTTCCTTTTCCACTACGTCCTTTTTGAGATGTGGTGACCAGAACTGTACGCAGTATACCAGATGAGGCCTTACCATCAATTTGTACAATGGCATAATAATATTGGTCATTTTATTCTCAACCCCTTTATTAGTTATCCTAAGCATGTAATTGGCCTTGTTCACTGCTGCCGCACACTAGGTCAACACTTTCATAGAGTTGTCCACTAACACCCTAAGATCTCTCTCCTGATCCATCATAGACAGCTCATTTTTTGCCCCAATGGGCATCACTTTACACTTGTGTGCATTGAAATGCATCTGCCCTTTTGCTGCCTATTCCTCCAACTTGTAGAGATCCTTCTGGAGCTCTTCATAATCCCTTCTGGTTTTTACCACCTGGAAAAGTTTTGTGTCATCCACAAACTTGGCCACCTTACTACTTATGCCTGTTTCCAGGCCATTTACGAACAAGTTAAAAAGCACTAGTCCCAGGACAGATCCCTGGGGCATACCGCTCTTCACTTTTCTCCACTGTGAAAATTGCTCATTAATCTCCACTCTCTGTTTCCTGATCCTCAACCAATTCTCAGTTCATAAGAGGACCTGCCCTCTTTTTCCCTGACTGTTAAGTTTTCTCAGCAACCTTTGGTGAGGGACTGTGTCAAACACCTTCTGAAAATCCAGATATAATATCCACTGGTTTGCCTGCATCCACATACCTGTTGACCTTCTCAAAGAATTCTAAAAGGTGAGGCAGGACTTATCCTTACAGAAGCCCTGCTGATTTCCCTTCAGCAAGGCTTGTTCTTCTTTGTGTTTTAGTATTTTATCTTTGATGAGGCTTTCTTACTCAGAATAGATGTTTGGCTAATTGACCTGCGGTTTCCTGGGTCCCCTCTCCTTCCCTTTTTAAAGATTAGTGTGACATTTGCTATCCTCCAATCCTCTGGTACCATAGTGGCTTTAAGGGTCAAATTGCATATTATAGTTAAGAGATCTGCAACTTTGTTCTTCAGTTCCTTAATAACTCTTGGGTGGATGCCATCTGGGCCCGGTGACTTATTTCTCTTTAGATTGTCAACTAGGTCTAAAACATCTTCTATTTTAACATCTGTCTGACTTAATTCCTTAATCAAGAGGGGATGTGCGGGCCGAAGATCTTTTTCAGTATCTTTAAACTTTTCAGATACTTTGGCTAAAGAAGTGGTTTTGTAACATGTTCAGGCACTTCTGACAGATTTAAGTACATTCCATGCCTGGTAACATCAAATCCACGACTGACTTTAATTTGTAAGAAAATAACTGAGATTAATCTTGCCATTTTTATACCCCTTTCGCTTTAGGTTCAGCATCAGCACATGGTACCTTTGGGAAATTTTGGGGCCCTAATTGTGCAGTCCTTTTTAAATATCTTGCTTTGTGAACAATTTGTTCAAAAGCAGAACAAAAGTAGCATGCAGTGATTCTACTGTGGGAGAAACGTCTCCTCCCCAAGTGGAAAAACAAGACACCCCCCCCTTGGGTTGTGCTCCAATTTTTGGTGGTTCATGAAACTGACAGGCAGATTAGGCTGTGTTCATCAAGCATTAAATAAACTGCTAGCTGAGGTGGGGGGCACTGCTGCCCAGTCACCCCTTGGCATTTATAAATCAGACAACAGCTTCTGGGGCCTCTGAAAAGTTTGAGAACTACTAGTCTAGACTGCAAGCAAAGTAAGATTTGCATGCTTCAAACTGAGGTTCCTCTCCTGCTCAATTTTGTGTCCTTCCCTTTTTTAAAAAAATATAATCTCCCCTACCTCAGCTCTTCCCCATTTAGTAGAAAGAACATGTTTTGAATGAATGGCAGCAAGTGTCTAGGATGCAGTGAGTTTCCTTCTTCAGTTAAATAATCCTTCATGGTGAGGCTTTGCTGTTGAACCATTTCCTGTGGGTGGGCAGGCTTATGCTTGAGCCCCAAGCGGATAGGCAATCTTAGACCTTACAATTTCCGGCTTAATACTTTCCCTTGTTCTCCCCTTTCGGATACTCATTGGAAAATTTAGGTTTTCTAAGTACAACTGGAATGAGATGAGTTGAGTTCTCAGACCTCCTCTAAAAGAATCTCCTGAGTGCTTATCAATCTGTCAATAAATTACCTCATCTTGTGTTTAATGGTTCACTCCATGTTCAAAGCAACCAAGACAATTTAGATTTGGATTCAGTCCCAGTTCATTTAAAAACCTTTCTAAATCAGTTTTTGGATTCGGGTTTGGATGTGGTTTGATTCCTTGAGTAACATTTCACGGTTCAGTTGATAATTTTTTAATTATCTATATTGCAATTGAACACTTTTTCCTGTTTCCTTTTTGATGCCCCACCTCTCAGTTTATTTTTCCTCCTTCACTCCAGCTATTAGGGACTTTATATTAATAGTGTGTGTGTGTGGGGGGGGGCAACTTGTTAGTGTTGCCTTCTCAGAAATTTTACAAGATTTTTATTTGATCTTCAGAAACTCTCTTCCTCTCTGCCATAGCAAATTTCAAGTCTGGCATATTTGAATAAAATGTACATAATTTATGTTAAAAACTTGAACCCTGTTTTTCAATGGCTGTTCCTCAAGGAGACTTGTAATGCATCATGATGTTAATTTTAAAGCAAAACAACAATCTCCTTTCCCCACACAGCTAAGCAACCCATAGCTGTCTGCTAGAGGCTAGAGAGTACATCCCTTTCCTGTTGGAGTCCCTGGGCAACTGACAGAACAGAACATTCTCTTCTGGCAGAGAGAAGGGAAGCAGTCTCTTTGCAACTGTTCCAGTCCTGACCATTGAATGGGGACCAAGCTGATTGTCTCTTACCTTGATGGTCTTCCTGGTGAAAAGCAAGGGTGCAACTGCCCAGAGGCCCTTGTCCTCTAGTTACAACTAATTCTCCTCTGCAATTGCATCTTTACACAGGAAGACTTTTATAATAAAAATACAAAACACTTCTCAAATTGGGCTGTCTATCCTATTAAAGCTTTGGCAATTTCCTAATGGAAAAGTGGGATGGGAAGAGAATTGAACCAGGGAAACTGGTTCTCAAATCTTTGTTCAGCCTGAAAATTCACTGCTGTTTTAGCATAACTTTACTTGACCAAACTTTAGTAGGTTGTTATGATAAGAGTTGGTGTTGCATAGTGGCTAAGAGGCTAGTTAGTTTCTGCCATGAACTCACTAAATGGCACTAGGCAATCCATTTCCTTTCAGCCTTAGTCCCCCATCCACTGTCTGTAATATGGGGATAAAACTTGGTGGTAAGAATTACAGCAAGTGAAGTGTTTTGAGCACTCAAAAATGCTAGTATTTTTATACTAGCATGAGCATAAAATGAGCATTTTCCAAGCTATTTGGAGGGGAGGTACAGATGGTTGCAAGGCTGATACTTGGCTGTAGGAGAACTGTTAATGTTCACAGATGTTAGAGTTTGGTGAACAGTGGCTAAAGCAGTAAACATTTTGCGGCCACTCTTGTAAAATGTGTGATTTTTTTTTCCTCTAGGTGTACCCTGGATCCAGTCTCTGGCTCATTGATTGACAACCAGATTTGGTGTGGAAATAGAACTGTACCAAATGGACAATATGTCTATTACTAACACACCAACAAGTAATGATGCTTGCCTGAGCATTGTTCACAGTTTGATGTGCCATCGACAAGGAGGAGAGAGTGAAACATTTGCAAAACGAGCAATTGAAAGCTTGGTGAAAAAACTGAAGGAGAAAAAAGATGAATTGGACTCATTGATTACAGCTATAACAACAAATGGAGCTCATCCTAGCAAGTGTGTTACAATTCAGAGAACACTAGATGGAAGACTTCAGGTCAGTAAAAAATGTCCCTGATACCTCAGTGCCTGCAGCAGTGTCATAATGTACTAATGTAGGATGGGTGGCGGGCAAAGGGAGAATAGTGGAACTTGAGTGTAATTCAGCTGTGAGCCAGTAGTCCTTGTAGTCATGTCTTGCAAGGATCAAGTATTCTGCTGCTACTGCGGAGTGGTATTTGGCTTTGTTGTTCAGTCACTGAGTCGTGTCCGACTCTTCGCGACCCCATGGACCACAGCACACCAGGCCTCCCTGTTCTCCACGAGCTTCCGGAGTTCACCCAATTTCATGTTCATTGCTTTGGTGACACTATGTAACCATCTCATCCTCTGCTGCTCCCTTCTCCTTTTGCCTTCCATCTTTCCCAGCATGAGGGTCTTTTCTAAGGAGCCTTCTCATGAAGTGGCCAAAGTATTTGTGCTTCAGCTTCAGTATTTGTCCTTCCAGGGAGCAATCAGGCTTGACTTCCTGTAGTATTGATCAGTTGGATCTCCTTGCAGCCCAGGGGACTCTCAAGAGACTTCTTCAACACCATAATTCGAAAGCATCTATTCTTCGGCGCTCCGCCTTCCTTATGGTCCAGCTCTCACAGCCATACATTACTACTGGTAACCATAGCTTTGACTGTGTGAACCTTTGTTAGCAGGGTGATGTCTTGGCTTTTTATTAAGTTGTCTAGGTTTGCCGTAGCTTTCCTCCCAAGAAGCAAACATCTTTTAATTTCATGGCTGCAGTCACCATCCGCTGTGATCTTGGAGCCCAGGATAAACTCTGACACTGCTTCCATTTCTTCCCCTTCTATTTGCCAGGAAGTGGTGGGAGTGATTGCCATGTTCTTAGTTTCCATTTTTAATTATCTAATTAGCTCTAGCCTAACATTTCTATATTATAATACATTCACATCTAATGTTTATTTCAATTCTGCTATCCATTCACAAATTTGCCACTTTTTAAGTCTTGTTTAATCTTCTTAAATATCTCTCCGTACAATAGCTACTTTCAGTTTCTCTAATTAATACATAAAGACAGCAAAGAGAAAGAGGGGAAAAAGTTAACTTCTTCTAAATTGTTTTTTCCTTTTGAGGGGAGGATTATATTTAATAAGAATATTTTAATTTATACTTGCATCATAGTCTCCCTTATTTAAGTATCATCTTCCCTAATTCAATCTCCATATTCTAGGTGTCTTTTCACTCAGAAATTCTCCTCCTCCTCTTCTTCTTTTTCTTCTTCTTCTTGTGAAAAAAAATCTTCCTTAGTTTATTTGCCATTTCCCCCCATTTCCGTCCTTTACATTATTACAATACCTCTTCCTCCTTAAATATTCCTGAGAAAGATTCTGCATCTCAATCTTAATGTTGATAAGTCCAATTGTTGCTTCATGGGATTTATCTCCAAAACACTGTGACATTCCTGTAGACCGCATTCTTGTTCCAAAGGGTTTATCTTCAGCTCTCTCTATATCTCCCGTGTAAACTTTATTTGTTCCTCCATTAAGACTACTTCCCTTCCTGGAGCTAGCCGGCCTACAATTTGCCTATTGTAGGCTTTATTTTTATATTTTTATTTTTATCTCCAAGGAGCTCTGTATTCTAGTCACAGAGCCTGACTGATTGTTCTGCCAAATTCCCTGCCAGGCCACCCCAAGAGCCCTAATGCCCACACTAGGCTAACTAGTTTCCCCACAGAGCGGCCTCAGAGATAGGCAAGAGGGAGGGGGTTCAGTCACCCACTGGGCCTCCTCTCTTCCAGCAGCTCTGTTTGGGATCACCGGCTGGCCAGCCTCCTCCAGACTGCCCTCATCACTGGCTTAGCTCCAAACTAAGTCTAGCACCAACAAACCCCACCAACAAACAATAGGCATTCAGCTTGCCCAAGCCACAATTGCCTACTCCACTTGGTGGCTCCAGGGGTGTGGCAGACATACAACAATTCCCAACAATAGTCTCCCAAAACAACCTTATCTAGTCCTTCAGCCAGTTCCTCAGTCCGTCCTTCAGGCAGTTAATTCAGCCATCAGTCCAGCACCTACCTGGTGCTTCTCCTTCAGCATCTTCCCAAGGCCCTCATCCAACACCTTCCCAGCTTCTGCCTTCAGCTTTATAGGAGGTCAGCCAATCAGTGGGTAGGCTTTAATTCATCAGCCACACCCATCTGCACCTGGGCTAACCTTCCTGCGAGCCAGAGCCCTTAACAGCCTGCAGCTGTGCTCCTGAGGCTTGCATAGACCTTGGAGGTTAACCCTGTAATCCCTGGCTAATCTGGAACAAGGGGCCATTGCTGATACCATTCCCTATTATATCTCCTCGGGGAATCTCCTGCCTTTTCCAATACACTGATCCAGTTCCAACTTCAGACGGTTTATCTCTATTCGGTGCATTGTCTTGTCTGCCTTTTTAGTTTCATTCATAGATTTATCAAGATACCTAACTTCTTCTGATAGACTCTCCAAATCTTGTAAAACCTTCTCTCCCGTATTCTTAATAATTGCAACTTCTTGCTGCACCTGCCGGTTTTCTGAAAGTAGTTTAATCAATAAAATCTGAGTAGATTGCCTAGTATTATCCTGTCTTAAAGGTTCTTGTGTTCTTTCTTGTCTTGACATCTTTTGGCCTCAAGGTGTAGCTAGCTACACAAACATATGTTTATGAGTAATAATATTTTTCTCTTGCTTCCCTATCAAACAAATTTCATTCACCCCAACTTACCATCGAGATGTAAACTTAATAGAAAAATTATTCAATCTCTTTAAATGTCTAGACACAGCACGGCTTATTATCTATAAGCCAGTAAAAGTGAAAGTAATTTTTGTTCTTTCTGACCGCTCTGTTCTTTAATGCACCATCTTCTTTTTCAAATGCCCCACTTATAATTCAATCACGTTTATAAATTCAATCAATTTCACTTAATTTACAATTTAGATACAGCTACCAAGTTAGTCTCATTGTAAATTAGATTACTGCCAGCAATCTCTTCTCTCATACATTCCTCCATTGGAGCAGGGCATTCCTCAAACCGCCTCAGCTATAAATCTACCACATTTGTCTTCTGAAATCCTTCCAAGATTTCTGTTGCTGTTTTCGATGTAGAGGGAGGAGGGATCCCCCTCTCTTCTCCCTCTCGTCTCTATGAAACTGCTCAGTTTGGTGTCTTTATTCTTCTTCAGTTTCGGATAGTAGAATCACATATGTCTTGCCTCGATTTGATTTTGTTGGATTGTAGTTCTTAAATTGTAGATCTTGAATTTAAGTTGCGATTTCTTCTAAAACTTCTATAGCTGCTCTCAGTGTGTGGGGAAGCAGAAGAATAGAGCTATTCCAGAATCATGTGTTCTGGATCAAGCACTCCTTCTCAAAACAGCAGCCTTGAGCCTTCCAAAACAACACTTCGTGCTGCTTTTCAGGTTCTAGGGGCGCTTAAACCCTAGGCCCGGTCCTGGGGGGGGGTACTACTCAAGAGTAGACCCCCAAAAAGAAGGCTTTTGTGTCAGATCCCTCAGAGAAAGAGAGAATCATGGCACCACGCCCTAAACTTGGCCCCGCCCCCAACTAATGTGTTCTCCTGACAAAACTCTTACCAGTCTTTGCCCTGCTTCATTTTGTACTCCAAGATCAAACTTGCCTGTTATTCCTATTACCTCTTGACTGGCTACTTCAGCGTTCTAATCCCCTATGATGAGAAGGACATCTTTTTTGGGTGTTAATTCTAGAAGGTGTTGTAGGTTGAAGGTGTAGAAACGGTCAACTTCCTCTTCAGCATCAGTGGTTGGGGCGTAGACTTGGGCTACTGTGATGTTGAAAGTTTTGCCTTGGATCCGAATTGAAATCATTCTATCATTTTTGAGTTATACCCCAGTACTGCTGTTCTCACTCTCTTGTTCATGATGAAGGCTACTCCATTTCTTCTAAGGGATTCCTGCCCACAATAGCAGATATAATGGTCATCTGAATTAAATTCTCCCATTCCTGTCTGTTTTAGTTCACTAACTCCCAGGATGTTGATGTTCAGTCTTGACATCTCGTGTTTGACCACATCTAGCTTACCCTGATTCATAGATCTGACGTTCCAGGTTCCTATGCAGTATTGTTCTTTGCAGCATCGTACAGGAGTGGGTTGCCATTTCCTTCTCCAGCAGATCAAGTTTAGTCAGAACTCTCTACTATGACCTATCCATCTTGGGTAACCCTGCATGGCATAGCTCACAGCTTCATTGAGCTACTTAAGCCACTTCGCCACAACAAGACAGTGATCCATGAGGGGGGCGGGTATTTGCCTTAGATTTCAGTTAATTTGTATGATCTTGTTGAAGTTCCTCTTTGAATTCTCATGAATTTTTCATGGCTTTCCATCTTCCTAGGTGGCTGGTCGCAAGGGTTTCCCCCATGTGATTTATGCTCGACTGTGGAGGTGGCCTGATCTTCACAAAAATGAACTCAAACATGTCAAATATTGCCAGTATGCTTTCGACTTGAAATGTGACAGTGTCTGTGTAAATCCATATCATTATGAGCGTGTTGTGTCACCTGGCATTGGTAAGTTTATCTGTGCTCCTGTGTAGATTGTGGAAGTAACCTAAATTCTACAACTTTAAAATTAATTACCTATATTTTGCTTTATTTTCACTGTTCTAAGCAGTGAAAATATGTTCTAAGCAGTTTTTTATGATGAATGGTCCCCTCACATGGGCCTTGGATTACAGTTTCTTGCCAAGCGTTCTTGAGACTGTGTAGGAGCTGTCCCCTTCATTTTTTAATGGGGGCAGGGAAGGTACCGAGGAAGTCCAGATGAGTTTGCAAGTAGAGTGCTGCTTGAGCAGTTTGTAACTTTTTCTGTTCCTCTCGAGGATCTGGTGCACTGGAGATGCTATGATGAGCAGAAACAAGCTTGCACCCCTCAGTTGTTAAGAGTGAAATGTCTCTTCACACATGGCACTTAAACCAACAGCTTTTCTTGTGCTTTTGTCCCTGCTCAAAGAAATGGAACTGCTAATGGTGGAAAGCCTTCCTTACTCATTATGGCGGTCTAGCTTTTACCTCCATCATAGTGAGGGATGCAGCACAAGATTTCCAGATTACTCCACCGAGCATGTGCTCTGCACCATGCAGCTCCTTGAGTAAAATCATTGGAGGGAAAGGCATAGTTGTGGCAGTTACATGAGTAACAAGTTTCTGCCTCTCCATTTGGACAGCATTGCCTGAAAGATACTCCCAATGAGAATCCTGTTGATTCCTCTTCTGCCTCCAAGACTGTGGTATTCTGGCAAATCTAGCTATGTCTTTGCCCTGCAGGTATCAAGAAACGTGTTGCATCATGGTTATCTATATACTGCTATATTTTAGCCTATTTGTGCTCAAGGTTGACCCTGTGGCATGTGAGCAGCATCTTCCCTTGATTTAGGGATGTGTTCAGACTCTGTCAAACAGAATGAATATCAATCAATCAATCAATCAATCAACCAACAGGTACTTATATACCGCTTTTCAACACGAAGTTCACAAAGCGGTTTACAGGCAAATAGTAATAATAATAAAATTAAATGGCTCCCTGTCCCAAAGGGCTCACAATCTAAAAAAAAAAAAAGGCAAACCACCAGCAACAGCCACTAGAAAGACTGCGCAGGGGTGAAGAGGGACAATTACTCTCCCTCTGCTAAGCATAAGAGAACACCACTTGGAAAAGTGCCTCTTGCCCAGTTAGCGGGGTGACTAAATAGTTGACTAGAATAGTGCAACCTTGTCATGAAATTGTGGTTTCATGTGGACCTTGTTTGCATTAGTGGTTGGAAGAGAACTACTCAAGTGTAAATGGCTCAGGTGGGGGTGATTAGTGTCATTGGGATAAAGTTAAAAGCCTCAGGGAACAGAACCCTTTTGCTGCTCTCAGGGAAGGTTAATCTCATTATGCAGTGTGAGTATAAGGAATGAGGGAGGCAGTGATAGCTGGTTGTAGTTAGCCAGTCAGTCAGAGGCAAAGCTCTGGTGTCTTTTGTTTGTCTTTTGAGTTCCTCTTAGCTAATTTATAAGCAGAGGGTTTTACTAGGGAGGAGTCTTGTGGAGAAGAGTTTGTATTTTACTATTTGGATTTTATAATATAGAGGCTTTGTAGTTTTATTGGTAACTTTTAATGTATGTTAATAAAATTGGGTTTTTTATTTCTTCTAATTGGTTTTTCTTTCGAGAGGGGGTTTGCCCAGGAGCTCCTTTTGTTGTATTAAACCTGGGCTGGTGGCAGCGGCAGCTACACGGGGGAGGGAAGTTACACACACCCCTGTCATAACAAACCTGGAAGACTTATACAAGCTCTTCTTTTATGGGTTGTCCTTTTATGAAGGATCTTCTTAAGTTTCTTTAAGATGGATTGGATAAGATTCTGAAGGAAAACACCCAAAGGATGTCTTGCTTGGTGGAGAGGAAGGATTGGTGTCTTCCATCCTTGAATTTATTTGGCAAAAATGTGTTGCCTTGTTGGTTGAGCAAGGAAGTTATTTTTCATAATTTGGCTTCCGGTAATGATAGGAGAGGGAAGTTTTGTGTAAGTGTAAACATTTAGTCTTGAAATATGTTCTAATAGACATTTAAGATTAAAATTTCAGTGTGCTACATAAGCGAAGGGGAATTTTAATTGTCTTCATGCAAGTATATGTGGTGTCTGTGGCTATTTATGCTTTTTGTAGATGGTAAATGATGTATTCATTGATATTTAAAACTGGTCTAATGGCTTCTTGTTCTCTCTCCTCTAAAGATCTATCAGGATTGACGTTGCAGAGTTCTGGTAAGCTATGCATGAAATTATTTGAAAATAAAATAGGTCCTCTCAATAGAATGCATTTGTCACTGAGACCATATATAAAGTCTTTTATTTTAAAGAACTCTAGATACAAAATGGTTCATTCAGGATAATTACAGTCTTCAGTCTTTAGAAGATGGACAATTGTTTTTCTCTTCTGAGGTTTTTATTGTGTTTAGGATGTTCTTACTCTTCTTGTAACTAATTTAGACCTTTTATTTCATTGCAGCACCCTCAAGCATGTTGGTGAAAGATGAATATGTTCATGAATTTGAGGGGCAGCCATCACTTTCAACTGCTGAAGCCCATTCAGTTCAGACTATCCAGCATCCACCAAGTAACAGAGCATCTACAGAAACCTACAGCACCCCAGCCATGTTAGCCCCTTCCGAGTCTAGTGCTACTAGCGCCACCAACTTCCCCAACATTCCTGTCGCTTCCACAAGTAAGAATTAACCACATTGTTAATTAGTAATATTTAACACTTTAACACTGGACACTGAGAAGAGAGGTGGGGAGGGCTTTCCTGTTCAGTATCCAATGCCATTGCCTTAGTCTCCTCCAATGGTGGGAATACTGGGAGACCAGCATTTCCTCCGCAACCATTAGAAGCAGCAGCAGTGGGGGAAGGAGAGGTAAATGAAAGAGAGGGGTTAGGGAGGCTTACTACTCTCCCTCGTGTTGAGTGCTACTGTTTGCTCTAGAGACAATGCTGGGTTTGCAGCATTCCCTTCATTGGTCACCAGATGTGCTGGGTAAGAGGAGAATGTCTCCCTCCATGTGCATTGCTACTGCTTCTTCTAATGGCTATGGAGAGAACGCTGAGCTCCCAACACTGCTGTCCATTAGAGGAGGTGGAGGAGAGTCCTGCTGAATGCCAGTGCGGGGAGGGAAGAGAAAGGTAAACCCTCCCTATCTGCTCTCTCGCAGGCTATAGTGTGAATAGGGGATGGAATTGGTCTGGACTCCATGGAGGTGGTAGTTATGGGCACGCCCTAACTCTCTGCCAATTTGCTACATGACATAAAATCCTCCATTTCTGTCATGGGCAGACTGCCCAAAGAGAGGGGGGTGTATTGGTTTACTCATGTTAAGAACTGCATGCAGCTGTCTATGGACCATACACCTGCCTTATTCCATTGTTTCTTAGGAGAGAAAATTCCCTATAAATATAATTTTACTGTAAGTCCAAGCCTTCTAGTTACAAACCCTGACTCATAAAGGGGAGCCCTGTATTCATTTGTTGAAAAAAATGAAATGGTTACGAAATGTGCTTTGGCAGGTCAACCCACCGGTATATTGCCAGGTAGTCACAGTGACGGGCTCTTACAGATTGCTTCAGGGCCTCAGCCTGGGACCCAGCAGAATGGCTTTACAGCTCAGCCAGCGACGTATCACCACAGTAAGTGAACCACACTGCTGAAGACACTTGCTTAAGTCAACCTGAAAATTTGAAATGGGGAAAAAATGTTGTGTAAAGCAAATTTGGTCAGACCACTACTTGTGGGTTTTTTCCCTGTTTTCTTTGAAAGATAGTACAACAACTTGGACTGGCAGTAGAACTGCAGCTTACACACCTACCATCCCTCACCATCAGAATGGACATCTTCAGCATCACCCGCCTATGCCTCATCCTGGACACTATTGTAAGCATCTGTGTATTGCCAGATTAGTGGGTAGTATTGTAGTAATACTTACGCAGTAATATTGACTGTAGGAGAGCCAGTGTGGTATAGTAGATAGAAACTGGAGGAGCTAGGGAGAGCTGGCTTCAAATATACTGCTCGCTGAGTAGTCTCACGCAAGCTGAATATTTCTGAACTCGTGAGGCTTCCTTATATCATGGATCAGTCTAACTCAGTACTGTCTGCTTTGACTAGCATTTGCTCTATCAGGCAGAGGAATATAATTGGAGATACCATGGTACCTTCTGCAGGTAAAACGTATGCTCTGGTATTGTAGGGTCTCCCCTGTAGTTAACTCTTTCAGCCCAATTCACCACCCCAGCATAGGGATGTGATAGCCATATGGCACCCTGAGCTGCATGGAGGAAGGATGGGACAAATATAGTAACAAAACGCCATACTTCCCACGGGTAAGCTCTCTCATTGTTTAGGAATCTCCAGATTCTTTGTACAAACGGCATCCTTTGAGGAAGTCTGATGGGTAGAGTAGTATTCCACCACTTCTTTTTGCCTTATAACTGTGCACTCATGAAGAGTGCACAGTTGTGTATCTGTAAAGGAATGCCCTGTACATGGTATCCTACCATATTGCTTATTTTATGGTAACTTTTAAAATCAAATTCTTAGTCACTTGTGTGTTTGAAAATGTAGCAACTTTTAAGAATAGGATACACAGCATGACTTCATCTTATTTTTTTTAAAGGGCCGGTTCATAATGAACTTCCATTCCAACCTCCTATATCAAATCACCCTGGTAAGTGAATGTTAATGAATGTTGAGTGGCTGCTCTTGCACCTGCTAACATTGTGAGATGGAATACTCTTGTATGCCCATTTTAAGATTCACTTCTTTCATTCTATATACTTAAAAATCAAATGCCAACCTTTCACAGAACTTGGAAAACTTGAGCGCTTTGAAAATCTCAAGGCAAACCTGAATACACTTGTTAATTTCCAAGGGCACACAGAGGGAAGGGAGACTTGGCAAAAAGTTAAGCAACTGATCTAGAAACCATTTTTTCCCCAAGCTCTTTGTCTGCATTTTGTGCTTGATGCTCATTAAGCCCCTCAATCTCCTCCCCTCCCCGCAACTTGTCTTCAGCTCCAGAGTACTGGTGTTCAATTGCCTACTTTGAAATGGATGTACAAGTTGGTGAAACATTCAAAGTTCCTTCAAGCTGCCCAGTTGTTACTGTTGATGGATATGTGGACCCTTCAGGAGGGGACCGCTTTTGCCTTGGCCAGCTCTCCAATGTTCATAGAACAGAAGCTATTGAGAGAGCAAGGTATGTTGGTGGATTCTGGAAAAGTAAGCACCTGGTTCTTATTTTGCTCTTGAGATGTCTGTGTTTCACTTTTGTCTTAAAAACCTCTGACTGCTCTGCTTTTAAATCAGAGGGGAACAGAAGGCAGAATGGAGTCCAACTGGCTGGGCCTTCAACTGATCCAGCCATCAAGGAATTCTTACACTTTTAAGTAAGAGTGCAGACTTGCAATCACTTAATACAGATTTGTTGTACTTTAACTGTAGAAATCCTATACAAAAAAAAATTGTAAGTCTATTTAAAGACTTACAAATTTTATATAGTTGGATCAAAGAAATTATAGTAAAAATGTAAGCCATGCAAAACTAAAGTCAGCTCACAGCTTCATTAGAATACATACGTATATAACGCTTATATTAGGAGTTTTTCCTTTTCCTTTTAGATGTGTGTCACCATTAGTAAATCAAGAATATCTCTCTTGAGGTTGTTTGATGGGTGTGTACTTTTATAAATCTGTTTTTCCACTAAAAATTACCAGAAGGGTTGTATAAAATGGCATCAAAAGCTTTGGGCCCAGATAATTTGTTAAAATGTGCTGGTAACCAGATTCAAAAAATGAGATATTTCACACAGTTGTGTTTATCATGGTAACACCATGTGATAACTTGCATACTGCAGTGGATTGGCTATCACACATTTCAAACAAAGTGGTTATTAAAAATTGTGTGTGTAAACGTGAATGCTTTTGTCTCATTGAAAGATGTGTGGGCAATAATGACTTGAGGTGCCTTTTTCAGTGAATCCTGGCATACTTGAGAATGTGGAATAGAAACAGAGAAAATACTTCAGGGACTTCCTTTGCTTCGTGTCTAAAACAAATTTGACTCAATTTGCTTAGATTGTTAAACCAAACGCCAAATCATTCTCTTGTTTGGGTGATGCAATTTGTATCTGTTCGGTTTGTTTTTACAATGAGGCCAATCCTTGTGATACCTGGTGTTGATTTCAGAAATAAAAGAAAAGGGCCAAAGGTCAGGGGTACACTTACTACACTCTGGCATGAAACACACTTTCTAGTATCTTAATACATTTTTATAACGAGCCTCATGCTCTTTTGCATGATGTCAGAGTAATTTTTCACTTGCACAATGAGAAATTCTTGCAGAGATAATCAAACTAGAATAAAATACATTCCTTTAAATTGAAAGGCTGATTTGTTTTCACTCTGACCTTTCTTCCCAAAGCTTAAATGCGAGCCCAGTGCTCACTGTCATGGTAAAAACACCTAACTTACATGTAACACTAAGGGGGAATAAAATTTTGGCATTGCCCATAAAGGGGAAAAAGCTGAGATTTCCTCCATTAGTAGTTCTTAACCTTGTGCTGAGTCCACGGATACTCTGTTTTTCCAGGTTGCATATAGGAAAAGGTGTGCAGCTGGAATGCAAAGGTGAAGGTGATGTCTGGGTTCGGTGCCTCAGTGACCATGCGGTCTTTGTCCAGAGCTACTACCTAGATCGAGAAGCAGGGCGTGCACCAGGTGATGCAGTTCACAAAATTTATCCAAGCGCGTATATAAAGGTTAGTGTGAACAGGCTGGGATGGTGGTGCTGCTGGGAGGCTGTGGTGACTGCTCAAAATCCGCAATAAATGCTGAACCCTTTTCTGTAGGTGTTTGATTTACGCCAGTGTCATCGTCAGATGCAGCAACAGGCTGCCACAGCACAGGCTGCGGCTGCTGCTCAAGCTGCTGCGGTTGCTGGAAACATCCCTGGGCCAGGATCTGTAGGGGGAATTGCTCCAGCAATCAGTAAGTGACGCACAAGTAGTATCCTCCGTCTGTCCCGTCCCACTCTCTTAAATGGTCTTGAAAGAGAAGAATGAAGTTCAGGGAGTCCCCTTGATTCTCATGTCCCCCCAAGCCATTGGTTGTGCTGACGATAGTTGGAACCAAACCATGGCTTGAGTTTCCAAATGTGCAGGAAACGCAGGCTTGTCTTCCTTCAACGCTGTCGATGACGGAAGAACAGCAGCCATCCTTGGTTTATCAGTTAAGGCATTGCATTAAACCGGAGTTAGGCTTTCTCAAATAGTGGCTTTCTATGATGTCTGAACCCTGCCTCTTACCAGAAAGGTAGTTGAGTCCCCTCTTCAACATGATATGTCCATGTGCTGAAGTTGGCAGGTGTTCTGGGTATGAAAACATTTGCAGAATTCCTTGCCCATTGGAATTCAGAGGGTGCAGCAGTTTCTCCATGCGTGCCTCAAATATTTTGAAGCAGGAAATCATACGCTACAATTCCTGTGAAGCAGGTTGTGTCTGCTACTGTTTGTATCAGGATTACATTTTTAGCCAGAAGATGCGTTAAAAAATCTCTGCAGAGCAGGAGCCAGGGTTTATAAGTATCCCTATGACCTGCCACCAAAATAGCTGAATGATTTGAATTCTAGAGTGTGGTGTGCTAGGAATTCCTCCTGGATGTCGGGCTCAGTCAGACTGAATTTCCTGGTAGAACTTGAGCCTTGAGGGTTGTGATGGGACAGATTTCCATTACACATCCTATCCAAGTGCACAAGCTGTACAAGAATACTTGGATAAAACCTATAGACTTGACAAGGTTGTGACAAAAAGGCTTCAAAAATCTAGAAAACGTTAATGGCAAGCATTGTTGGTAGATAAAGGGTCTCAAGATGCTCAGAGCTGGCTAGAGGGTAAAGCTTGGGCAAGTGCTTGATGCAGTTCTTTTCTGTGTTAGGTTTGTCAGCTGCTGCTGGAATTGGCGTGGACGACCTTCGTCGCTTGTGCATACTTCGGATGAGTTTTGTCAAAGGTTGGGGACCTGATTACCCGAGGCAGAGCATCAAAGAGACACCCTGTTGGATTGAGATTCACCTGCATCGTGCCCTCCAGCTCCTAGACGAAGTACTTCATACCATGCCTATCGCAGATCCCCAGCCACTAGACTGAGACCCTGCCGCTGTAAACTATTAGAGTGAGGATGGTGGATTGTAACATACGGTTTTGTTTATTGCCGGAAGATATATTTTGCTTCCGTTCTGCTTAATCTCTTAACCAGGTTTTAAAGAGAAAGTGTCTTTGCCACCTTGCTCTCAGCAGAAATAACCGGAACCTGTAGTAATTGGGAAAGTTCATCTTCTCAGACCCACCCCCCTTTTTTTATAGTTGGGGAGGCTGAGGCCAACCAGCAGTCTTTTGATGATAGTCTCAGTGTGGTTGCTGCTATGCCTGCTCCTTGGAAATGCCACTGAGCTCCCCAGAACTCTTACCTAGGCGTGGGGGTTGTCACCTGGGGCAATCCTATGCGCTTAGGGGGGCCTGGAATTGAAACTTTCTGTTTATAGTGCAGTCCTGTGTGTGTACTCAGAAGTAAGTTCCACGGAGCTTACTCTTAGGCAAGTCTGCATAGGATTACAGCCTTGGGCTGTTATTCAGTCTGTCCCTAGCTGAATCCATTTCAAATAAGCAAAATCATGTTGATTATTCTAAAGAGATGGATTCTAGTGCCGTGCTCTGCCATAGCACCAGTGCAAGTCTCATGAGAGACATTAATGTGTAAAATATTTATGTAAGCATATTCCTAAAATACATTAAAAGTGGGTGGCCTTTGAAACTGGTAAATTTAAATGCAACAAGTTTTCAGCAAGGAGAATTGCCAGTTAACATTTATATAATAAACGTCTAATGACAGAAACATTTTCATCGCTGTTCCCAACTGATTTTTAGATACAGTGACGAGCTTGTTAAACTTGCAGTTTAGCAGGCATGGGCATGTATTTTAATGAACTTGGGAATTCCATCTATAACCTTGAAATCATGTTTATGGTTGCAGTTTTTGTATCTGTTTCAGTATTTCTACTCAGGACAAGATGGCAAACTTGTTTTTATACCTCTTGGTTATTTTAAGCTCTTTACCCATCAACAATCTTATCAATTTGCATTGACTTTGTATAGAGAATTTCAAGTAGAAGTTGCAAATATATGGCTGTAAGATGCAACATTATGCTTTATCTAGTTAATAAAACTATCAGTAAAATTCTCAGTGTTGATAGAAACTTATCTATTTTGCTTTTATTAATTTGTTCTGCACTTGGAATCCCTTACGCTGGAGTTGTGGGTCACTTTGCTCCTGAGGACTGCAGCAATGGGAGGAATTGTCTTGCTGCTTCCAGGTACTTTTTCAAATTCAGGAGTGTCGGCTGTCTTTCTCCTCTGTGTCAGTACAGGATCCTGTATCTGCAGTTTCAGGTATTCACGGATAAGGAGACCATGTACCCTTGAGCCCAGTTTAAAGGCTTACTGGGTAAAGAAATCTTTCTTAAATTGAGCACTGTACGCCTAGATCCTTCTGAGTTTTTGCAAGTGTTCTTGTAGCTAGAACACTTGCAAAAACTTGGTGGTCAAAGAGAACTCCCAAGGGTTCCTGTAGTCAGAATCTTTTTACCTCCTTTGAGTTTTTGCAAGTTTTACATAGAATAGCCAGTTTGAGTAGACTGCCAGTCTTCTAACCAGCCTGGGATGTTTACCAGTACTCAGGTGCTAGATTACTAGATGCCTGCATTTACTAGAACAGAGTTAGGGTTACAGTCACAGGAAGTTTGAACTCCAGTTACTTTGCCATTTTGCAAAACCTGTGGCTTAAAGCAAGTAGCCACTAGGTGTCCTCACCACTCCACTCAACGCTGAAGTGACCAATTTTGCAAATGACATCAAGCTATTCAGGATGATAAAAATCAGAGCAGATTGTGAAGGGCTCCAAAAGGATCTCTCCAACTGAACGAATGGGCATGCTAGTAAGAGTAAAGTGATGAACTTTGGACACAAAACCCTGATTTCACATGTACAGTGCAGTGATCGTGTTTTAACTGTCAGTGACAAACCAAGAAAGATTTTGGCGTCATGACGGATAGTTCAGTGAAAATGCTACCCTAATGTGTGGTTGTAGTGAAGGCAAATTCCATGCTAGGGGTCAGTAGGGGATGAGGATAAGACAATATTGCCCCTAAATAAAGCCATCGTGTGGCAGGCAACATTTGGAATACTGTGCAGGTGACAAGGTATGTGTCATAAGCTCCAGCCCTGAGCACATGGCTGGCCCACCAGCTACTTTCTCTCGTAGTCCGGCTCAGTCATTCACTCCACCAGCCACAAAACGTACTTTGAGACTTTGAAAATTTGCAGACTAAGACTAATTTTCTTAGGGCTTTTACTTTGCAGTGCAGCTGAGTCATGAAGGAAATGGCTCTGCAGACTGAGTAAATAGCTGTGTTCCTTCCTGCACCATGAAACGTGGCTGACTCATATCTAGCCGTTTCTAACACCAGTGACATTTTTGGCAGAAGCCAGACTCTCCCAGGATTGTGCATCAGAGATGCCGAACAGGAAGACAACTGATGTTGGGCATGCTGGGAATTGTAGATCAATACTTTATATTCTGGTATGGACGAGTAACACTTGTGCCTCAGAGCCTGCTCTTTGATCTGGGGACACGCAGTTGCGTCACAGCTGGACCTACGGCAGTGTGGACCTGCTGGGATAGGACAGTGTTCTTCAGCCTTGGCTTTGGGACCCCAGTGGGGTTGCAAAGCCTCAGTTGTGGGGCTGCAGCAACTTATGGGAGTTAAAAGACCACTGGACTAGAGCACCCCCAGCTAATGGGGGAGGCATCCAGGTGGCAGGAGACTGTGTCCCAGTCCTGCTCAGATGCTTAGCAAGTGTGTTAAAATAGCTTTCTCTAGTGCCAGGCATCAGGGTAGCTTTTTCTGTTCTCTCCAGTAAGAATATTTTGTTACAGTGAACAGTGCTGGGAGCGGGGAGGGGGCGGTGATGGGGTTTGCGGACAGTGTCCTGGCAAGGGGGCAGGATCAACAGTGGGGTCCCAGCCTCATACATTATTTTAAATTGGGGTCATGGCATGAAAAAGGTGAAGATCACTGAGATAGGAGCTGCTGTAAGAAGAGGGTAGGAGCTGGATAAACTTAATATATCTAACTGGGGAGAGCTGTAGGCCAGTAGTAGAGCACCGCCTTCGGAGTGCAAGTAAAGCTACTGTCCACCTAGAACTCTCCTGCACTTAAATGGCTCTATTTATTAATGTAGATTTTTTTTTTAATGGTGGTATGTATGGACCGTTACAAACACCACTGCTGTGCCTTTGAAGGGCACGATGAAAGGGGGTCCTCAATTGTGCCCCGGTGATGTTCTGCAATGCATCCCTCACTAACATGGGTGGGGCATCAGAGGGAACATTTATGTTTACACTAAAGTGACTGTGGGGTAAAAGGGGGGGATGCTGCACTCTGCTTGTGACTGCAAGCAGGAAAAATGGCTGCCACAGCAAAAAGCAAGGGGTCAAGTATCCAAAGCTACGAGTTAGAAACAAAAGCAGTATATAAAATAGCAAACAAGGCAGTGAAAATAACTTTCAAAATAGCAGGCTGATTTCACTATTGAAATAGAAGCTCTTCAATAGACATCCAGAGAGAGAAGTTGGGGGTGGCTGGTGGAGCATCAGCAGGAAGGTGTTCCATTCTCAGTTCCAGCTTCAAGAAGGCCCAGAGAAGTTGCAGCAATGTAGGATGCTGGGAAGATGGTTTAGGTGGTTTCAAAAGGGGATTCATGGAGGCCAAGTCTACTACTGGCTAGTAGGCACTGCTCCCAGGTTCAAGGCCGTGTGGCTCCAGCTATCTGTTGCAGGGGGGCAATAGTGGGAGAGGGGTCTGCCTTCATCACCTTCTTGTGGGTTTCCCTGAGATAACTGATGAAACTGGGGTGGGGTCGAAAGAGTGCTGGACTACATGGAACTTTGGCCTGATCCAGCAAGACTTTTCAGATGCCCTCCTGCAGCATCATTGCTCCGAGCTCAGATTTTAAAAATCTAAGAGAAACTGTCACAGATCTTTCACATCAGGGCGGGTTTGAATAACATTTTACCTGCCTTCCACAGAGGCCGGCACCTACGTTTCTGCAAGGCCCATTCTGGTTATGCTGCCTTGTTGGAGCAGTAACTCACGTGGAAATGCAACAGGCCGCCTGTTTTGAGGGCAGGCCATTCTGCCCTCTCTGCCTCTGATGCAATTGCATGGTCCAGCATGCATCTTGCTGCAGTTACACTACACACATCTACCAGGAATCTAATTACCATGAGTCACAGCTTCCCAACAGCTACGTGCACGGGGAAGGATGTTTATGTGCAACTGTCATCCACAGCTTCCTACAAAACAAATCAGTCACCATCCACTGACTAGCAGTGGCTCACTAGAGAGCCAGACAAAGGTCTTGCCCAGTCCTATCTAGAGATGCCCGCAACTAAACCTAAAACTTTCTTCATGCAAAGTTAGTGGTCTGTTACCAAGTGACAGCCCTCTCTAGGACGTATAGTTTCACGCATGACCTTTGAAGCATAGCAGTGCTTTTTTTTGCACAGGGATAAACTGCAGAATAGCTTTCATGTTTTGCTAAGCACGGGGGCTCTCTTCAGACCAAGATCCACCTGGGTAAAACAGTCAGTCATGTCCAGACGCGTCATGTAGCGGGTACGCGGGGGTACGCGAGTACCTGTTACTAGGATTAGGGCTGGCCCGCCCATTCGCCCGCCCACTCGTCGACTCCGTCAGGGCTCCGCCCCGCCCCCTGCAACATTTGAGTTGCCTGCACTTGAGAGCCAGGCAGGCAGGCAGCGGAGCGAGGGAGACCAACGGCGGCAGCAGAGTGAGCAGGTAGGCTGCCTGGGGCTCCCTCCCGAGGAGGTGCGACGGTTCCTGGGGGCGGTTCCTGGGTTCCAGCTATGACCTCACTTCCAGTGGGCGGGCCCCGACACAAGTGCCAATCAAAAGTGAGTACCTGTTGTTAAATCATTTAGATGCCATTACTGGTCATGTCCAACAGGCAGCAGGAGCTCAGCGACACGTTCTCATGTCCAGTGCTTGTTTGCAGAGGCAAGGGCTGTGCAGGGGCCAACATTCTGCCTGTGCTTTAGCGCCCTGGCCAGCATTGCCTCCTTGCCACGGGAGCTGGTGGCGGCGTCTGGCCTAGGTGCCTTTAAAAGAGGGCTAGACAGATTTCTGGAGGAAAAGTCCATCGCAAGCTACAGGCTCCATACTTTAGAAGTTGGCTACCTTGCGATGCCAGATGCAGAGTCGTGGCAATAAGATGCAGGCAGTCTTATGTGCTCCCTGAGGCATCTGTTTGGGGCCACTGTCAGATACAGGCAGCTGGACTAGATGGGCCTTTGCCCTGATCCAGTGCGGCTCTTGCGTTCTTATTCAGAAAGACCCCCCACCCTCTGCAGCCAGGCACCAAGCATACAGTGGTGCCTCAGTACAGGGGGAATGGTTGCTGGGGCCTGCTGCCATCCTGGCTCCATGCATTGGCTGTCTGTGCCCTCAAATTTGACAGCAGTATTTTCTGGAAAACATGGAACACCAGAACCAGGGGGGCATCCGCTTAAACTGAGGGTTGGGAGAGTTAAAACAGATAAAAGGAAGTACTTTTTTACCCAGCGGGTAGTTAAACTGTGGAACTCTTTGCCACAGGAGGTGGTGATGGCATCTGGTCTTGATGCCTTTAAAAGGGGATTGGACGGATTTCTGGAGGAAAGGTCCATCGTGGGCTATAGGCAATGATGGATTGTGCAACCTCCTTACAAAGGTGGTGGGCTACTGGTACCGGGTGCAAGGGAGTGGCAACAGGATGCAAGCATCTTGTTGTCTCATGCCTCCCTGGGGCACTTGGTGGGCCGCTGTGAGATACAGGAAGCTGGACTAGATGGGCCTTTGGCCTGATCCAGCAGGGCTCTTCTTATGTTCTTATAGGCACATCCAGCGTTCATATAAAAAGCCTGCAAGGACTGGACTCCAACTTCATATTTCTTTCCAAGCAAAATGCAATATATTGTTCAAGGGTAATTTCCTCCTGTTTTGATTGGCTTGCCTCATCCCAGCCACCACGAAGATGGGCAAACAGAAGCATGAGCCTAGTAGAACAGCATTAATAATGGCATTAGCACTACAGCCATTAATGACCATTTCTCTTTCCCCCCAAGCACCAGCTGAGATGTTCACTCATCCGCATGTGTTCATTCACAATGACAGGACAAGGAAGTGTCGAATAAACTCCAGTTAGGCTTCCACAAGGTATACAGTTCTCAACAGCCGGCATGCTTAAACTGATGCAAGGCAATAGTGTTGGAATATTCGCCTTGTAGTTATTTATTAGGTGCTTGTAACTGTCAAGGCTGCAGAGTTTTAACAAATGACTCAGCCTTGTTAAAACCATGGAGGGAACTACGAAGCGGAATTGTATTTTTCATCATGGTTTGCAGAAAAACTCCGGGCCCAACCCTATCCAACTTATGATCCAACTCAGCTGGATCAGGCCAAAGGCCCATCTAGTTCCACTTCCTGTATCTCCCAGGGGCCCACCAGATGCCTCAGGGAGGACGCAGGGAGTGCCTGCATCCTGTTGCCACTCCCTTGCACCTGGCCTTCTGAAAGATGCTACCACATATTATTATATGGCCTATAGCCCACAATGGACGTTTCCTCGAGCAATCCAATCCCCTTATAAAGGAACCTAGGCCAGATGCAAACGCCATCTCCTGTGGAAAGGAGTTCCACAAATTAATTATCCACTGTGTGAAAAAGTATTTCCTTTTATCCGTTCTAACTCTCCTCACACTCAATTTTATTATTTATCTTTCCTCTGCCAAGGCAGATGCCCAAGGCGGGTTACAATTATTGGAGGGGGGGAAATACAATACATAAAAGAATAAAACAATAAAATAAGCAATAAAATATAAATAAAAACAGGGTAAAAAGAATTGTTGGAGGGGGGCAAACTATTTACAATGCAGGTTTTGCTGCAGGGGTACAAGAGACAGACATATCAACATCAAACGCTATCAAAATTGTAGTGGCTGTCCTTGCCAGTGCTGATGCAGCTGGGCCAGCAGGGGGCGCAGCTGCATCAGCACTGGGCCAGCAGGGGGCCATCAAGGAGGCCTTCTCAAAGGAACAGTTACTCCCTTACCTCAGGGCTGCATTGCAGCTTCTTCAGCGCTGGAAAGTTGGAAAGGAATGGGCCCTTAGAAAAAGGTTCTCGGTATAGATTGAGTGGTGTGTTTCAATGCTATTGGTGTCAGATAAAAGTTTAGCTCTCCAAACCTGCTCCAGTTCCAGTCTCTTCTGTGGAATGATGAACAAAGAGCCATTTGCAGGGGTTTGTAGTGCTAACCCCTGCTAACTGGACAAGAGGCACTTTTTCCAGTGGTGCTCCTCTTATATTTAGCAGGGGGAGAGTAACTGTCCCTCTTCACCCCTGCACAGTCTTTCTAGTGGCTGTTGCTGGCGGTCTGCCTTTTTGTAGATTGTGAGCCCTTTTGGGACAGGGAGCCATTTAACTTTATTATTATTACTATTTGCCTGTAAACCGCTTTGTGAACTTCGTGTTGAAAAGCGGTATATAAGTACCTGATTGATGGATTGATTTGCCCGTACCGGCCAGCAACGGCTTGAGAAGGTAATACTTTGTCGGCTTTGAACGTCGTTATCTGCCCTAAAGGATAATCCCAGTTCAAGTCCAGTGTAATGCCTGAATGCAAATCTGTACTAATCCAATAGCGGCCATGTGCAGATCACTCCCTGCATCTGTTAAATTAAGGGAGGAATGAAGACCTAATTCACCTAAGGTTAAGATAGATCTTGCACCTCCTGAAGATTAGTCACATCCTTGTTTCAATCAACACAGGGGTGGCAAACTCTTCTCCGGAGATGGGGTCCCCACGCACTGATTCAGGTGCCGTGAGGGCTTTCCTGTAGGCTCAACAGCTGAGGCTCTTTGGCCCACCTTCAATTTTCCAGGGGAAATCATTCCCTAACAGTTTTGGAACTTTGATCTGAAATGGTCTTGCGCTTACTTCCAAAGCCTGGTTCCCTGCTGAATATGCTTAGGGACACCCCAGACAGCAGGTGGGAGCTCATAGGATAGAGTGCATCTTCATGGAAAACTCCCCTGGGCATTTGTACAGTACAATTCCACTACTCTTAACAGAGAAAGGCGGCATATAAATACGGTAATAAATTGATAACCTGGGATCTGATACTGCAGCAATCCCGATATTCCAGCATCAAAATGAGCATGGTCAAACTTCTGCAAAAAATGAGCTGTGAGGCAGCAACTGAAGCAGCTGGATTGCAAATCTGAGCAGAACTGGATCAGCCTGCATTGTGTGACAGGCCCTAACACAGCCAGCTTACCAGAATTTAGAAGACAAAACGGGTGGCCAGAAAGAAGGACTAAATCCAGAAAGATCCATCTGTATGTGTGTAGTTCCTGGAAGATAGAACATTTCTGTAAAAATTGTAAAAACCTTCGGGTTTCTGAATAAAGTCTGCCTATGTAAACCGCCTTGAGTTATAGTCATTAGAGAAATCTGGTGACTTAAGAAAGGCGGTATATAAATACAAGTATTATTATTATTATTATTATTGCTTTGTGAGTGTATACAATAATGTATATGCATTATCTTCGAGAGGGTCCTTACAACAACCTTGTGCGGTTGCGACATCTGCAGCTAGGGAGTGGAGGCTGGGAGGGATTGGCTTGCTCCTTGAATGGCCGGTGGAAGAGAGAGTCAAGGCAAGGAAATTCTGAGCCATTGTGTTGCTCATAGAAAACAAGCATGGGAGGAGAAAATGCTAGAACCCTCCTGTTAATTCTCTGCCATGGTGGTTTTTCAGGTGGGGTTTTTCATACAGAAGGCTATTCAGAGCGCAATCATAAACTGTGCTGGTTTAGTGAGGCTGGCATTCCTGTGCCAAATCCTTGCCCCAAGGGAGGTTCCAGCCTGCCCTACGATTTCCTCAGATCTGCGCCTGCTAAACAGCAGGCTGCGCAACCTCGGGACGGAAGCTTGGGTGCAGCCAGTGATGTCATGCAGGGGGAACGCGGGGGAACTCAGTTCCACTTGTTAAAATTAGGGCTGACTCCGCCCACTTCACTCTCCTTCCTCCCCCTCCCAATTCCTCTGCAAAGCGCTTTTCTTCTTGGTTGGCCGGCACTCAGAGGGTTAAAGGGAGCGACTCCGGATTCCTAGGGGGGCAAAGGCAGTGATGTCATTCAGGGGGAATGGACCAGAACGGGCGTTCCGGATCCTAACAGGCTCCGTGGCTGGTTCCGGGTTCCCGACAAGTGCCAATCAAAAGTGAGTTCCTGTTCCTAAATCATTTGAATGACACAACTGGGTGCAGCCTAATGGTCACATTGCACCTCCGCCCCCCTCCCCAGGCCGGCATGCATCCCGCCCAGAACTCCTTTCCCCAGCTGAGTTTGGCCGACACAGGAGTGATGCTGTGGCACTCCCGCTTGGTGCTGTTGGGCCAACACTGCTGCTAGCTTTGGCTCAATGGTACTAGGACCAAAGCAGGGGTGCTGGTTGGCGCTCCTGCATCAACACTAGTGCTGTAGGGCTGGCGCAAGCACATTGGGTCAGCCCAATGCGTACTATAGCATTGCGCCCCCAATATCTGCACTTCCCCTCCCCCCCCAAAAGTGGCATAGTTCAGATACTATGTCTGGATAGTGAATTAGGCCATAATACTTTTGCGAATTAGATCCGTGATGTTGCCGTAATCACTGGGTGCAATTATGTTTTTCAAGCCCCTTCTGGCAGGAGACGTGTACAAAGCTTGTGCAATTTAATCGCCACTGATCTGAGAGTCAGAAAAGCTACTGCATTTTTTACGCTGACTTCCTCCTGGCAAAACTGGTAATCAAAAATGAAATCTGAGATGTTTGTTAAGGCTTCCTTGTCAGGAACTGCCCTTGTAGCGATGAAGTGCTGGATATAAACTGGCTGAGCTGGTGTAGTGGCAGGAAACGTTCCAACTACAGGCATGCCCCAGTCTCTGCTGGGGTTCCGTTCCGGGGCCCCAGCCTGGGGACCTGAGACCGCGGATACTGGGGACGCCTTTTTCCAGGACGGGGGGGAACATCCATGTTTTTGTTGCCACAAGTTTAAACAAAATAGATGTAATGTTCCACTACCCTTTTAATAGGCGCCCCGGTATCCCTGGTGTGGCTGCCAGGGCGCGCCTGTACTTGGGAATGAGCCGTCAGCAACAGCAGGTGCACAGTCCAGATTCTGTAGGGATGGGCTTGGCTGGTCTACAAACCTCATTCAGGTTATGGAGGAGGCACTTTGTGAGGCAGGTTGAAGACGGCCAAAAAATCAGTCCAGGAGGCGGGGAACGAAGGAGTCCGGAAGCAGAAGTGGCTGAAGGGGCAGAGCAAACACAGCAGAATTTTCCACATGGACAGGAAGGAGAGGAGGTGGAAACGGCTTTGAGGCCAAGGCAAGGAGGCCGGTAAGGAGGCCTTTCACCCACTTTCCATCCCAGTTCAGCTGGGGCTTCTCAGGGCTCTGCTCTTGGTCCCCTGCTACAATTTCTCGTTCGGTGATTTCATCAAATATTGTGACTTTCACCACCACTTATGCACTACTGCCTTTCACTGATCCCTGTGCAAACACGGGAAGAGCCCATCCATTCCTAGCCAGGCTCTCAGCCAAAATACTAGTTTATCCCCTCCTCGACTGCTGCAACCCTTTTTTGTGGCTGTCTGCTACCACACGGTCATCTGCTTGTCACCTCTATGCAAAACCACGGCCATCAAATTCATGTACCGCATGAAGTCCCTCCTCCCGTCCCATGACCCAAGCCCTCCAGTGGCATTTCCAGGGGAAACTCCCATGTCCACCTGGCTTTCCCCATCCTCTCCTTCACCCTTGGTTTTCCACTGAATCCCTGCTGGCTGGTTTTCCAAATTCTCTCTTCAGCTGCCTTAAAGGACTGTACACAGCTCTGCTCATCATTCCTTGTTGCCCCCACGTGTGGAACTCTGAGAGCCCAATTGAGAGCCCTCCAGTGCGAGAGGCACAAGCGGGTGTCGTACACAGTGCCGTAAAGTGCCTTAAACGCCGGTGGCAAGGCCTTCCCGCCAGTGCTGGGGTGGCAGCATGGCAATGCCAGCTGAACGTGCCCCAGAGGGAGCTCTGCTCACCGATGAGCTGAGTCTGCTGTCTGTCGGTGATGTGGCCTTGCCGTTCTGGGGCAGGGGCTGAGACTTATCACCGATGGTTCCCCAACTCTGTGTAAGGCTGTGTGGCCAGACATGGAGGCCCTCGCTTCTGCACCAGCTAAATAGCCAGTGCAGGAACAAGAGACCACTTGCCTGCCCTGGGCCCTTCCCTGCGGAGCCTCCCCCAGCTGCTGGGTACTGCTGCGCTCCCGGGCGGTTGGGCAGCCCAGCTGTCTACACTTTCCTGGGAGCAAGCTCCACTGAACACAATGCAAATAACTTCTGAGTAGACATGCTTAGGATGGCACTATTCGTCTCTCGTCTTCAAACTCCTCCACAAAACCCCCTTTTTAAGAAATAAAAGCCTTTGGGATGAACTCCCCTGGTTATTCCGAATGGTCAACAGGTTTCTTCAGCCGTCCCCAACTTCTAGGCCTTAGGAGGAGAGCCGTCTTCATTGTACAAACTGTATCACTAATCCCTGTTCAAGGATGGTCAGAATCCACCAATTCCTTATCCAGGCTCCCAGCCTGATGGCACCGTTTGACAACCACAACACTGTACCTTCTTCTGCAGGCTTCTACCTGGCAAACTGCTAAAATCAGGAAATGGGCCTCTTATGTGTTGGGATTACAGGAAGCATAAAAGCTGCCTGAAGACCATGAAAAGAGCAAAGTCAAGAAAACATTCAAGTTAATGGAAACAAGTCTTTATTAAGTAACTTTTAATATCAGAAAAATAAAACTCTTATAATTCTCTTTACAGCAAATATATAATATCAGTGCTTTGGCCATCATAAGTTAAAGGCCTTTTATCATAAAATATATGGGTTTTTTTTTTAAACTTTACTCAAATTGAATTTATAATCCCTATGACTTCCCTACATATACATAACAAAAAGTGTAGTAAAATTAGCAAGTACTAAACTATATTGAGAGCTTTGTCATTCTTGAGTCTGTGGTTTATAGAAATGGTACACGCACCTAATGTCTGTCGATTCCTTGGCTTATTAGTTGCAGTGTACAATGCAAGAGAATACAAAAGACATGCTCGGTGAACGAGATTATTCATTATCTACAAGACTGCAGCTAAAGATTAAGGTTTCAATACTGACATTTAAACTACCCTACAAGCGGTTAGCATTAAAGTTATGCATCTCATAATAATAATATAATAATAATATGCCATCAAGGCAACTTTTATACCGAAAAAAATCATAAAATAAAAACCGTTATCTGTAAACTTTTTTTATACGAAATGTAACTCTTTCAAGTGGAAATAAAAAATAAAGATTTCTGTATATTTACTAGGTCAATACACATAGAATTTGCTATACTGAGGGGAAAAAAATTGTTTCAACTTGGGAAAATATTGCTCAAAAAAAAAAGAGAGAGAGAGAGAGAAATAAACAACGAAGAACTCCATCAGAACTTCTGAGTGTTCGTTTTTCAAATGCCAGCACAGATTTGGGAACATTCTGAGGATGGAGAAGCGAGGAGCATCCACAGGTTGAAATGTAGAGAAAACAAAGCAAACAAAAAAGAACTACAAGAGGAGGAGCCATTTTTTCCTTGAGACAGGGAAGTCGGGTTTTGAAATGAGACAAACCGCTTGCTGGGCCACTGTCACAGCTGCTTTCATGAGTGATACAAGGGCGTGGATGAGATCCTTCACCCCTTCCGTTACTAAAAATAAAATACATGTTTCACATAATGTGCAAGCATGGATGAAACATAAAAGTGATTCACATTTTTGAACTCTGATATCCTCTAAAATTGTTAATTTAAGAACAGCTTGATCAAACTAGCCAATGGAATGTTAGCATCCTTGCTATTGGATACAATGGGTGCAATAAACCAACAGCTAATCTCTCACCCCACACATGCCCCGCTGAAGCAGATGGGAATGGGGGGGGGGCAGGGGAGAGGCAGTGGACTGCACTCAAGTATGGGAACACCACAGCCCTTAATGACACTCGCCTCAATTCAGAATTCCACATGTGCTGTGGTGCACACGCAATGCTCAAGTGCACACAAAGGATCCCATTCATTTCAATGGAGGCAGTCAATCTGCACATGCAGAGCAATATATAAAAGACTGGCTCCTGTCCTTGAGATGAACAGGGAAGTTCTCGCTGGTGGGGGAGCCTGTGCATGCATCGGCGCTCCTGCGTCCATCAGCACTGATCAAGGCGATGCGGATTTCCCCACGCTTCGGCAATGGAAGACCCACACAGTTCCTGATTCTCTTAAGATGCCCTATTTGCATATCGGATGAGAAGGTGGTCAAATTCATACCACGTTTCCCCCTCTGTCCCCTATGAACAATGATCTCGTTAATAAAAATTACCACTACACTACTTGCAGAATGCCAAGAAATTAATTTGTGCATCATAAAACTGTATGCAACATTGGGTAAGTTAAGCCTATGTTGTAAAGAGGGAAAAAAAAGCGCCCCCAAACCTGTTTTGAAAAACTGGCAGTGTAAAGAAGGCAGCATTGGAAGTGTGTTTGATACATTGATAATCCTTTGTACCCTCCCCCTTGACTGACAGCTTCTATGTTCTTGACAGTACCAGGCTTTTGGCCATCAAGACCATGACCGCCATCGACACATCTGGAAAGCTACGAGTTCCCCTGCTTAATCCTGATCTAAAGTCCTGCCACTCCTACCACATCACAGCTTCATTCCAGACTTCACTTTGCTACAGGTGCCACAGCTGGAACCAAACTAGACAAAGGTTGACAAGGCTTAGTGTTAACTGTACATGCCTCAAACAACATTAGCCTAATCCTCAAGAAAGCCCAATAACAGTCTGAGTTCATTATAAGTTTACTTAGGGGGTACCATTACATCCAAGCCATTAAGAGTTTAAAAAGTCCATATATAATATCTCTATATATTTAAGAGTGAATCTGAATTGCCTGAGTAACAGCTGTCTGGCAAACGGGACACGTTGGTGCTTCTTTTTCACAGATCTTGTTGGCACATTCCATGCAGAATAAGTTGTGGCCACACGGAACCAGGGCAGCGATTACTTCATTCTCAAAGCATATCACACAGTCATGCTTCCGTCTCAACTCCGGAGGGGAACTTGATGTAGAGCCGCCATTGGAAGAAGAGTAGCTGTTGGTACCATTAGAAAAAGCAGGGATGTAGATTGGAAGGCCAACCTGGTTGACTGTACTGGGTGGGTCGCTTCTTACCCTCCTCGCCAGGGGATGTTCCAGGGTTTCGGGAAACGTAGGTGACAGGCGAGGAGTGGATGGCTGACTCCCTCTCCGTGGAGCCTTCATGTTATTCGCAGGATCGCTACCAAAACTGGAGAGTGGGTTAACAGGTTCAAAGGGTGTCCAGATGGTTTGAGAAGGTGTCGGCAAGGAGTCGTACGCGGGGGAGTCAACGGCGAGATCCTCCGCACCTACTGAAGGCAACGTTTCTCCAAACCAAAAATTGCCTGTACTGAACGGGCTTGTTGGGCTGAAGTCAGCCAACCTATTGCTTCCAAAGTAAGAATCGGTGGAGCCACTTCCTAAAGAACTGGAGCTGTCGTTTCTGTAATTAGAAATCATCCTGGTGCGGCTGGGAGGAGGTACTGGGTTGGAAGTCAGCCAGGCGGGTCCCAGGGTCCCTCCTTCAAAGCTCACGTCTGTACCGTTGTAATGGAAATCATTTTCTTCATTCAGTTCAATGTAGTTTCCAGTGCGCATGGCAATGTGCATTTCGATCTCTTCACGCGCACGGTCTACGTTTTCAGGCATGCCGGTAACCTCAAAGACTGGCTCCTTGTCTCTACTGGGAGTAACTATGTAGGTATGAGTTTGCTGCTGAATTCTTTTGATAGTTGCACCTTTGGGGCCAACCACCAGCCCAACGACACGGTAAGGCACCCTGACTTGGACTGTGGTTTGGCCTGGTAGGTTGGGGTTACAGGACAGCCCTCCCAAAACTGGACCATTTTTGTTGCGTGAGGCTCTTATCATGGAGAAGTGTTCAGCAGCAGAGAGAATTTCCCTTTTGGCCATGGCTACATCTTCTTTGCGTCCGGTGACAACAAAAACGGGTTCTTCTCCACGGACAGGGGTCTTGATGTATGTATTTGTCTTGGCTCTCAATGCCTTTATTTTGCAGCCTGTATGGAGAGACATAAAAAGGTGTTTTAGTGAAGTGTTCTTAAAAAAAAAAAAAAAGGCCAAAAGTGAACAAGCTTAGTGTTGAAATGGTTTTGTGCTGCTCTTTCCCCTGTTTATCAGATCAGTGACAACAGAAATCCCTTCTTTGGCAAACCACTTCCATTCTCATTTAGCAAAACAATGGGTTACATACTACCGCACTGAGCCCAACAATCCAATAAACAGTTTGGCTGAAAGTGAGACAGCACACCAAGTTTGTCGTCGTAAATACATTCATTGAGCTTCAGCTCACAGAACCTTTAAGTAGCCGCCTTGCTCACGGAGACTTGGTGGTCTGCTGAGGGGGTGTCAGAGATAGCGGCATCTTTTGAAAAGCTTTCCCGGCTGGTTACTTGAAAGCCACTGTTATTTGTAAACAGCCACTTGCCCAGCGTAATATAGTAGCAAATATTTTGTCAACTGTTCCATATTTGTATGCTTTCTGAACTTCAGAGATCAGAAGAACATTTTAGTCTCACAATAACTTAGAAGCCAAGCAAGATAGTTAGAGAGACATGCCCCAAAATGACAAACCTTGACTACTGAGTCATAGTCAAGCTATGTCGTTTTGGGGTACCTTCATGTAGTTTTTGAGTGGGTCTTGTCCTAGCAGACAGATTGGTTCGCCGCACACTGGTTCGCAACCCAGTTTGCTGGTCTAGGAAACTAGTGTGAATTAGAATTTAATTCCTATCCAAAATGGTCAACTTGCTACCATCAAAGTTTAGCTCAATCCTCAGTTTAGCTCAGTTCTGGACATTTCATTTAGATAAAAGCTAGGAAAAGCAAAAAGAGGTGGCAAAAACCAAGAGGCACCTTTTGATGCTTAACTAAGAGGACTCAGTTAAAGGTGTACAGTAGAAGTGATACAATGACAGGTGATGTTGTGGGGAAGGGGATGTGCTTCCAGTTTTTTTCCCCTTTTGCCCTACCTGCCTCATATAACAATATCCTATGCACACGGGACAGTTTAGGGTATAGCACAAAGTCTTCCTATCGTCCCTTGCTGCCACCACTGCTGTTCCATTCAAGGTATCTTGGGTCAGGCAACACTGTCTCTATACAGCAACACCCAATTTGATGAGCACAGACGCAAGCCGTTCTAAAACCACATGCACAATTTTGCTCAAAGTGGGAACAGCTCAGATTTGGGCAGAAGGTGTGGACTGATGGTTGAGCTGCTGGTACTGCCTGAAGCTAAGCAGGAGAATCTGTGACTTGTTTTTGGATGGGAGACGGCTGCTAGGCTGCGACAAGCTGCAGTACCTGTGGTGGCAGAACAGAGTCGCTGTGGAGCTGATGACTCACCTGAAAGTGAGAGTTGCGGGGGAGTGTGTGATAAGGCTAGCAGGCAAAAGAACAGAATACGACCTTGAGGACCTGAACCTGGCTTGACCTGCGATTGCCTACTGAGGCTTGATGGCAGGCAGCCAAAGGAGAGAACCACAGTGTGAAGGCTATATCTGGGACTGAGGATTGGCAGATCACAAGAATACTGTAGATTTGTAAAAACCCCATTGGAAAAAAATGGTGGTTTAGACTAGCCTGCTCACGTAAGCCGCCTTGGGCATTTGCTTCAGCACGGGAAAGGCGGCGTATAAATTCTTCAAATAAAATAAGTAAATAAATAAATAAATTTGAAGACACAGCTGACAGCACATCTGCTCAAGTTACGTTTTACATTAGCATTACATTGTAGCCTCCAGATCCAAGACCCTATTTACTGGATTATCAGCCTTTTTACCAGGTTTCCAGATGGTTAATAGATGGAAATGCCTTCTCAGAAAAAGCAACCTCAGTCTCACACTTTTATGTCGCTATATTAAGAGACAATGCAACAGGACCATTACAATACAGTTTTTTTTAAATGTGGCCTTAAGAGGGGAGCTGACTCTGCAGACTTCCAAGGTCAACCTCTCTTGTAACATGGAAAGAAAGACCTGTCGTCAAAGAAAACTGCAGCTTCCAATGCCCAAAATTTCTGAATGTGTCATCAATCAATGTTAAATGAGCTTCATTCAAAAAGTACCAGTGGCAAAATGCAGACTCAATAGACTACTGTAAAGACAGCTGCTCTCCCCCCACCCACAAATTAGGCCATGACCTTTTTATGCAGTTATAAGAATGTAAGAAAGCCCTGCGGGATCAGACTAAAGGCCCATCTAGTCCAGCTTCCTGTATCCCACAGTGGCCCACCAGATGCTTCAGGGAGCACACAAGACAACTAGATACCTGCATCTTGCTGCTGCTCCCCTGCACCTGGCATTCCGAGGTAGCCTAATTCTAAAGTAAGGAGGTTGTACCACCCATCATGGCCTGTAGCCTGCAATGGACTTTTCCTCCAGAAATCTGTCCAGTCCCCTTTTAAAGGCATCTAGGCCAGATGCCATCACCACCTCCTGTGGCAAGGAGTTCCACAGATTAATTACCCACTGGGTAAAAAAAAGTATATCCTTTTATTTGTTCAAATTCTAGTTTTACTAGAAGGCCTTCATGTTTTGTTTTATCTCTGATTTCTGTGTCCTCCCCATTGAGCACTTTTCCAACATGCTGCATCCCAACATTCCATCTCACAGCCTGATAAGACATTAAGCTACAATGAGTCACCTGGCTAGCATGTGATCCAAGAGGTGTTCTGCTTCCTGCATACTCTACAGGATATGGAAGCGAAAGGCTTACAAGCCACAGGAAACTTTCATCTCCCACACAGAGTTTTCAGGTCCCTGTACAGGTGGGGAGGGCTGGCCACATACAGGCATCATGATGGAAAACCAGAAAGATCTTTTGTAACTGAACCGTGCCATGTTTTGCTCATTTGTTGTTCTCAAAACACCTTAATCTTACATTAAAAAAAATGCACATGACTCATGAGAATCCACTGGATTCACAACTACTATTAGCGCAATTCCCACCACCCCCATCCCACTGCTGCCCTAAGATAATTTTGGACTATTAGAAAAATAGGTTATTTGACATATTTTTTTGTCAGATAAATTGCTACTTGACTAATTTTTTAAATTGATTTTTTTTTTTTACAAATCTTTCTCTATGTGTAGCACTGGAAAAATTCCCATTCAACATTTTCTAGAAAATTCAAGCACTGTGTGTGGAGAGGTGGGAGCGCAAATACGTGGAATTGGTGGACCTAGCAGAACGGTCTATCCTTGGAGACTGACCAATCCAGATGGATTTCAGACTGCTCTGGGGGATTTTCCACCCTCTATGGTTGATAGTCCTGCCAACGCTCTGATTTCTAAATGGGGGAAATGACATGATTGCTCTTAGGACGGCTCTTGCTGGACCTCGCAGTTGGGTTTTTATAGCATTGACAATGGAATGTTTTGGGGTCACTGAATGAAATGGGGTTGGGGAGTACTGGTGTGCCTCCACTCCTATCTGTTGGGTTACCGAGGGAGTAGCGTTGGTGGACTGCTGCAAACCCCCCTTGGCCTTTGGAGTCTTGCAGGGTTCCATCTTGTCCCCTATGCTCTGTAACATCTCTATGAAGCCACAGTGAGAGGTTGTTCAGAGGTCTGTAGTACAGTTTCATGCCTATGCCAAGGACACTCAGGTCAACCTCATTTCCACCTGGAATCAGGGAGACCTTCGCAATTCTGGTCTTGGGCAGCTTTGAAGAACTGGATATGGGATAATAAATTGAAACTTAATCCAAACAAGACAGCAGGAAAGCCAACGCTGAAACAATTTAGAATGAACTCTGGGAGGGCAGCACTTCCCTTAGTCAATGCGAGGTAGGGCACAGCAGCTAGGGATTGGGGAAAATAAATAATACATTCCAATAAAAGCAAACAGCAGAGAGCAGGGGCAGAATCCAGGGAAGTAGAAATTGAAAGGTGGGGTCCAACTCCAAATAGAATCTCTGTGGGTCAAATTACCAGGCCCAAGGATTTAATAGAGGGGGCTTCCTATTGTCCTCTGGATAAAAAATGTGATGGGGACCTTGAGATGAGGAAACAAATTAGGGAGGCAGCAATGAGACACACGGTTGTGATCATGGGGGACTTCAATCAAACCCACATTTATTGGGTCAATTTATGCTCTGGTTTTGAAAAGGACCAAATTTCTTGAAATGCTAAATGGCTGCTAGTCATTGAACCAACTAGAGGACAGGCAACTCCGAATTGGATGTTGTGTGGTTCTCAGTACCTGGTGAGGGGTATAAATGTTCTGTGGGGAATCGTGAAATGCGATCCATGTCAACATGGGAGGGTGGCAATGCCAAGCAAATTTGACACGAAACCCTCGATCCCACAAATTTGAAGATCAGTTAGAAAGAGGTTGAAGGGGAAAGCAAAAGGAGTCAAACTTCTCCAGAGTACAACAAGGCTGTTTAAAACAATAACTATGGCCCAGCTGCAGTGTGGCTCACAAAGGAGGCGGAAGGACTCTACTAAGTGCAGGAGAGAGGCTATAAAGGGCAAGGAAGCTTCCTTCTGTAAATAGAAGCCTTGCCCTAGTGAGGATAAAACCTGGCAGAAGAAATATAAAGAGACAATACAGGAGGCAAAGAAAGGTTTTGAGGAGCATATGGCCAGCAACATTAAAAAGGGAAATCACAGGTTGTGGTCCTGTCCCCCCCCCGTCCCCCCCGCAAAAAAGAAAATGTTAGAAGCAGGAAACCTGCCAGAGAAGCAGGTGGCCTGCTGGACAGAGGGAAGATAAAAGGGGACTTGGAGGCTGTGAAATTGAATGAGTTCTTTGCATCCGTCTTCACAGCTGAAGTGCTTGGGCAGACACCGCTGCCTGGACTTCTGGGAATGATGACCAACGAAGTTAGAGGCTGAGAGGCCCTTGCAGAACATACTGAGACCCAAAGAGCACGGCTTGATTTCACCTGGTGCAGCACCCGGCACAGTGAGGTGATGATGTCATCACGTCACCGCCAAACTTCTGGACTGGCTCAGTGCCAGCCACCACTGTCACCTCCCTGCCAATGCCTCCCCTCTTTCCCCCTACAGTGCCAGGAGCCACAGCAGTTGCGCCTAACCCCGACACCACTTAGTTCCATGCCCCCCGCACCCAAACACTACTTGTGGCCAAATCAGAGCCTTGGGCCTGGGTCAGAGCAAAGTCAAGACTATCTTTGCACAAAGAAGGAAAAGCAAAAAAAAAGCCCAGGTGGACAGCTTACTTAGACCCTGGCTTTAAGAGCAGCCTGTCATGCTCCCTGCCATAATTTCTAAGTATGGGTGGGTTGGTGACAGTGGTGTTTCCTGGCTGGATTTACAGACATGGCTTTGAGAGAAACAAGCAAGTGCACAGGAGAAGGTAGGAGAGCTAAAAGAGAGTTGAATTCCTTGTAAGTCACCTTAGGCATTTGCCTTGGCAAAAGAAAGGCAGGCTAGAAATCTTTTAAACAGATAAATAAATGAGAAGGACAAAAGGAAATATTTCTTTACCCAGCGGGCAATTAGTCTATGGAACTTGTTGGCACTGGGTATTATTATGGCACTTGGCCTAGATGCCTTTTAAAAGATTGGACAGTCTTATGGAAGAAATGACTTCCAAGCAACCTCAATGACTACATGCAACCTCCAGTATCTAGAGGTAACCTATCTGCAAGATAATGCAAGTGAGTAGCAACAGGCTATAGGTACCTAGTTGTCTCATGTGCTCCCTAAGGCATCTGTTGGGCCCTTGTGAGTTACAGGAAATGAGACTAGATGGGCCCTTGGCCTGATCCAGCAGGGCATGCAACATACACACATTTCTGCTGTCAAGGGAACTCAAAAGATTCATAAAGGTGGTGCTGAGGAAGCCGATGAAATGTCAGCCGCTTGGCCTTATTTTGAAGAGGCCAAACAGCAGTTACTCTAGGAATAGAGGCCATACTGTGGGATATTCCAGAACCATCTCTCAAATGCATCTGTCAAGTGAGTTTCAAGCCCACAAGACATTAGTGAACAGAAGTACTACTAAAGAGGAAACTGCAAAAAATTTCAGAATACAGCACAGTGTCTATATTCTGGTCAACATTTTTAGTTTGGAAATATTGGATTATTTACATTATCTGCCATCCTTCAGAGTAAACTAATATTTAAAGTAACAGCTTAAAACTCCAAATTAGGTCCTAATTAAAAGGTGTTTGTTTTAAACTGTAAAGTCCAACATCAAGTGGACCCTGAATGCATTAGGATACCTCTTTTCCCATGTGCCTCTATCATCTTTATGATCTGATACAAATAGCCTCCCAAGCATGTCTACACTACCTTCATGGATCAAATAAATCAGCAGTTAATTAAATATGTGGATTTTGCCCACACCCCCACGCTCTGAACCTGACCAGAACCATGCTCGAGTTGGGTCCAGAGGGCATTCTGAGGCTTGCCAAGGCTGTGTGCATCCACCTGCGGCCTCGGTGGGCTTCAGAATGGCCATTCCGGCCAAAAAACAACACCACAAAATCCAACTTCCAGTTTTTCAGAAAAACTGGATGTGACTTTTTAATGCCTTACAAGGCATTCTGATGTCACTAATCCAAGATGGTGGCCGCCACATGGCTCTTGTCTGGATCCCCAGATGCTAGAGGCTCTCCACAGCTTCCAGGGACTGCCGAGCAACATGCACGGAAATTTGAAAAGATAAATGCTGGAGAACAGCCCTTTGCTCCTTCACCCTTTTATTTCTCCCTGTTGAAAAACTCGGCATGGTGTTTGCTCAGGGAGAGAGGCAAGGTCAGACTGGGGATCTGAGGAAGCTCCTCCCCTCAGGAAGCTTCTGTCACCTCACCTGTCTGCCCTGAGAGGAGGTGCTAGAGCCAACGGCTGACTCTGATTTGGAGTACCCACAGGAGAATGTCACTTCTAGTTTTGCTGAAAAACTGGACGTTGTGCTTTTTCACCCTAAACGGCCTTTCTGAGGCCCACCGAGGCTGCAGGCACACATGCGCGGCCTAGGCACGCCTCAGAAGAACCTCCAGAGGCAACCGCAGCACAGCTCCAGTCACCCTTGGAGGCTTCAATTTGATCTGAATCTGGCTCAACACAGGTCCGGGGACCCGTGTTGAGCCAAATCCACAGATAATTAGGCTCAACCTATATACATCAAATCTCAGTGATTTGGTGTATACAGGTTGAGCCTAATTATCTGTGAATTTGAATCATTTAAAATTTAAATGATTTAAACTTAAAATTTATTTTTTTGCTTTTTTGACGTAAGTTTTTCAAACTGGTAAAAAAACTTGCTTCCAAATCAGCTCTCCAGCAGAGCCATCAGGCCTTTTAAATTGTACCTTATACAAACAATTTAAGATACAACCAGGAACTTGCAGAGTTCATTTCAAACACAAGGGGACCTCTTGTCACCGAAGTGAAGTCACACTTGATGAATATTGGAAGGCAGTCTAGACAAACATGCTAGACTGCTCAGCCTCTCTCTCTCTAAGTATGAAATGCCTTGTTGGTTTCTTCTATTTATGCGTAATGTTATGTCAGAAAAGGAAACAGAGTAAAAGTATTAGACAATACGTAATAAAGAGAAGCGCTACTCAGAATTTTGATAGGTTTTGGACAAGTAGAGAACAAAGTTGATGGTTCTTCCATAATAAACGTCATTTGTCTTTCCTCCCCTGCAGGATGAAATACTATTGATTCTTCCAGAACTATGGAAGCATCTCTACACTTCTTTGTTGTGTGCATAGTTATTTACAACCTTTCCATTACAGTCACACTTGCTTATTCCACCTAGAAACAACCACTTTTTAGAACTACTTGAGAGGAGGTAATAAACAAAGGTGCATTATCGACACAATCTAAGCCATTGCTTCCTGCCGTGATTTCACTCTGCATGAAGTCACAGCCTGAAAAACCGACTAAGCTGCTCCTTCATTTGTAGTAAGCGTATTTCCACCTTACAAATTTCCTACATATGTTCAGGAAAGTTTGTTAGACCATTATGCTTTCGATATGTGTCCCTTCGTTAAAATCTTTGTATCTGGTTGTGTTTTTTCCCCAGAACGTTTATTTACATCTGCCTGTAAATCCGAGCATCCCAATTAAGTACCTCTCAGCCACCACTTTAATCTCCAGGAAGCCTGTGCCTGTCTGCAGCTGTGAAAAAGCATCAACGCTGCCTGCTAAACTGCACGCTTTTCCTAACAGCCGAGCCCACCTGTTCCCCTCTACAGGGTAAGCTCACTTTATGCAGACAGGGGGCATGCCAAACTGGGAAAGTGCTACCTGCGTCACTGCAAGTGTTGAGACTGAAAGATGGTAACTCCTGCAGACCCAGGAGCATTTGGCTGAAAAACAATGACACTGACACTTTGAGCTGAAGCAAGCTGGCTGTTTTTGCTTGACCTCTTCCCTTTTTGTTTCGTCGATTTAAATAGAGTCCACCCCTCTGGAAGGTGCCAGCTTCCCTCAGAGTATGTGGCCAAAACAGGACTTATATACCTAGACCAATACATGCTTTCTTACAAGTTTAAAGTATCAGAGGTTATGTTTTTGTACTGCTTTTCAACAACAAAGAAGTTCAAAGAGGTTTACATTACAAATGAAATGGAAGTTCCCATTTCAAAAGAACTCTGAAAATACAAAAGGGAAACATCAGCAAACAGCCACTGCTATGCAAGGATGAGTAAGAGCAGATCCTTTATCCTGGCTAAAATGTAAAATAGAACCAGTACCTAAAAGAGCTTCTTTATGGAGTTAGCAGGGGATCAATGACATGAGTTTTCTGACCTCTCAAACAAGGCAGGCATTTCCAGTTCCACAAGCACTGTGTGCTAGAGAGTCCCCATATTTTGGAATACAGATCTATCAAAGCTGTTCTCTTATATTTCTACATGTCTGAAATACAAGATATGCTTTTAGACTTAAGGTGGCGCAGCAGGTTAAACCGCTGCTGCTGGGCTTTCCAACCGGAAGGTTGGGAGTTCAAGACTGTGCGATGGAGTGAGCTCCCGTTGCTTGTCCCAGTTCCTGCCAACCTAGCAGTTTGAAAGCACCTAAATGCAAGTAGATAAATAGGGACCACTTCCTATTGGGAAGTGTGGGAAGGGAACGGCGTTCCCTGCGCTACAGTGTATAGTCATGCCGGCCACATGACCATGGAAGCTTGTCCTCGGACAAAACGCCGGCTCTACAGGCTTTGAAACGGAGATGAGCACCGCCCCTTACAGTCGGTCACGACTAGACCATTTGGTCATGGGGAAACCTTTACCTTTTACCTGCTATATTGTGACAGGTGACAGGTTTCTTTTCCTCTTTAAGAAAAGACAGGTGCTCTTTTCTTAAAGAGGAAAAGCAAGCGAGTATATACAGTAACTGCTCCATTACTTCACTGTAATATTTTCTCCTGCACTATTAACAACACTTATCAGCAGCAGTGAACATTTGAAAGCAACACTGGAGAACAGAGTGCATCACCTATGAGTAGCAAGAAGCAATTAGCCTGTTGTGCATTGCTTTCCAGAAACAAGGACAGGATACAAATGATTATTTGCTGCGTAGAGGCCACTTAAATATTCTGCAAGGTGAAAGCAAAAACAAAAGGAGTGTGTCACCTGCAGTATCTGGCCAAACTGGCATAGCTAATGAAAGTGTAGCCTGGTGCTGACGGCAAAAATGATGCCCTGGAAATGATATCATTACAGGAAGTGACATCACAGTTGTAGTTTCACTTTCTTGTTTTGTTGACCATAACTTTTGATAGAATGAAGATATTAAACCCTGGTTTCTTTCATTGTATTTTGCATGAAATTTCGCTTCAAATGATATGTATTATTCCTAAAAACCATGATTTTAACACACTGTGATTTTTACATGACACTTATATCTTTGTCTTTTGGCCGTAACATTTGATATAGTAAAGATATTACATTGCAGTTTGTTTCATTGCATTCTGCATTAAATTCCACATCATATGGTATATAACATGATAGTATTATTCATACATACCAAGGTTTTCACAATTTTGGCAACTAGTGTCAAGCTCGGCTTGTTGCCCCCACCCAAACCTCGTTGCCTGCTGCAATTGCACCCCCCCTTTACTTCTTTATTCCCCTGTCTGGCCACACAGAAAGACAAACAGCATCATACCACTACACCTGCACATTTTTGATTGGTAAGGATGCGGCAGAATTCACCACCACAGATTAAATCACCCTGCAGCGAGTTTACATTCAACTATCACGTGGTGAATGCCTAACAGTTGGGGTCATGCCACAGATGTTCTAGGCCTTGTACTAAGACTCTAGTGTGGGCTCTCTCCCAAGACACAAAAAGCATCCCCAATGCCAAAACAAGCATGAAACTCCATAAGTTAAAGAAAAAAAGGGCTTTTCCTGGCTGATATTCTACAAATTTCAAGTCCACTACTTCCACTATTGCTTACAGGTGCAGTGCCAACTCCATTGCAAACCACTGGCTGGGAACAACCCTACACCCAGTACTCCCAAACCCACATAATCAAGCTTTGTGCTGGTTCAGACAATATTGGAACCCTCAAACCAGTGCCATGCAATACGAGACGTAGGCTTATACATCCTGGTTCCTCCTCTTACACTTCCTGAAAAATCCAGACCCATTTTCCCTAATCAGTTAGGGAAGTGGTTTTCAAACTCCCCTGGAGTTTGAAAAGCACTGTAAGTGCTTGTGGGGGTGAGGGAATGGCAGCAACGCGATCCCCAGGATCGCATCACTGCTGGCAAGATAATGGGGCTGGGGGGACTTACTGCTGCCCATCCCAATGTCTGTGGGGGTCAGGGAGCCCAGCGGAGCCCTCTGCAGGGCTCTCTGTGCATCCAGAAACTGAATAAAAAGATTGCGACCCACTTCCGGGTTGGTTAGGCACAAGTATGAACTGATTTTGAGACTTTTTCAAAATGTTAAACATTTTCATTGGAGAAAATTGATTTTAAAATTTTTAATTGAATTTTTAAAAATTAAAAAAATACTAAACACACTGTGTTGTACATAATAGGAAAGCTCATGAAAAGAGCAATTGCAGTCCTGTGCATGTTCACTCAGAAGTACACTCACAAGGTTTCATGGAGCCTGCACAGGATTGCGGCTTCAGTGGAAGGACAAATGCTGGGCACAAACAAAGCCTCTTAGCACCTCTTGTTAAAATATAATGTTGGAAGTTTGGGGGAGGATGTCTGGGACTCTGAAGAGGCCTTACAAGCTATCATATAGGAAGTTCCGATAAATGAATCTGCGCCTTGTATTGTGACTTCAAAAAAATGAAACTTTTTGTGCACATTTGAATGCCAGCAACTGGTTATACTGGCTCAACTAGTCTGACAGTTACTATGTTATACGCAGAGGAGTCCTGTACTCATTAACATTAATTACAGAAAATGGGAGGAACACTTATTCCACAGCAATTACAGGGGGGAAGGAGGGAGACACACAACATGCTGTAAATGAATTGAGTAATGGACCTACTACTTCACCAACATTCAAGGATATCTACATATGTTTAAATCACAAATAGTATTGCTGAAGACTTAATTCTATGTGGCTCTGAGGACTTAGCGTGAGATACAAGTACTGCTGAGCAAAAAGGGGTCCATAGTGTTATACAGTTCAACATGTGTAACTTGAGAGTTTCCAAGGCAGTCCAACTCTCACACCTTTGCCTTCAAGAGGGCACTTCTTAAATATGAGGAGATGAGTTAAAGGAAGCAGAAAGTCACGAAGGTCCAATCTCTGCACAGTACACAGAGCAGTGGTTCCCCACTTTAGTTGAGATGCTACCCCTTTAAGGAGGGTAGCTCACCAACCAGGGACCCATAGCTGTCATTTGTATGGCACTTCAGATTTCGCTGCCACTGCCAAAAGCAAGTAAGTAAAAATTCCTTTTTTACTGACTTGTGTTCAGTGATGGCGGCAGTGAAACCCAGAACTGTTATTATATAGTAACAGCAGCTATAGGTCCCCCAGTCAGGGTGCTATACAAGGAGGCAGTGTCTGCCCCTGCAAAAAGCATGTACTCCTGCCTGGGGGTCATGACCCTCATGTTGAGGGCTCACCCAGGGCTCAATCCTAACCTGGAGTTAGGCTGGCACAGTTAGGCCAGCAAATTTTGACTGGCATAAGGGACACTGTAAAGTATGTTTGGGTCACTCTCAGTCAGAGAGGCCAACACACAGATGTGCGCCATCCTCCCTGACTCCGAAAGTGGTCCAAACATGCTTCACGGTGGTCCTTGTGCTGGCCAAAATTTGCTGACCTAACTGTGCCGGTCTAACTCCAGGTTAGAATTCCACCCTCAATCAGAATGTATATCCCAAAATAGGAGCAGCAGCACCAGGTCCAGGAACTGGCTCACAATTGGGAGTCGAAGAAGCTTTAAAAGACTTCTGGCCCACCACAGAAGTTACAAGAATAGGCATTATGAACAATTGCCATAGGTCAAGGAGCATGATGCACTTCAGCCATTCAGACAAGATAGCTGGCGTGTCAGAAAATTAAAGTTTTTTTTCCAATTGAAGAGAACAAAAAGGAACAGAAACTCTGCAGAATCAAAACAAACTGAAAATAAGGGATGCCAAAATTTTTTTGCCCAATCCTATCCAACTTTCCAGTGCTGATGCAGCAGTGCCAATGGGGTGTGTGTTACATCCTGCGTTAGGGAGGCAGTCATGGAGGTCTCCTAAAGCCAAGAGAATGTTTGTTTCCTTACCTGCACTGTGGTTGCATTGGCGCTGGAAAGTTGGATAGGATCAGGCCCTTGGTGTATATCACAATGCAGTGGTTCCCAAACTGTGGGTTGCGAGCCAAGTTCAGGAGGGTCGTAAAGCACCTAGGGCAGTCATGTTGAAAATATGGGATGATGGAAAGGGGGAGGGGTGTGTAGTTGTTTTGCTTGTGTAGTTGTTTTGCTTGTGTCAAGGTTGCAAATAGGCTTTTTATCCCTTTCTTATTCACTTGGCTATTGGAAGATGACTGAGAAATAACCCAACTGATTGCTGCATTCTCAGGAAAGCAGCAGGTTCTGGCGTCACAATGATGGCACTTCCGGCCATGACACCACTTCTGGTGGGTCCTGGGCAGATCGTCATTTTAAAAAGGGGGTCCTGGTGCTAAGAAGTTTGAGAACCACTGTCAAAAAACATACTCGAGCACTGACACAGGCAGTGCTAAGAGGGAAGAACTAAATTCACGCCCGAGAGAAAAAGCGTGAATGACCACATACATATTAACAGCACCCAGTTGATGCAACATCTTTTTCCATTAGAAGTGTCAGCATTCAGAACTAATTTTAAACCCTAAATTCAAGTCAAAGTGTGTGCCTTCTATTCCATTCCGTTATTTAAAGGCTATTCACAGCTATTAGCTGTAAAGGTTATGAAGCAGACAGAAGAGTTGGAAACCAAATCTGCATGGCTGTGCTCAGGTCACTAAGTCCTGGCCTCTTCCAAGGACTCTGGGAACCTGACTTCCTTTCAAAAAAAAATCCTAACAAAAACAGGCCGAGAGAAGCACTTCCAGCTCTAACAGCTGTCAAGCAAAACTCACATCACGTGCAGTTAGTAGCTGCCAAAAGACTCTGAAACTAGAGAGGATACACGAAGGCAGAACTTCCTGAATCAGCACAATTCCCAACCACACGTCCATCTCCTTGCCCCAGATTTACTTGCCTCATCTTCTGCCCCCGACATGTTTGTGTTGCTAAAAAAAGTTTTCCACAACCCCTCCTTTATTTGTATCACCACTAGGCTGGCAAAACTCAGATCTCTGTTAGGAAGCCTATTTTTAATTGTATTAGTGCAGTGTTTCTCAAACAGTGGATCAGAACCTGATTTTTGGTGCATAGTGAAACAGAAGCCGACAAAGAAAGTGACTGGAGCGCTATGCAAAGTGAAACTGAGCCGCATGTGCATGTTTACTCACAAGTAGGAAACCGTGCCTCACATCAACAGGCAGGCAACGCTACCACAGGCCCCAATCCAAAGCTTGCTGGGGCAATAGAACCCGGAAGCAACTGGCTGACGTGCACTTTGGGGGAGATTGGCAGCACAGTAAGAAAGCCCCCCAGGGGAACGGTAAGCTCTATTGACATCGGGGGTGGTGGTGGATTTGGATGGGTGCCAGATCCAGCCTGTGGGCTGCGGTATGGGGAGACCCACTCTGAACTAAATTCTGATAAGAAAATACTGCATTTACAGGTGGGGCCTTTTTATCTGGGAGGGTCCTGTTCCAGGAATCCTCACCTACAAAAAAATCCACGGATTTCCCCCAGCCTCTGGACACCCGTCTGGATGGCTTTGCGAGACCCACTGAGGCTGTGCGGCTTGCATGTGGCTTTGGCATGGGGGGGGGAATTCCCCATTCTCAGCCATGCTATGCGGCCTTGACTGCACCTTGGAGACAACCTGCGCACAGATCCTATTCTACCTCAACACAGGGCCGAGGGACCCGTGGTGAATGACAGCCACGGATAATTAGGCTCAACCTGTATTTCAATTCTCCCTCCCTGAAATTTCTAATCCCGACTCGACCTCAAGAAATCATTTTTCCTACAGTTACAAAATGTCCAGAAACTTTTCATCTATAGATGTCACCACATACAGTAACACACACATACACATACAAGGTCAACTACTAAAGTAGGGCTAGAGGGAAAATGTTGGCAATGTTTATCAACAATAGGTTGAGTCTTATTCCTGACTCCTCTCCTACAAAACACTGCTCATTTAAGGCAGCAAATAATTCTTAATGACTGTGTCACATAACAGAGCAAAGCTCTGTTATAAAAATGCAGCTGTGAGCAACTTACTGCAGGCCTGCCAGCAGCTTCTATTGACTGTGCTGAATGTGAAGCGATAAATTCACTGGGAGCTCCAAGCATGTGGTCGGTACCCCTGGATCATGATAGTACCCAATTTGCCTGGTGTATTCAAATTTCAGCCATGGATGCTGTAATCCAGTAATTCAACTCAGCAAGTCAAATAATATGTCAGGAGCATATTTAATTTACATTAATGCAATCTGCAAGACATCTGTCACCACGCTGCATAATTACCTTACTTGCTCAAGCTATCACATTTCTGTTAGAGCCACTCTAAAGTAATTGTGTCTTAAAATGCAAGTTTAATATCCATCTGGATCTTGTTTTAGGCTACATCTGCAGCAGAGCTTCCACCACAAAGATTGCTCGTCACAGAGTCCCAGGCTTCACTCTCCTCTCAAATTATTAATTATGGTGAATTCCATTTACATCTCTTGCAGAACAGATTCCACTGTAGGTCAGAACAATGTTCTGATTCCTGCAGGTCAGAACAATGGCCTCTGTCAGTGTTTCCCAAACTGCTGGGTTGGGACCGACCAGTAGTTAAAATGTTTTGAGACATTAAAAAACCCTTTGTAAGCACCCTTGCTCAGTTTGCAGAAGAAAATTGTTAGCTGCAAAGCTAATCTGAGGTATGAGGTAATCTTCATACCCCCAAATTAAAATGTCACATTTTCCCTGGTACTTGACACACCATAGATCCCTTATGAAGCCAGTTTCAGCCTGCTGTCTGGCCAGGAAGTCCCTAGCTGAACATCCTGCTCTCCAGCTCAACCTTCTTGGTATCCTGGAATGACTGTAGAGGTTTGGGGAAACGAACTCCATTTCTAGGGAGAGTCTAGCAAATGTCTACAAACAATACTATATGTAAGGTACTTTAGCAGTCTCAGGAGCATAGGGCTCCAATTATCATTAATAAATAATGTATTATTACTAACAACATACTTTTTTTGTCTAGTGCAGTGATGGCGAACCTTTTGGGCTCATTGTGTCAAAACTTCAGAAAATGCTTAACTTGAGTCTGCTGGTGCGTCAATCCCACTCCCAAACAAAAGTGAAATAATTCTTTATATTCATTTAAACAAAAAATACAGTCCAAACGCTTGTGGTGCTATGTATTATATAAAGAAACAACAAATACTTACAAAAATGAAAAATGAGTAAAATTAACTTAGTTTTTGTCAGGTATTGGTGAACACTGGTGTCACCTTAAACGTTGTGGTATGTCACCTTTGAGACGCGTGTCATAGGTTCGCCATCACTGGTCTAGTGGGTTCAGGTGCTAAAATGTTGGGGAAGTACGGCTGTACATACATAGTTCAGAACACTGTTTCCAACAGTGACCAAACTAGATGCCGCCAAGAAAGCTCAAGATGCTCATGAAGGCAATAGTACCCCAACACTGCATCCAGGACCTCCAAGCTCCCATCTTCAGAGGCCCTATTATTTGGAAAGCATGACTAATAGTTTAATAAAAACAACCATTTTAACAACTTCATTCCACTGCAATTGTGAAGTTACTTCAGAAAGATTATCCAAACAAGAAAATTTATTCTTTCATTTTATGTTTACCTTTATAAAGTGTAAGTATAAAGTGAAGAACCATTTATTGACTATTTTGCTATGTAGACAACTTTTGGTTGAAAAATGGCATATAAATATTAACAATATTAATAATTACCTGTATTAAAATTCTAGCAACTTTCTAGACCAAGAACTTTTCACTGATCAAAGAACAGCTAGGCTGATAACATATGGATAAGAACGAACAGCTGAGAACTGAACGCATTCAGACCTTAAAAAACCAACTGATTGAGTACTTTTGTTAACATTCATTTTTTTATACCCACTTTCCATAAACTTGCTATTTATGTTAACTGAGAGAAAGCTCTTTAAGAGGCAGACCAACAACGGAAAAACCAGACAAGTCAATGGTACTGGTGTGCCAGCAGGAGAGCTGATCTAGGAACAGAACACCAGTCTCCTCTTTATGGGGTTCTGAAAGAGCAATGCTCTTTTGATGACAAGGACCCTCGACCTCCCCTCCTGCCTGCCTTCTCCTTGAGGCACATGGGAGTGGGTCCACCTCCTGTCTAGCCAAAAGGCTGGCTACTCAAGCCCCAAACCTTGCCAAACCTGGAGGATTTTTCTTTAAAGGGGGGGGGGGAGGACAAATGGCTTCTCTCTAAGCCCAGGGCAGTCCCTGCTAATTACAGCAGCCAGACTATCCCCCAGCCTCTAAACTCCTGGCTCTTGGGCAGCCTCTGCTAACTACAGCAGATTACAGCAGATTATCCCAGCCCAGATATGTTAACTAATTTCCCCCTTTGTAGGTCCGTTCCTATTGAGTAGGTAGATACCAGCATGAATCAACCGTCAATTTAGGGTACCGAATAAAAGTTTATTAAAACACACACACACACACACACAAAAGGCACAGTGGTAATATTGCAAGTTCCAAACAAGAAAGGCTAACTCCTAAATGCTTACTGGTTCCTTAACTGCACATACAAAAGTATACTTCTCTCAAGCAGCTGAGTAGTTGTTCCCAAATACAGTCCTTTGGCCACAGGGTTTCAAGCCTGGCTCCAAACCTCAGCAAATCTTCCCAAGAAAACGAATGCGTGTTCCAACACTCTGGCTTAGCCCAACAGCTAGCAATTTGATTCTCTCATCACCTAATTTTTATAGGGGTTTCAAACCTACTTTCTGTCAATCAAAGTGGAATCCAATCAATACTTCACCTTCTAACTGAGTCTGAGTTGCTGGGCAGTTTGTTTCTACCCTCACCCTTTCACAGCTAATCCCAATTAACGCTCTCACCATAGTATACAGACAAGCTGCAGGTGTGGAATGTCAAAACATTCTCAAGCCATCTTCTCGGTTCCCACTAACATAGTAACATAATAAACAGCCTTTGATCTTCTCAAGGATACAACCAACTTACTTTTAATCAACATTTGGTATTCTCTGGGTCACTCCCCAACTTCCCACAGTTTCTGATCTTTCCAATTAACTAGACATTCCAACAGGCCCTGCAATAGTTCCCTTTAAGTGTCAAAATGACTTCACTTTAATGCTAGTTCACGTTAAGTGTCAAAAATTAGCTTTACATTAGCTCTAATCAAAATCTCAAATTTATTTGCCGCGACATGCTCCTGAACCCAACGCTGCTCCTAGATGGGTAGGTGGCAGCCACGACTAGGAGTACATCTGCCCAGCTTCAGCCCTTCCTTGAGAAAGCAGACTGGGTCATGGTCATTCATGCCATGGCTGCCCCATGAATGGACTACTTTAATGAATGGCTTATATGGGACTGTCCTTCAAAAGTATTCGAAAACTGCAATTGTTTCGGAATGCTACAGCCACACTACTGATGGGAATCACGAAGGGAGAGGATGTTACCTCTAACCTGAATGACCTACACTGGTTTCCTATTCATTTTCTGTGCAATTCAAAGTGCTGATCATTACGTATTGCAGGGGTGTCAAACTCATTTCGTCATTAATGCCCACTGAGGGCAGGAAGTGATGTAATTAAGCAGTTGATGTCATTAAGCTGGCCATGACCAGAAATAAGCCCTTTTTCTCACTTAACTCATTAGCTGCAAATAACAGAAAAGAAAATAAGCAAATCTTGAATACATTTTCAGGTATGGAAGAGCCCAATTATCATGTGAGCCACCCTTTCTGCAACAACACTTCAGAACACTTCAGCAGCTAAAAGCAGTTGATGGTGGTGCTATGATAGCTAAAGGTCAGATAAAGAGCCTCTGCAGGTAACATCCAGCTCAGGGGTCTCCAAACTATGGCCTGAGGGCCACATCTGGCCCCCCACAAGAATTTATCTGGCCTAATTTTTTTGACACTTTTACTTATTATACATCAAGTTAAGCACAGCATTGCTTCTTTGTAAATATCGCACTTCTCTTTCGTTCTGAATCATATCATGCTGATTACAAAACAGATCCAAGTAAAACTTATTTGTTCATTTATAAAACTGATTTTTTTTTTGGCTCGTGAAAAACAGACACTGTCGCCCTTATACTAAAAAGTTGGGACCTCTGAGCCAGCTCATGGGCTTTATGTTTGACACCCCTGACTTATAGGGTTTGGACCAGAGATGTCATCCGGGCGCGCCAGGAACCGGAACGCCCGGATGATTGACAGCCCTCCGCCCCTATGGCGGAGGGCAGCCACGCCTCCCTGCGCCCGAATCGCTCCATTTCAGAGCGATTCGGGACGCAAGGGAGGGTGGGTGGGCCCAGGAGCAGCTTGCCCGTCCTCGGGAGAGGCGGCGTGGCCCGGGCCTGTCCACAGAACTGGCGGAACGGCGTACTGGGCCGTTCCGCCAGGATGACACCACTGGTTTGGACCATCAATACCTTAAGACAGTGGTTACCAAACTGTGGGTCGGGACCCACCAGTGGGTCGCAAGCCAATTTCAGCTGGGTTGCAAAGCACCTAAGGCAGCCATACTGAAAATATGGAATGCTGGGATGCTGGAAAGCGGGGTGGGGGGCTGTGTGGTTGTTTTGCTCTTGTCAAAGTTGTAATTAGGTTTTTTTTCCCTTTCTGATTCACTTTGGTACTGCAAAATGGCTGAGAAATAACCCAACTCAGGAAAGCAGCCGGCTCTGGAGTCAATGACGGCACATCCAGCCATCCAGCTGTGTCCCGAGCAGACTGTCATTCTAAAAAGTGGGTCCCAGTGCTAAATGGTCTGAGAACCACTGCCTTAAGAATCACCTTCTGCCATACAAATCTACGTGTCTATTAAAATCTTATGAGACGGTTCTGCTAAGCATGCCATCACGGAGTGAAGTTTGACTGGCCTGCAAGTGGGACAGAGCTCTGTCTGCAATAGCCCCCTGACTGTGGAACCTCAGGTTCCACAGGGGGTTTAAGAACCCTGGCTCATTTTCAAAAAGGCACTGAAAAGCTACCTGTTCTGTCAAGGTCTTTGCTTGCAAGCAGCTGCGTTTCGTTTTGGGGTCTGTTTACTTACTATTTTAAATTTGATTTTATTGTAAACTGTGGGTTTTCTTTCTTTGTCTTTAGGCTTTGCTAGTCGCCTTGGGACTAACTGTAAAAGGTGAGATAAAAATGAATAAATAAACAAATAAAAACTGCATAAGTAATCCTTTTCCCTAATCAAAAATACAACATCTGAAAGGCTAGCACCATTCTGTGATTGTGAAGTCATTCTAAATCAGAAGCATGGCCTCTGCAAAAGCCACTGTTGTACTCCTGGACAGGTATTTATTTCAATCCAAATTTCAGAATTGTTGAAAAATGTTTACTATACATGGTTGAAAAATGTCAAAGAGGCCAGCAGACACCCATATGGGTGACAGGGAAAAGAGCAAGAGGAAGCATTTCTCATTATATTTATGCAATTATTCCAAAATCCAGACAACTCCCCTTCCTAGCAGTCCCGACAGTCTGGATAAGGGATACTCAAACCTATATAAGTTTGACTCTGACACTCACCAGTTGACCTCTGGTAAGCTACTTCATTTAGGGCCTAACCCTATCCAACGTTTGAGTGACAAGGCAGCTTTTCAGCTCCAGTACAGCCACAATGCAGTAAATGTTCCCTTACCTTCAGGAGGCCTCTATGACTGTCCCCCTCTACCACAGGATGCAGTGCACACCCCATGGGCACATCAACACCAGTGCTGGAAAGTTGGATAGGATTGGGCCCTTAGTCATTAGCTATCCAACACTATAGGGGTCATACTAAAATTTTACAAGGTTGCTGTAAGGATAACATCAAGATACTACATGTCAAGCACTCTGCAAGCCCAGAAAATCTCTCTCTCTCTCTCTCTCTCTAAAGAAGAACGTGTGTGTGTGTGTGTGTGTGTTTCGCATAGGCTCTGCAACACCTGGAGTGATTGGCACGAAACTTGGCATGCATACACCTTGCGGCCTGGCGACAAACACTGTGGGGGTTGGGCCCCCCTAGCACCCCCAGGGGTGGGGGTACGTGGGGGTCCCCACGTGAAAACAGTCAAAAACGGTTGAAATCGGCATCAAATCCACAGTTTCCGGGGTCACCGAGATGAGCAGCTACACTCCCGAAGCCGTTGGAGTCCGGGCTCAGCCCCCCCTCGACGTGGGGGGCAAGAAGGGGTGCGAAACAAAACATCTGCCATACCTTGCTGGAACGCCTGGACCGATTGGCACCAAATTCGGCATGTGAAAGCCTAGCGGCCTGGCCACAAACACTGCGGGGGTCGCCCCCCCAGCACCCCCGGGGGCAGGGGTGCGCAAGGGGTCCCACATGAAGACGGCCGAAAACAGCCGAAATTGGCGTCAAGTCCGTAGTTTCCGGGGTCGCCGGGCCGAGCAGCGATACTTCCGATGCCAGTGGAGTCTGGGTTCCGGGCCCCCTTGGCGTGGGGTGCAATAAGAGGTGCGAAACAAAACATCCGCCATGCTGTGCTGGAACTCCTGGAGCAATGCGCACCAAACCCGGCACGTGTGTGCCTTGCGGCCTGGTGACAAACACTGCGGGGGTCAGGCCCCCCCCCCAGCGCCCCCAGGGTGGGGGTATGCAGGGGGCCCCACATGAAGATGGCCGAAAATGGCCAAAATCGGCGTTGAGTCCATAGTTTTTGGGGTCGCCGAGATGAGCAGCAACGCTCCCGACACGGTTGGAGTCCGGGTTCAGCCCCCCCTCAGCGTAGGGGCGAGAAGGGGGGCAAAAAAGATGTCCACCATGCCCCACTGCGATGCCTGGAGCAACTGGAGCCAGACTCGGCATGCACGTGCCTTGCGGCCTGGTGACAAACACTCCGGGGGTCAGGCCCCCCTAGCGCCCCTGGGGGTGGTAGTACATGGGGGCCCCCGTGTGAGAACGGTAAAAAACGGACGAAATCAGCGTCGGATCCGTAGTTTCCAGGGTCGCCAAGGTAAGCAGCGACGCTCCTGACAGGGTTGGAGTCCGGATTTGGCCCCTATCAGTATGGGGGGTGAGAAGGGGTGCAAAACTCAAACTCTGGAAGATCATTTTGTTACCTGGGCAACGCCGGGTAACAAAAAGCTAGTGCTATATAAAAAGTATAATTAATGCTGAACCGCGTCTCTTCCCAAACACAGAGAAACACCACTGTCCTGTAAGAAGGAAAGCCAGCAAGGTAAGGCAAGAATTACGACTGCTCCTTCCACCTCATCTGCTTTTAAAGCATGAACTGTGTTTTTAATTGAATGTAAGACGCTTTGAGGGCTTCTTAAGGGGTGGAAAGGGCACATACAAATGCCCAAGTAAGTAATAAAAAATAGTGCTTTTCTCAAGCAAGTTATGCTTGGATAACTGGAAATCTCCTTCTCCCTTATCTGTTTTTTCAACTATGACAGGTTTTTGTAAGCCTACTTGTCCTTCAATTTCTTGCCATCTTCAAAACCCCTGAACTTAGATGCTCACACAGTATCTGTTCCCTACCCACCTCCACATTTCCTAGCTGCTGTAGCCTGCAAGCAGGGCCTTGCTGATTATAGTGCCCAGCATATTTTAGGATTATAGTGCCCGGCATATTTTAGGAATTTTCAGAAACACTAATTGTTGAGGATTTTACAGTAGCATTATCTCAGTAGGGTAGCATGTATTGTGAGCATTTGTTGCAACCAATAGGGTGTAATTCCGAGAACTATTTAAAGGATGCAAACGTAAACTCCTTTCCTGCTGTGTCTCCTTAGAGAAAGTATGGTTTATTATTAGAGGCATTTCTTCTTCTTGAAGTAACAAATGGCATCATGATACACCACGCTTTGTGCTACAGCAACTATGTACTAGGGTCACAAGCTGACTAGTAGGAATCTTAAAGAATTATTCTTATGCAAACAATTCTGTCGCACAGCCCAATCCTACCCTGTGCCAGAACTGGCAGGCCAGCGCAGGGTAGGATGTGGCTGCAGAGCAATTTGGAGTAAGAGGAATTATTTCCCCTACACTGTGTTGCACAACAGCCACCCCAAAAGAGCTACTTGCGTCCATGACAGCAAAATTGCTTGGCTGCTTGGCAGGGGGATTCAGATGCAGCCTCCCAGACTGGTCCCACCCACCCATTTGCCCACTGTCTGCTCTTCCCCCACCTTCCCCACCTCTACTACACCCTACCCAACACCCCGCTATGCCAGCCCAGCCTCCCTAGGCCAACACAAAAACACCCTTTGCTGCTTTGGATCCGGCAGGAGCAAGCAGATGAAAGCCCTTCTACTAGTGTGGCTTGCTCCCAAGTCATTGCAGATGTGCCTTACAACACGTTTATGAAACTCCAAGGTTGGCATAAGGGACTTATGCCAGCCCAGCGCAATCTTGGGATTGCGCTTACAATCACTTAAAAGGCACCTAGGTGGAGTTATACATCTCCAGCAGGGGAAGGGCTACTTGCTCAACATTGAGAACCATTTCAGAAATACATATCTAGCTTATTTCGGTTTTTTAAATTGCAAGTAGCATAGTCAAAGCGATGGTTTTTCCAGTAGTCATGTATGGCTGTGAGAGCTGAACCATAAGGAAGGCAGAGCGCCGAAGAAAAGATGCTTTTGAATTATGGTGTTGGAGAAGACTCTTGAGAGTCCCCTGGACTGCAAGGAGAGCAAATCAGTCAATCCTCCACGAAGTCAAGCCTGACAGCTCCCTGGAAGGAGAAATACTGAAGCTCAAATACTTTGGCCACCTCATGAGAAGAGAGGACTCTTTAGAAAAGACGCTCAAGCTGGGAAAGATCGAAGGCAAAAGGAGAAGGGGGCGGCAGCGGAAGAGATGGTTAGATAGTGTCACCGAAGCAATGAACATGAAGTTGGATGAACTCTGGAAGCTAGTGGAGGACAGGGAGGCCTGGCGTGCTGTGGTCCAGGGGGTCGTGAAGAGTCGGACACGACTTAGCGACTGAACAACAACAACATAATCTTCACACCACCTTTTATGAAGGATGCAAAGCCATAGCCCATCCATACACTGTTCTTATTCTGTACCAGTTCACCCCAAGGTGAAAAAGACAGTTCAATACTCATACTCAGAAATTACTATATTGGTGAGATAACACATTTGGCACTTCTCACCTTATTTTCGTTATTTACTGGATTTCTAGCTTGCCTTTCCAGCAAATGCAGATTTGAATGAGAGAAAGACAGCAATCCTATGTGCACTTTCCTGAGAGTAAGCCCCACTGGGACTTTCTTCTGAATAGACATGCATAGGCTTATGCTGTTTGAAAACTAGCTTTAAAAGGGAGATGTGGTTGCAGATGGTACAACAGTACTTGGTTACTACTTCTGAATTAAAAGGCCATGAATTCCTCAATGTTTCTGATTCTTTTAAAGAATCTTTTAAAGATTCTTTTAAAGAATTAAGTCAAACATCCTATTATTTCTCTGCTTTAGTTTGTTTTAAACGCTTAAATTGTTCTAATTTTTTCTCCTTTGAAAATATGGATTTCACTAGATCTTGAGATTTCATCAGTGGGGTACATTTTTCCAGAAAACTCTGAATTGGAAAATTTTCCAATGCTTCAAATAGAGCATTAACTGATCTAATATGTTTGACTTATACTTAGTAAGTCAAACAAAATGTATCCATTAGTTTTACCTTACAGTAGGACCATGTTCGAATCAAAATATTGATTAGTAAAAAGTGAACTCAAATGCAGCTTAAAATGTTATATTCAATTCAAAGCCTTTGCAACCCCCAACTGTCTTCCTTTCTTCAGTGCCTTCATTACAGCACAAAGCACTTTGAAATAAATAGGCATTATAACATAGGTGTGCCTGATCATTCACAGAATTCACAGATTCACAGACTGGGCAGGAGGCACTTTTTCAAGTGGTGCCTCTTATATTTAGCAGGGGGAGAGCAATTGTCCCTCTTCACCCCAGCACAGTGTCTTTCTCGTGGCTGTTGCTGGTGGTGTTCTCCATCCTTTTAGATTGTGAGCCCTTTTGGGACAGGGAGCCATTTAACTTTAATATTATTATTTGCCTGTAAACCGCTTTGTGAACTTTGTGTTGAAAAGCGGTATATAAATACTAGTGATTGATTGGATTGATTTTTCATCTGCTGAGTCAACATGGGTCACCCAACCTGAACCCCTTGAATGTGACTGGGGTGTCTGAGGACTGGGGAGGGCACACAGGGGTTCCCTGGTCATCAGAAAGCCTTATAACATTTAGGGCAGGACGTTTAGCCAAGAGGGTAAAAGCCGCAGTCCTGCTCGAAGATGAGATCCAAAGGTTGCCTGTTCTAAACCACTGGAAGTTTCCGTGAGTGGCAGACCTCGAAGAATGTGGCTGATAAGATTTGAGCTGTGTCTGACTGTCTGTGAGAGGGGAATTGTGTCGTACCAGCTATCTCTTGATGAGAGCAAGAAGCTGTTTATCAGCCAGCAGGAGAGCAATCGTGTGGCTAAGAGAGGCTGGACTTGAAAGTGTCATCTGAAATGTAGCAGTTCTGGTGAGATTAGAACTTATTGCGATTGTAAAAACCCTTTGGGTTTAGAAATGCCTGCCTATGTAAACTGCCTTGAATAATAAAGTCAAAAGAGCAATCTAATGACCTAGAAAGGCGGTATATAAATACTAAGTATTATTATTATTATTATTATTATTATTAAGGCATCAAAACATCAGCTCTGGTTCCCACCCACCCCTGAAAAAATTGGAAATAGCACTTTTGCCCCGGCCTTCAGAACACCCTCTGGATTCTACCACATCTGGCCTGCACATTTGATTATCTGTGGCGGGTTCTGAAAACAGAACCCCTGCAGATGCACTGGCACTAAATATTTCAGGTAAAAAGCACTAAAAACAGCTTTTAGGCAAACACCTTCAACTTCATAAGAACATAAGAGCCCTGCTGGATCAGGCCAAAGGCCCATCTAGTCCAGCTTCCTGTATCTCACAGCGGCCCCACCAGGTGCCCCAGGGAGGCATGAGACAACAAGATGCTTGCATCCTGTTGCCACTCCCTTGCACCCGATACCAGTAGCCCACCACCTTTGTAAGGAGGTTGCACAATCCATCATTGCTTATAGCCCACGATGGACCTTTCCTCCAGAAATCTGTCCAATCCCCTCTTAAAGGCATCAAGACCAGATGCCATCACCACCACCTGTGGCAAAGAGTTCCACAAATTAACTACCCGCTGGGTAAAAAAGTACTTTCTTTTATCTGTTTTAACTCTCCCAACCCTCAGTTTTAGCGGATGCCCCCTAGTTCTGGTGTTTTGAGAGAGGGAAAAGAACATCCCTTTATCGACTCTATCCCTTCCATGCATGATCTTGTATGTTTCAATCATGTCCCCCCTCAGGCGCCTTTTTTCTAGACTGAAGAGCCCCAAACGCTGTAGTCTTTCTTCATAAGGGAGGTGCCCCAGCCCCGTAATCATTTTTGTCGCTCTCTTCTGCACCTTTTCCAGCTCCACTATGTCCTTTTTGAGATGCGGCGACCAGAACTGTACACAATATTCCAGGTGCGGCCTTACCATTGATTTGTACAATGGCATGATAATATTGGCTGTTTTATTCCCAGCTCAAGAAGAAGACATGCAACGCTACTTGCTGAAAAACAAAAGAATATCCACAAGTTTGGTTTTGCTTTCTTTCATTCCTTGTTTGAGATGGAAAAATCGAGTTTCAATTTTGATTTGACCTGAACAGCTAGTCAGGTTAATTCATAAATTGAGTTTTGATTATGTCAATTTGTATTTTACTGCTGTCATAAATCAGACACACGTCTCTCACACTTCCTAGGAATTAAGAACATTGACTACTACTTTGCGACTGCCAGGCTTGCCTTGTATTGTATTGGCAACGGCAGCCATTCAATGTTATTAAGGAATCTTATTAAATAATTAATCTTTAAAAGTGGGAAAATTCTCTGTGGAAAAATAAAAGCACTGGAAAATGTTCTGCCCCAAATCTCCGGCCTTTGCGGAACATAAACTGACTCAAGATCCATAGGTTAGCTGTAAATGGGAATCAAGCGTAAATAAGATGAGAAGCAAGAAGCTAAAAAACATCTACACTAGCTATACACGAAGGAATGTAACAAAAATTTTATTAAGCATTATATCAGAATGCATTTCTATATTTTTTACATTACTACTTCAGCAGGTTACTAGAAGATTATACCCATACCCTATTTAAACAATAGGCCCAATGCAGCTCTCAAATCTAGATGCGGTTTGCCATGTATTATGATCCAGCCCACTGATGGAGAGAATGCTAGGCCTCCCTGCCCACTAGCTTATGTTCAGTATTTGTGGCCACCATATTCAAATATAGCCTTTAAAAAATCCCAGTGTGTACAAGCTCAAATCGCACAGATTAATGAATTACATTGAGAAGAATAAATATCTAAGTATATAGGCATTCCATATCTAGGTATATAAGCTGCATCTGAAGTCACAGTAGAGGCACTTCAGTAAGTGAGGTCCCCAGGGGAGGGGATCCAAATGACAGGCACATTCTGGGGGACATTCATGTTAGATATGGACCAACAGTAAGCACTTCTCATGAAAAACCCTTGTATAGACATTTGAATCCTACACATGCTAACCTGAGAGTAAGTCCGACTGAGCTCAATGGGGCTAAATTCTGAGTAGAAAGGAAGTGACTACATTTGTTCATCATCTACCCCCAAGGGTAAATATTTTGAAAAAGTCAACCATGTACCTTTTAAATATGATCATAGATATACATGGGTAGATCGATCAACTAAGGAGTTAGTTGATCAATTGCTGGGGGTCATTTTTATCAGTCAGGAAAAATGTTAATTGGAGGGGCTGTCAGTTAAAGGCACTCATTTGCTTTTCGAGGCTGTTTTGATTTTGGCTGTGATTGAAATAGACAGTTAATATTTACTGTGTTAACAACACCCTTTCAAAGGAATTTATTAAACAGAAACCTATTTTACACATCCTTCAACCAAGATCTTTGTAATATGCAAATCAATAGAATTTAAATAAATTGATCAAAAAGCATGCAATTAATCAATGACAAATACTGGCTGATAGTCCAACTTTTAGACCAATTTTTATATAAGAAAGAACCAGCTGCTGTGGTACTGTGATTAGCATAATGGTCTGCTTGTATCAAGGGTGACCACTCCCTCCAAAAGTGATAAGACTTGACTTTATGACATCACAAGTCATGCTTTTATCATGAAATGCATGATAAATGCGTGCTTGAAAAACAGGTTACTTGGAAAGCAATAACAGGAAGCGAGGGATGGAGTAAAAGAACAAGAGATCTTGGCCAGGCAAATATTAAGACAATGTGTATTCCCTTCTATTCACTGTGAAACCTCGGCCTTTCTGTCTTTGTCTGATTCAGCACGAATGAAACATGTCAAATTACACTAGTGTCACAGAACATAGCTTCACTTGGCCTTTCAGAAGTCAACTGACTGCTAATACTGGTAGTTAAAAGCTTGCTGGCAGTGGCTGGCCTGAGGTTACTAAATTTCAAATTCAGTTATAATCAGGGATGAAGATTTGTTTTAAAAAAAAAATAAAGCTACTTCAGAGACATCGCAATGAATGAAACAGCCTGTAAAGTCTATCCAGATTTCATGCTAGTTATGTTTCACAGGTCACAATCAGTCGGGGGCTTCACTGCTCCCTCAAGAGTGGATTCCCACCAACTTCAGCTTATTATATTCCCAGACAAAAGGACAGATGGGGGACTAGCTTTGGGGGTGGGGAAGCAGCAACAAGAAAGTATTGGACAATTGAACCTACTGGTTCAATGAGAAAAAAGCTGACAAGAAGTGGCACACATTCATTCAGTATGTTTAGGAAACTTGGGAATATTTTACAATGTCCACGGTGGCAGGCCTCCAGAAGGGGAAAAAGTACACCAAATTTAATCAACAAATTGCCTCAAAAAAACCAGTGAAAGAATAGTTTTAGGGAAGTTACAAGCCCACACAAAATCAAGTTACGCCAATGAGAGGAAAATGTTTGTAATTTCTCATATTTTATCTACCACATCTATAATTAAACTCTGCTATTCTACACCAAGACTTCCATAGAGGTGTTTGAAAATTGTGCAGTTTATTTTATTCAGAAGTAAGCCCACCGGGTTCAGCAAGACTTAGGCTCTAACTCTACCTTACTCACTGAAAACAAACACCTCTAACCGTAGGTTTTATAACAAAGGTTACAGAACACATCTTACACACATGTTGCCTTGTAGACCTACCTAACTGCAACAAAGCAATACACAGCCCACAGCACATTTCAACGTAGCATGCCCCAAAGTGTACAAAAATCATTCCACAAAAGGACATCACAGAGCCACAAAAGTGAAAGGGGCTCTCGTGGGTCACATCCTCTTTGCTGAAGTTGGAATTCTACTCAATGCCATCAGAAAGCAATGCACTGCCAGCACAATGCATTTTTCTTAGCTGTTTCTAGCCTGCCTTTCCTTCAAGGAACACCACACACAGAGGTTACAACAGAGGTTACAATCTCACAACAAAGATTGGCAACTTGCTGAAGAGACCCAGTGAGTGACACGGCCGTGTTCCTACTCCAGATCAAGCAGCACTAGCCCTCTAATTGGAAGTGGCCTTATTAAGAGACCCTCCATTCAGTTTTCATCTGCACAAAATCTATCAACCATCCCACCATCTTCTTATTTAACCTACCCTTGCCCTGGATAAAATGAGATTCCACCACGACCCCAGGCAATCTGGTGCACCCCTCCGCTAAGCTTCCTTACAGAAAAATCCTAGGTATGTCTACCCAGAAGTAAATCTCACTGAATTCAATGGGACTTACTCCTGAGAAAGTGTACAGGACTGCAGACCTGGAAAAACTTCCTCATAACCAGTCTCAATCCTGACCTCTTGAGGCTGGAGACCCACCGCCCCACACTCTATGAAAATGACGTGGGGCCCCACATGTGACAAGCCTTATGTTGCCTGATTCATCTCCTCCAAAGCAACACTTCCTTAACAGACTCCTAATCCAAGTTATTTCTTCCAGAGCAGGGCCATCGTCCTTAGCAAAAGCAACAGCCTGGTGCCCCAAGCTTTCCTTCTAGAAACTACTCAGGAATCACCCCACAAGCAAAGAAAACTTTGTACTACCCACTGCACTAAAGTATAGTCTGTGAAAGCAGTCGCCAACATCTGCCCACTGCTCTCTGGAACATGCCTAGGCCTGCCTAGAGGCCTCTTGCATGAAGCATGGAAGGCCTGCAACCTTTCCTTTTCAACACAAACCCACCCTTGCAATGCCTCCCTCCCTTTCCTTGCAGGTGACAAAGCACCAACACCCTTCAGGATCTCATTCCCCCACCCCACCCTTACTGAACTGTCAATCTCTTCCCTGTCTGCCCTCCCTCCAGCATCCAGGCAGGCAGATCAGCCATCCACCTCGAGCCACTCTTCCATGGCTATATATTTCTATGCTCGGTGGCGTTCTAGAGGGGGCAGGCAAAAGGCTAAGTTTTGCAGGAGCCTGCCCTTGCCCTTACTGCCATTAGCGGCTGGGATGGCAAGGGGGAGGAGCTGCTTTACCTATACTAGGACAGTGATGGCGAACTTTGACATGCATGTCAAAGGTGACACGCCACAGCATTTCGGCTGACACACCAGCATTTTATTTGCCAATGCCCAACAATAAGAGAATTTTTTTGGTACTGATTTGATTTTTTGTAATAATTATCTGATGTTTCTTTATATAATGCATAGCCCCATACATGACTATACAATATTTTTAAAAATAAGGCATATGTAAATAATCGTTTCTCTTTTGTTGGGAATGAGGAGTGACACAACAGCAGAGTCAAGTTAGGCATTTTTGATACGGCAAACCCAAAAGGTTCGCCATCACTGACCTAGGAACTCACTTAATATTTAGCTCCTGCAAAACTTAGTATTTTGCCCAGTCTCTAGGAACGTCACCGTCTACACTACCGTACCACCGATCCCCATTCCCACACAAGCCCTTCAGCCTCAAACACCCTGAAGTTTCACAACCAACCAAGCCCTCCCTTCCCACGCCCAGCCATCCCCAGCTAGGGCACCCCACGCCCCCAATGTAGGTCCTGCTCGCTCCCTCCCACCCGTTTCCTACCAGCAGTCCTGCCCATTGCATCGACCCCTCGCAACCTGACCCTGGAAGGAATCTCCCCACCCCGGGGTTAGGTGCACACAGGGGAGCAGCCAAGCAGCTACACGCCCCCCCCCCGGTCCTAGGGCTTTGGCAACCTCTAGGCTCTCCGCCCCCACGAACCCCGACGAAGGCTACAATCCTACACACATTTTCCTAGGAGTAAGCCCCACTGACTACAATGGGGCTTGCTTTCGAGCAGACAAGGGTAGGACTGGGCTCTGATTCGGACCCTAACCCCGCACAGGCGTCCCCGGGGCTCTCCCGGCCCCACCTGGGCTCTCTCCTCCCGCTGCCCCGGGCCCCGCAGCCACTCACCCTGCCGGCCCACGATCTCGGCCACATGCTCGGAGCTGGGCACCGGGACGCACTCGGTGGTGTTGACGCTCTTCCTCCGGAGCAGCGCCGCCTGCTCGCCGTTCAGGACCGGCCCGGGGGAGGCCCCCGCCGCCACCACCACTCCCGCTCCGGCCGGCCCGTAGGCTTGCGACAGCATCGCCGCCATCACCCCCGGGTGCACATCGTCGCCGGGCCCGTAGAGCCCCACCACCTCCGGAGCCTCGAAGGCCGAGCCGGCCGGGTGCGGAGGGGGCGGCAGCGGGGGCGGCAGCAGGACCGAGCCCAGGCCGGGGGGCAGCAGCGGGGGCGAGGCCGGCGGCGGCGACAGCAGCAGGAGCGAGGCCGGGCCGCCTCCGCCGGGCTCCAGCAACTCTTCCTCGCCGGCGCCGCCGTCCCCGGGCGGCTCGTCCAAGTCCAGCTCCAGGTCGCCGCCGCCGCCGCCGCCGCCGCCCTCCTCCTCCTCGAGGCCGCCCTCCTCGTCGTCGTCGTCTTCGTCGCCCCCTTCTTCTTCTTCCTCCTCCTCCTCCTCCTCCTCGTCGTCCGCCTCATGGAGGTCCCGCGAGGCCGCCGCCGCCTCCTCGCCCCCGCGCTCTCGCAGGCCCAGCCCGGCCAGACGGTCCCTCAGCAGCAGCGTGTCGGGCAGCGAAGCCGACGAAGACAGCAGCGGCGGCGGGTGCTGGTGGTACGGGAGGCGCAGGCCCGGCGGCGGCCTCGGCGACGGCAGCAGCACCAGCTCCGGGGACTCCTCCTGAGGCGACGGGGAGGCGCTGCCGCTCGGCATGGCCGGCGAGGGGGGCGAGGGCGGCGGCGGGCTCCGGCTACCCGCCCCTTGGCGACATGTTGCGGCGGAGACGGCGGCGGCGGCTTCTCCTCCTGCTCCTTCTCCGGCGGTGGTGGTGGCGGCGGCGGCCGCCTCCTCCTCTTCCTTCGCCGCCGCCGCCTCCTCGTCGTCGTCTTCCTCCTCCGCTTGCGGGGCCTGAGGTGAGGCGGGAGCGGCCTGGGCGCTGCTGCTGCTGCTGCTGCTGCTGCTGGTGGTGCCGCCGCCGCCACGGCCCCCGCTCGCCTCAGCGCTTCTTTTGTTCCATGGCTGCTTCCCCCCGCCGGCTCCAGCAGCAGCAGCAGCAGCGGCGGCCGCAGGCGGCGGCGGCAGCGGCCCAGGCAGCTCCAGCCCCGCCCCGCGCCGCGCTCCCAGCCGGGCGATTGGGCGGAGGAGGCGGCGGCGGCAGCAGCAGCAGCAGCGGCGGTGCACTCGCAGCAGGAGCCGGCGCTTGGGCAGGGCCGGGAGGGCGGGCGGAGGGAGGGCGGCGCGGAGCGAGGAGCAGCGGCAGCAGCAGCAGCAAAAGCAGCGACGTCGGCCCGGCCTCGCCTCGCCTTCTCCGGCCTCTGAGCGCCCCCGGTGCCCCCAGGCGGTCTCCGCGCGCGCGCACCCTCCTCTGGCCAGCCCAATCTGGGCGGCGGGCAGGGCGGCCCAGGATTGTTGGGTCGGCCGGGCGCGTATTGTGACGGGGCGGCGCGGGAGGAAGGGGGAAAGCGGCCGGGCGGCCGGGGCGGAGCGCGGCCCGCCTCGCCTCCCAGCCCCGGAGCCGGCCCGCGCGCGGGACGAAGCGCCGGCCGAAGGAAGCCTCCGCTGGAGCGGCGGCGGCGGAGCGGCCCTCGGGCGCGGAACGTCATAATTCTTGCCGCCGCCACACATTTCCTCCTCCGGAATGCCCGCCCTGGTCGCGCGCGGGGCCGCTGCGTTCACACGAGCCCCGTGCGCTCCCGAGCGGGCATTCGGAGCGGCCGGGTTCTGTGCACGGCTCCCCCCCGCGAGCCGCACGCCCCGTCCACGGAGCAGGTGAGGGTGGACTTCCACGCAGCCGCGCGTTGGACCGGGCTGGATTTTTGTCCCAGGAACGAACCACGCCAATTTGCAGCCCTTTTTCTTTATCAAATCACACGGTAGTGTATTCACGCCCCGGTTCCAACATCAGAAGAGCCCCGCTGGATCAGGCCAAAGGCCCATCTGGTCCAACTTCTGCATCTCACAGTGGCCCACAAGATGCTCCTGGGAGCGCACCAGACAACTAGATCATGTCATGATCATGGTGATCATGTCAACTAATCTAGATGCCTGTATCTCGTTGCGCTCCCCTGCGTCAGGCACTCCAAGGTTGTTGTTGTCCAGTCGCGAAGTCGTGTCCAACTCTTCGCGACCCCATGGACCACAGCATGCCAGGCCTCCCTGTCCTCCACTAGCTTCCCGAGTTCGCCCAATTTCATGTTCATTGCTTCGGTGACACTCTAACCATCTCATCCTCTGCCGCCCCCTTCTCCTTTTGCCGTCCATCTTTCCCAGCATGAGGGTCTTTTCTAAAGAGGCCTCTCTTCTCAGGAGGTGGCCAAAGTATTTGAGCTTCAGCTTCACACTCCAAGGTAGCCTACCTCTAAACTAAGGAAGTCGCACTAACCATCATGGCTTCTAGCCTGCGATGGACCTTTCCTCCAGAAAAGGAGTCTTCCCCCAGCCCTGTTGTAACAGTTGAAACACTTGAAAAGCTGCAGTGAAAACGCCAACCAGGGACCCCGCCTAACACACAACTGAAGAGGGGGCACCTCCTACGGAGAAGGGCCACAAGACCGCTGGGGAATAGTCAGTTTATAAACCTAAATGAAGGCCGAGGCGCCAATCATATATATAATACTCATTTTCCTGGGAGTAAGTCCCATTGAGTGCAATAACACTTCTGAGTAGCCACGCATAGGCTTGTGCTGTGAGCCTTCAGTTCAAACTTGTTCTAGTGTAGACCTGTAGTTCAGGATAAAAAGGGATTATTGCCTACAGAGCATGATCCTTTCATCCCCTGAGAACTGATCCTGACTTAAATAGTCCCTTCGTAAGAACTTAAGAAGAGCCCCTATGCTGGATCAGGCCAAGGGCCTTCTAGTCCAGCTTCCTGTATCTCATAGTGACCCACCACGTGCTTCAAGATGCCTGCATCCTGTTGCCACTCCCTTCTATCTGGTATTTTGAGGTAAATATGAGGTAAATAAAACAGAATTTGCTGTTTTAACATAAGAAGTGCCCTACTGGATCAGGCCAAAGGCCCATCTTATCTAGCTTTTCACAGTATTTCACAGTGGCTCACCAGGTGCCTCAGGGAGCACACAGGACAACAAGATGCCTGCATCCCATTGCCACTTCCTGAGTTCACTCAGCACTCATTGTCCACTCCCTAAGAAAATCATCTTTCGTGTTCATCTTTTTTCTTGGTAAATCATTGGTCGTGAGTTTGGCGGCCACTGCTCTAAGTAATAGGAACCTCTGATACAATCAGCTGCTGTGTGTATGAATTGCCATGGGATGTGAGTAAAATTTTATTGTTTTGGCCTATACTATGAATTTAGCCTCAGTTTCTTTTGTATTAGGCCTTATTAGTTGCAAGCTGCCTGGGTGGAGAAGGGACTTCTTGCTAATTACTCTATTGAGTTAGCCATACTTCAGCATTGTTGGCATCAATTTGTGTATCTTATGGGATCCCCGCAAAATAATTTTCTTTGTTCTAGAAAGCTAGAGTAGCAGAAGGACTGGACTGAGGCTGGCTGAAGCACTCAACTCAGACAGCAGAAAGGGTGTGCAGGGGAGGAGAGGAGAGAGGTGGGCTCTCTATACCGCTTCAATCCCCTCTTCCTTTTTCAGCCCAGGAAGCGACAGAAGCAGAGGCTGCCACTTCATCAGGTAAAGAAGAGCAGCATTTTGGTCTTGGACCAGCCCTGAACATAAGAACAGTCGCACTGGATCAGGCCATAAGGCCCATTAGTCCAGCTTCCTGCATCTCACAGTGGCCCATGTGATGCCTCAGGGAGCACATGAGACAACAAGGTGCCTGCATCTTGTTGCCACTCCCATGCATCTGGCATTCTGAGGTAAATGTCTGAAGTAAATATGAGGTAAATAAAACAGAATTTGCTAGTCTAAGAATATAAGCCTTGCTGGATCAGGCCAAAGACCTATCTAGTCCAGCTTCCTATATCTCACAGTGGCCCACCAGATGCCGCAGGGAGCACACGAGACAACAAGATGCCTGCATCTTGTTGCCATTCCATTTCACTTGGCATTCTGAGGTAGCCTACTTCAAAAACCAGGAGGTTGTACGTACCTATCATGTCTTGTAGTCTGTGGTGGACTTTTCCTCCATCAATCTGTCCAATCTCCTTTTAAAGGCGTCCAGGCCAGATGCCATCACCAACTCCTGTAGCAAGGAGTTCCAAAGATTAATTACCTACTGGGTTAAAACATTTTCCTTTATCTGTTCTAACTTTCCCACACTCAATTTTAGCAGATGTCCCCTGGTTCCGGTGTTGTGAGAGAGGGAAAAGAAACATCGCTCTTTCCATCCCCTAAACATTTTTGTACATCTCAATCATGTCCACCATTCGGTCGTGGGGAAACCTTTACCTTTTTATCCTTTTAAAGGCATTCTAATATCCACAGATAACGGAAACAGTGGATATTGAATCAGTGGATATCGGGGTAGGCCTGTAAATACAGCCCAGTTGTCACTGATTTTTAACTTGTCACTAACATGAGAGTTCAGCTTTTGGTCTAAACAAAGTTGTTTTTAATCTTTTCATATAGGGTGACTATTTCAAAATAATGTTGGAAGGGAACTCTGCTACGAAGTCCTGTAAATTATATGCCTAGCACAGCCAGATCAGAAGTATTTTCAACGGCAGGATTATGTGATTTGCCTCTAACTAGCCTTGGATGACCCCGAGTCCCCCATTTACAAATTTTTGCAAACCGTTAACATTTTAAAATGAAATGGATTAGACTTTAATGGACTCATCCACAGGGTTGGTTAATTACAGATTTAATTGCAGATTTTTAAAGGATGGTGGTTAATCAGAAAAGTCACTAGACTCATAAAGCAGGCTCTTACAGCCCCGATCCTCTAATCACAGTTATTTAGAAGTAGCTCTGTGGATTTTGGTGGGATTTATTTTCAAGTAACTGGTCTTAGAACTGCAGCTTAAGATTCAGGAGTGGGAACAGAGATCTGCCAGGTTGTGCACTGGCAAGGAGGCCCACACGCATCAGAAAACGGGACCTGGGCCTGGGGGTGGGGGGCTGGGGCTGCACAAGAATTGCGAGGCTGTGGGCATCCAGGGGCTTTCCCTCTTACCTGGAGGGTCACACTGGCCACAGCTCCCTCTGCTGGCATCACTGATGCTCAGAATCACTCTGTTTGGGTACTGGTGTGCATTTCCAGCTCTTGTTCCCAGCTTGTACTTCCAGCACAACCCCCCCCCCCAGGTAAGGGGAAAAGCTCCTTAAGGGGGAACAGCCCAGTTTTAGTTCCCTGTGGTAGGTTGTGACCCACCACAATGGGAACTGCTGTTCAGGATAATGCTTTTTGAAGATAGGGGGTCAATTGCATACCTTTCAGGATCAAGAGCAGTTCTGCTTCCTCTTGCATTCCTTTCCAGGAAAGGTTTTGTGAAAGCCAAGGCTGCAGTCCTAGACAGTGGCAGGAGGTGCTTGGAAAGGTTTAGCGTGTCAGTACATCTGACAGAATGGGTGAGCTGTTTTTCCTATTCAAAGTTGCCTCACCCATTCAGCTCGGTGATTGACTACAGTAAGGGTGTTCAAAACTGCTCCCGTTGACCACAAATTCCTCCCCACTATCAGAGAGATAAGAGATGGTCTAGTACTGGTACCTGTGCTGGCATTCATTACATAAGTCGCACAGAGGATTATTTGGAAATAGAAAACGAAACTAGGAATGCTATACTCACCTCCTTCGTGGTCTGTTATTGCTTATGGAAGTAATGAACCAGGAAGGAGTCCTGGTGCTTTTTGACATGGTTTCTGATAGGGGATATATGCATAGGAGCGAATGGTGCATCCAGACAGAGTTTGGCTTCGTACTTTCATTGAAGTTCTTCCCCCTGCCAAAGAGATAAGTCACTCTTTAAACATAAACTAGGATTTATAGTCTTCTAATTCCAAATGGTGCAGAAAAAGGGATGGGGACTCATTTACAATCATCTAACCGTCTGAATGAACTAGTCTGGGCCGATTTCTACATCTGTCACCTTTCCTCTTTAATTTTGCTTTCTCTTTCCCTTCCCAATTCATTTCCCCCTCCTTAAGACCCTCTCTTACACACACTCTTGCTTGATCTTTTCTCCCAAAGTCATTCTATCCGCATTTCCTTCTGACTTCTGTAAGTTTTTCCTGTAGCAGCCCATCTTCTTGCTGTTTGTCTCTTGTTCAGATGGCCCACTTCCAACTGCCAAGGATGGAACATTCCAGAATTTTCTGGTTCCAACATTCAGTGCCTTTTGTTAGGGTGACTCTGTTCAAAGCGTCCCATTTGGTGCTGCTGTATCCGCTGGGATTGCATGATGAAAAATGGATTTATACCGTTTTCTGGAATTTCTACAACGTGGTCTGAGATTTCTGGGCTCAGGGATGAAATGTGTCCTTACTGTTTTGGTGGTCAGGTGTTGTGATAGCGCTTCTTTTCCTGATTAACCAGAGGCACGAGGAAAGAATTATAAAATCTTGTGATTGTAACTTTCCAGACCATGGCCAAACCCACAGCTGGTCATGTGCACTGATGCTGTATGCAGGGTTTTAATTTTGCCACCCATAAGAACATAGGAAAAAGCCTTGCTGGATCAGGCCAAAGGCCCATCTAGTCCAGCTTCCTGTATCTCACAGTGTCCCACCAGATGCCTCAGGGAGCACACAAGACAACCAAATACTTGTGTCCTGCTGTGTCCCCTGCATCTGGCATTTTAAAGTAGACTATTATTACCCTTGCCCCACCCCCAAGGAAAACACCAGACTGAGGTTGGGGTTTAACTTTATTAAGCACAATGTAAACCATGTAACCTACTGAACACCCAACCCTCCCTTGCCAGTCTGGGGTAGGCAAAAAACCTGCCATCCATAATTGGCCAATTTGGATGACAGAAAAAAATTCCTACCCGGCCCTCATGATGAGCGACCAGCTAATCTCAGACTGGACATACCATCATAGCTTGTAACCTGTAATGGAGTTTTCCTCCATAAGTTTATCCAATCCCCTTTTAAAGGCATCCAGGCTCAATGCCACCACCACATCTTGTGGCAAGGAGTTCCACATTCTAATTACACGTACATGGAGAGTACATGAACAGTGGCAGAGAGCCTTGAAGCAAACCCCACAACTGGACCTCCCATGGGACCCCCACCAGCCTCCTGATGGTGCACTGGGCAGTATCACTGCCTTTGGAACTGAGGGTCCAGAGATTGGCCTGGTCAAGTGGTCACTCTGATGAGTATGGACCCTCAGCCAGCATCCAACCTGGCCACCCTGTGATGTCACCTCTGCATATATATATATTTTAAAAACGCTTCTGAACCCAGCAAGGCACTGCAAGAAAAAAAACGTAATTGTAACCCGGAACTAGATAAAAGCAGTTTAGAGAGCATGAGAACCCAGCAGCATGTAGCACATGCAACTTTAAGCATAAGTCAGCAGCTCCCACACTAGTAACAGGCCAAGAAAGCTGGTTATGACCAGATAGATAGAAGGCCTAAAGAACTCAGGCAACCCTGCAAAAAAAGGGAAGGAGTATCAAGGTGGGTGAGAATGTAACTGACCACTATGCATACTAAGCTCAGCCTCCAAGGGGGCACAGACTTGCTTGTAGGACTCTGCATAAATGTTCATGACCCTGCCTCTTGGGGGGAGAGACCTGCCTGCCTGCTTGCCCATCATGCAACTTTGACTGTCTCTCTTCTGCAGGATAAACTTGGAAGCGTTCCAAACTTCAAACCTGTTGCGTATTTGATTTTGCCGCACCAAGTCCCTTAGGGGCTACAGTAATTTAGCTGACAGTATTTGGGGGGCGGGGTATGTCTGCTGATTGTGGATTGGAACTTGGTGGTTTTTATTAATTATCGACTAATGGTTTTTATAGTTGCTGCTTGCTGCTTGTTGGGTTTTTTAAAATATTGTGTTACATAGTTCATATTTTAATGTGTTTCATGGCTGATCTATGCATTGAAATGCTTTTGTAAGCTGCTTTAGGTACCTTTTGGGGACAAAAGCAGGATATACATCTAATGAATAAATGAATATTGAAGTTGCCTTATCTTGAATGAGAAGCTTTCCTAGAAGACCTTTGTAGATATCTTTCCAGCTCTGCTACCCTGAGATTCTTTGAACTGGAGGTGCTGTGGACTGAACCTTCATGAAAAGCACATGCTCTACTAATATGCCATGGCATCTCCATAAGAGCATAGCACTGCAAAAGGTACATGTATGATTACTGTGGCAGCTCACCAGTCCAGTAGTAGGTGCTCTTATATGTTCTTTCTGGTCCATTCCTATAAACAGCAACATTTAGGACCCAGCTGTGCAATTTGAACAGTTTTCAAGGATGGATCCAGGAAGAGTGCACTGTAGAAGTCAATCCATGCAGGACTGAATGATGATGGCAAGGACCTGGTCCTGGTTCTCTAAGAAAGGACTCACCTGGCATATTAGATGTAGATGCTAAAAGCACTCCTAGATTTGGCATAGAAATAAAAAGAGAAGCTGAGCTCACTCTGTTTGCCTGAACATCATTTCAGAAACAACACAAGTGTAGCCTCTGGCCTGAAAGTTCACCCTGCCCTTGTAGGCTTTCCTTTTTGCTGTGTGTGTTTCCCCTAAATACCTAGATAGTAATATCCTTGTTTACTCGTTGCTTTTGAAAACTACACATTATTGCTTGGTTTGAAGGTTTCTGCATATATTTCTTATAGAACTAAAATTAAAGTGAAAAAATAAATGTCAGTGAAATGTTATTCTTCCTGATGGCATTTTGATTACCGGTTTCTAACAAGGATGTTAGATACACTGGATTGGCCATGACGTCACAGACTTGAAGCCATGAGTATATCTCAGATCATTGCCGCGAAGGAGGATTGCCGCCGCGGCGTCACGAACAAAAATCTCCCTGCCCGTGTGGTAAAGTTAATCTCAACGTCTCTAATCATGCCTGCGTCAAAATAAGTCTGTCAAAGCAGTGCAATCTGAGTTTAAATAGACAGCAAGCGGCATTTCGTCCGGTATGTTCAGTAATATAATTCTGCGGAATTAAACCTTGGAATTGCATATTAACTCATAATTAGGTTACCAATGACGTTTCTCCACGATCACACGTTGTTATTTTGGTAAGTTTTTACTTCAGGAGTAAACGATTCAGCCCTAAACATCATGCGAAAACCCATTGGAAATGCTTGGAAACAGCATTGTTTTGGGTATATTTACGTCACCGCTAACCCCGCCCACTAGCCTCACTTTTTTCGCATTAATATAACAAGAAGGGCCTGGGGTTGGTTTCTAATCTCCTGAGATTCTTCCTTGGATGGCCAGCGCATGTGTTGAAGGGAAGTGATTACTTACTCCTCTCGGATGTCCAAGTTAGTCCTTTGGGAAGCTCTGAGAACAAAGACGCTGGGCTGTTGAATTAATTACAGAGTTTACATGGCCCATCCCAGGACAGCTGGATGAGAAAGGAGGTCTGCTCCTTACAAGTATCTTACCGGTATCCTCACCTTCCCTTTAGTCCAGGCCTGCTTATAGAGGCCTTCATATTCAGATCTTTCATTCTCTTATGAGAATGAGTGCACAATCCTAACCTGGAGTTAGGCCGGCACAGTTAGGCCAGCAAAGTTTGGCCAGCACAAGGGACACCAAAGTATGTTTGGACCACTCTTGGAGTCAGAGAGGCCGGTCCACAGACGTAGGCCATCCTCCCTGTGCATCTGGCAACATGGACCCCATGCTCTTTGTGTTGTCCATTGAACTACTGGTACAGTTAGGCTTCATGCAGAGGTTGGTAACAACTGGTTCATTAGCAAGGTACCATACAGCTCCCTGGCAGTGCTCTTCATGCAGGACTGCAGAAGGGTCTTTTCCAGGCTGAGTGAGTTGAGTGGGCGTGGAATTTGAAGGCTTGAGTCGTGCTTAAGCGAACAATGTGCAATTAATTCCCATTTCCAGAATACAGCCTAGCCCAGACCACATTGCTGCAGAAAAGCACAAGGGAATGCGTCTTCCTTTTTTGAAATACAGAAAACAGGTGGGAAGAGTGCCTGTTACAGCTGCAGTTTTACATCTCAGTGGCTTTAATCCTATGAATCAATAGTACGCTAATTGTTTTAGCATTCAGGGGAATGGGGTTTATTCAAGAGCCAAGTCATGCTTGGAATTCAGGTTTATGTAATTTTCTGTCTGTGTATAATAGATCGGAGGTATGCTGCTGTTTGAAGCAGAAAACCTCCCCCTCGTCAGAAAGTATTCATGATCACACTAGAGCCTTCCTCACTTTAGTGTGCTCTTGGCAGTTGCAAGAAAAACTGCAGTGTGATGTCCCTCAAAGAGTTAATGCAGAGCAGATATAGTGCTATGCTCTTATGGAGATGCCATGGCATATTAGTAGAGCATGTGCTGTTCGTGAAGGTTCAGTCCACAGCACCTCCAGTTAGAAGATGAGGTTTTCCCTATCTTCATAAGTGGAAAAGTTGCATTTTCTAAATTTTGGTGTAGCAAAGCTACTTTTAAAAGCAGGGGAGCAGGGCCAAAGACATTGATGAATTAGGCTAGCAGGAGAGAAAATTAATGTAACATTTTAGCAACTTGGAGTCATTTTTTCCCCTAGAAATCTCGCAGACCTTCAGCAAGAGTTGACCTCTATTTAAATGTATTTAAAAATACAATAAAAATGTATTGGAGGCACTTATTTTTATTTCTAGTGCGTGTCCAAAAGACAGCCATGTGCTCAAAGCAGGAATCTCTGGAAACGAGGGGCCTTGGAAGATAGTGTGGGCAATGGTTTCTACAGGGATGGCAAAGCTCTAAGTTTTGCAAGAAGCCTTACCTTGCAGTGGAAATCACTCCTCTCCTGCACCGTTTTAGCCAATCTTGGCGTTGCTTACTGGCTACAGCAGCAAAGGAGAGGAGGGATTTACATGACAGGGTAAGGCTTCTTGCAAAACTTAGAGCTTTGCCATCCCTGTAGAAACGCCTCTGAGTGTGGGCTGTTGTAGTAATCTGTGTGATAATAAAAAAGCCAAGAGCCTGCACAATGATAAACTCAGCAATGGTTTTTAGTAGTTTTTAAACTACTGTTAAAAAACGCACGTAGGTTAAAAAAATTTCTTATCAGTTTTTCCTTTGTGGTCTCTAATGCTTCTGCAATCTCCCTTTTCCACTGATCTTGTTATTCAACTGATACCTACATTTAAATTTAAGCCATGGTGGACAGAATTTAGGGTGCAATCCCAACCAACTTTCCAGCACCGGGGTAAGGGCCATGCAGCTCAGAGGTAAGGGAACAAACATTCCCTTACCTTGAGGAGGCCTCTGCGACTGCTCCCCCCCCCCCCAACAACTGCAGGATGCAGCACATGCCCCATTGACATAGCTAGGTCAGTGCTGGAAAGTTGGTTAAGATTTAAGCCTCTATCCTCCTGCAGCCTAGTGATACATTTTAAATTTAAATTTGAATACTCAGAATCTCAGAAACATTTAAAGACTGTGTTAATTGACCTTAAATAATCCTGGACATGCACTCAAGCATAAGAAGCAAGTGTCAAGTGACATATTACTTGAAACAAGTTTTCAAATAATGTGCTTGGAGCTGACTATACAGGGTGTCCACAAAGTCTGTTTACAATTTCAAACTTGTATTACAAAAACAAATGAAGAGATGCATGTATCGAAAGTATACAATATTAGGAGTATATACTGAAGTTTATTTTGCATCAATTAATAAACCTCTATATGTGCACCATTGGTTGCATGCAGCACATCAAGGCGATAATCGATTTCCTGCCATGTTCGCTGTGGCATAGTCTCATCAATGGTGGCAACGGCCAGTAATGTCCCGTGTCTTTGTTCTGTACACCATGTCTTTAACGTTGCCCCACAGAAAGAAATCCAGGGGCGTGATATCATTAACACGTCTCATCATTTGCGTTTTTTGTGATTTTTTGCACTTGTAAAGAGACTTTGTGGACACCCTGTATTTCTAAGGAAAAGGCAGCCTGTGGAGGATGCCTCCCCCCCCCCGGTCTGGATCAGTACCATGGACATAGTGTAGCGATAGGAGGGGCAACACGGTAAGTATTGCAGGTGCCGCAGTGGGTTGTGTACAGTAATGGCATCTAAATGATTTAGCAACAGGTACTCACTTTTGATTGGCACTTGTGTCGGGGCACGCCCACCGGAAGTGAGGTCATAGCCGGAACCCAGGAACCACCCCCAGGAACTGCCGCGCCTCCTCGGTAGCCCACATGGCGGCCCGGGAGAAGGCCCGGGAGTCCCGGGCCTTCTCTGGGGCCGCCGCGCAGGCTACCGATTCCCCCCCCCCAGGAACCGCCGCGCCTCCTTGGGAGGGAGCCCCAGGCAGCCTACCTGCTCATGCTGCTGCCGCCGTTGGTCTCCCTCACTCCGCTGCCTGCCTGCCTGGCTCTGAGAACGTGCAGGCAATTCAAACGTTGCAGGGGGCGGAGCAGAGCGCCGACGGTGTTGACAAGTGGGCGGGGCCAGCCCTAATCCTAGGAATGGGTACGCGTGTACCCGCTACATGACATGTCTGGTTGTGTAACCAGATCTCTCGCTTGGGTTGAAGCCATTCTGGCTCTGAAGCTCCAATGGTGAGTAGGAGGAGCCAGTTACACAACACACTGTGGAACCTGCAATACAGACCGTGTCACCCTCCTGCACCTATGCTACTGGATCACAGCAAGCAGGGAATACGAGGTTAACCCTTTTCCTTTCTTCCATTTTCCTATTAAAAACCTTCTGCCAAAGTTGCTATTTGCAGCAAATATCCAATCCTTCATGAATTTTGGTGTAATCCCATTTTAAGTTCTGGTCACTCCGTCTCAAAAAGGAGAGAGTGGAACAAGAAAGGCTGCAAAAGACAGTGACCCCATTGATTGCTGGGATGGGGCACCTCCCTTTTGAGGAAAGGCTACAGCATTTGAGGCCCTTCAGTCTGGAAAAAAGGCACTGTAGGGGGGATATGATTGAGACATGCAGAATTATCCAAGGGATGGATAGAGTCGACAGGGGGACGTTCTTTTCCCTTTCCCAAAACACCAGAACCAAGGGACATCTGCTAAAATTGCGTGTTGGGAGAGTTCGAGCAGATAAAAGGAAATACTTTTTAACAAACTGGATGATTAATCTGTGGAACTCCTTGTCACAGGAAGTGGTGAGGGTGTCTGGCCTGGGTGCCTCTAAAGAGGCCTCTGAAGAGAATTGAACAGATTTCTGGAGGATTAATCCATCACAAACTACAGGCCATGATGGGTATGTGCATCCTGATGGTTCTAGAAGAAGGCTACCTCAGAATGCCAGGTGCAAGAGAGCGGCAACAGGACGCAAGCACAGTCTGTGTTTCCCGAGGCATCTGGTGGGCCACTGTGTGATGCAGGAAGCTGGACTAGATGGATCTTTGGCTCGGTCTATGCCATCTGGTGGCCATAATCACCTGGGATGATGTCTACCTGTCCAAATTCCTGGCTCTGCTCCCCCTCGATTTAGTTGCTGTATTTAAATAACAGCAGAGAGAGCTGTCGTAGAGCAGATGTTCTTCAGAGCCCTGTCCACTAAGTATTGTCAGCACCAGAGTGATGGAAGCCCTATTGAAGACCATCCGTGATGTGTTGGGTTCCTGCACCCCACAAGCGTCAGCTGCTTTTGCCCTCTTCATTGGCAAAGGAGGGGTGAATTTTCAGCTGGATGGGTTAGCTCCTCCCTCTCCTACCCTAGGGGATGATGGAGAAAGAGAGAGAGAGAGATTACTGTTGCTTCTCACCCTCAGGGCTGGCCTTAAGCCAATATGACCAATGTTGTCACATTGGGCCCCACACTTTGGCACACCCTGCACCTGAGCAGTGAGCAGATTGCCAGCTGCTGCAGATGGGATCTCTACAGTGATGTCATGCAGGAGGAATGTGCCGCAACAGCCGTTCCTGAACCTGATCTGGCTCCACCCACTCGCCGCCATTCGTCACCGGTTCCGTGATGGATGCGGTGCTGCAAGGGGCTCGTGGCCTTGGAGGGGGCGCCTGCTTGCTGGGGGGTGGGTGGGTGGGGGGGCGTGCCGGGTGCCTGAGCGAGCGGTGGTGGGGCGTGTCCACCGAGAGCAGCCCGCACGGCGGGCGGGAAGGCGGTGGAACCGAAGGGATGGGCTGCCAATCAGAGGTGAGTGCCGGTCAGCGTTCCGGTTCTTCGATCATTTAGATACCACCACTGGATCTCTGTGGGCTGTAGGCCAATGGGGTGAGCAGAGCAGCTTTATCTTGGACCCTCCCACCTGCCCCTGCCTCCAAATGGACCATCCTGGAAGCCGTTGGCAGTGATGTCATCATGTCACCACCACAACATCTGGGTGCCACGTGCAGCACCACAAGCGTGTTTCTTGGTGTGTGTGTGTGTGTGTGTGTGTGGGCGGGCCCTGCAGGGAGGGTGAGAGGCACTACGGGGATGGCCTACATTGGCCCCACCACTCCTACAGCCAGCCCTGCTCATTCTCCTAGAAGTTTGGGGGACAATCCCACTGGCAAGTTGGAGAATGGAAGGGCTTTTGCATAAGTCTGCTGACCAAGAAATTCATGTTATTTCCTCTTCCTTACCTAATAATAATAATAATGCTCATATTTATATACCGCCTTTCTTAGGTCATTAGATTGCTCCTCTGATCTTAACTCAAGGCGGTTTACATAGGCAGGCTTTATTCATAAACACAAAGGTTTTTACAAATTACAAGGAAGTTCTATCTTTCAAGAACGTGCAACATACAGATGGTACTTTCATGGTCTAGTCTTCTTTCTGGCCACACAATTTGCCTTCCTGCTGGCTGATAAGTGGCTTTTTTGCTCCCACCAAAGAAACAGCTGGCCCAGCCCAACTCCTCTCTCACAGGCAGCTGGAAACAGCTCTTATCAGTCGCACTTCTCAAGGTCTGCCGCTCACGGAGACTTCCGGTGATCCCGAACTTGTGACCTTCGGATCTTATCTTCGGGCAAACGGAGGTTTTAACCCTCTCGACTACAACCTCCTGCCCACCTAGACACCTCACAATGGTCCAAGGACATCTGGGGGGCATTGCTATGGCATTCCAGCTGCAGTGGTAGTGCAAAAGGTTTTGGCTGACTCATGCCATTGGTTCTGGGTGAATTCAGGGATAAGTCCAGTTGATAGGCCCTGTGATGTGTGGGTCTTTGCCATTGCCCAACCCCTGACACCACCTTTGCCACAAGGTAGTCTCCTGCTCCCACTCTGGGCAATATTGATTACTCCCAGTCAGATGTTTCCTCTGGTCCTCCAAGCTGCAAATCCTGGATCACCTGCACCTTTTGTACATCAAATGGGCAGATGAGACCTGCCAGAACAAATGTGCACAATGTTATCCAATAGCCTCCTGTGGTTTTTTTTTTTAAACTTCAGATGAGGCAGTGCTCCACTGGTGGGTTGTGTAGAGGATATTATATGCAAATATTTCTTTTGAGGGCAGAAGTAAGATCTGGCATTCACTCTGACCTTTCCGTAGGTATAATAGCTTCACTGTGAAATAATGAAATGTGTATCTCTTATGGCACTACAATCTCCATTAGGAATTCGCTGAGAATTGCAATTTTCCGGACATTATTGCTTATTCTTCCTTTCCTTCTCTGTCCCTCCTGTTTACTCAAGTACAGAGCCATTTCCTTTACAGTACCAGAAACATCCCTTAGAGTGCAATCCTAACCTGGAGTTAGGCTGGCACAGTTAGGCTAGCAAAGTTTGGCTGGCACAGGGCTGCTAAAAAATGTGTTCGGGCCACTCTCGGAGTCAGGGAGGATGGTGCATGTCTATGTGCTGGCCCTTCTGACTCCGAGAGTGGTCCAAACATACTTTATGGTGGCCCTTGTGCTGGCCAAACTTCGTTGGCCCAACTGTGCCTGCCTAACTCCAGGTTAGGATCATGCTCATTGTGAAATGTTCTTAAGCAGAAACCCCAAACACTGAAGTTTATGGCAAAACATTTCTACCTTGGTACTGATTGCTTTTCTGTTGTCTGGCAAATGTGTTGGACACTTTTATGCCTGTTTACTCACAAACACATGCTATTGTTTTAACTGGGCCTACTTGACAGGTAGTGTGGCTATGATTCTGACCTGAACCCCTTTCCCTTATCTATGTGATGACGTTCTGCTTGGATTTTTCTTATATTGCTTCCCTTTGAAATGAAATATGCCAGATATAGGCTATGTCATCAATACCATTTTTTAAAAAGGATCCCAGACAGCTTCAGGTCTGTGTGCAATTCTGTAAACAGAGAGGTAGATAACCAAATTAGGGAATTAGTGGATTCTCCCTCACTGGAGACCCTCAAGCAGAGGCTCAACAGGCACCTGCTGGAGATGCTCAAGGAGGATGTCCTGCTACAGACAGGGGGTTGGACTAGATGCAGTAGGGGGTACGCGGGGGTACACGCGTTCCTAGGATTCCGGCTGGCCCCGCCCATTCGCCCGCCCACTCGTCAACTCCGTCAGCGCTCCGCCCCGCCCCTGCAACGTTTGAATTTCCTGCATGTTTGAGTTGCCTGGCAGCGAGCGGAGCGGAGCGGAGCGGAGCAAAGTGAAGCGAGGGAGACTGACGGCAGCAGCAGCGTGAGCAGGTAGGCTGCCTGGGGCTCCCTCTCCCGTGGAGGCGCAGCGGTTCCTGGGGGGGGGATTTTGGAATTTGTCTCCAAAAGATTTTGGAATTGCTGAAATGAGCTGGTGGCTTTTTAAAACTTGCCTTGCCTTCCCAAGCCAGGCCAGGCCTTGCCTAGCCTTGCCACTGAAAAGTGAGCTGGTGTCTTTGTTAAACTGCTGTGCTGTTGCTCTGTAAGATTTTGGAATTGCTGAAATGAGCCTTGCCTTGCCTTGCCACTGAAAAATGAGCTGCTCAGGGGTTGCTCTCCAATACTTTTGGAACTGTTGGGTCACTTTAACATGACTCCAGGCCTCCCTAACATGTTCTGGGGGTGCTGTGGAATACTGTTGCAACTGTTGGGTCAGTTTAAAATTGTCTGAGGCCTCAAAAAGGGCTTTTTTCATGTCACTTCCTGCCACGACATCACTTCCAGCTTATGACGTCACTTCCGGTGGGCGGGTCCCGACACGTGCCAATCAAAAGTGAGTACCTGTTCTTAAATCATTTAGATGACACCACTGACTAGATGACCTGGTGGGTCCCTTCTAGAACATCCTACCCCAGTGCCCTGGGGCTGTGATGTCACAACTCTGCCCATTTGTGCCCCCCAGGCAGTGACATCACGGGTTCTCCCCAGAGGAGGGGTGGGTGCAGGAAGCGGCAGCACCACCTCCTTCGGGGAAAGCCCCTTGCCTTTGTGCAAAGATACCTTCCCTGGAGAAAGGGGCGCATGCAAAGCAGCAGTGCCGCTTCCTTCAGGGAGAGTCCCCTGCCTTTGCACCACAAACACAAAGGCAGTTTCATCCGGTTTCTTCCTGGAGGAGGGGTGTGTGCCTGAAGTGACCACACCCCCTCCTCTGGAGAAAGCTCGGAGTTGACTGTTTTTGTGCTGCTTGCAGTGCAAAAGCAATCACCTCTGTAACTAGGGCAGAGTCTGGGGGCAATCCTGAGCCCCCTTTTAGCACAGTGCCTGGTGCGTTTGCCCCTCAGGCTCCACCCTAGTTACAGCTCTGGTCCCTTCCATGATTCTTTGATTCTATGAATTTTTTTTTTTT
>JAJKFI010000025.1:3276058-3295326 GCA_029204185.1 Lerista edwardsae | reverse complement strand
TAATAATAATAATAATAATAATAATAATAATAATAATAATAATAATAATAGCCATTGCCAGAGCAAGGTGCATTTCCTCTAGAGTAGTGGTTCACAAACCTTTTAGAGCGGGACCCACTTGTTAGAATTGCACTAGTGTCAGGACCTATTGGAAGTGATGTCATTAACCTGGAAGTGATGCCATAGCCAGTAGTGACATCATCAAGCAGGGTCATCACTGTGACATCATCAAATGACACTCCTCGCATGCAAATTGGCATTCTTGGACTGCAGCAACTGCACAACCATGAAGCATCCGTGACAGAAAGCAAGACGAGGACAAAAAATTATGCAAAAACACTAAAAACAAAATTTTAAAGAATCCTCACTTGAAAATTCAAACTGTTAATGCTCACAAAAGGAATATAGAAAGAATAAGGTCTGTCGCTTCCAAGATGGCTGCTCCCAGTTTTTCACGACCCCCCTGACATCAGGTTGCGACCCACCAAGTGGGTTCTGACCCACAGTTTGAGGAACACTGATCTAGAGCCTGATATGCTGGAGTGTAACCCCCATAGTGTCATCCAGTAGTGCTATCCAGCCGGTACGCTGGGCGGGACTTAGGTTTGATCGGCAGTCCGCCCATTGCATCATGCCGCGTTCCGCCACTTTCCCGCCCGCCATGGTGTGCAGAAAAGTGGCGGAACGCGGCATGACGCAACGGGTGGACTGCCGATCAAACCTAAGTCCCGCCCAGCGTACCGGCTGGATAGCACAACTGGTGTCATCCCTCCAAGGAGGTGAGATCTGGCATTGCAGTAATCCCTCCAGGTAGCAGTTGACACCCCATTTGTTATATGGGTCCATTTGTTCCTCTAGAGCTGCTGACCTGGTCTGTCTTTTCAGCCTGATCAAGATCTTGCTACAGCACAAACTGCTTTTGCGATCTGCACCAAGTGTGCCTGCTTCAGTCAGACAAGGTGGAGGCGGAGGGAGGATTTTCTCCTAGTATAGGATTGCTGAAGGCGGTTTATGGCTGAAAAGTGGTCTGGAATGGCTGACCAGTTCTCGGGTTTCAGCCTGGAGCTCCGTTGCTCAGTAGGATGGCCTATGGGGCATCTTTCCCTTCCCCGATTATCATCCCTGCCTGTTTCTCTCCCACTCTCAAGGGCTGCCTAAGCTGGTCTGCCCACCCTGCATCGTCCCATTATAACGCATATGCATCAGCGGCATCATGCAGCCAGAACGCTGGGCGGGAGGAACGGGTGAGTGGCAGCCCGCTCGTTGCGTACCACTCCGTTTCGCGGGGGCGGGGAAGATGGCGAAACGGAGCGATACGCAACGGGCGGGCTGCCACTCACCTGTTCCTCCCGCCCAGCGTTCCGGCTGCATGACGTCGCTGATATGCATGAATGCAACAAGCAGTGTTATAAGTAGTAGTGTTTGTTTCCTGTGAGTAAGATTGGATTACACTTAAGGGCCCAACCAGCGGCATCATGCAGCCGGAACGCTGGGCGGGAGGAACGAGTGAGCGGCAGCCCGCCCGTTGCGTACTGCTCCGTTTCGCCGTCTTCCCCGCCCCCGTGGAATACCCTCCCCTTAGAATTGAGAACTGCTCCCTCTCTGGCAATATTCCGGCGGGGGCTGAAGACCTTCTTTATTTCAACAAGCTTTTAATTGTTGACAGGCTGGCTGGTTTTTATACTCTCTTTGTATATTTTAGGATCCACGGGGCTTGTTGTTTTAAATGTTAATTTTTTAATATTGTTTTTAATGATTGTGATTTTATTATATTTTAATGTTGTAAGCCGCCTTGGGTGCCCATGGGGCAGAAAGGCGGGATATAAATCAAATTAACAACAACAACAACAACAACAATATCAGGCCTCGAGAATCATTGGCATAACCTTGAGTTTGGTGATTCTTTGGCTCGGTGACATAAGATGGGAAAGTGTGGCTGGCAATAGAACTGCTTAAGTCAGTGGTTCCCAAACTATGGGTTGGGACCCACCAGTAGGTTGCGAGCCGATTTCAGGTGGGTCGTGAATCACCTAGGGCAGCCATATTGAAAATATGGGAAGTTGAGATGCTAGAAAGGTGGAGGGCTGTGTGGTTGTTTTGCTTGTGTCAATGTTGTAAATAAGCCTTTTTCTTTCTGATTTATTTTGCTGTTGGAAAATGACCTTTTTATTCCAACAAGAATACTCCAACACTCCCAGCCATGACATCACTTCCGGTATGTCCTGGACATTCTAAAAAGTGGGTCCTGGTTCTAAAACGCTTGAGAACTACTGGCTTAAGTGTTCTTCAGAATAGCTTGCTTGAAGAAGAAAAAGAGAGAGCTAATTATGTAACAGATATCCTGCAGCACCTTGGGATAGTGCATTTTGTATCGGGAGCTGTCACCCCACTCTTCAGCATCACGTTTGTTTGTTTAGTCATGTGGTACACAGCTGTGGTTTCCTTGGTGAAGGCTGGGTTTGATGGCTTTTTGCTTTTGCAACAGGGGAGTCTCAAAAGTTCAACAGTGTTTCATCTGTATTCTCTGATGTTTTGGCTCTGAAAGGAGTGAGGCCGGTCTCCCGAAGGAGCCACAGGCCTTTACTCGAAACGACATGAGCAGAGAGAGCAGACTCGTTTGCATTTATAATCTGTCTTGTTCCTCTGCGCTCAGGGCAGCTAGTAACATTTACAGAAGCGCACGAATTAAACACTGACAAAAGGTAGCAATATATTGTCCAAGACTGCAACAGGCACGGTGTGACTGTGGAAAATGTGCCACAACGTGAGCAGAAGATACGGGTGGATATTGGTAAACATGCTGCACGCAGTGGACCGAGTGCGTTCAGTGATGTCATGCAGGGGGTACGCGGGGGTACGTGAGTACCTGTTTCTAGGATTACAGCTGGCCCCACCCATTCACCCGCCCACTCATCGACTCCGCCTTCTGCAACGTTTGAATTTCCTGCATGTTTGAGTTGCCTGCATGTTCTCAGAGCCAGACAGGCAGGCAGGCAGCGAGCGGAGCCTTTCCTTTCCTTGCCACTGAAAAATGAGTTGCTCTGGGGTTTTAACATGATGCTAGGCCTCCTTAACATGTTCTGGGGGTGCTGTGGAGTACTGTTGCAACTGTTGGGTCAGTTTAAAATCATCTGAGGCCTCAAAAAGGGCTTTTTTATGTCACTTCCTGCCACGACATCACTTCCGGCTTATGACGTCACTTCCGGTGGGCGGGTCCCGACACGTGCCAATCAAAAGTGAGTACCTGTTCTTAAATCATTTAGATGACACCACTGAGTGCGTTTGCCGGGAAGACCTCAGCACCAAAGAAATCAGAGCAATATATGTCTTCAGCCTTCATTGTAGTGTTGTTCACTGGGGTCAATCACAATCATAGAACTGGAAAGGACCTACCACATTAGGCCCAAAACTCTGCCAGAGCAACCACAACGACAACATTGCATCATGATACATGACTCTCTGCAAATTTCATCTCCCTCCTTGGCAGGAAAGAAAAAAAAAACCTCTCCCAGGGGGCCACAAACTCCAATTAAAAAGCATTTTCACTATTCATTTTTGCACTTGCAGCTTCCCCCTTCTTCTTGCCAGAACTAACTCCTGCCAGTTTTAACTCCTTTCACCCAATACAGAAAGCAAAAATATGTGTTGCATCAGTGTCTTTCTTCCACGTTGTGTACCTTAATCCTTTCTGTTGATGCTCATAATATACATCAACCAACTTTTTACCCTCTCACCCAGTGCTGTTATCCTGCCGGAGCGCTGGGCGGGACATCTGGGTGATCGACAGCCCGCCCGTCGCATTCCGGAGTGTTACGCCATTTGTGTAACGTACGCAAGCGGTGTAATTGGTTACACAAATGGTGTAACGCTCCGGAACACGACGGGTGGGCTGTCAATCACCCGGATGTCCCGCCCAGCACTCCGGCAGCATAACACCGCTGCTCTCAACGCTTATATGCGAGCCAACAGTCCAGCAGGTGTATTTGTAAAGTTCCAGAATGTTCTGAACCACCCACTGGGACATCTTGTCACCACTTCCAGCCGTTTTGGCTCACTTTTTCCCCCTTTCCTGTCTCTTGTTCTGAAAAGATTAGTATCAAGCACTTACTTTCTCCTTGTTAGATGTGCATCTTCTTTCTCTCAGATGTGTATATTCCCAAATCTCTGCTGCTTGCTGAGTTCAGATGGGTGGAAGGAGGCATCTGCTAAAACTGAGGGTTGGGAGAGTTAAAACAGATAAAAGGAAGTACTTTTTTACCCAGTGGGTAGTTAATCTGTGGAACTCTTTGCCACAGGGGGTGGTGATGGCATCTGGTCTGGATGCCTTTAAGAGGGGATTGGATGGATTTCTGGAGGAAAGGTCCATCATGGGCTATAGGCAATGATGGATTGTGCAACATCCTTACATTGGTGGTGGGCTACTTCAGAGTACTAAGTGCAAGGGAGTGGCAACAGGATGCAAGCCTCTTGTTGTCTCATGCCTCCCTGGGGCACCTGGTGGGGCCGCTGTGAGATACAGGAAGCTGGACTAGATGGGCCTTTGGCCTGATCCAGCAGGGCTCTTCTTATGTTCTTATGATTCAACTGCTGTTCCGCGTCGCCATTATGGGCGCGGAGGCTGTGTCCTAACTGCTTGAAACAGTCCGTGCTCGCACCTCGGGCTGCCGTCCTCGGAGTAAGCTGGACCAAAGTTTCTTGCCTTGTCTCCCTCTCCTTGGGCCCCCCAAGACCCCCCCTCAAACCTCATGGGGGGCGATAAGAACTACAGTCGTCGGAGCTCAGCTGAGCTCCATCCGAATGCAGCGACCTTGGAGCAATGATGAACTTCCAATGATGAACCTTCTGGAGCAAACTGGACGCTGAACAATTTTGACCATCAGGAAGTTATTAGGCATTATGGCGCAGTCCTATCCCACTTTCCAGTGCCGATGCTGTTGCAATGCAGCTCCAAGGTAATCAAAGAAATGTTCCCTTATCTTGAGAAGGCCTCTGTAACTCCGTAAGGATGCAGTGCACACCCTGTTGGCATGGCTGCATCAGTGCTGGAAAGTTGGAGAGGACTGGGCCCTTAGTCAGGAGCAAGATTGGTCTAGGAACACTCCCAAACTATGCGTTGGAATCTTCAATCCTGTTCAGAACAAGCTGACACCCTGTGGGGGGGGGGTGATTGATGAAGAGTAGCCATCTTCCCTGTTTGAGTTTTGGGGTGCTGCCCGCACCCAATACATCTCTGGACTCGGCCAACGGCATTGTAACTTTTATCACCTCTTCTTTGCCAGTTCTTAAAGCTCATTTGCTAACATTCTTTATACCAGTGGTTCTCAACCTTTTTTCCACCGGGACCCACTTTTTATTATGACAGCCTGTTGGGACCCCCAACCATAAAATTATTTTCATAGCTACTTCATAACTGAAGACTGACAACATTTTCCCTGAAAGCTTTGGGCAGTTCTTCCTAAGCCTGGTTAGCAAAGATTATTTTAGGGTGCAATCCTAGCACTGACATAGCTGTGCCAATGGAGGATGTGCTGCATCCTGCAGTTGGGGGGGGCAGTCAGGGAGGCCTCCTCAAGGAAGGGGAATGTTTGTTCCCTTACCTTGGAGCTGCATTGCCCTTATCCTGGTGCTGGGAAGTTGGATAGGATTGCGCCCTTAATGCCAGGCACTGTAGCGGGGATCTTCAAAAACAAGATCATCACAAAACAAGATTCTGGAGGCAGTGGTGTTTCTGGAGGCAGGTGTGTGTGTGTGCAAGGTTTTGCAGGAAAGCCGCTAAAGCAGCCATGCATGACTGTGAAGGCAAGGGGCCGCTTCACCCAGGGGCTCAGGCTCCTGCAAAACGTGCATTTTGCCCCCCTCTAGGAACGCCTCTGTCTGGAGGTAGTTGAGCCCGGCCAGGCAAGGAGTCTCCTTCTGCTAGGAAGCAACCAAATGGGGGAGGGGGGGAGGGAAACCCCGGACTTGAAAGCCCCTGCCATATTTTCTGCTTGGGAGGAAACGGCTGGTGCACTCTCGCTCTGCAAAAGCAGGGAATCCCTTTCTGCAGCCGAGGATGCCAGGCAGCCAGCTGCTCGAAGGTGGGGCCGCGCGGGGCGGGGGGAATAATGGGGAGAGAAGGGAAAAAACCCCACTAGACTCCACGAAGGAAAAGCCCCTTCACCACTACGAGGGGGGAATCTTTGCTTTGAAGGAAGGCGCATGGAGGGGGGGGTCTTATAACCCTGGTAGCTCGTCACCAAGGAGAGATTGCCGCCCAGCAAGCGACCTCCTAGAGGAGGAGGCTTCTCCTTCCTCCTCTCTCGCGCTCTCCTTTCTTCCCCCCTTTGGTCCGGTTGCCTCGTGCAAGGCTGACCAGCAGCGCCTTCCACACGACACGCCTGGCAAATCCCCGGGTCAAGGAGGAGGGGAGGCGCGCGCGAGCTCGGCCGAGCCCTGCGCCTGGGGAGCTTCGTCCCCAGCCCCTGACCCTGCAATCAGCATGCGCGATGAGGCGATGCCGGATCAAGTCTCTGCTCCCTGCCTTGGCGAGAGTCTTTGGCGACCCCTGTGAAAGGGTTGTTCGACCCCCAAAGGGGTCAGGACCCCCAGGTTGAGAACCGCTGCTTTATACTGTTTAAAAACCGTTCCTTTTGGATGGGAAAGCTCTGCAGTAGATTGGGCAGAGAAACTGAGAGTGCAGTCCTAACCAGCACAGTTAGGCCAGCAAAGTTTGGCCGGCACCAGAGCCACCATAAAGCACATTTGGACCACTTTTGGAGTCAGAGAGGATGGCCATGTCTGTGTACTGGCCTCTCTGACTCTTGACAGTGCAATCCTAGCATGCCTGACACCAGCGCTATGTCATAGTGTTGGCGCGATGTTGGTAGCGCCGATGTGGGGGTACCGAGCGGCACCCCCGCATCGGCACGACAGCGATGGAACCTGTGCCGCAGGCAGGGCCAGTTCCGTTGCACTTGTGCTGTGCCTCCCTTGCGTCGGCCAAAGCCAACTGGCACAAGGGAGGCGCCATGTTGGGACGGGAGGGAGTGGGCAGGGAGGGCGTTTCTGGTTGGGTGTTGGGTGGACTGACAGGCATGCTGACCTGGGAGGGAGGTGGGCCCAGGATTTGGCGATAAGGCCGAATCTTAAGCCCGCCCGGGAGGCAGCATGGCCCTGATTCGGGCCGCACGATCTCCTCGGATCTGCGCCTGTTGTCTAGCAGGCGCAGATCCGAGTAGTGCATAGGGATCCACACAGCGATGTTATGCTGCTGAAACGCTGGGCGGGACATCCAGGTGATCGACAGCCCGCCCGTTGCATTCCGCAGCGTTCTGCCGTTTGCGTAACATATGCAAGCGGCGTAATTGGTTACGCAAATGGCCTAACGCTCCGGAACGTGACAGGTGGGCTGTCAATCACCCGGATGTCCCGCCCAGCGTTCCGGCAGCATAACACCGCTGGGTCCACGGTAAGGGCACAAATGTGCCCTTGCTGTGGGGAGGCTCCAGCCTCCCTTATACTGCCTGATACGGTGCAGACCTGTCGGCCTCGCCATTCCAGCACAGTATAGGCTTGTGCTCTGTGGTCCAAACATACTTTACAGTGTCCCTGGTATTGGCCAAACTGCTGGTTAGGATTGCGCTCTGAATAGCGTACTCTGGCTACATCATCCCTGAAGTGTAACTGTCACAACTCTGTCCTCTTTCCCCACTACCATTTGAAATATTTCAGAGTGGAGGCATTTGGGCATTAGCTCAAGAAATGTACTGTCTCCAAGGTTGGTCTCCTGTTATTCATGGAAAATTAGCTTCACATTTACACTGTATCACTGGTAGGAAGACAACCATTTAAACTTCGGTATAGTTATCACTCCTCAACTGAACTCACATAAAGGGAGGATGAGAACCTTTACACCCTACAGTACCTATTGCAATTGTATCAAAACTCTTGACCGCGAGTCATCTATCTTGCTACAAGACGTTCAGTTCCCTTTGCCTTGACAATAATAAGCCCATCAGACTGCCTTTGCTATGCTGATAGTTCTACATTACTTCTAGGATGACTACCTTGAACAGTAGGTATAATCTGATACTGGAGATGAACGCATTGACCATTTTTTCCTCCCTCTCTTACAATTCTAGAACTCTGGGGATTTAGGTGGGATTCCTGATGTGTCTGATTGATTTCAACTGTGCTTAGTCATGACTAACTTCCTTGGGATGCATCCAGCGGTGTCATGCAGCCGGAACGCTGGGCGGGAGGAACGGGTGAGCGGGGAAGACGGCGAAACGGAGCGGTACGCAACGGGCGGGCTGCCGCTCACCCGTTCCTCCCACCCAGCGTTCCGGCTGCATGACGCCGCTGGATGCAATCCTACATGATGTGAACAAGCGGGGGGGGGGGGGTTGATACTGTCATGACTGGCTTCCCTCAAATATAGTCAGTCCTCATTATCTGCTAGGGTTAGGTTCCTGGAAATCCTTGCAGATAGTGAATTTGCAGATAACGAACCATTGATCCTATGAGATCCGTGTGGTTAGGTGCAAGGGGTACCTTATCTGCCATCAGAAGAACCCAGCAGAGACCCTCAGGAAGCCAGCAGAGTGGGCAGGAAGTGCCAAAAGATCTCTGAATACTGCAGGGGACCTGCCAGAGACTGCAGGATCTTCAGAATGGCACCTGCAACCAGCACGGACCCCTTGAACATGGCTGGTGGGAGCTTCTACTGATCTTTTCAAAAGGGTCAGCACTGGCCGCAGGTGCCATTCTGAAGGCCCTTGCAGCCTTTGGAAGTCTCTGCATAGTGGACGATGAGACAGAGGTGCAGAAAACAAGGTAAGTAGCAATTCTGCCCCTCACAGATAAGTGAATTTGCAGATAGCAAGTTTGCATATTGTCAGGTTGCAGTGCCGTTACAAGCCTAAATGAATTTTTGTAGCTTAAGGAATTTGGCTAAGAGAGCAATTACTTAATAATGCATCTCACCTGTAGGCTCTGTAGGCACGTGATCTTTGGCGTGTGGGCTATACTCACCTGAAGCGGATTGCTTTCAGAGTGGGATATAAGCAGTACGTTGTGGGGCCATTCTCCATTCTCTCTCTCTCTATTCTATTCTAGTCTCCACATTCTACTCTGCTCTAGTATTATGAAGTGAGGAGAACTCTCTGTGTGAGAAGTGAACTTACTGTATGTACTTCAGTAAGTCATGGAACTGTGTACTTGTGTATGAAGAAGCTGTTAGAACTGCTTATTCTTGCCTAAATATCAACTGCTGCTGTTGTTATCTACATGTGTATGTCTACTGACCTGGACCGTTTTTACTGTCTTATGATACCTGCTTTATCCTCTGAGGAACTTATCTGCTAATACAAGCCTTAACTTCTAAGTACCACGTCTTGTTTGTTATTGTGGTCCTTTGCCAAGAAACAATTTGCTGGTGAGCTGGGACATCTGCTGAACTCTGCTAGTGTTTAAGTTATCCAGAAGTCTAACTATGTTTAGCATATACTCATAATGCATATAAAGACAACTGACTGGCCTTGGCTGGCCTTGGTAGGAAACAGGATACCAGATTAAATGTGCATTCCTCGTATTCAGCAAGGCAATGCTTACATGTGGTATAACCAGAGGCGTTTCTACAGGGAGGGCAAAGCTCTAAGTTTTGCAAGGAGACTTATCCTGTCATGCAAATCCCTCCTCTCCCTTGCTGCTGTAGCCAGTAAGCAACGCCAAGATGTTGTTTTTCCCTGTGAGGATTGGCTAAAACGGTGCAGGAAAGGAGTGATTTCCACTACAAGGTAAGGCTTCTTGCAAAACATAGAGCTCTGCCCTCCTTGTAGAGATGCCACTGGGAATGAGGTTGGGGAAAAAGCATTAAGCAGATGCTTTTTATGGGAGACAGAAGGGTGTGGATCATCCGGGATGGCTGGTGCTTCTGGGTGAAATGTTTTGCACACATCATGGTTCAAACCAGTGGCGTTTCTACAGGGAGGGCAAAGCTCTAAGTTTTGCAAGAAGCCTTACCCTGTCATATAAATCCCTCCTCTCCCTTGCTGCTGTAGCCAGTAAGCAACGCCAAGATGTTGCTGTTCCCTGTGAGGATTGGCTAAAATGGTGCAGGGGAGGAGTGATTTCCACTGCAAGGTAAGGCTTCTTGCAAAACGTAGAGCTCTGCCCTTCCTGTAGAGACGCCACTGGGTATAACTACCCTAATCCAATAATTTACTGCCCTGCCCCACTTTGTTACCCGTGGCCCATCCCTAGAGGAGTAACTGCCCTTGGGTGTAATATAGCATGTGCCGTGGGTGCCTCTGTGGAGGGGGAGCATGAGCGCAGGCACTCCAATTGCTCTGAGCCACGGCTGGGAGTGCTCAGGAGGCAGGCGCTGCTGAATCAACGGGAGCCAAAGTCGGGGCGGAGAGGGCCTGTGGGTCCCCCTGGCTTCCTGACTCAGGAAGTCAGGGAGGTGCGTGGCTTCCTGCCACTTCTCCTGGCCATGGCTCAGGCAAAACTGGTTAATTTTTTACCCAGCGGGTAGCTAATCTGTGGAACTCTTTGCCACAGGAGGTGGTGATGGCATCTGGTCTGGATGCCTTTAAGAGGGGATTGGACCGACTTCTGGAAGAAAAGTCCATCGTGGGCTATAGGCAGTGATGGATTGTGCAACCTCCTTACATTGGTGGTGGGCTACTTCAGAGTACCGGGTGCAAGGGAGTGGCAATGGGATCCAAGCATCTTGTTGTCTCATGCCTCTCTGGGGCACTTGGTGGGCCGCTGTGAGATACAGGAAGCTGGACTAGATGGGCCTTTGGCCTGATCCAGCAGGGCTCTTCTTATGTTCTTAAAACTGCACCCCAGTTGCCCGAGCCACAGCCTCGAGAAGCCATGCGCCCCTCCTCAGCATCATGATGTGGCATGCCCAAAGTGCAATTTGCTCCAAGTATGCTTCTCCCCATCCCTGCTGTGTAACGATAGCTATATACAGGGTAATACGAGCCACATTACATTGAGAGAGAGCTTTTTTTTTTTCAAATCTGAAAAGTCAGATTTGAAACTGCTTCAGAAGGCCAAGGACATGGAAGAATAATGCAGTAGCGGTGATGGCATTGATTAAAAGAGACTCAGGCGCTGTCAAATTCATGTAGGACCGCAAAGGAATCTGCAGAAGGCTAGATCTAGCCAAAACGAACGGATGGAGGGGGAAAAAAAGACACGGCCTTGAGGGCAGACCTTTCCAAGGCATTTCTTCCCCCTTTCCAGGGAACGCTATGTACCTTTTTAAAATGGCAAATTGACAATCTTAAAGCTGACACCATCCATTTGTCTAAAGATTAGAAACTGCACATGGGCTGATGGCAGAGATTTCACACCTGCTGCCAGGGCCAGCGTAGGAGTTAACAATGTGCTCCTAGCGCACCTCACCTGGAGATGCAAAGCTGTGAGTTCAGGGCTGTTTTCCGGTTGTCTTTCCAACAGCAAAGAACAGTGAACCAAAAGCACTGACGAAGTTGTACAATGCAGACCAGCACCCGGACAGCGGATAATTCAGAGACACTCCTTTCAGTGGGACAGTTCTCAGCAGCATTATTTATTTATTTGAAGAATTTATACCCCGCCTTTCCCATGCCGAAGCAAATGCCCAAGGCGGGCTTACATGAGCAGGCCAGTCTAAACCACCATTTTTTTCAATGGGGTTTTTACCAATCTACAGGATTCTTGTGATCCGCCAATCCTCAGTCCCAGATGTTGCCTTCACAGTGTGGTTCTCTCTTCTGGCTGCTGCCCTCAAGCCTCAGACAGCAATTGCAAGTCAAGCCTGGACAGGTCCTCAAGGTCGCATTCAGTTCTTTTGCCAGCTGGCCTCCTCACACGCTCCACCGCAACTCTCACTTGCGGTGAGTCATCAGCTCCACAGTGACTCCGTCCTGCCACCACAGGTACTGCAGCTTGTCACAGCCTGGCATCCGTCTCCCATCCAAAAGCAAACTGCAGATTCTCCTGCTTAGCTTCAAGCAATACCAGCAGCTCAACCATCAGTCCACACCTCCTGGATTAAGGAAATGGCATGCTTTGGGCATGCTTTGAGTTCACCTGAGACCAATAAGAAGGATGTCAAAATTGGATGCAATTCTCCTGTTTTGAGTCAGATGAGCAGAGCAATCCTACACCCCCCCCCTTTGGCCGACACAAGCCACTTGCATTGGCTGAGCACTGTCACAGAGCATTGCCGATGCAGGCACTTGGGATGACGCTGGAGTGCTGAACCAAGCTGCTACTGAACCAGATGAATTCGGCTGGCACAGGGGCTATTCTGGATGGGGGGAAGGCAGGAGGGAGGGCAGAACTGAGCGGGGAGAGGGTGTTCCGATGGGCAGGGCGGCCTGGGGAGGTGGTGGAGCCTAATAGCTGCGTCCAAACCCGTATCTCCAGCCCATGTAGCAGGCTGTGCGGTGTGCTTGGATTTGCACTTGCCGTACAGCAGGTGCAGATCTAAGCAGACCCATTGGTATGGCTCATGGAGGCTCCAGCCTGCTCCCAACCTGCACTGGATACAGTGCAGGCCAATCAGCCTGACAGTTTCAGCGCAAGTTAGGATTGGTGTGCACGCACGCGCACACACACGCGCGCGTGCACACACACACACAGAGCTGCTCTACAAACTAGGTCTAGATGGAGTAGCACTTCCGCTGAAAAAGCTGGTTCGTAGCCTGGGAGCACAATCCTAAGTTGTGCTGGGATGGTGAGGCCAGCAGGAGAACCTTAGAACTCCCCAGGGCAAGGGCATGTTTGCGCCATTGCACCCGGGGAGGCGCCGGCTCCCCATAGGGTTCCTCGGATCTGCGCCTACTAAATAGCAGGCACAGCTCAGAGGAAGTTTGGATGCTCAGGATCCAAGCATCTTGTTGTCTCATGCCTCCCTGGGGCACCTGGTGGGCCGCTGTGAGATACAGGAAGCTGGACTAGATGGGCCTTTGGCCTGATCCAGCAGGGCTCTTCTTATGTTCTTATGAAGGCAGGTGGCCGAATCGGGGCCATGTGGCCTCACGATGGAGCCTTGGATGTGGCCCAATGGCCGCATCCCACCCAGCCCCCCTACCCAGGCCAGGCACGGTTGCTGCAAGGGAGGCTCAGTGGCAGCACTCTCGGACTGATGCTACTGTCAGCATCCTCCACCAGTACTTACAGCGGTCCCAACGTAGGACTTTGGGAACCGCTGCACTAGTGACATCTTGCTTAGACTACTGTAATGCACTCTGTGTGGGGCTACCCCCAACGATGGTTGAAAATAATTGATCTTCTACTTGTTTCCTGAGAAAGCTGGCACGTGAGGGGAGTGTGTCATGGCCCCACCACCGGGTTTTTGCCCCAGGTTCCCCCAAAGCAGGAGCCGTCATGTCAGGTGATGTTATATTATTACTATTTGCTTGTAAACCGCTTTGTGAACTTTGTGTTGAAAAGCGGTATGTAAATACTATTGATTGATTGATTGATTATTCAAGTATGATGAGAGGGGGAAGATCAGGATAGGAATTGGGAGGTATATCAGGGAAGGTCAGGAGGCAGTTATCACTTGCAAAGGCACCCCTGATACCCTGTGCCTCCCCACGGCCTCCCCACACCCCCTTAGGGCCACTTGGACTTGTGCCAGCCAAATGGCTAGTACAGATCTGAGTAGACCCATTGGGGATGATGGCGAAGTGGAGTAGATAAGTACGAATTTTACTTACTTCCTCTTCTGTCTCGTCATGGTCCCTGGCTGGATGAAGCCCAGTCTGCGTCAGCACCAGTGTGCCCCACAGGCTGGGTGAGGATAGAACTGAGCCCCAAGACGATGTTTACTATCTGTATTAGCAATTCCTACAAAGTGGTCACTGAATTGCCGATACTCTTGAAAGGCTCTCAGGATTAAAAACGTTGGCCGCATTGCCACATCAGCAGACAAACGCCGGCAATTCCAGTTCTGAACGGCGACGTGGCGAGTGCCAGGAGTCCCTTTGAAAGGCAAACGCTGGCAGCCTTGTGTGAGTAGAGCTCACATAAAGCCGGGCTGGGATGAGACAGCCAACGCAAGTCACATTTCAGTCGAAGGCGAGGCCATTTGGGATAAATTGGCATGGTGTGTATTTCTGTTCAGCAGAATCACAGCCATTTTCAGGTTGGGATTTTCTTTTCTTTCTTTTTTGGTGTGTAGATATTATAGAAGTTACCGACAACAAAAGGCAGACATCTGGTGGCTGACAGGTACCATCGGATATCAGCAGGTAGCGTTTTGCTTTTGAAAACCATTCAGATTAATCTCGCCCAACAGGACAATAGGCATCTGATGAAGCCTTTGATATAATCTGCTCGGGTTCCCCCTCCCTTTCTCTCTCTCTCCTGAACCGAGAGGATGAAACAGGGACCTGAAGAGATTTTGTCTGAACGAGATCCATTGCGACTCATTCTTCAAGGTATTACCCACCATGCCGTGAGCGGAATATGAAACGGTGTTAATCAAACCCAGCCTCACCAAATGTTCAAAGGAGTGGGGCAGGCTTAGCAAGAGGAAATGAGTGTTGCCGAGCATTAGCAGGCTATGGGGGTCAGAGTGAGAAGCGAATGGAAGCGAGAAGCCCCCCCCCCACCAAGCAAGATGCGTCCGTGGAAAGTTTAGTCGGCATTAGAAGAAATTCCAGAAATTAAAGCCAGTTCAACTAACCAAACAAGAGCCTAGAAAAAAACAGCAAGGCTAAGAACTTTTTTTTTTTAAATCAGGCATCCTCTGGCATTTGGGGTGTGAACAACTCGTCCCCCATAACAAGCCTGCTGCTGGACCAAATCAAAGGCCTGCATCATCTGTTCCATCAGGAAGTCTGCAAGTAGGACATGGAGGCAATAGCTCTGTCCTGTGGTTGCTCCCCCATGACTGGTATTCGCTGCTACATTGCTCCTGAAATTGGCGGTGCCATGGCAGCCATCAGGAGACTAATGTCTAGTGATAGACCTCTATCACAAGAACCTGTCCCATAAGAACATAAGAAGAGCCCTGCTGGGTCAGGCCAAAGGCCCATCTAGTCCAGCTTCCTGTATCTCACAGCGGCCCCACCAGGTGCCCCAGGGAGGCATGAGACAACAAGATGCTTGCATCCTGCTGCCACTCCCTTGCACCTGGCATTCTGAGGTACTGTAAATATGAGGTAAATAAAACCAAATTTGCTGTCCTAAGAGCATAAGCCCAGCGGGATCAGGCCAAAGGCCCATCTAGTCCAGCTTCCTGTATCTCACAGTGGCCCATCAGGTACCTCAGGGAACACAAAAGACAACAAGATGCCTACATCCTGTTGCCACTCCCTTGCACCTGTCATTCTGAAAATGCCACCTCCTTTTAAATTCCATCTCCTTCCAAGCCATGTGAACCAGTGAAGTAGTGTAGCTGCAGGGGTGCTGCTGCTGTCAGTATTGTGGTCAGTATTGTAGCTACAGGGGTGTGGGATCAGCAGGTGCCACAATGCACCATGATAGCGTCCCCTCCCACTTCCTGTCAGAGCCATTTTGGGTAGTGACTGCCCAGAATGTCTCTGATGGTGAGTGGGAGGGGCCGCTTTCATGGTGCATTGCGGCCCCTGCAATACTGACTGCACCCTCCTGTAGTTACACTACTGAACCAGTGGCCATCAGAACATCTTGTGCTAGCAAATTCCGTACATTCATTGTGTAAAAAAAGTCCTCTAAGGACAGACAAAACAAAGGACCTTTTTGCACAACGAATGTATGGAATTTACTGGCACAAGATGTGCTGATGGCCATCTCCTGAACTCTCTTGTATTGTAAGAAAAGAAAAGGCACTTCTCCTTATCCAGTTTCTCCATCACATGGATAATTTAATGAATGTCTACATCATCCCCCCTTAATTGTGTTTTTTCTTAAACTAAACAGCCCCAAACGTTTTGCCTTTCCTTGAATGACAGGTGTTCCAGACCCCTTACAAATGCCCCTCCCCACATTTGTTTCACCTCAGCCAAGGGTTTGCTGAGGTAATGTGTAATTTTGCTGTTATCCTTCATATTATTTGATTTGTGAGTCATGCCACAGTTCTACTTCACTGTGTTCGTCTATTAAAGTCATTTTATGAATTCTGTCTGTCTAATTTGATCAGGGATTTTTGTCTCCTCATTTGAGACCTGTAACTTGCCACTGCTTGGATCAGTAAGCAGTTTACTAACATCCATATTCAGTTTTCCTTTCCAATCAGGGCAAGGACTTCATGAGTTCACGGCTAGTTTACTCAAGAAGGACAAAACAGCTGTTTGGGTGTGGGATTTCTCAATTGATTTTCTGGGATTCTTTATTACATTTTGAGAAGACGAACATAAGCCCCACTGGATCAGGCCAAAGGCCCATCTAATCCAGCTTCTTGTATCTCAAGTGGCCCAGCAGATGCCTCAGGGAGCATTGTTGTTGTTCCGTCGCTAAGTCGTGTCCGACTCTTCGCGACCCCAAGGACCACAGCACGCCAGGCCTCCCTGTCCTCCACTAGCTTCCGGAGTTCGCCCAATTTCATGTTCATCACTTCGATAACACTGTCTAACCATCTCATCCTCTGCCGCCCCCTTCTCCTTTTGCCTTCAATCTTTCCCACCACAAGGGTCTTTTTAGTCCAGCGCACTTACCATATCAAATCAAAAGAATTCAAACGAAAGCCCTCTCAACTGGATTTGACAGTACTAGGTGTGCATATTGCCAGGATGAAACCCCGGGAAACTCCAAGTACCAGAAGTGGGCCATTTACAAGATGCCATTCTGAGAATAGGCCAAAATGCATTGAAAAGTCCTATACGTAAACTGCGCCAGTCCCAAGCTCGGACACAGTCCAACCACAGGTATGACTGCAGTTTTTCTCAGAGCTGGGTGTGCACATTGCAGGAAAGGCAGTCCGGGAACTTTGGAGTACCTGGGGTGGGTCATTTCCACCAGGTTCCAGTCTGAGGTTTTAGGATTTTGCATGCATTTTGGCCCATTTACAGATTGGGACCTGGTGGAAATGGCCCACCCCGGGTACTCCAAAGTTCCCGGACTGCCTTTCCTGCAATGTGCACACCCAGCTCTGAGAAAAACTGCAGTCATACCTGTGGTTGGACTGTGTCCGAGCTTGGGACTGGCGCAGTTTACGTATAGGACTTTTCAATGCATTTTGGCCTATTCTCAGAATGGCATCTTGTAAATGGCCCACTTCTGGTACTCGGAGTTTCCCGGGGTTTCATCCTGGCAATATGCACACCTAGTACTGTCGAATCCAGTTGAGAGGGCTTTCGTTTGAATTCTTTTGATTTGATATGGTAAGTGCGCTGGTAAGGAACTGGACTATTTCTACAGAGTCCTCTCTTCTCATGAGGTGGCCAAAGTATTGGAGCTTCAGCTTCAGGATTTGTCCTTCCAGAGAGCAATCAGGCTTGACTTCCTGGAGGATTGACCGATTGGATTTCCTTGCAGTCCAGGGGACTCTCAAGACTCTTCTCCAACACCATAATTCAAAAGCATCTATTCTTCGGCGCTCTGCCTTTCTTATGGTCCAGCTCTCACAGCCATACATTGCTACTGGGAAAACCATTGCTTTGACTATGCTAACCTTTGTTGGCAGGGTGATGTCTCGGCTTTTGATTAAGTTGTCTAGGTTCGCCGTAGCTTTCCTCCCAAGAAGTAAACGTCTTTTAATTTCATGGCTGCAGTCACCATCTGCGGTGATCTTGGAGCTCAGGAAAATAAACTGTCACTGCTTCCATTTCTTCCCCTTCTATTTGCCAGGAAGTGATGGGAGTGGCTGTCATGATCTTAGTTTTTCTTTGCATTGCTCATTTAGGAAGGCCTTCCTATCTCTCCTATCTCCCCTTGCTGTTCTCTGGAAATCTGCATTCAGTTGGGTATATCTTTCCCTTTCTCCCTTGCTTTTTGCTTCCCTTCTTTCCTCAGTTATTCGTAAAGCCTTTACTTGTCAGGTAGCCACTTTGCCTTCTTGCATTTCTTTCTCTTTGGGATGGTTCTAGTTGCTGTACAATGTTACAGACCTCCGTCCAAAGTTCTTCAGGCACTCTGTCTACCAAATCTAAGCCCCTAAATCTATTTGTCACCTCCACGGTATATTCATATGGGATCTGATTTAGGTCATATGTGGCGGGCCTAGTGGTTTTCCCTACTTCTTTCAGTTTAAGCCTGAGTTTTGCAGTAAGAAGCTTCCTGCATCTCACAGTGGTCCACCAGATGCCTTTGGGAGCACACAGGACAAGATACGTACTTCCTGTTGCCACTCCCTTGCACCTGGCTTTCTGGTTTCTCTTCTAAAACCAAGAGATTGCACTACCCATCACAGCCAGTAACCTGTGATGGACTGTTCTTCTAGAAATCTGTCCAATCCCCTTTTAAAGGCACCTAGGCCAGATTCCATTACTACATCCTGTGGCAAGGAATTCCACAGACTAATTACACACTGGGTCAAGAAATATTTTCTTTTTTCTGTTCTAAATTCTCTTTTGTCTATTTAATTCTAAGAAGTCTTTGCATGGGCGAGCACAAATACGTATGCCTGACTGCAACACAAGTGACCTATGGATTTTGTCTTAGGCTGGGACCCTCTTGGAACCTCAGCAGGAGTCCAGGCAGGGGGATAAGACCACGACCAGCTCACTGTGTAGCTTGGGGGGCATCAAACCAAGAGCAGTCAAGAGCAGCAAGCAAGGATGATAATCTGGAGCTATGGAAGGGTCCTACTGTCAGTTTGGTGGCTCTAGCCCTACCGAATAAATTGGAATGCTAAAAAGGATCACACCCTGCTTCTCAGGGGTTGGCTCTAGTAGAGTTGTCAAGGCTCCTGCTGTCTAGAAGATTGGTACAGATAACAGCCCCCCTTTTTGTTCTGAGGCTTCAGAAGTACCCACCTTAGATGCTGATGTGCAGATGACTAGTTGAATCAGCAAAGGTGGCTGTGCCATATCTCCAAAACTGCAGCTGATGGGGCAGCTCTAAAACTAGAGCTGATGGGGCAAAACCTCTGGTTTCGAGGGTCATTTTGTAATTAAATCACATAGCAGCAAACCCAGGTTTGCCACTGAGTATTATACACCCATCAGTGGGCCACAGTCAATCTCTGAGGATTCAGCCTGCATGACTTCAAAAACCTATTTTGTTATGTTGACATTTTGGTTGTAAAATAAAAAATATTAATGTATACATGTATATTTATTTATTTTTAAAAAGGTGCAAAGCTTCCCAGAGAGAGAGAGAGAGAGAGAGAGAGAGAGAGAGAGAGAGAGAGAGAG
>JAJKFI010000025.1:3256494-3276048 GCA_029204185.1 Lerista edwardsae | reverse complement strand
GAGAGAGAGAGAGAGAGAGAGAGAGAGAGAGAGAGAGAGAGAGAGAGTATGCTTTGTCCACATAGCACCATTCACAAATTTTATACACATCTGTTGTATCTACATTCAGGGCACCCGAGAGAAGAAATTAAGAACGAGATAAGGGCTGCTGTTATCAGCCATTGTTTAAGAGAAAAAGAAGTGAGACATAAGAAAACTCTGAAATAAGGGGTTGACTCTTTTTGTTCCAGCGTCTTGGGGGGGGGTGACTGTGTGCGTATTGATCTCCCTCTTCTGATGGTGTTTCTCTTTGGGACTCCAAGCCAAGGTGGAACTTGACAATTGTCAGACTATCACCTTTTCAAAAGGCTCTTGGAAGGGGAACCTTCCAATTTACACATCTGATCCCTGTATCAGAAAGTGTGAATCACATTGTTTCTGTGTTTACAGAACCCCATCTGGATTCCGGAGTTACTGATAACATTTACCTTGCATGCAAAGCACAGGCACAGAATAATGATATTCCTCACATCGCCTTTTTGTAGACCCCGTTTGCAATGCTTGTTGAAGAAAGGAAGATGCTCCATTTGAGTCAATTGTGCACAATCCCCTCTGCAATGTTTTGTTTCCCCACCCCCATTCTGTTTATTTAGGATTAATGCATGGAAAAATTAGGAATGCTATTCGTTCTTTCTTTCTCGGTGAGGAAACCGTTTCTGTTGGTGTTATCAAGGTGGAGAGAAATGAGTTTGTAAAGCCTGACGGAAAATGACATGCCCATCACGCAACACACCAGATGATGGGTAAATTGAAACTCCCTATTATTTATTGAAAACAGCAACTCAAACCCACACAGGTTTTTCAGCCTGACGGGGCACATTTATTTCATATTTTAAACATTAAAAAAAGCAACAGCAGGGGGAAGCTGTCATGAGGCTATCAAGTGAATTGAGCCAATGAGTGAGATAATTGCTCACCGAACAGGAGGCATCTCAATTTGTAATGCTCTATTGCTGAGGCCCAAGGAGAGGGGGTGGGGTGGAGTTCACCAGGCCATTGAACTGGAAGATCTTGTGAACTTTGGGATGGGTGCAGCGGCGTCATGCAGCCGGAACACTGGGCGGGAGGAACGGGTGAGCGGCAGCCCGCCCGTTGCATACCACTCCGTTTCGCCATCTTCCTCGCCCCCGCGGGGGCGGGGAAGACGGCGAAACGGAGCGGTACGCAACGGGCGGGCTGCCGCTCATCCGTTCCTCCCGCTCAGCGTTCCGGCTGCATGACACCGCTGAATGGGTGACTGCAACTTAATGCAACTTAATGCGATTGGTGGAAAAGACAGGGGGATGACACAGAGATTGTGGCACCTAAAAATGGGCACAGGAAGAGTGAAAGCATTAACATTGCTGTATACCCTCCTCCCAAAACTGCGGGTGCCCATATCCTAACTCTGTCCCTAGGCTGCGCGGCCCCGCTCCGGGCTGCTCAGACTTGTGCCTGCGTGTGCACTTGCAGACTTGTGCATTTGCAGGTCCGAGCAGCCCCATTGGGCTTCCCGGGGTTTACCCTGGGGTAAGGGGACAAATGTCCCCTTGTCCCACAATGAGCTCCCGCAGCTTCCTACCCTGAGTTAAAGTAGGATGCAGCTCAGGCCAGCTGGCCTGCCTGCTCTTGCGCAGGTTAAGATTGTGCTGCCTGAATTTATTCAGCCTCCTTTTGTCTTTTGAACCTCCATTGTTTGCCATTCATTTGAGTTTTTATGGGTCTTTAAAAAATGAGACAATCTTATCTGAAGCCATAGCTCAGTATCTATGACCGGTGCTGCAATGTGCCTTGTAAACGACCCTTCCCCTCACCTGTGTGTTGCCACTGCTGCCCTGAATGGCTCCAACGGCAACAGGAGAGGTTCTTACCATGCCACTGACCCTCCCCTCTGGCTATGCTCCTGGTCAAGGCAGGAGGTGTGGACTGATGGTTGAGCTGCTGGTACTGCCTGAAGCTAAGCAGGAGAATCTGCGGTTTGCTTTTGGATGGGAGACGGCTGCCAGGCTGGGACAAGCTGCAGGACCTGTGGTGGCAGAACAGAGTCGCTGTGGAGCTGATTAGCTCACCGCAAGTGAGAGTTGCGGGGGAGTGTGTGAGGAGGCCAGCCGGCAAAAGATACGACCTTGAGGACCTGTCCAGGCTTGACTTGCGATTTCCTGCTGAGGCTGGATGGCAGGCAGCCAAAGGAGAGAACCACACTGCGAAGGCAACATCTGGGCCTGAGGAGTGGCGGATCATAAGAATACTGTATATTTGTAAAAACCCCATTGAAAAAATGGTGGTTTAGACTAGCCTGCTCATGTAAGCTGCCTTGGGCATTTGCTTTGGCATGGGAAAGGTGGGGTATAAATTCTTCAAATAAATAAATAAATAAATAAATAAATAAATAAATAAATAAATAAAGCAAGCCATTGCCAGAATCCATCTTACGATTCAATTGCTTTTCTTCCCAGAATGTTTTAGTCACCAACCCATATTCTTCCAGAGATTTCCCAAGAAATCATGGGTTTCTGACTTGAAAAAAATGTGCTGTGAGTGCCAACTAAGTAAGTTCCACTAGAGCAATGGTTCCTAAACTGAGTCGGGACCCACCAGTGGGTGCTGAACCAATTTCTGGTGGGTTGCGAAGCACCTACTGGTTGTCATATTGAACATATGGGAAGATGGGATGCTGGAGAGAGGGAGGGCTGTGTCATGTGGATGTTTTGCTTGTGTCGAGGTTGCAAATAGGCTTTTTTCCTTTCTGATTCACTTTGCTATTGGAAAATGGCTGAGAAATAACCCAACTTGTTGCTGCAATCTCAGGAAAGCAGCAGGCTCTGGCATCACAGTGACGGCACTTCCGGCCATGACATCATTTCTGGTGGGTTCCGAACAGTGGTGAAATTCAGCCAGTTCTCACCAGTTCTGCAGAACCGGTTGTTAATTTTAGGTTGGGAGAGGGAAGAAAGGCAGCGGCCACCCTGAAGGCCGCCCTGAAGGACATAGAACCCGGTTGTTAATTTATTTGAATCCCACCACTGGTTCCAAATAAATTGCCATTCTAAAAAGTGGGTCCTGATGCTAAAACGTTTGAGAACCACTGTACTAGAGAAACATATTCCACTTTTGAGCATCACCTGCAAGGCAAGGGGTGTGTGCTCTGCTGGCCGGAGCACTCCTGGGATGCAATTAGTTAACGATCAGGATGATGGCGGTGCTTGAATATTCACATGGCAGCAGGTTCACCGGCTTAAGGCTATGAGGTCACTTTCAGTTTTCCTTCCCACCAGGGAGGTGTCGTTTCTCCAGGGACTTGTTCTGCTGCCCCTGGAGCTACATTTGATGTCTTCACCATCTTGATAAAGCAAGCTGATACTGTTACTTGCTAACGCTGACACCTGGCACCGCTAACCTACCCTCATACAGTTTGCAGCGACAGACGTAGCCCTCTTTGGTGGGTGGAAGTGCTAATTTGACTTCCCGCCACACTGCATAAGTTTCCCCCATTCTAATTGTTGACAGTTGTTTAGGGTTTCGGGCTGCGGAATCCGGTGAGGAAGTTTGAGTTTAAATATCAAAGGCTCTTGGGACGCCTAAATGACTGAACAGATTTAGAACACAAGCCGGTGGGTGTGGAAGGAGGGAGTTTGGAGAGGGTGACTCTCTCAAGTCAAGTTTATTTGTTTAGCTAAAAGCCATAACAATTACAAAACAGTTAAAAGTGAATAACAGCAATAACTTCAAAGCAGAAAATAATTACCAATACATCAAGCATCATACTATAGGCCTTATTAAACCAGTCCCCACACCGTATTTAAAATACAGGCACTACAGTACCAGAATTTACAAAATTAAGACGAATAACCTTAGCAGCCCTAGCATACAAAGAAGTCATATAAGTAACATGAGGATCAGTATCAGAAAGCAGATAACACACAATCAAATAAGGATTTTCCAATTGAGTAGAAGCCAAAATGTGACCTAAAAATCTCTGCCTGGGAGAGGGATAGAGGTCGCAAAAAAGAATATAATGCACCACCTCTTCAATCTCCCCAGATCCGCAAATACAACATCTAAGGTGTTTAGGTGTTGCCTGGAATCTACCTTCAAGATACGCAGTTGGCATAGTTTGGAGGCGTAATTCCGTGAAAGCCTTCCTTATGGAACAGTTCCTTCCTGATGGAACTGAGGACACTGGAGACTGTTGGAAATTAATGTGGGACTGCCCTGTCTAAGGAGCTACAGTGAGTGGGGAAAGGAGGACCTCTGTAGCTTGAGCAGAGTCGTGCATCGGAACTGGTGAGGTTGGAAACGTCCTTGGACTCAACATACTAAGATAACGGACTGCAGGCTGCAACTGGCTCCACTATACTTTCTGCACTATACTATACTTTTTTAGTCTCCTGAAAGCAAGAATTGGGTCAAACAATCCTTCCTCAGATGAGGGACTGGAGTTGAGTGGTGGGTGCTCTGGTCCCCATTATCCACAACTCTCTAGAGACAGCAAGGCAAATTTTGCCAGCTCCCAGTTAGTAGCAATGGTTAGGCGACTCAATCTCCAAATCCTGAATGGGTCTACCCTAGGAGATTTCTCAGGAGAGTTCACTTTTATGGCAGGTGTGAGGTGTAGCACCATAGATTATATACTGGTTAGTAATAACTTGCTTCCTCAAGTTAAAAGCCTGCAGGTCCTCCCAGATCTGGAGAGTGATCATTTACCTCTTCACCTAAAGATGGATTTAGTTTTCCATCCAGTCCATCTCAAAAAGCTGCCTAAACACTGAACCCTCCAGTCAGGAGGGATGCCGGGCCAAATGGACCCCCCACCTTGAAAAAAAGGCAAAGGAAATATTGGTAGGGGAGCGTATGGCATCTTGGTGTAGAGTCATTATGAATAACACCACAAGATCTGATTTCCTGTTCTCTTACAATCAAATAATACAGGGGTTGGAGCCCCTGTTGGGAAGGGGAAACAGGGCACAAGGTTATTATGTAGTTAGGCATTCCCAAGGGTGGTTCGATGGGGACTGTTTGAATGCCAAGCGGGCACTCAACTCCGTGTATCAGATCTACCGAACAGTCCCTGGTTTCGATACCCGCTCATTTCGGCTACACATCTTAGAACGCCCTGCAAGCTCTAATGCAAGGTACCTCTGCTCTTATATGCAGATGACACAGCCATTCTATCTAGAACCCCAGTGGGTCTTAGAAGGGCCATGAGTAGGTTTAGCCACTTCTGTGATAATAACCAGTTAGAGCTCAATTATCATAAAACCAAGGTTCTATCTTTTGGCAGGAGACCCAAAAAAAGGGTGTGGAGAATTAATGGTCACAGGATTGAACAGGCAACTGCTTATAAGTACCTGGGGGTTATGCTGCATTCATCTGGGGCTCGGACAGCCCACCACGAACATGTAGCTTTGACTGGCCATCAATCAGCCCAAGCAGTTGCAAAGTTCTCACGAACCAGAGGTGGCCATTATATTCCTGCGGCAATCAAATTATATCTAGCCAAAACCCTGCCCCAACTTCTATATGGGACTACATTGGGCCCGCCATCTTCCAGCTGTGCCCCATTGGAATGTGTCCAATCCAAGTTTTTAAGGTCCATCTTCCAGGTGTCCAGTTATGCATCTAATGGTAGTTTACGACTGGAGACAGGGATAATTAAAGTTGAGGCCAGGGTGTTACTCTCCTCCATTAACCTCTGGCTTAAGCGCAATCATACAACCTCAGATTTAGTATCCTTAATCCTTTGTGATAATTTTCAATCTTCCTGGGTCAAGATGGTACATATAAAGTTGAGACACTTGGGGTTTTCTCCAGAAGCGGTGCTGGCTATGGAGTCAAATCAAGCGAAAGCTGCCCTAGGACAAAGAGTGTTAGAGAGGCAAAGCGACATTAGCCAATGATTACAGGGCTGGGGCACCTCCCTTATGAAGAAAGACTGCAGCGTTTGGGGCTCTTCAGCCTAGAAAAAAGGCGCCTGAGGGGGGACATGACTGAGACATACAAAATTATGCACGGAAGGGATAAAGTCGATAGAGGGATGTTCTTTTCCCTCTCTCAAAACACCAGAACCAGGGGGCATCCGCTAAAACTGAGGGTTGGGAGAGTTAAAACAGATAAAAGGAAGTACTTTTTTACCCAGCAGGTAGTTAATCTGTGGAACTCCTTGCCACAGGAGGTGGTGATGGCATCTGGTCTTGATGCCTTTAAGAGGGGATTGGACAGATTTCTGGAGGAAAGGTCCATCGTGGGCTATAAGCAATGATGGATTGTGCAAACTCCTTACAAAGGTGGTGGGCTACTGGTACCGGGTGCAAGGGAGTGGCAACAGGATGCAAGCATCTTGTTGTCTCATGCCTCCCTGGGGCACCTGGTGGGGCCGCTGTGAGATACAGGAAGCTGGACTAGATGGGCCTTTGGCCTGATCCAGCAGGGTTCTTCTTATGTTTTTAGGACAGCAAATTCTGTTCTATTTACATCATACTTACTTCAGAAATTTACCTCAGAATCCCAAGTGCAAGGGAGTGGCAACAGGATGCAGGCATCTTGTTGTCCTGTGTGCTCCTTGAGGCCTCTGGAGGGCCACTGTGAGATACAGGAAGCTGGACTAGATGGGCCTTTGGCCTGATCCAGCAGGGCTCTTCTTAGGTTCTTATGTTCTTATGTCCCAATATTTTAGTCGTAGAGGATAAAAAGTATGTAACCATGCCAGCCACGTATCTCTCAGTACTAGAGCTCCCACAGCACAGGAGGGCCTCCTTCTTAGCCAGATGGGGAGTGCTCCCCTCGGCCATGCTTGAGGGCCAGTTTAAAAGGATCCCCTTCTCAGAAAGGGTGTGCCCATGTGGCTCGGGGGAGATCGAGTTAACGGAGCATGTATTGTTCTGCTGCTCTTTTTACCAGGGTATATGTGAGAAATTTATCTTACCCCTAAGATAAGGAAGGCATTATCTCCTGCCTTCCTGATTCCTTTGATGGGCTTCAGTTTGCTTACAAAGAAAATAGATCAACTGAGGATGCGATTAATACTGTGCTTTATATGGCTTTATCCCATTTGGAAACACAAGGGAATTATGTAAGAATGCTGTTTGCGGACTTTAGTTCTGCTTTTAATACCATCATACCACACAGATTAATAGCCAAACTTAAAGATCTAGATTTTCCAGATTCTATCTGTTTATGGATATGGGATTTTTTAACAAATCGTCCACAAAGAGTTAAACTGAATGATTACATCTCTACTGACAAGATACTCAGCACTGGCACTCCACAAGGTTGTGTCCTTAGTCCACTACTGTTCTCCATTTATTCATCGGATTGCACCAATAACCATCCCAATAATAGGATTATCAAATTTGCGGACGATACTACATTAGTAGGACTTATTTCCGGGGATGATGAGTCTGCGTATCGGGATGAGGTATTACAGCTATCCCGCTGGTGCAAAGAAAATAATCTTCTATTTAATATCCGAAAAACCAAGGAGTTTATAGTGGACTATAGGAAAAAAAGAGCAGACATTCAGCCACTGTATATAGATGGAGTTTGTGTGGAACAGGTGGTTGAATGTAAGTTTCTTGGGACCATCATAACTAATGACCTGACTTGGAGTGCGAACACCACTGCTTTAATTAGGAAGGCACAACAACGGTTGTATTTTCTAAGGATTCTTAGAAAGCAACAATTGGCTGAGAGTTTGCTAATCACCTTCTATCGGAGTTCAATTGAGAGCATATTATCCTACTGTCTCTGTGTATGGTACACGAGCTGCACAGTGGCAGAGAAAAAGGCAATTCAAAGGGTGATCAAGACGGCCCAAAACATCATTGGCTGTTTACTCCCCTCTTTGGAAGAACTGTATAAAAATAGATGCAAGAGGAAGATATCTAATATATTGAAAGACTCCTCTCATCCGGGACATCAGCTCTTTGAACTATTACCATCGAGAAGGAGATTTAGGGTATTGAAAGCAAGGACGAGCAGATTCAGAAACAGTTTTTACCCAAGTGCAGTATTGAGTTTAAATGCGGGGTCATAAGTTTTTGTGGAATTTAAATTGCTGGGAGCAATGGGGTATTTATATTTGTATAAGTGATTGTTGTATGGTTGATTGTGCATATTTTAGTTTTGGTGTTGTCCAGTTTTACCTTGGGGAAGAGCACCTCATTTCGTTGCACCCAGTTGTGAGTGTAATGACAAATAAATTTCTTATGTCTTATGTCTTATGTCTTATGTCTTAACTGGGAAAATGCTGGGTTTTACGGAAGTAGAAAGGGCTAAGCTGCTTCTCACAGGATCCAACCCACAGACTACAATGCAGTGCGCCAGCTTTTTGGCAGCAGCCTGTAAAACTCGCAAAGCCATCGTGGGTAATGAGAAGAGATTCCAAGGTTTATAGATTCAACTAGCAGTTAGACTATAGTTCCTAGATTTTAAGCCCAATACAGGATCTAGTTTTAGTTTCTAGTTTGCACCAGTATCTAGTTTGCATCGGAGTATTTTTAATGTGTACCTTTGTATAGTCTGTTGGTTATGCTGGTCTTTGACCATAATAAATTGATTGATTGATTGATTGATTGATAGAATGCAAGCCTAATCTGGAGTTAGGCTGGCACAGTTAGGCCATTGAAGTTTGGCTGGCACAAGGAGCACCGTAAAGTATGCTTGGACCACTCTCGGAGTCAAGAGAGGCCAGTATACAGATGTGCACCATCCTCCCTGTCTCTGAGGGTGGTCCAAAAGCACTTTACGGTGTCCCTTGTGCTGGCCAAACTTTTCTGGCCTAACAGTGCTGGCCTAACTTCGGGTTAGGATTGCGTCCTTATTGTGGCATAAGAATGGATGTGTTTGCCCAGGCATTTACTAAAGTGCTCAAAAACAAACAAACAAACAAAAAGGGCAGAGGGCCAGACTGGGCCTAACTAAATTAGCTCATTCACACTTAATTTGGACAAAGGGTATTCTACAGCTCACAATTGCACCTATGATGGAGCCTTGAGGAAAGCCATTTGGAGGAGGAGAAGAACTGAGGGGAGAAAATTCTTAGAAAAAGAAGAGGCAGAGTGAAGAGGAAGGAAATGTGTGAGGGAGAAGGAATGTAGAGAGATTAGATGAGCTTTGCAGAAAAACCTGGGAGGGCTTTAGGGATTCTAAAGGGAAGGAAGGAATAAAACAGGGAGGTTGGGAGGAAAAGAGGGACTTGTTCATGTTGTGGTGAAAGGCCAAGATTGGATGTGTCTCTCTGCAGGTTGAACTAAATGTTACACACATGAGTCAGACTATGAAAGCATCCATTTGTAGTGGGAAAGCCAGTCTCTCCCACTGAATAAACACTTCTGACTGATATTCCATTCCTCTAGCAGTGGAGGACCATTAGAGTGTGAAACCTTTCCTTTGTTTCACAAATGTTGTTTTCCCCAAATTCAGGAGTCCTTAAAAGGAAGGTCACGGCGTTCCATGCGCCTTGGCGTATAGTCATGCCGGCCACATGACCATGGAAGCTTGTGGGCAGCCATTTTGCTTACTTTCTCAAATATGCTGGTTGTATTTTATTTTAAGCTGCTTTTCTGGAAGTTGGCAACGCTGATCAGTGAAGGAGCGCCCTTGAAATACTCAGATCAACTGTCCACTAAAATAAGTCTGGAACTTACACACATTGGCAGATCCATTAGCTCTATCCTGGAGATGAATATCTTTTGTACATTGCTATTCAGAGTATTTCAATATCCCTTTTCTAATTCTAAAAGTTCAGTGGCGCCAACTCTCTGTTGCCTTTCATCTGCCCTTTTGCTATTTTCATGCTGTAGGCTGATCTGTGCCTCGTTTTCAACAGAAATTGATTATCAAAGACCAGCCCTGCCTTTAATGCTAAGATGGTTTGGATGTTTGCTGAACCCAGCTGAATCTTTGCCCTGGGGCCAGGCCCGATGATTGCTGCCCCTTGCAGGCTCCCCACCCCAGCCACATCCTCTGCACCTGAGAATGCTCCATTTTGGTATGATACAGGTGCCTCTGTGCCACCCCCTTCCACTGTGTGCCACTGGCGCACCGCCCGGGGGGTGCTTGACCCCCCAAACTAAAAGGTAGGATTGCCACTGATTTTGAGTCGTACTAAGCTCTTAATTACACAGGGACGTGGTGGCGCAGCAAGTTAACCCGCTGTTGCTGGGCTTTCGACCGCAAGGTTGGGAGTTTGAGACTGCGCGACGGAGTGAGCTCCCATTGCTTATCCCAGCTCCTGCCAACTTAGCAGTTCGAAAGCACCTAAAATGCAAGTAGATAAATAGGGACCACTTCGGTGGGAAGGGAACGGCATTCCGTGCGCTACAACGTAGAGTCATGCCGGCCACATGATCACGGAAGCTTGTCGGTGGACAAAAACGCCGGCTCTACAGGCTTAGAAATGGAGATGAGCACTGCCCCCTACAGTCGGTCATGACTAGACCACTCGGTCGTGGGGAAACCTTTACCTTTTAAGCTCTTAATTACATATGACCTGAGTGATGTGGGCACTGCCACCACCGATTGCTTCTGTGTGGTCTGGACTCCATGCGGCGGAAATCATAGGTATATATTTAGGGGTTGCAGGGGCTTAAGAGTGATTTGGTGGGAGTTGGAATCCTAAAAAGCAAGTAGTGTTAATATTAGTTTGCATTCTTGTCGCGTTGAATGCAGTACATGAATTATAACTGCACAGGGTAGCTAAGTAACACTCCATGTCTATTAGCTAAGGGGCTTAATCAGAGATCCTTCTTCTCCTAGTATTACAAATCACTATGTAAATGAGCATAACACTTCTCTGTGTTAATAATAGGCCTTGCTGGTCTTTTAATTTTCTACGGGGAGAACTTCTTGAGGAACAACACAAAATTAGGCCTGCTTGAGATGTTGAACAAATTTGGAGCGCAATTCTAACCTGGAGTTAGGCCAGCACAGTTAGGCCAGCACAGTTTGGCTGGCACAACGGCCACCATAAATTGCGTTTGGACCACTCTTGGATTCAGGGAGGACAGCACACAGACGTGCATCATCCTCCCTGACTCCAAGAGTGGTCCAAAAGCACTTTACGGTGGCCCTTGTGCCGGCCAAACTTTGCTGGCCTAATTGTGCCAGCCTAACTCCAGGTTAGGATTGTGCTCTAGGAAATCTACTGTCTGAAATCAGTAGAACAGTGGTTCTCAAACTCTTTAACACCAGGACCCACTTTTCAGAATGACATCTGTCTGGGACCCACCCAAAGGGCTTTCCTGAGAACGCTGCAATCAGTGGGGTTATTTCTCAGCTGTTTTGCAGTAGCAAAGTGAACCAGAAATTGGCTCACGACTCACCTAGTGAGTCTCAACAGGGCACGGACTGCATCCTGTGGTGGTGGAACAGTCCTGAAAGACCTTCGCAAGGTCAGAGCACATTTGTTCCCTTACCTTGGGGCTGTACTGGAGCTGCATTGGTGCTAGAAAGATGGATAGGGTTGAGCCCGCCATCTTTTAGCAGCTGCCTGAAAACGGTTGCTGCTGGGCTAGTCGAATGAATGAATGAATGAATGAATGAAGGAGCTAAGTGCTTATTTTCTGGAGAGGTTTTATTTGGTAGGCACGGAATGGTCGTGTTGGGATGGCAATTTGCTTTTGCTGAGGCTAGAGCAGTGGTGTAGCTTCAGGGGGGACGGCACAGAAAGTACTGCAGATGCTGCAATGTGCTGTGAAAGCAGCTCCTCCTACTTGCCGCTGGAGCCAATCAGGGCCATGATGGCTGTGGACCAGCCATTGCCATCACTGCCCAAAACGGCTCCAAGTGGGAGGAGCTACGTACACAGCACATTGCAGCACTTGCAGTACTTGCAGTACTTTCCGTGCTGTCCCCCCCCCCAGACCTACGCCCTGGGCTAGAGATCTCCTAGTATCCAATGAGTAGGGTTGTGGGTTTTTTAGTGATATTTTTTTTCCAAAATTTCTTGATTAAAATATCAAATTGTGGTGTTATGTGTTTTTATTCTATATTCTCAATCCAAGTTCTCATTTTTATTAATTTTAAATATTTTAAAAGTGTACTAGGTAGGTGATACAGGTGATATAGTGTCAGCAGATGCAGCCACGGTATTCTTTCTAATTGGAAAAGTAGTCTATTTTATTTTATTTTATTATGTTTATACATTTACCCTTATACAGTATTTATAAATATATTTATTATGCTGTATATTTATTTATACAGCATTTTTAATTGGAAAAGTAGTCTATTTTATTTTATTATGTTCATACATATATGTTTATATTTATAAATATATTTATTATACTTATACTGTATATTTATTTATACAGTATTATTTTTAAATGGAAAAGTAGTCTATTTTAATTTCTGGAAAATATCTTAAACACCAAAATGCGGTGAGTTGTGTTTTTATCCAGATATCTTCTGTGCCAAAAAGTGGTTTTCAACCACGCCCCCACCCTTAACGATGAACCAAAGCAAAGCAGATCTAAGTAGCATGATGGGATGTCTGCTTACAGGGGGCTGGGGGATAAACAAACCAGCTTTGTGGCTGAAGTTAAGATTCTGTGGCTTTTACAGAAATCTCCTGCAGGCTTGGACATTTTATGAACCCGTGAAATCTTCCCATCAGAGTGGGAAAGGGAGTTGTGCCATTGGCATCAATGGAGCTAGACTCACCCTCGCTTCTCAGTCCATAATTCTGCCTCATCTTTTTAAAACAACTGACCTCTCGGTTTGTTGAGCAGCACACAACAGCATCCTGAATGCCGCTGATTCAATCCTGGAAGTGTGCATTGAGCTTTATAGCCCCAAATAAAATCTTTGCCCAAAGGCACTTTCAGCTGGCAATATAGACAAAATTGCAAAGGAAGGGACTCCTTAAGGGAGCATTTACAAATGTAGTGGCAAAGACAAAAAAGAAGTGGCAGCGCTTGCTGAACAGACCACTTTCTGTTGCAATTTGGAGTGGGCTACTACACACCCAAATTTGGTTGCATGTAGAATTGTAAATCCTGTTCTGAAAATCCTGGCAACCTTCTTAGGATTTGTCATCTTTTGGAATTAATCAATGCGAAATTAGTCAATTTTATCCAGGCTCTATACTGGCAGATCTCATGATCTATTGGCAGATGCCACTACAGGAAGTGATGCTGTGGCCGGAAGTGACATCATCAAGCATGGTGTACCGTGATTGTGACATCATCACATGTCACTCCTGGAATGCAAACTGGTGCATTGGTGCACTGAATATCTATAGATAGCCTGAGTTACTTTATTTTAGTTCTATATGTAGACTAAGTTAGGAGATTTCAACAGAGGTTTCATCCGTCTTGATGTTGATTTCAGAAGAAAACTGAGGCCGAATTCCTAGTAAGCATGCTTAAGACTGCAGCCGTTGAGACCTTTAAGAATTGTCGTATCTTTTTTTAAATAATGCATGTGAATGCAATTTCTCTGCCATTGACAGAAAGTGCTAGAAAAGCAGCAATAACACTCCCTCAGTGGCTGTCATGCTTGATTCCATTTCACTCTTTGATGTATTAATGGATGTCTCTTTAATGCATTGAAAGATGTCCTAAGATTGTTACTAATCATTGCCTCGGAGGAGAAATGGCTTTGATTGCACAAGCCTTCGCGGTAGCGTTGTGACTCGCCCTGTATGTTCTCCAACATCTTGAACAATGCACAAAAGCTGTTCTTAGAGGGAGGTTAAGAATTTAAACGCTTAACTATTATATAGATTTCTTGGTTGATGATATAATTGGAGGCATCAGGTCTTCTGCGGTGAAATTACGGGCTTTCTGGTTGATGCATTTCTTTTCATTTCTCTCCCTACCTTCCCTTTTACAAAGCAAAAGCAGAAACTCTTTTGGGCAAAGGTAGTCTGCACCCAGAAGCAATTTGGGATGTCAAGGATACCTTAAGTGCCCTCGTGAAATATTCATCAGCTACGCACTATAGATCTCTTTGGCATGAATATGGCCATAATAGATGAGCTGCAGTTGAATCGGGCAGATTTGGGGATTTGGGGATGGGAAAAAGTGGATGCAGAGAGAGCACTCAAAAAAACGCCCCTCTTTTGGCTCCTGGACCTCCTCCCGCACCCACATCCCTTGGTTAGGCTATTGATTCTTGAACTGTGGCTCAGGTCCCCTTGGTGTGGGATGTGAATTATTATTATTATTATTATTATTATTATTATTATTAATAATAATAATAATAATAATAATAATAATAATAATAATAATAATAATGCATTTTCCCAGATGTTATTTTTGACTGGATTCTGTATGTATCAACCTATATAATCAACAGCTTCCACAAGAACAATAACTGTACTTATATCACAACATTCTCCCTTGCAGGGTGGACTCAACATTCAGAACACTTGGAGGGAAGTTCTGAAGTTCTAGGAAAGTTCTAGGGAATTCTGAAGTAGGTAGATCTTCCCTCTTCCCACTAGTCCTGGGTTGGTGGGATGCAGAAGGTATTCACTGATCTATGCTGGTTCATGGGAGTGCCGTGAGCCCTACCTTGAGCAGTAGCTTGTGTCGGACCCTGATGAGGGATAGCAGTCAGGTTGGAATGGGCAGCCCCAGCCCTCAGCCCCAGGAGAACCCCAGAGCCCAAGCCGGAGACCAAGGGCCACAAGGAAGCACCCCTGTTCATGCCAGTAAGGAGTGACTGAGAGGAGGTGCAGAAGACTCCAGGACAAAGGACTTCCCCTTTAAGGGAGCAACCCTAAACTGAGTTAGGCTGGCATTAGCTAAGCCAGCAAAGTTTGACCAGCATAAGGGACACCTTAAAGTATGTTTGGACCACTCTCGGAGTCAGAGAGGCCAGCACCCAGATGTGAGCCATCCTCCCTGTCTCCAAGAGTGGTCCGAAAATGCTTTATGGTGGCCCTTGTGCTGGCCAAACTTTGCTGGCTTAGTTTATGCCGGCCTAATGCAAGTTTAGGATTGCGCTCTAAGTCTCTTCACACCCTGAGCCTGGCAGGGTTTAATGACCCAGCCTACCTCTGGCATGTGTTAGAACTTGCTTGGAGTTCTCCAGGATTCTGCAGCGCTGAGTGCCTTTGCTGCCTGTTAGGTGCCTTGTTAGACCTTGCGGGTTCCCACTGGTAGGGCAGGGCGGAGGAAGGCGGCATCTCCATTGTTCTGTTTGCTTTGGAAAAGGAAGCTCTGGAAGAACTGCTGCCTTGTTCTCATTGGAATTCTAGGCGTGGGGTTCCTGTTCCATTTCTTTTCCAAAGTCCCAAGCTCTGAAGAGCTGGAGATGGCTGCTCAGGATGGTTCAACCAGGTGAAGCTGCCTGACTTTTAGCTCTGTGGTTCTCAAGCTGTGGGCTGGGACCCGCCAGTGGTTCGCAAGCCAAATTCAGGTGGGTCGCAAAGCACCTAGAGCAGCCATCCTGAAAATATGGGATGAAAAAGGGGGAGGGCTGTGTGGTTGTTTGGCTTGTGTCAAGATTGTAAAGAGGCTTTTTTTCTTTCTGATTCACTTGGCTATTTGGAAGATGACTGAGAAATCACTCAATGATTGCTGCCTTCTCAGGAAAGCAGCAGGTTCTGGTGTCACAATGACATCACTTCCAGCCATGACATCTTCTGGTGGGTCCTGGGCACTCTAAAAAGTGGGTCCAGGTGTTAAAAGGTTTGAGAATCACCACTTTAGCTATTTTCTCCTGAGATCCTCTTCTGGGTGATCCTACCTTGGGAGGTGAGGCAAAGCAGATAATGACCAGGTATTTATTTATTTGTTTGAAGAATTTAAGTCCTGCCTTTCCCTTGCAGAAGGAATTGCCCAAGGTGGCTAACTTAGGCAGGCTAATCTAAACGACCATTTTCTCAATGGGTTTTTTTTTTTTTAACAAATATACTGTACAATATTCTGTGATTCACTGAATCCTCAGTCCCAGATGTAGCCTTCATAGTGTGATTCTCTCCCCTGGCTGCATTCCATCGAGCTTCAGCAGGCAACCGTAAGTCCAGCCTGGAGAGGTCTTCAAGATCATACTCCATTCTGTTGCTGGCTGGCCTTCTCACACATTCCCACACTGGCTAATCAGCTCCACAGTGACTCCGTGTTGCCACAGTAGGTACTGCAGCTTGCCACAGCCTGGCATTCCCTCTCCCATCCAAAAACAAGACCACAGATTCTCCTGCTTAGCTTCAGGCAGGGCTAACAGCTCAACCATCAGTCCACACCTCCTGTGATGGTATCACCTCATCTCGGGACCAACAAACCCAGGCAGATCTGCAAGGCTACTGATGATGCTTAGACACTACGTTAAAAGCCTTCCTTTTTATAAAGGTCTTTAACGGGCTGTTCTGCTGTTTAACTGCTGTAAAGATTTGGGGTTTTTAATGCTGCTTGTTTTGTTGCTCATTTCTTATCTTTGTTAATTGCTTAGTTTTTATTTGTTGGTGGTTTTATGTACACTGCTTTTGGGTACAGTGGAAATGAAAGGACTGACAAGTGTCTTAAATGACTGCTGGTCTTGAATTGGCATCCCAGTCTACCCATCCTCTGATGGAGCAGCGGGCTAAATATAATTGCACCTGAGTATATCTATTGAGCATCTCCAAAGGGAATGAGCCCTTCAGTTCGGAATGAAGATTATCTCAGACAATTTTTATCATCCGTACATCTAGAACAAATGGGATGTGTTACATAGTCAATATTTTACGTCTATTTATTTCCTTATAATTCAAGGTGAGCAGAAGATGCACTCTTATATGCTTGCACTTAGTACTAGGTGCCTGCCTGGCAAGCAAAGGGCCAGAACAGTAACATTAGTATTTAAGGACGAATTGGCAAAAGGTCACAAATCTGCAAGCCAAGAAGGTGACATGTTTAATTGGACCACGTAATCATCCCCCCACCATTGATTTATGGAGTTCAATAGGCCAGACTTCTTTACTCCTTAAATGTAAATGGAGTTTTCACACCTCCAAAATTCAGATGATTCCATACAGCTCCAAATCTTGCTGGAATGGCATTTGGTATAACTGTAGCCACCTCCTCATAGGGACGTGGTGGCGCAGCGGGTTAATTCACTGTTGCTGGGCTTTCCAACCGGAAGGTTGGGAGTTCAAGACTGCGTGACAGAGTGAGCTCCCGTTGCTTGTCCCAGCTCCTGCCAACCTAGCAGTTCGAAAGCACCTAAATGCAAGTAGATCAATAGGGACTACTTCGGTGGGAAGGTAAAGGCATTCCGTGTGCTACGGCGTAGAGTCATGCCGGCCACATGACCACGGAAGCTTGTCCTCAGACAAAACACAGGCTCTACAGGCTTTGAAACGGAGATGAGCACCACCCCGTACAGTCGGTCATGACTAGACCATTCGGTCTTGGGGAAACCTTTACCTTTACCTAGCCACCTCCTCAGGCCTTCTGTATTTGGAAAAAAAGCAACAACTTTTAAACAAAGGAAAGAAAAGTTTTCATGCTTCTAACAGTCCTCACCAGCCCAATAACTAAGCACAATCCAACACAACAAAACTTCAATTAGGGACCACATTCTCAGCTGGATGGGAAAACAAGGGCCTGACTCATCAGGGGTCTTCAACTACCAATAGACAATCCCCTGATTGAGCCAACCCCACCTAGGATCCCATAGGATTCCATGGGGCAAAATGTGTACAAACGGTTGGTTTTTGTGGGTTCCTTTGGCTAGCTCATCAGTTCCACTGTACTTCTTTGCTGTCCATGGCTTGTTAGTTCACCGGTGTTGCATTGTCTGAAACCAAAATCAGGGCTGTTTTCTGCCAGGCAGCTTTCAGAACTTGATTTAACTCACTTTATTTTACTCATATTCACTGCCGACAGCTTTTGATGCTGGTTACGATGCATATATTTTCATGTTGCAACTAATGCATATTGGTCGTTGATGGTTGGAAAAGAGTGCCTTGTTGCTCCCTTTTCCTGTTCCTGCTCCCCTCCCTCAGAATGTTGTGAACAAAAGCAAAAGGATATGTGAGTTTACATTGGCTGTGACCCTTGCAACGTGACCTTCTCCAGCTTTGTAGAATAAGGATAGGTAACCTCGGTTTGCAGTGTAGCCTCACCAAAGACCCACCAACTCCCCACTATTGTCCTTGTCTCTGATCGTGTTTAGTCACATTGATTGCATGCTTATTGTGTATTACTGTTTCTCTGTTTGGAGTGCTATGGGGTGGGCCCCTGCAATTCTGTATTTGTACCTTGTTGTTAGAGTCCAGAGATCAAGAAACATAAATAGTGAGAAAAAATTGTTCCTTGTGGGGAATGATGCTTTTGTTTCATCAGCTCAAATGCTTCATGTTCTCTCCAGCCAAAGAAAGATGGCTAGTCAGTGATTTACCACCTCATTGAGAACTAGATGCTTGGCTTGGCAATTGAAGAAGTTCTTGACTTCTGAAGAAGTTCAGAAGAAGTTCTGAAGAAGTTCTGAAGAACCTCAAGATGTTCTTGACTCTTCTTTGCTTATTATTCCTGACTTAGGCCACAATGCTATCCACATGTACCTGGGAGTAAGCCCCATTGACTACAATGATTTACTTCTGAGTAGACACACAAAGGTTCGATCTGTTAATTTTCCAAGTTCATGATTGGGTAGAGGGCTGTTTCATTGGGTAGATTGGGTAGAGGGCTGATTCGGCATGCAGTGATAGTGGGTAATTAACCTGTGGAACTCCTTGTCACAGGAGGTGGTGACAGCCTCTGGCCTAGGTGCCTTTAAAATGGGATTGGACAGATTTCTGGAGGAAATGTCTGTCATGGGCTACAGGCCATGATGGGTGGTGCAACCTCCTTATGTTAGAAGTAGGCTACCTCAGAATGCCATATACAAACGAATGGCAACAGGATGCAGGCATCTTGCTGTCTTGTATGCTCCTTGAGGCATCTGGTGAGGCACTGTGAGATACAGGAAGCTGAACTAGATGGGCTTTGGCCTAATCCAGTGGGGGGGGGGTTCTTATGGCCATGGCTCTTCTATTTTATTTACCTCATATTTACCTCAGAAGTTTACCTCAGAAATTTACCTCAGAATGCCAGATGCAAGGGAGTGGTAACAGGATGCAGGGATCTAGTTGTCTAGTTGTCTGTATGCTCCCTGAGGCATCTGGTGGGCCACTGTGAGATACAGGAAGCTGGACTAGATTGGCCTTATCCAGCAGGGCTCTTCTTATGTTCTTATTATCATGGCATTGAAAAGTGGTGCAAAGCTTGGAGTTATCAACACAGATGGTTTTCCCCAGGGACCCTATTAAATCTTCCATAGAATGCCACCTGGGTCTGGGGATGCCACTGGGGTTAATTGAGCCCTCTTGGCTGTGGAAGTAATTACCAAAGTTACTAGTCTCCCATTACTCATCATTAGTTCTAGTCTGGGCACATGAACCTCCTAGGACCATAAAATAGTTATTGCAACTGTTAATATCCTGTGGCGCTTAGTCGCATAAACATTCCGAAAACATGATTTAAAATAGGAAGGCAATAATGAAAAGCCAAAAGGCATCTCTGTGTGTGTGTGTGTGTGTGTGTGTGTGTGTGTGTGTGTGTGTGTGTG
>JAJKFI010000025.1:3214079-3256484 GCA_029204185.1 Lerista edwardsae | reverse complement strand
GTGTGTGTGTGTGTGTGTGTGTGTGTGTGTGTGTGTGTGTGTGTGTGGCAAGACCCTTCTGGTTTCTTCAACATTTATCCTTGATTGACTTGAAGCAATAAAACAAACCATTATGAGCTTGAATCAGGGTGCAATCCTAACCTGGAGTTAGGCTGGCATAGTTAGGCCAGCAAAGTTTGGCCAGCACCAGGGCCACTGTGAAGCACATTTGGACCACTCTCAGAGTCAGGGAGGATGTTGCACCTCTGTGTGCTGGCTTCTCTGACCCTGACAGTGGTCCAAACATATTTTACGGTGTCCCTTGTGCCGGCCAAACTTTGCTAGCCTAACTGCGCCGGCCTAGCTCCAGGTTAGGATTGTGCTCTCAGATAAATTGTTATGCAGAGTATATTGGACACAACACAGGTTAGATGTGCTTACAATTCAATGGGTGTGAACACGCCTAACTTTGTGTTTGATTGTGGCCATGCACCAGTATCCAATGGATTGCACAACAAGTTCTGCAAGGTGGCCTTGGCTAGTATTTCTTGAGTGGCAAACTCTTCTTGCAGCCTATAGCTTCAAAAGCCATTGTGATAGGGGAGCAGCATGGGGTGAATTGATATTCAAATTCAAAAAGTCACAGTGTTCCCATGTCATGTTCATGCTCTGTACACACCTAAAGTAGCTCTTTGGATCCTGAGCACAAGGCATTGGGTGCCTAAGGCAGGAAGACTCTCTGGATCAGGGATTTTCAAGCAGTGTGCCCTGGAACACTGGTGTTGCCGTCGAACCAAAGTGCAGCCGTCTTGAGTCTTTTGCTTAGTCGCTTGTCTAAAGCTGCTGAAGTCTGTAACTGTTTCTCTCTTTGCTCTCACTGTTTTCACTCACTTGCTCCCGCCTGTAACCTTCTCCAATCCAGTGCCGCTAGTCCTCACAATAGATAGAGAACTGGTTCAAGCCGGCAGAGCTTCCTCTATCAAAATGGTCACAGCGTATTCTCAAGGCCCAAGTAACACAGAGCTTCTCATTCCCAGCCCCTGTGTAGTAATTTTCCACCAAGCAGCAGCTTAAGGGGGGAGGGGAGAGGTATATAAAGATGATTTAGAATTGTATGCCTTTGCCTTTTTCTCTGCCTGCTGAGTGGGGCAGGGAGATTGGCCCGCCTGTGCAGGTGTAATAAAGATGATCCTCATACTCTCTCGTTTGGTTGTCTGCCTTTTTAAATGCTTGTCCCGCGATGGAAACCATTTTGAGCTGATTTTCAGCAACACTGGTGTGCTGTGAATGATCCACAGGTGTACTGTAGGAGATTGGGGGAGGGTCATTTATTAGTAGGGCCGTTGGGGGTTGAGAGCCCCTCACCAGCTGCATGATGTGCCTTGTCGAAAAACCTGATTTTACTGCCTTGTTGCTGTGCCATGAGATGAAAAAGGTTGAAGATACCTGCTCTAGATTGGGGTTCCCAAACTTCTTAGCATCAGGACCCACTTTTTACAATGATATCTATTGGGACCCACCTAGCTTGACAAGACTTTTAAAAAAATTGATCTAGAAAGAAATAATTTTATTTATGTGCAAGCAACATTTATTCATTTGCAAAAATTTATTTATTTATTTATTTATTTATTTGAAGAATTTATACCCCGCCTTTCCTATGCTGAAGCAAATGCCCGAGGCGGCTTACATGAGAAGGCTAGTCTAAACCACCATTTTTTTTCAATGGGTTTTTTTTACAAATCTACAATATTCTTGTGATCTGCCAATCCTCAGGCCCAGATGTTGCCTTCACGGTGTGGTTCTCTCCTTTGGCTGCCTGCCCTCAAGCCTCAGCAGGCAATCGCAAGTCAAGCCTGGACAGGTCCTCAAGGTCGTATTCCCTTCTTTGCTGGCTGGCCTCCTCACACACTCCACCACAACTCTCACTTGCGGTGAGCTAATCAGCTCCACAGCGACTCTGTTCTGCCACCACAGGTCCTGCAGCTTGTCACAGCCTGGCATTCGTCTCCCATCCAAAAGCAAACCTCAGCTTTTCCTGCTTAGCTTCGGGCAGTACCAGCAGCTCAACCATCAGTCCACACCTCCTGCCCATCCATTTCTCCATCCAAAAATCCAAAAATCTCCATCCATTTCTGGTAACAAGGCAGCCCTAATGAATAGCCTCAAGGCTCAAAGGGCCTTCACGTGTGACCCAGCCTTCACATGCCCACACTACTTGCCATTGACGGACTTGGAAAAAACACACCAGAAAAAACAACAACCCACACTCAAACATTTAACTCCCTATATTGACACAACCTTGCAATCTGCAGGAGCTCAGATCTTTGCAGGGCAGTTAGCAGCTATCTATGTTTTTAACAGACCCAGGGCTTCAGGCAATTAGTTTTCTGATCTTTCCATCACGTGTGTTTTCAGTGGAGCTCTATGGAACCCACTGGAAATTAGGCCATGACCCACAGTTTGAGAAACACTGCTCTAGATCAATAGAAAGGTTGCTTTCTGCACTGGCATCCTTGTAATAATCAGTCTTTCTGCAAGCGCACTGTGTCCTTCCTCGAGGGATCAGCCAGCAGTCCTAGTTGTATCTTCAAGTGCCAGGGGCAGGAAGAGACTTTTCCCCTACTCATATCCCTACTTACATTGAACTGTTGATTGGGTATCTGTAAGATACTGTCTGTAAGATACACTGTCGGTTGGGACCCACTTGGTGGGTCGCAGAAAGCTGGGAGCAGCCATCTTGGAAACTGCAGACCTTACTCTTGCTATATCCCTTTTAACTGTGAGAGTTAACAGTTTGAATTTTCAAGTGAGCGGTTTTTTAAAATTTTCTTTTTAGTTCAGTGCTTTTACATCATATTTTGTCCTAATCTTGCTTTCTGTCAGGGTATTTTTCATGGTTGTACAATTGCTGCAGTCCAAGCCAATTTACATTTCAGGAGTGTCATTTTATTATGTTACAATGACCGCACTTCCTGCTTGATGATGTCATTTCTGGCTATGACATAACTTCCCGGTTAATGGCATCACTTCAGTAGGTCCCGACACGAGTGCCATTCTAAAAAGTGGGTCCCAGTGTAAAATACCACTGAATACCACTGTGTTAGAAGCTGCTTTCGGAGTCAGTTTTGGCTGAAAAATACAGTATAAATACATTTTTAAATATAATGATTAAATAAATAAATTGTTGTCATGCACAGCACTAGGACAGTACTGTGTATTACCTACACATGGAAGTGTGGCATGGCAGTATGACTATCCCCAATGAACTGTGATTGTGACCATTTCCATAGGCATGGAACATGGTTCCATGTGTTTGTGCATACAGAAAAGAGATAGGTATGGAATTGTGTTGTGATTCCAAGGGCACAATTCTAACCAGCTTTCCAGCACTGGGTTAAGGGCAATGCAGCTTTAGGTAAGGGAACAAACATGCCCTTTCCTTGAGGAGGCCTCCGTGATGTCCCACAACTGCAGGATTCAGCACATGCCCCATTGCCACTGCTATGCCAGAGCTGGAAAGCTGGTTAGGATTGCATTCAAAATGTGATATGTGGACCCCCCCCCTTACAGCCCAATCCTAACTCAGAGCGCAATCCTGAACTGGAGCTAGGCTGGCATAAACTAAGCCAGCAAAGTTTGGGCAATACACGGGCCACCATAAAACATGTTTGGACCACTCTCGGAGTCAGGGAGGATGGCTCACGTCTGTGTGCTGGCCTCTCTGACTCTGAGAGTGGTCCAAGCATACTTTACGGTGGCTCTTGTGCTGGCCAAACTTTGCTGGCTTAGCTCATGCCCAGGCGTGCGCGGAGGCCCGAGCGCGCCCATGGCTGGCGCTGAAACCACGCCCCCAGGACGTCGCCCCGCCCCTGTGCGTCGCTCCGACATGCCTCCCTTAGCCCGGAAACACTCCATTTCCGGGCATAAGGGAAGCGTGGGTGGGCGGGAGGGCAAAAAACCGCACGGTTTTGCCCAGACCACGCACAACTGTGCCCCGCCGCTGCCCGGCACCCATGGCTCACGCCATCCTGTGCATCGGGTAAGATACACGCCTGCTTATGCCGGCCTAGCTCAGTTTTGGATTGCGCTCTCACTTTCTAGCACTGATGCAGCACTGCGTCCTGTGGGTGGGTGGGTGGGTAGATAGGTGAAGTAGAAGTCACGGAGGCCTCCTCAAGGTAAGGGAATGTTTGTTCCCTTACCTCAGGGCTGCATTGCGGCTGCATCGGCACTAGAACATTGGTTCGGATTGGGCTGTTAAATAGTGATCTTTCTTTTTAGGGGCATTTATATCCCATCTTTCGGCTTATAAAAAGCAAACAAAGATAAATGGCTAACTACTGGGTTGAAAACAATTTGAAAACAATTAAAACACAGCCATAGAACCAGCAGAAAAAGGAGATATATCAAGATGTACCAGGAAAAACAATCCGCTGCCAAGCAGCTGTCTAAACGAAAAGGTGCTAAGAAGAAAATGAAAATTCAATATGGCACAAACTTAGAACGCGATCCTAACCTGGAGTTAGGTTGGCATAACTAGGCCAGCAAAGTTTGGCCGGCATAAAGTATGTTTGGACCACTCTAGGAGTCAGGGAGGATGGTGCACATCTGTGTGCTGGCCTCTCTGACACCAAGAGTGGTCCAAATATACTTTATGGTGGCCCTTGTGCCAGCCAAACTTTGCTGGCTTAACTGTGCCAGCCTAACTCCAGGTTAGGATTGCACCCTCAGTGGGTGTCCTGGGACAATGAATTCTGCAGTCTGGGTACCATCACAGAGAAGGACTTTATTAGGAATGCATAGAGCAGTGATTTTCAATCTTTTTCATCTCATGGCACACTGACAAGGCACTAAAAATTGTCAAGTCATTCCAGCAGGTTTTTGACAATGGGCAAGGCACACCACACTGCTGGTGAGGGGCTCGCATTCCCCAATGATCCTACTAATAAACGGCCCTCCTCTAAATTCCCGCAGTACATCTGCAGATCATTTGTGGCCCACCAATGTGCCACGGCACACTGGTTGAAAATTGCTGCCATAGTGTTTGGTCAGTTGGAAAAATTCTACCACCTGCAAAGAAGGTGAACCTGCTTGGCCATAGTGGGTGTTTTTTTTTGAATGTGTCTTCTGGCTTCTAATTGGCTCATGCAAGTGTCACTCTATTCAGTTCTGCTGTTTCTGAACCTGACCTGAAGTGAGGTTGGCACAGTTAGGCCAGCAATTTTGGCTGGCACAAAGGACACGGTAAAGTGTGTATGGACCATTCTCAGAGTCAGGGAAGATGGTGCACATCTGTGTGCTGGCCTCTCAGACTCCAAGAGTGGTCCAAACATACTTTAAGATGGCTCTTGTGCAGGCCAAACTTTGCTGGCCTAACTGTGCTGGCTCACTCCATATTAAGATTGCGCCCCCAATGCGTTTGAACCATTTCGGATATACTCAGCCATATTGCTTTCTTTTTCTCTTTCCCGAAGTTTGAAGGTGGGTGACAATGGCTTGTTTGTTAAAAATATAAAAATAGATACTTTAAATACAACAATGTCTAAAGCCAGGTATACAGATACATATGTGAATGGAGGAGAGTATAATAGACTGAAAGAATATAGGACATAGAGAAGGTATCTACATCTGTGAATGTATGTAAACCTTCATGCCTGTTGCTTCATATCTTTACACGAGCTCTTTTCTGTTCTTGTAGAAACTCCATGTGCGCAACTGACGTTTATGTGTTTGGATGCGAAAGAAACCCCCACTTTTCAGGGTTCTCAATCCCATGCAGTGGTCCTTGGCCCTTAGATTTACCAGGGCTCTATCCAACGTTGTCATTCAGCCGGAACGCTAGGCGGGAGGAACGGGTGAGCGGCAGCCCACCGGTCGCGTTCCGGTCTGTTTCGCCGTCTTCCCCACCCCCAAGGGGGCGGGGACAGTGGTGTCATTCAAATGATTTAGGAACAGGAACTCACTTTTGATTGGCACTTGTCGGGAACCTGGAACCAGCCACGGAGCCCGTTAGGATCCAAAACGCCCGTTCTGGTCCGTTCCCCCTGAATGACATCACTGGGCGGGGAAGACGGTGAAACGGACAGGAACGCAATGGGCGGGCTGCCGCTCACCCATTCCTCCTGCCCAGCATTCCAGCTGAATGACAACGCTGGCTCTATCATCACTTGAATACAAGGAGGTCAGGCGGGCAATCCTTCTCCCATCAAGGCATATTCATGCAGAGGCGGATCTACAGGGAGGGCAAAGCTCTAAGTGTTGCAAGGAGCCTTACCCTGTCATGTAAATCCTTCCTCTCCCTTGCTGCTGTAGCCAGTAAGCAATGCCAAGATGTTGCTTTTCCCTGTGAGGATTGGCTAAAACGGTGCAGGAGAGGAGTGATTTCCACTGCAAGGTGAGGCTTCTTGCAAAACTTAGAGCTTTGCCCTCCCTTAGCTCTGCCTCTGTGTTCATGCAACACCTCAAACAGCTCCAGTAACTGGCAGGAAAGTGATGAGTTGGATGTGATGGATAATGAAAATGCTATCTAAGACGTGATGGTTGATTGTTGGGGTTGCAGTTCCAGCTCAAGTCATGGGAAGAACCAGCGTGTGAAGACAGACAGGCAAACCTGCAGGTCTCTGTTGCAGCAATAGCAGTGTGGGGTGCCACCTGAGCTCTCATCACACACCAGCTGACCATATAAGTTGTGCCTGGGAGGGGGGGTTGGTTAATCCCAGGGAACAAGCAGTCAGAAGCAGAATACTACTAGCTAAGTGCTAAAGCAGGGTGGGGGGAAGCCTGAAGTTATGTCTCCCTGAGCTTTGCTACTGAAAGACTAGGGCTGGTGGAATTCCTTGTTCTTGAAGGTCCTGCTCCATTCTTCACATGCTCCCATCCTGCCATGAATATGCTGTAGAGTTAAAGGTCTCACCAGCCATCCACGAACTTCAGCTGGAACTTCTGCTGGCTGTCCATCTGGCCTGGCCATGGCTGTTGGTTCTTCCAAGCATCCTGGACAAGTTAGGTAAGCTGCCACGTCTGTGTGGGCTGGTGTGTCATCCAAGTGAGGGGACGTGGATCCACTGATCTTCTGCTAAGGTGGTGTGGTGGGTGGAGGTTGGTCTGGTCTTCTGACTCACTACTGATGGAGTAATGGCCATGTGAGTAGGCATTTGGTAAGAAAACAGGGCTTTTATCTCATTAAAAACTTATGGTGTGTTTCTTAAAATGAAGTAGCTAACAGCATAAACACGGCAGCAGTGTTGCTACAGAGGGTGGCATGGTAAGTATTGCAGACGCCACAATGCTATGTTAAGTGGTCCCTCTCACTTGCCGTCAGAGCCATTCTGGGCAGCGATGAAACACAGTTGCCGTCGCTGCCTAGAATGGCTCTGACGGTGCATGGGAGGGGCTACTTACACAGCACATTGTGGCACTGCAATACTTACTGTGCCACCCCTCCTGCAGCTATGCTACTTAAACACTAACAGGGTTTTGCACCCACTACCCCACACACTGCTTTCTCAGATCTCAATACACCTCGAAGTGCCATGATGCCAGTATTCTGCTCTGGATCCCAACCCCCAGACTGTGCTATTATCAACAGCACAGCACAATTATTTTGCCCTTACAATGGAATCTCATACCGTTTAATGACTGGCTCCTTCTTTTTTTACTTCCATTTATATGCACAATTGATCCTCGCAATCAATACCCCTGTGGGCCAGGGACTCTGGCCTGCAAGGAGAATTTGACTCTGCCTGAATTTTAATTATTAGCTGATGAAGACTATTTGGGAGTTTAAGATGCAACATTATTTTCTGATTCCAAAATTTGGCTCAGTAGCAAAATCTATAGTGAGTGACAAAGTAATTTCTCTGCAAGCCTCTCCCAAATCAAGCGAAATTAATCACATTAAGCCTCCTTTTTTTGTATTTCCAAATCCTGGTCTGTTTCAAAAAGCAGTTTTGGACTTAGAGGGAAGTTGAAGAGCCATTTGTTGGGGTGCTAGGAGTGATGGACAGTGTGCCCTCTGGGCACAGTGCCAGGGCGGCCCACCCATGAAATGAGGTGGTGCAGGTTGTATCAGCAGCAGATTGGCATGAGGAGGCTAGAGCAGCAGATTTTGAGTGCCTTTCAATGCAAGTCTGCTAATGATGCCTTCTTCCAGTTTGGATAGTGGGATGTTGCTTTTCCGTCTCTCACAACACCAGAACCAGGGAACATCCACTACAACTGAGTGTTGGGAGAGTTAGAACAGATAAAAGAAAACTCTTTTTTACCTAGCAGGTAATTAATCTGTGGAACTCCTTGCCACAGGAGGTGGTGATCGGTGTCTGGCCTAGGTGCCTTAAAAGGGGATTGGACAGATTACAGGAGGAAATGTCAATCGTAGGCTACAAGCCATGATGTGTGATGCAACCACCGTATTTTAGAAGCAGGCTACTTCGGAATGTCAGATGCAGGGGAATGGCAATGAGAAGCAAGTATCTTGTTGTCTCATGTGCTCCCTGTGGCATCTAGTGGGCCACTGTGAAATACAGCAATCTGGACTAGATGTGCCTTTGGCTTGATCCAGTGGGGCTGTTCTTAGAATAGTAAATTCTGTTTTATTTACTTCATATTTACCTCAGAATTTTACCTCAGAATGCTAGATATAAGGGAGTGGCAACAGAATGCAGACATCTTGTTGTCTTGTGTGCTCCTGAGACATGTGGTGGGCCACTGTCAGTCAGTCAGTCAGTCAACAGGTACTTATATACCACTTTTCAACACAAAGTTCACAAAGCGGTTTACAGGCAAATAGTAATAATAAAGTTAAATGGCTCCCTGTCCCAAAAGGGCTCACAATCTAAAAAAGAAAAAAAAAGCAGCCTGCCAGCACCAGCCACTAGAAAGACTGCGCAGGGGTGATGAGGGACAATTACTCTCCCCCTGCTAAATATAAGAGGAACACCACTGGAAAAAGTGTCTCTTGCTGTGAGATAGAGGAATCTGGACTAGATGGCCCTTTGGCCTGATCCAGTGGGGCTCTTCTTGTGTTCTTAAGATAGCAAATTTTGTTTTATTTACCTCATATTTACCTCAGAATTTTCCTCAGAAATTTACCTCAGAATGCCAGATTCAAGGGAGTGGCAACAGAATGCGGGCATTTTGTTTTCTTGTGTGTTCCCTGAGGCATCCGGTGAGCCATTGTGAGAACTTCTATTTATAGGGACCACATGACTGAAAGAGCCCCATCATTTGTGGGTCCCTCTAAATAACTGGAAGTACTGCACAGTTTGAGGAAACTGCACAGGGAACACAATGAGGAACATTGTTTATGCAGCATAATGGCGACAGCAGCAGCAGCAGCAGACCCAAAGCAGCATTGGGTGGCACTCTGGCTTGTACAGCCCTGGCTGGTTGGCACTGCTATGCTACACTGCAGAAATAGAAGCTGTTTGGAATTTGTGGAGGAGTCCAGGGCCCCAATCCTATCTAAGTATGCCAGCAGGGCCAGCCTTAAGCCAATGTGACCCATGTTGTCACATTGGGCCCCACGCTTCAGGGGCCCCCACACCAGTGCAGAGAGCATGTTGCTGGCTGCTGCAGCTGGGATCTCTATAATATTTGGTATTTATACACTGCCTTTCTTGATAATAAGATTGCTCCTTTGACTTTAATTCAAGGTGGTTTACATAGGCAGGCATTTTCTAAACCGCAAGGGTTTTTACAAATCACAAACAAAGCTCTAATCTTACAAGAACAACTACATGCAGATGACACTTTCATCGTCCAGTCCTTCTTTCTTGCTGCATGATTGGCTTCCGCCGGCTGATAATCTGCTTCTTTGCTCTCACCATAGAGCAGCTGGCCCAGCACAACTCCCCTCTCACAGGCAGCTGAGGCAGCTCAGATCTTATCAGCCGCGTTCTCGAGGTCTGCCGCACACACAAGCTTCCGGTGGTCTCAAACTGGCGACCTTCGGCTCTTATCTTCGGGCATTACTGCAGCTTTAACCCTCTCGACTAGACCTTCTATGGGCTGCAAGTCAGTGGGGTGAACAGAGCAGCTTTACCTTGGGCCCTCCCACCTGCCCTTACCTCTGAATAGCCCCAAATTGGCCACCTGGAAGTAGCTGGGGTGACATTATCATGTCACTACCGATTATTTCCATGTGCCATGCTTTGCGCACAGCGACAGCAGCGCTCTTCTTGGTGAGTGAGGGTGGGGGCCCCCACATTGGACCTCACCCCTGCTAGAGCTGGCCAGAATGCCAGGCCTTAAAAGTGCTTATAGAGTGCTTTGCAATAGTGTAAAGGCTTCATGTACCAGCGGGAAAACCAGAGCCTTCCTGCACTTGCTGGCGGGGAAGATGGCTGCCAAAGCAGGTAAGGCCAATGGAGGGGCTGGGGTGAGTAGGGATGGAAAGGGGTGGGGAGAAGGTTGTGATGGAGGCGGGTGGATTGGGCCCAAGAGGGGGTCCTTACCCAGTGGTGTTATGCTGCCAGAACACTGGGCGGGACATCCGGGTGATCGACAGCCTGCCTGTCGCGTTCCGCAGCGTCCCGCCGTTTGCGTAATGTATGCAAGCGGTGTAATTGGTTACGCAAACGGCGTAACGCTCTGGAACGTGACGGGCGGGCTGTCGATCACCTGGATGTCCCGCCCAGCGTTCCGGCAGCATAACACCGCTGTCCTTACCCCAAGGAGTTAACCAATTGCGGCTGCTGCGGTATACCTTGGAGCAAGGGACAAAAGAGACCACCAAAAAGACCCTGAAGAGGCAACTGAAGAGACCATCCCTGACCCTGAAGAGACCACCAATAGCAGAAATTCTCCTGGGTGATATAGCATGGCACCACTGCAGCTGCGCAAGGGAATTTAGAATGCAGTCCTAACCTGGAGTTAGGCTGGCACAGTTAGGCCAGCAATGTTTGGCCAGCACAAGGGGCACTGCAAAGTATGTTCGGACCACTCTCGGAGTCAGAGAGGCCAGCACAGAGACATGTGTCATCCTCCCTGACTCCAAGAGTGGTCCAAACGAGCTTTACGGTGGCCCTTGTGCCAGCCAAACTTTGCTGGCCTAACTGTGCCAGCCTAACTTCAGGTTGGGATTGCACCTTTAGTTAAGGATTGGGCTGCCTGAAGCTGGTCTCCCCAAAATGCAAGGAGTATGCATCAACTTTGCTTTTAAAATTGTAAGCTGCTCTGTGTTTCTTGGGAGAACAGCTTAGAAATGTTATAAACAATAACTGGTAATAATGTGAAGCATTTTATGATAACAGGCTTTTTGATTAGTGTTGTACTGAATATTCTCTGATGCTGGCATTTGCCTCAAAATGAGCACATTCAATGCCGCTGAACAAATAGTAGAAAAAAAGAAAGATTCTGATCTTGACAAACATTCAATTTGCTTTGATGCAGTTCAGTGTTCCCTTGACCGCCTGTTTCTTCTGGATGCAATTTTCCTTCTTCGTCTTCACTGTCCACATCCTGTCATCTCATCCAAATTGTATGTGGTTCCCCATGTAATTATGTTTATGAGCATATGTGACATCATTCCTTTGTACATAGAAGTGTGGACTGATGGCTGAGGTGCTGGCACTTCCTGAAGCTAAGCAGGAGAATCTGTGGTCTATTTTGGGAAGGGAGCTAATCAGCTCCACAGTGACCCCATTCTGCCACAACGGGTACTGCAACTTGCCAGGCTGTGGCAAGTTGCAGTACCTGTTGTGGCAGAACGGGGTCACTGTGGAGCTGATTAGCCAGTGCGGGAATGTGGTGAGAAAGTCAGCTGGTGAAGGAATGGAGCCCGACCTTGAAGACCTGTCCAGGATGGACTTAGGATTGCTTGCTGAAGCTTGATGGCATGCACCCAGAGGAGAGAACCACACTGTGAAGGCTACATCTGGGACTGAGGATTCGCTGAATCACAGAATACTGTATATTTGTAAAAATTGTCACTGCATGGATGCATGTTGCATTTTCACAACAACCCTGTGAGGTAGCAACCTAAGCAGGGCTGGCCTTAGGAGCTTTAGGAGTTGCAGGACAAGACAGCAAGAAGAGGCTTTGCATGATTACATCAAGAACCTAGTTTTGTTAAGGTAGCACCATGGTTGGATTGGATCCAAGCTCTCTTGCACAGAAAGGTCACCATGACCCCACAAATGAGACTTCATGATTCATTGGGATTCCGACCCATAGGTTGAAGAACACTGGCATAGTTTCTTCAGTAGCCCTGGACTGCCAGCAAGGATGTCCAGTGTTGACGATGAGAGGTGAATTATACACACAGTACAGTTTGCTGAGCAAATTGCACCAACATTTTCTGTGGCTTGATACATGTGGAGCCCTTCCCTTGGTGACATGTCCTTAACCTCATCTTCACCATTTTTTTGTAACTGTAGAAATCCCTGGGTTACTTTCCCTAAGTAGAAATGACCAGATTTGCCTTGTATTGCCTTGTTGCTTTAGATCAGTGTTATTCAAACTGTGGATCAGGACCCCCTTAGTGGGTCATGACCTGATGTCAGGTGCGTCATGGAAAGCTGGGAGCAGCCACCTTGGAAACTGCACGCCTGACTCTTGCTATATTCCTTTTGTGAGAGTGAACAGTTTGAATTTTCAAGTGAGGATTTTTTTAAAATTTTGTTTTTAGTTCAGTGCTTTTACATCATATTTTGTCCTCATCTTCCTTTCTGTCAGGGATGTTTCATGGTTGTACAACTGATGTAGTCCAAGAATGCCAATTTGCATTTCAAGAGTGTCATTTTATTATTACAATGACAGCACTTCCTGCTTGATGACGTCACTTCCTGCCACAACATCACTTCCAGGTTAATGACATCGCTTCTGGTGGGTCCTGAAACGAGTGCCATTCTAAAGAGCGGGTCCCGGTCTAAAAAATTTGAACCCCACTGCTTTAGACAAAACTCAGTGGCAACCAATACTTAAAATTTGCTCATGATTCAATGTGTGTGTTTTGCTTACATTGCCACCTAGTGGTGACTAGGAATATGGTTTTATATAGTATGCCACATTCACCAGCACATGCTGTGCTGCCTCTGGGATGTGAAGTCACATTAGGATAAGCAGCTGTCCAAGCTGAAATCTCACCTGCTGTTTCCATTTGCTTCCTTGCTTGCTGATCCAGCTACATCTTATTACTGACACCAAATGCTGCATTTTTTTTTGCCAAGAAGTTCATCTTTCTGGAAGAAAAAAAAACCTGATCTGAAACTGAACAACAACAAAAAAAGAATGACAGTAAAGTCAGAAAACCATAATTTGGCATTGCAAACCCATTATTTGGAGTCCGCACCACTGAATTTGATCTAGGTGCAAAAATGTGGCAGGGGGAATGGAATGAAGGAAATTTGGTTTTCTATTTCACATTAAACACTCACTGGGCATATGCTAATTAGAGAGAAAATTGAATTCCATTGTTCCACATATTCACTGAGTGGATGTTACATTAATAATGTTATAGTCGTCTTTTGGTCAGGTCAGTTAAGCAAGATGGTCCAGAAAAATGGTGGCACCTGGGGTGAAACGAAACATCTGACCAAATCTGGGTGAGATGGAGAGGCAGGAACTGCTGAGCTGTAGCTGCTTGGGCCAGGAATACAACAAATCAGGTACTAATCCCCTGTCATGTGCCCCTGGCAGTTGCATAGACAGCGGGTAGTGGTGGTGTGGTCAGTACTGCAGGCACTGCAATGCACTATATTAGCACTCGCCGTTGGAGCCATGCACGGCAGCAATGTGCAGGAGACGCCATTTGGTTCAGCAAGCACCTGTGCTTTGCCATTTTTGCCTGGAATGTCTCTGAAGGTGAGTGGGAGGGGCCACCTACATGGCGCATTGTAGCACTTTCTGCATTTACAATTTGGCCTCCCTGGAGATACAATCCTGTGTACCATAACCCCAGGCTCCTACGCTGCTCCTGCCCAGAGGCGGATCTACAGGGAGGGCAAAGCTCTAAGTGTTGCAAGAAGCCTTACCTTGGCTGCTGTAGCCAGTAAGCAATGCCAAGATGTTGCTTTTCCCTGTGAGGATTGGCTAAAACGGTGCAGGAGAGGAGTGATTTCCACTGCAAGGTAAGGCTTCTTGCAAAACTTAGAGCTTTGCCCTTCCTTAGATCTGCCTCTGCTCCTGCCGCAGGTCTTGTTTTCCACCATCCTGGGTCTTGGTCCTGTTGTGGCTCATTACTCCACGATTTGCTACGTTTGTGGCACCTGTCTCCTCATCCCACCTCTCATTTTTTTTAGACTTTCCCCTGCTGCACTCTCACTGTTCCTATGGTCTCTTTCCTCTTTCCTTTCCCTTCCTGGGTCATTTCAAACAGACATGACTGGAATCTCCTCCCACTCCCTAGGTATTTTCCAGCCCCAATTCCCCTTTCCAAACTGGTTGCAGGGGGGTTGTCCTGGCACAGAAACCTGGCACAGGAAGTATGGCAGGTGATGCAACGTGCCATGTTAGCAGCTACCCCTGCTAACTGGGCGAGAGGCACTTTATCCAGTGGTGTTCCTCTTATATTTAGCAGGGGGAGAGTAATTGTCCCTCTTCACCCCTGCACAATCTTTCTAATGGCTGTTGCTGGTGGTCTGCCTTTTTTTTTTTTAAGATTGTGAGCTCTTTGGGACAGGGAGCCATTTAATTTTATTATTATTACTATTTGCCTTTCAATCGCTTTGTGAACTTCGTGTTGAAAAGCGGTATATACTGTAAGTACCTGTGGATTGTGGATTGATGTAGGTGGGCCCTTCCCTCTGCCGTCAGAGCCATTTGCAGCAGTGATGGTAATGCGCAGGCCGAGAGGCCATTTGGACGTGCTCCAGACAGCGACATCAAAGTCAAGTATGGAAGGAGACGTCAATCTTCGTTATGTGATTTTTGGGCCAAATCCTCTCCTATTTTACAGCCCTAATGTAGCAGTCCCAATGGGGTGTTTGCTGCATTCTGTGGAGGAGGAGGAGTCAGGGAGTTCTCCTCAAGGTAAGGGAATGTTTGTTCACTTATCTTGGGTCTGCATTGCAGCTGCATCAGCCCAGTCGCGGATCTAGGGGGTGCCAGGAGGGGCACGAGCCATGGGCGCCGTCTTGGGAGTGGGCGCCGTAACCATGGCGCGCCACGCCCCCAAAATGGCACCCGCGGCCTGCCCCACTCCTGTCCAGGCCCTGCACCACATTCTCCTCGCTCCGGCTGGCCTTAAAGAGCCAGCTGGAGCGAGGAGAAGGCGCTTCCACCTGGCACGCCTTCTCCTAGCTCCCGCTGGCTCTTTAAGGCTAGTGGGAGCTAGGAGAACCGGCGCCGCACAGCGCCCCCGTCTTCTCGTTCCGGCTGCCCTTAAAGAGCCAGCCGGAGGGAGGAGAAGGCGTTGCCACCCGGCACCCCTTCTCCTAGCTCCCGCTGGCTCTTTAAGACCAGCGGGAGCTAGGAGAACGCAGTGCCGTGCGGCGCCCCATCCCCTGCCTCTTAGAGCGTCGTGACGTCATGACGTTGCGTGCCCCCATGGGGCGCGTTCTGATTCTTTTGACTAGAACCGCCCCTGCATCAGCCCAAGAAAATGGATAGGATTGGGCCCTGAGAGTGCAATCCTAACCTGGAGTTAGGCCAGCACAGTGAGGCCAGTTTGGCGGGCACAAGGGACACAGTAAAGTATGTTTGGACCACTCTAGCAGTCAGGGAGGCCAGCACACAGACGTGCGCCATCCTCCTTGACTCTGAGAGTGGTCCAAATGCACTTTACGGTGATCCTTCTGCCAGCCAAACTTAGCTGGCCTAACTGTGCCGGCCTAACCCCAGGTTAAGATTGCGCCCTAAGAATGTGATCCTAACTCTGTACTGGAATAGGCAGGCCGACTGGCAGGGCCGGCTTTAGGCCAATGTGACCAATGTTGTCACGTTGGGCCCTGCCGCTGCTAGAGCTGGCCCTGCTCACTGGCCTGCACCACACCCAGGGCAAGGCTGGGACTGGCTGCGGTGCAACCCGGGGCAAAGGGAACCGATTCCCTTTATCCTGGGTTATGCGGCAGCAGCCCAAATGGGGCTACTTGGATCTGACGCTGAAATTGGCGGCAGAAATGCGAGCAGCCCAAAGTGAGACTGGGCTGCCCAGCATGGGGAGGGGGTTAGGATTTGGCCTAAGTGCTGGATCCTGGCACTACCTCCCTCCCTGGCCTGTTCTGCCCTCCCCTGCTATGTTCTGCCTTCCCTCCATCTTCCCCCCCACCCTCACCAGCGGTGTCATCCTGGCAGAACGGGCCGGTACGCCGTTCCGCTAGTTCCACGGATGGGCCTGGGCCGCGCCACCTCTCCTGAGGACGAGTGCGCTGTTTCTGGGCCCTCCCGCCCTCCCTCGTGTCCCAAATCACTCTGAAATGGAGCAATTCCAGGCGCAGGGAGGTGTGGCTGGCCTCCGCCATAGGGGCGGAGGGCTGCCAATCACCCAGGCGTTCCGGTTCCTCACGCGCCCGGATGACATCACTGACCCTCACGTCAGCCCTAGGTTGGCCTTACCTGGGGTTTACAAGCCCTGGAAGCAGTGTGGGGAAGCCAGCGCACACCCAGCACACATCCCTCCTCCCGAGTCATCGCAAACACTCTTTGCGGCCCATTTGTGATGCTTCGGGGCTGGCACAGGCGACTTGTGCCTAGCCCATCCCGAGGTTTGGATTGCATTGCACCCTTAAAAAGAAAAAAAAAGTACCGGACTAACCCGATTCACGTTCTAGAAGCCCGACTGCTGGCTACACTTCGTGTCAAGTCCATTTCTTTTGGTATTTGGGAAACAGAGCCCTGTTTGATCTGGCAATACATATTCATGCCGTGTTGCTGTGCCTCGCAGCCATTTTGAAGAGAGCAAACAACAGGTTTTATTATTTCAATATGTCACTGGAAGATAGGCTTTGCATAGCAGGCCAGGCACTTTGGGGTGCTGCTTGGAAGCTGTTTACTTGCAGAAGCACTCCATTCTGGCCCAGCCCTGCAGAACCCTGAAGCTCCCAGGGGCCATCTTGGCTGTAGCGGTAGGTTCACAGACGTGCTCTCTTCATTTTCAAGCCCAAGGTTGGCATGGGGAACACAACAAGCCATCTCAGTTATATCTTTACTGTACTGGATGATGGGACCAATTTGTAACATAGTACAGGTGTGCCCCTGTATCCACTGATTTGGTATCCACAGTTTCAGTTATCCACTGATACCATGAACCCTGGGACACCTATTAAAAAGATAGGGAAATATGAAACACATCTTTTTTTTTTTACCTTGTTGCAGCAAAACCTCTGCTGTTCCCCTGTCTTTAAAAAGGCAGCCCAGGATTCAGAGTTTCAGGTATCCATGGTGGGGACCTTTGAACGAACCCCCAGCAAATACCGAGGCATGCCTGTACTCAGTAGTGTCAGCCTACCGGTACGCTGGGCGTGTCTTCCGGGTGAGCGGCAGCGCGATCGCTGCGTTCTGTTGCGTAACGGCGAAAGCCCGCCCGGGCTCACCCGGAAGACACGCCCAGCGTACCGGTAGGCTGACACTACTGAGTACAGGCATGCCTCGGTATTTGCTGACAAATACGGTAGGCTGACACTACTGCCTGTACTCCTCTTCCCCAAGTCTGGATGTTATAAACCCTGACAAACGTAGATTCCTGTTGTTCCTGTCCTTGGGACATTTGTTATGGGATAGCCCAATCCTATGCTTAGTGGCCCCCAGAGGAGCAGCAGTGCCAAAATGGCGACCACTGCATCCGGAGGCTGCTGAGGCAACCGCCAGGGTCCCCTCGGGGTAGGGGAGCATTTTCTCCCTTCCCCCAAGTAATGCTGCAGCTCCAATGTGTCTCCTTGGCTCTGAGAAGGGGGCAGAGTTGAGGTCACTTGTTGTCGGGCCACCTGGTTCATGCAGGGGTTGTGATTCAGTGGTAGAGACTGCCACCCCCTGCCCCCGTGCACAGTGGTGTCATTCAAATGATTTAGGAACAGGAACTCACTTTTGAGTTCAAATTCAAATGTTGAAAACAAACAAACCCGGAAGCAGCCACGGAGCCCGTTAGGATCCGGAACGCCCGTTCTGGTCCGTTCCCCCTGAATGGCATCACTGCCTTCTCCCCAGTGGGCTGCAGACTCACCAGAGCGGCTGCTGACTCCACATGTGTGGCTGCAGGGAGTGAGGAAGGGGGCTGTGCAGGACAGGACTTCCCTACTGCAGCTCTTCCTCCTTCGCCCCCCTAGAAATCCGGAGTCACTCCCTTTAACCCTCTGAGTGCTGGCCAACCAATAAGAAAAGCTCTTTGCAGAGGAATTGGGAGGGGGGAGGAGGGAAAGTGAAGTGGGCGGAGTCAGCCCTAATTTTAACTAGTGGAACTGAGTTCCCCCGCGTTCCCCCTGCATGACATCACTGCCCGTGCAGGCTCAATTCTCCCCTTCCTCCATCCTCCCTCTGCCTTGGTCCACTGACTCCCCACCTCCACCCTGATAGAATTTACTGGCGAACTGCACGGGGGGGGGGTGCAGGTTGGTCCTTCTTGCGGCCCTGAAGGTCCTCACCATGTGCCGTAAATATGCTTTATGGCATGTTTACAACCCCTAGAGCAGGAGCCCACAGGATTGGGCTCTCCAATTCTTTTGAAAATGTTTCTCCTAACCATGGAATTAGCTTCTGTTTTTGCTTTAGATGGAACACGGATGGAACATGGTCACGTGCAGACTCTTCGCCTCCATCAGCATTGCTATCCTGATGGACACTTTTTTGTTTTCCCTTTAAACCTTTCCCAGATATTTTTGCCTAACCTTCAAAGGGGCTTTCAATTCTGCGGTAGTCAACATGTCAATGGCAACTGTAGCCAAAGATTTATTTTGGAACAGTTTTTAACGGTTCATAAATCTTTGCCGCTGCTTTCTCAGTCGCAGCTGGAAGATCACGGTGGTTGTACTGTAGATCATTCCATGTGTTGGGCGTTTTCATAGATTAGTTCAATTCTGAAGAAAAAAACCCCTCCCAAACCCACCAGTATTGTCAGTCTCTTGTGCATCTAATGCCACTAACCCAGTGTATAATTTGCAGACTCAGCTAAATGACCAAGAGAGGAAGGCAGAACCATTCAATTTCATTTTCAAGAAATGTCTTAGGGCCAAGAGGGTACCACTGGACCATAGGAACCTGCTTACTTCCTGTGATTGCCAGGAGGGGCCCTGGTGCATGTCCCACAAGTTTCTGAAGTTTCTTAGGTTTATTTGGTGGGGATGCGAGACTGGGGGCGCAACCTTCACCAACTTTCCAGCACTAACATAGCTGTGCAAATGGGGCATTTGCTGCTTTCACAGTGGAATAGTATGTAGTATATATAGCATAGTATGGGCAGGAGGTTTAGTCGAGAGGGTTAAAGCCTCTGTTTGCCCAGAGCTAAGATCCGAAGGTTGCCAGTTCGACAACACCGGAAGTCTCCGTGAGCTGCAGACCTTGAGAATTGCAACTGATAAGAGCTGTCTCCAGTTGCCTGTGAGAGGGGAGTTGTGCTGGGCCAGCTGTTTCTTTGGTGGGAGCAGAGAAGCCGTTTATCAGCCATCAGGAAGGCAATCATGTGGCCAGAAAGAAGGACTAGACCACGAACGTTCCATCTGTATGTTGTAGTTCTTGAAAGACAGAACTTCTTTGTAATTTGTAAAAAACCCTTGCGGGTTTAGAGAAATAAAGCCAGCGGTGTCATCCTGGCGGAACGGCCTGGTATGCCGTTCCCCTAGTTCTGCGGACAGGCCCGGGCCGCGCCGCCTCTCACGAGGATGAGCGAGCTGCTCCTGGGCCCGCTCCTGGGCCCGCCCGCCCTCCTTCACGTCTGAATCTCTCTGAAATGGAGCGATTCGAGGCGCAGGGAGGTGCAGGGAGGCGTGGCTGGGGCAGAGGGCTACCAATCAGAACCTTCTTTGCGAGTGGGACACGAGCAAGCGAGTGCTGTCCTGCGACGAAGTGCCTCGTCCGAGACGAAGTGCCAGGTAAACGGGTGAGTTACGCATCTGTGCGAGTGAAGCAGCAGGGCGAGGAAGCCAGGGCCCCAGACTCTGCCCTCTCTCTGAGAAGCAGGGCAGCTCATCCCTGAATAAACACAGATCTGGAGCCAGACAGCCAGCAGTTGGGCGGGGGCTATCCAGTGTTTTGCACAGAGTGCCACATGTATGACTATATGCCTCTGGGCTGTAAGTCGTGGGTGTGTCCTCGGTGCAAGGAGCTCCAGGCACTCAGGGAACGCGTCTGCTCCCTGGAGGCCTTGGTTGCAGACCTGGAGAAGCAGAGACAGGCAGTGAGGGTCCATGGTGAGACATCCGGGGACTTGCAGGCTTCGTCCCACCCTCAGACAGGCAGCTCCTCAGCTGCTGGGGAAAGGAGTCTCAGGGCTGGAGGACGTCAGCCTGGAACAGAGGGAATCGATCCCCCAGTGGGGGCCCCTTCTTCCAGTGACGAGCCCGCATCCAGTCGCACTAAGGATGCTCCTCGGCGGGAGGGGGGTTGTGGTCTCCTTGTCGTGGGTGATTCTATAGTTAGGAATATAGAGAGGGGCGTCTGCGACGGATGTGTGGACCGCACGGTGACTTGCCTGCCTGGTGCGAAGGTTGCGGACATCACGTCTCGTCTAGATAGGCTGGTTAGGAGTGCTGGGGAGGAGGTAGCGGTCGTGGTGCATGTTGGCACCAACGATGTGGGGAAATGTAGCCGGGAGGTCCTGGAAGCCAAATTTAGGTTGCTAGGCAGGACGCTGAAGGCCAGGACCCCCAAGGTAGCGTTCTCAGAAGTGCTACCCGTTCCACGTGCAGGGCCAGCTAGGCAGGCGGAGCTCAGGGGTCTCAATGCGTGGATGAGACGGTGGTGTCGGGATGAAGGGTTTAGAGTTGTTAGGCACTGGGGCACATTCTGGGACAAGCCAGGCCTGTACAAGAGGGACGGGCTTCACTTGAACCAGAATGGAACCAGGCTGCTGGCGCTTAACATTAAAAAGGTGGCAGAGCAGCTTTTAAACTGATCCCTGGGGGAAAGCCGACAGGAGCCGAGTGGCGTCCGGTTCGGAACTCCTCATCCCTACGGGAAGAGGAGGGTGGAGGAGTACCAAAGAGCAATGGAGGAGTAGGAAATAGAACTTCTAAGCTGAGTGTAAGTGACAGATTGTCCAGTAAAAAGAGAGGCGGGGAAAAGAGATCAAAAAACAGTCCCTCCTTAGAGAACCCCGTCTATAGGTGTTATTATGTGAATGCCCGAAGTCTCCGAGCAAAGATGGGGGAACTGGAATGTTTGGTGGCTAGGGAAAACATTGATATAGTAGGCATAACGGAAACCTGGTGGAATGCAGAGAACCAGTGGGATACTGCAATCCCAGGCTATAAACTCTATAGGAGGGACAGGGAAGGGCGTGTTGGCGGAGGGGTGGCCATCTATATCAAAGAAGGGATAGAATCCAGCAGAGTAGAAACTGAAGGTGGGCCGGACTCCACCATGGAGTCACTGTGGGTTAAACTGCCAGGCCGTAAAAGCAATGTAATAGTGGGGGTGTGCTATCGTCCTCCCGATCAAAAACTTGAAGGTGATCTTGAAATGAGGAAACAAATCAGGGCAGTGACCAAGAGAGGCAGGATTGTAATCATGGGGGACTTCAATTATCCTCATATTGACTGGGTCAACTGCTGCTCTGGTCAAGAAAGAGAGACCGGATTCCTTGATGTGTTGAATGACTGTGCCTTAGAGCAAATAGTCATGGAGCCGATCAGAGGACAGGCGACTCTGGATTTAATATTGTGTGGTACTCGGGACCTAGTTAGGGATGTAAGTGTTACTGAGCCATTGGGGAACAGTGACCATGCTGCGATTGGTTTTGCCATGCATGTCCTGGAAAGAGTGCAGAGCAAATCTGACACAAGAACCCTTGACTTTCGAAGGGCGGATTTCCCTCAGATGAGGAGACTAGTTAGACAGAAATTGAAAGGGAAGGTAAAAAGAGTCCAATCCCTCCAGGCTGCATGGAGGCTGTTTAAAATAACAGTAGTAGAGGCCCAGCGGAAATGTATACCGCAAAGAAAGAAGGGTTCGACAAGGTCCAGGAGGGTGCCTGCATGGCTGACAAACGAAGTTAGAGAAGTTGTAAAGAGCAAAGAAGCTTCTTTCCGTAAATGGAAGTCTTGCCCCAATGAGGAGAACAAAAAAGAACATAAACTCTGGCAAAGGACAAGTAAGAAGGTGATACGGGAGGCCAAGAAAGCGTTTGAGGAACGCATGGCTAGCAACATAAAAGGGAATAATAAAAGCTTCTTCAAATATGTTAGAAGCAGGAAACCTGCCAGAGAGGCGGTTGGCCCGCTGGATGGTGAGGGAGGGAAAGATGAGATAAAAGGGGACTTGGAGATTGCAGAGAAATTAAATGAATTCTTTGCGTCCGTCTTCACAGCAGAAGAACTTGGGCAGATACCACAGCCCGAACAGCCCTTCCTAACGAAGGAATTAAATCAGATAATGGTTAATAAAGAAGATGTTTTAGATCAAATTGATAAACTACGTATAAATAAGTCACCAGGCCCAGATGGTATACACCCAAGAGTTATTAAGGAACTAAAGAACGAAGTTGCTGACCTCTTAACTAGAGTATGCAACTTGTCCCTTCAAACGGCCACGGTGCCAGAGGATTGGAGGATAGCCAATGTCACGCCAATCTTTAAAAAAGGGAGAAGGGGGGACCCTGGAAACTACAGGCCTGTCAGCCTAACGTCTGTTCCGGGTAAGATGGTGGAAACCCTCATCAAAGATAAAATCCTAAAACATGTAGAGGAACAAGTACTGCTAAGGGAAAGTCAGCATGGCTTCTGTAAGGGTAAGTCTTGCCTCACAAACCTTTTGGAATTCTTTGAAAAGGTCAACAGGCACGTGGATGTGGGTGAACCTGTGGATATCATATACCTAGATTTTCAGAAGGCATTTGACACGGTCCCCCACCAAAGACTGCTGAAGAAACTTCACAGTCAGGGAGTAAGAGGGCAGGTCCTCTTATGGATCCAGAATTGGTTGAGGGCCAGGAAACAGAGAGTGGGGGTCAATGGGCAATTTTCACAATGGAGAGAGGTGAAAAGTGGAGTGCCCCAGGGATCTGTCTTGGGGCCCGTGCTTTTCAACTTATTCATAAATGACCTGGAGACAGGGATAAGCAGCGAGGTGGCCAAGTTTGCGGATGACACAAAACTTTTCCGGGTGGTAAAAACCAGAAAGGATTGTGAAGAGCTCCAGAAGGATCTCTCCAAGTTGGGGGAATGGGCAGCCAAATGGCAGATGCGTTACAACATAGACAAATGTAAAGTGATGCACGTTGGGGCAAAAAACCAAAATTTTACCTATAGGCTAATGGGTTCTGAGCTGTCTGTGACAACTCAGGAGAGAGATCTCGGGGTGCTGGTGGACAATTCAATGAAGGTATCGACCCAGTGTGCGTCAGCAATTAAGAAGGCCAATTCCATGCTTGGGGTCATTAAAAAAGGGGTTGAGAATAAAATAGCCGATATTATCATGCCATTGTACAAATCGATGGTAAGGCCACACCTGGAATACTGTGTCCAGTTCTGGTCGCCGCATCTTAAAAAGGACATAGTGGAGTTGGAAAAGGTGCAGAAGAGAGCGACAAAAATGATTACGGGGCTGGGACACCTCCCTTATGAAGAAAGACTGCAGCGTTTGGGGCTCTTCAGTCTAGAAAAAAGGCGCCTGAGGGGGGACATGATTGAGACATACAAAATTATGCATGGAAGGGATAAAGTCGATAGAGGGATGTTCTTTTCCCTCTCTCAAAACACCAGAGCCAGGTAAGGGGGCATCCACTAAAACTGAGGGTTGGGAGAGTTAAAACAGATAAAAGGAAGTACTTTTTTACCCACCGGGTAGTTAATCTGTGGAACTCCTTGCCACAGGAGATGGTGATGGCATCTGGTCTTGATGCCTTTAAGAGGGGATTGGACGGATTTCTGGAGGAAAGGTCCATCGTGGGCTATAGGCCATGATGGATTGTGCAACCTCCTTACAAAGGTGGTGGGCTACTGGTACCGGGTGCAAGGGAGTGGCAACAGGATGCAACAGGATCTTGTTGTTGCATGCCTCCCTGGGGCACCTGGTGGGCTGCTGTGAGATACAGGAAGCTGGACTAGATGGGCCTTTGGCCTGATCCAGCAGGGCTCTTCTTATGTTCTTATGTTCTTATAATCATCCGGGCGTTCCGGTTCCTGGGGCGCCCGGATAACATCACTGAATAAAGCCTGCCTATGTAAACCGCCTTGAATTAAAGCCAGAGGAGCAATCTAATGGCCAAAGAAAGGCGGTATATAAATACTAGCATTATTATTATTATTATTAGTAATCCTGCGCTATTCCTGCCAGTCATGGCTATCCTGAGTAAACTTTTAAGGACAACCTGGTCTAGGAAAAAAACCAGCTGCTAAATAGGTATAAAGCAAAAAGTTACTACTGGGCTCCTAAGTAACTAGTGAATCCCAGATTATTGTGATGGAATAACATCCCCTATCATGCGACCCTGAGGTTTTGTACCGCTGGGGCACTAGTATAGCAACCTTTATGAATCCTGGCTTCCCCATGACCGTCTCCTCTCTCCTTTTATCATTTTGAACACTCAATGCACAGTACTGTAGAGCTCTGTGTATATATTCATTGCCATGCCCTTTAAAAGAAAATAAAATTAAAATGACCTCAAGATTGGTCCTCAGTCCCAGGAGGAAGAAATGCATATGCATATAGAAGACAAGAATAGCAGCAGGAGACAGAGGGACAGTTCGTGGTAAAGTCAGGCGCAGAGAACGCAACAAGGAGCAATGATAACAAATAGCCAGGCTTCAATATCTTGCCCAATAATAGTCCCTGCTAAGATCCATTCTATTGCTTATGATTTACCACTTGGGTGTCTCACTCTTCTTCCCTCTGTTATACGCATAACAGCCTTTGGTTGAGACATTGGACCCAATCCTAACGTGTGTGGCTGCTGCCTGAACTCGTGTTCTGGTGCTAGAATACACTTTCCAGTCGTCGTAAATCCGGAAGTGTGCATAGCCATGTGCTTCCAGAGCATTACCAGAGGCTGTGGAAGCTCAGCACACATTGGCATGAGCACCTGCCCACAATGCTGAGTCATGACAGCCGTGGAACAGGATGGGAAAGAGGGTGAAACAGGGCAGAACAGGGTGGAACATGGGAGGGCAGGGGGCATGTCAGAGGTGGGAGGGGGTGGAATCTGACATGGGCAACTCGATTTGAATGCTTCGGCTGGCTCAGAGGATGCGCAACAAACCCCCTTTCTCTCCTTGAATTCTGCTGGGAGTTTCTGAGTTGCTGCCAATCAGAGAAGACAGTGCTGAGCTAGGGGTGTTAGTGGTATCACTCAGTATGGTTTCATGTGTTCATGCAGTGGCATTGCTAGGGGTGTGCAGGGGTGCAGGACACGCACAGGGGTGGCCGTGGTTCCACTACTGCCCAAAATAGTAAAATATTGGTACTTTTGAATAATATCATCATAAGAACATAAGAAGAGCCCTGCTGGATAAGGCCAAGGCCCCATCTAGTCCAGCTTCCACAGTGGCCCACCAGGTGCCTCAGGGAGCCCAGTAGACAACAAGATGCTTGCATCCTGTTGCCACTCCCTTGCATCTGGCATTCTGAAGTAGCCTACTATTAAGGTAAGGAGGTTGCACCACCCATCATGGCCTATAGCTCACGATGGACTTTTCCTCCAGAAATCTGCCCAATCCTCTTTTAAAGGCACCTAGGCCAAATGCCATCACCACCTCCTGTGGCAAGGAACATGAGAACATATGAAGAGCCCTGCTGGATCCGGCCAAAGGCCCATCTAGTCCAGTTTCTTGTATCTCACAGTGGCCCATCACTAAGTAGGCCTAAGGGAGCTTCAGGAGTTCCATAGCTTAATTACCTGCTGGGTAAAAAAGTATTTACTTTTATCTGTTTTAACTCTCCCAGCACTCAATTTTATGCTATTTATCATACAATGCAGAATTTATCTTCGTGAGCCGCCTTGAGTCCCCTTTCCTGGGGGAAAAGACGGGGTAAATAAATCTTTTAAATAAATAAATTTAAACAGAACAAACCGTGTTGATCTATCTGTATTCTATCAAAAGGTATAACCAAAAAACCAGACAGAGCAAACACAACTTCCTTCTGTAACAAAAAATGGATTTCCCTAACTCAAAACTGCCCAATGAAATGGATTTTTCTGAGAGCCAATGAGATGTTGTTATGACACAGCAGAGAGCCAATAAGGTGCTAATATGAGTCAGCTCTCATTTCCATGTACCAGAGCTAATACTAGAACTCTTATCTAGTTGTGTGAGTGTCATCAGTTTGGCCGCTGGTTTCTGGTTGGTTTCTGGTTGGTTTGGTGGCCTTTATTGTTATATATTTAAACAAACAAACAAACCATGGTAATGTCACTGCATTTAGTGACACAAATATTATAATTTATTCTATAAGGTCTGGTACAGAAGGAGGTCCCTCATGGGGGTGATACACTGAGCTCTACTATGGCTAACCAAACTTAGTGGACGTTAGGAAGCCAGCAGAGTAGAGAAATGCCCACAAACAGCAGCAACCACACAAGCAAACAAATGAGGCAAGAAACAAGCATAGTACCTTGATTGAGACTTGTATTAAAATAGTTCCAAGGATTAGGCAGGTAGAATAGTCAGCAATACAGTCCAGGTCCAAACACGTTAGTATAAACAGATGTATCAAGCAGTCATAAACAATTCCACAGTACTTCTTCACATTACGTATTCCATGGACTTAACCCGCACTCTAAGTCCACAATATACTGCAATACACTGGTCACAGTCTCCTACCACAGCCACACAACACTCGAGAGCCACAGAGCATGGCAGATACTGCCAGACAAGATAGCAGACACACTCTGAGAGAAGCTTCTGGTTACTGCTTATATTCCATCCTCAAGAAACACAGCAGTGCTGACTCACTGAAGAACATAAGAAGAGCCCTGCTGGATCAGACCAAAGGCCCATCTAGTCCAGCTTCCTGTATCTCACAGTGGCCCACCAGGTGCCTAAGGGAGCACACAAGATTCCTGCATCTTGTTGCCATTCCCTTGTATCTGGCATTCTGAGGTAAATTTCTGAGGTAAACTTCTGAGGTAAATATGAGGTAAATAAGACAGAATTTGCTATCTTAAGAAGAGCCCTGCTGAATCAGGCCATAGACCATCTAGTCCAGCTTCCTGTATCTCACAGTGGCCCACTAGATGCCTCAGGGAGCACACATGGCAACAAGATGTCTTCACTCTGTTGCCACTCCCTTGCATCTGGCACTCTGAGGTAAATTTCTGAGGTAAAATATGAGGTAAATAAAACAGAATTTGCTATCCTAAGAACGTAAGAAGAGCCCCACTGGATCAGATCAAGGGCCCATCTAGTCCAGCTTCCTGTATCTCACAGTGGCCCACCAGGTGCCTAAGGGAGTTCAGTAGACAACAAGATGCTTGCATCCTGTTCCCACTCCCCTGCGCCTGGCATTCTGAAGTAGATTACTATTAACGTAAGGAGGTTGCCCAACCCATCATGGCCTATAGCCCATGATGGACTTTTCCTCCAGAAATCCGTCCAGTCCAGTCTTCAGGTGAGTGTGCCTTGCACCATGGACTTCACAGTATACAGCTGTGCTGTGTGGCCTTAATTAGTCGCTCCTCTCTCCATATTGCCCAAGCTACAAAATTCCTTAGTCTGTCTCTTTAAGCCTGTTAAAGCTTCACAGCCTAACAACCTCACCCACAGGGTGATGCAAAACCTAGTGATGCCACTTTGCCCATGCACGAGTGGACTGGATCTCTCCCCGTGACTGGATGGCATCCTCAGTTTAGCTGTTCCTAGACTTGAGCTTCCCTGTCTTGGCTTTGCCTTTGCTCTCTTCACTCGACCGGTGACAGCTGAGTGGTTGCAGGGCTGCAGAGGAAGCCACAAAGTTAATTAGCACAGTTCAGGCTAAATAGGAAGCTTCAAGCGTTCCTCATGTCACTGCCGTGGGCTGCATTTATAGACAGGCGCCTGCGATGGATGGGGAAGTCGTGGGTTTGTGTGTGCACATGGGCCCTCCAGAAGATGCAGCTTCGCAGGCTGTTTAGAGCAGCTTGGATTTCCACCCCATTGGACATGTGCCCCCTCTGGTGCTTTGTAGTGCACTAAATGACATGCTGCATAGAAAGGAGGGGGGGAACTGCAGGACCATGCAGAGTCTTTGTCAGTTGTCCACCAAGAGCATTATTCAGGCCTCCCCGAACAGGAGCACCAGCTGGCTGGAGATGGTCTGGGACGACAGGAGATGCAAAGGGCTCACAATCTCCTTGTGTTTTATCACTCATTCTGAGTCCTTTCACTTCCGTGGGAGCAACAGTCGGACCTCACCAAATGGGGTGCACCCAGCTTCGTCATCCGCAAATGGACTCCCGGAACGCTGGGAAGGACGTCGGCGGGACTGTCGTGTGATTGGCAGCCCGCCCGTTTCATTCTGTGGCTGCCCTGGCCTCGAGGGGGGGCTGCCCCCGGTTGGCGCAGCCCCCCGCTGCTTGCCCAGGCACCCAGCGCCCCCCACCTGTCTTCCCTGGCGAGCAGGCACCCCTCGAGGCCAGGGCAGCCGCGGAACCAAACGGGCGGGCAGCCAATCACGGCGAAGCCCCGCCTAAGTCCCTCCCAGCGTTCCGGGAGTTCATTTGCGGATGACGACGCTGGGTGCAACCATATTTCAGAAGGGTTCGTCAGCCCAATTGCACGGGCAGTGAAGGAGAAGCGTCCCATTGGCTTTGAACAGAACTAGACCTAATGGTCTTAAGCTGCAGGAGGGGAGATTTCAGTTGGATACCAGGAAGACATTCTTACCAGCCACGGCAGTTTGACAATGGAACCAATTACTGAGGGAAGTGGGAGGTTCTCCCTTGCTGCAGGTCTTCACGGGCCTTTTGAACCTCCTCGAGAGAAGATCTCCCTGCTTCTAGCAGGAGGTGGGACTAGATGGCCTTGGAGACCCCATCCAACTCCGTGATGCTATGATTAGTAGATTTCAGTGTATACTCATGCCTCCTTCCCACTCCCAACGCATGATTCCTCTTTCGAGAATTGCTCGAGGCATACAATGGGCATGCAATTTAAGCACGCCACTAAAGTCGGATTTCAGTTATGAGAAGATGTGGCTTGGATGAACTGCTCCCACACAACTAGGAACACTGGGGTGTGGAGGAGGGGGTGGGAAGTGAGTGCTCCTGTCTGCAGTCGTGTGTGGGCTGGACAGTTTAGATGAACCGACTGATGGGGCAGCCCAATCCTAACCTGTGTAGGAGCAGGCTGGCTGGCCGGCCTGCTCTGTATTCTATGCAGGTTTAGCAGCCTCTGGAGCTCACCTTGGGGCAAGGGGATATTTTCCCCTTGCCCTGGAGTAAGCCCCAGCCAGCCCTATGGGGCTGTTTGGATCTCACCAGAAAAATCAGGCCTGACCAGCCCAGGGACGGGGGTTAGATTCTGGCTTAATGGCCAGGTCCACACTCCACCCCTCCCTGCTCTGGTCCGCCAACGGGGACACTCTCTTGCCCGTCTGCTGCCTTATTCCACCTTCTTTCTGTCTTCCCCCTGCCCCCCCAAAGCCCCCACGTCAGCCAAACTCAGCCAGCATGGGGATGGCTTACCCGGGCTCTGAGTCATCGTCCCTAAGCCGATGATACTCCCTGTGCCGGTCCAGCCCCTTCCTCCATGGCGCAGACATGCCTTATGTGGTAATGGCATCTAAATGATTTAGCAACAGGTACTCACTTTTGATTGGCACTTGTGTTGGGGCCCGCCCACTGGAAGTGAGGTCATAGCCGGAACCCAGGAACCGCCCCCAGGAACCGCCACGCCTCCTTGGTAGGCCGCGCGGCAGCCCGGGGAAAGGCCCGGGAGTCCTGGTCCTTCCCTGGGGCCGCCGCGCGGGCTACCGATTCCCCCCCCAGGAACCACTGCACCTCCTCGGGAGGGAGCCCCAGCCAGCCTACATGCTCATGCTGCTGCCGCCGTCAGTCTCCCTCGCTCCGCTGCCTGCCTGCTTGGCTCTGAGAATGTGTAGGCAACTCAAACGTTGCAGGGGGCGGAGTGCTGACGGAGTCAACGAGTAGGCGGGTGAATGGGCGGGGCCAGCCCTAATCCTAGGAACGGGTTCTCGCATACCCCCGCGTACCCGCTACATGACATGTCTGGCCTTATGGCATGTTTGTGACTGCGCAGGGCTGACGCAAGTGACATGTGTCAGCCCAAGGGTGCATTTGGATTGCGCTCGCAGCCAGAGAAGGTCCACTGGGTGCGGTGTAGCACCTCCCGTGGGCACCAGTGAGGGAGCAGGGTGCACTGTGGAAGGAAGTGGTGCGGAATTGGGCCCTCCCGCTTTGAAATGGAGTGACTCCGGAAGCAGGGTGTGTGGCAAGGCTGTGCAGGGTGCGCGGGGACACCTTTTGTCACTGCCCTGCCCAGGTGCAGTCAGAGTCTGCTCTGGTTTTTGCCCAGTAAATTCACAGTGCCCTTTGTTCAGCAATCCACAGACTGGTTGTCCAGCACTCCAGAAACAAAAAGAACCCCGTTTTCTGTTGTGTAACCCTCATACCATTGCCTGGCAGAAGCAACCTGGGCCAACGGCCAAGATTTCCTAAACGCCAAGCCATACATTTAAGACTTCCTTCCTTACAGACAGTGAAATATGCAAGGACATTTTCCCCTCATTCCTTTTCTGCTTATCTTGCCGCATCTGGACACTAACTTGGCAACTTTTAAGGATAACTAAATTCACATTTTTTGGGGGTGAGAGAAAGAGAAGTACTACAATGCCTTTGAAGTGCATTGATGACTGCAGTTTAATTTAACAGACAAATGATTCTCTTGTTGTTTGCTTAACAAAGCAATATTAATGGCACTTACACCAGGGTTTAACAATGGAGGATGGTGCATCGTGAAGGAACAACATTGGTTTTTAGCTAGGACATAGAAGAAGGGCCCGATTCCAACTGGCGGAACGTGTGTTCTGCTGGCATAGGGCACTTTCCGGTTGCCGCAAGTGTGACTCTGACGGTTAGAGTGTCAGTAGTGCAGAATACATCTGGGCTGCATCTTTGGTGAAGTAAGTACAACCAGAAGATGCACAATGTGATGGGCAGTGCAATCCTAACTTGCGCTGGAATAGGCCGGCCGGCTCACCTGCGCTCAGCGATGGGATCTACAAACGACTTGGGGGAACGGAGGGCGGGACTTAGATGGGACGACCATTTGATTGGCAGCCTGTCCGTGCCAATCAAACGGTAGTCCCATCTAAGTCCCGCCCTCCATTCCCTCAAGTCGTTTGTAGATCCCATTGCTGCCTGCACTGCTTCCTAACAATGTTAGGAGGCAGCAGCAGCTCAGCCAGCCCTATGGGCCTGCTCAGATCTGTGCCCGCAAAAGAGCAGGTGCAAGTCCACGTGACGAGAAGCAGCCCGATTGGGGCCCACCCAGCCCAAGAATGGGGGTTTGGGTATGGACCAATGGGCACGTCCCATCTCTGTCCTGTCTCCACCTATAGCGCCATCCCGTTATGCTTCCTGCCTGTTATGTATGTAGTGATTTCATCTGTGGGAGAAGCAATTAGTTACCCAGGATTGGTGGACCAATCACTGGAGATCTAGGCTTGGGCGTGGTTGAGTGGTTAAGTATTTTAGTGTGTGTGTGTGGGTTGTTTTTAACCTTGTATGTTGTGTTGAAATTAAACCGTACTAAAAGGACTTATGCTTTGTCTGGTTATGTTGGACCCACAAACTTAACAGTGGCGACGAAGGTGGGATTTCAAGCCTGAGCCTGGATTACGACAAAAAGAAAAGTTATGGCTGTTCAAGGACAAATGGAGGCGTTTGACCCGGCATTCCCGGAGTTGTGGGAGACGTACGCCGAACGCATGGAGTTTTTTTTGGAAGCTAAGGGAATTTCAGATGCTGTATTGAAAAGAGCAACCTTGCTTAGCATTTGTGGAGCTGCAACGTTTGAAATTGCTCAAAGTTTGGTGGCCCCGAATGAATTGAGAACTACACCTTATAAGGATATTATGGGCCTTCTAAAGAGTCATTTTGCACCACAACCTTCTCGGATTGCACAACGGTATGCCTTTTATAAAAGGGACCAGGCTGTTGGAGAATCCATTTCAGGTTTTGTGGCTGCCCTTCGCCAATTGGCAAGGAGGTGCGAGTTTAGCAACCTGGAGGAAATGCTCTTAGATCGAGTGATTTGTGGTTTGGAAAATCAGAAATTACAACAGAAAATGTTTGCTAAGGAGACATTGACTTTCCAAGAAGCAATTAAAGAATGCTTATCATTTGAAAGGGCAGAGGGTGCCATAAAGCAGTCACCTTCCTCCTTAAAACCGGAGGTAAATCATTGTAAAAGGACGGATAGGAATGGTGAAGATCGGGGAGAAGTGTTACAAATCCATAGAAGAGGCCGGGGAATGAGTAATCCACAGATAGCACCAGCCCTTCAATCAAGGGACCGGCAAGAGACTGAGAGCCAGGGTCAGCGTTCGTGTGCAAGTTGTGGGGGAGCACATGAATGCCAGAATTGTCATTATAGGAATTTTAAATGCAAAAAGTGTTTGAAATTAGGGCATCTAGCATGAGTTTGTAGAAGCAAGTTTATAAGGGGATCCATTCAGGAAATTGGCAGTAATAGTGATAATGAAAGTCATCAAGAATCTATCCTTCAGGAAGAACTTTACACTACTTCAGTATACCCGGTACAGAGCTTGAGGTTAACAACTAAGGAGAAGATATATGTGAAGGTAGAGATTCAAGGGTCTCCTTGTAAAATGGAGGTAGATTCAGGTTCAGCATTATCAATTATTTCTATGGATACTTATAAGCGTCTTTGTCCAAATGAGAGTCCCAAACTAGAATCAGCAGGGCTATTGCTAACAGATTATCAAGGTAATCGGGTCCCTCTTCAGGGTGTGGGTAAGTTTAGAGTCCAGTATAAAGATTTTGATGGATTTCTGGAATTGGTTGTTGTAGAAGGATGTCGTACCAGTCTTTTGGGACTAGCATGGTTTGGGCCTTTAGGAATTCAAATAACGGGTGTTCGGAACATGGACCAACAGGATTCTGAGGCAGTTTGTAAAGAATTTGCACAGGTCTTTGAAAAAACTTTGGGGTGTTATAAAGGTCCAGCAGTGTCTTTACAGTTAAATCCAGCTATTATGCCCATACGCCTGAAGGCTCGACGAGTTCCATTTGCATTAAAATCTAAGATTGAAGAAGAGCTTGATCGTCTAGTTAAGCAGGGGGGGTTTAGAACCAGTATCGCATGCACGTTGGGAAACACCTATTGTGACCCCACTTAAGCCCAATGGGGATGTAAGAATTTGTGCTGATTATAAGTGTACAATCAATAAGGCATTGCAGCAACATGCATATCCAGTTCCAATGATTAGCCAGCTATTGACCTCTCTTGCAGGTTCTAAGGTTTTTGGAAAGTTAGATTTAGCTCAAGCATATCAGCAATTACCTGTTACTGAGGAGACGGCAGAAGCCCAGACTATTGTGACGCATAAGGGCGCATTTAAGGTGAAGCGCCTGCAATTTGGGGTTTCTGTAGCACCCGGGATTTTTCAAAATCTGATGGATACACTCCTTAAGGGAATCCCAGGGGTTATTCCTTTTTTTGACGATGTTTTGATTGCGGGGGCATCAGAAAGTGAATTTAATAGTCGTCTTCGGGAAGTCCTCCAGCGTTTCCACGCAGCAGGCTTAAAGGTAAAGAGAGAGAAGTGTATTTTGGGGGCTTCAAAGGTAGAGTTTTTGGGGTATCTTATAGATGCAGATGGGGTACATCCAGCCCCGGGAAAGGTACAGGCTATTGTAAATGCTCCCCCTCCTAGATCAAAGCAGGAATTGCAAGCATTTTTAGGATTGCTAAATTTTTACCATTCTTTTTTGCCACATAAGGCAGCAGTGGCAGAACCATTGCACCGGCTTTTGGATAATGGGGCTCCGTGGAAGTGGGGCCAATTACAAGAGGTTGCCTTTCAGGAAGTAAAAAAATTGCTTACTTCTAATTCTTTATTGGCTCATTTTGATGAGTCATTACCAGTCGTTCTAACATGTGATGCTTCCCCTTATGGTATAGGGGCGGTTTTAAGTCATAGACTGCAGGATGGCCGAGAAGTACCAGTAGCTTATTATTCACGGACTTTATCTGACGATAAAGCAATTACGCTCAAATAGACAAAGAAGCCCTGGCCATAGTAGCGGGGGTTAAAAAGTTTCATGATTATTTATATGGGCGTTGTTTTTCAATCATAACAGATCACAAACCCTTGCTGGGTCTTTTTGCTCCAGATAGGCAAACACCTCAAATTTTGTCTCCTCGTATGTTGCGCTGGTCTATTTTTTTGTCAGCATATCAGTATTCCTTAGAGTATCGATCAGGCAAGGTGATCGGGCATGCAGACGCTCTTAGCCGTTTACCATTGCCGAGTTTAGGGCCAGATCCGGCTCCAGCATATGGTATTATGCTTCTAGAATCTCTCCCAGAGCCACCATTGCATGCTTCCATGGTAGCTTCTTATTCAGCTAAAGAGCGTGTTCTTTCCCGTGTTTTGAATTGGGTTTGGCGAGGGTGGCCAGGAGGCCAAGTAGAGGCTGAGTTCAAACCATACAAAACTCGCCAAAATGAGCTTTCAGCACATAAGGGCTGCCTTCTTTGGGGGAGTCGAGTGGTGATCCCTCCAAAATTAAGAAATCAAGTTTTAGAAGCTTTACATGAAAATCATCCAGGGATTGTGCGAATGAAGGCATTGGCAAGGAGTTATGTTTGGTGGCCAGGAATAGATGCTGCCATAGAGGAGTGGGTACATCGTTGTAGACTATGTCAGGAGTCCCGGCCAGAAGTGCCAAGAGCTCCTGTTCAACAATGGGAGACTGCTCGCACTCCATGGTCGAGGGTACATATAGATTTTGCAGGGCCCTTTCAAGGTCAGAATTTCTTTTTATTGGTAGACTCATATACAAAATGGTTGGAAGAACCATTGTGATGACTTCAAGAACAGTTGTTAGGGCCCTTCGTAGGATTTTTGCTACTCATGGTCTACCTGATGTTATTGTATCCGATAATGCTGCACAGTTTACATCTGTAGAATTTAAAGATTTCATAGGCAGGTATTTGATTCGGCATGTAACATCAGCCCCGTTTCATCCATCTACAAACGGCCAGGTAGAACGAATGGTGAGAACTACTAAAGATTCTTTGAAGCAAATTGTTCAGGGGGATTGGGATCATCGGTTGGCAGCATTTTTGTTCAGCCACCGAGTGACCCCTTGTACGACTATGGGCCGTAGCCCTGCAGAGATGTTAATGGGGCGGCGATTAACAACTCGTTTGGACAGATTACATCCGGATCGTACGACGGACAAATTGCCAATGGCAGAGACACAAGAAGCAGTTCGTAGTTTCAGTCAGGACGACTTAGTTTATATACGGAACTATGCCAATGGCCCAATGTGGATTCCAGCAACAGTTTGTCGGGCTACAGGTCCAGTTTCATATGAAGTGGCTGGTTCTGATGGGAGGATTTTTCGACGTCATTTGGATCAAATGCGCCGCCGTGTATCAGATTCAGGGCCAGTGTCGTTTTCCCCTGTACTCCGAGACCAACAACAGGAGGTGCTTGGTGCAGGAGCCAGTCAAGATTTAACATCACAGGAAGAGGAATCTTTTTTGGCTCCACCGGGATCCACTGATGTGGGAGTGTCTCGGGAGAGTCCTACAGTAGGGGTATCGGCCCCAGCGAGTATTCCAGAGAACCCATTAGAGCAAACTAGAACAGTAGAGACTCCTGTGCCAGTGCCACGTCGTTCTGTACGAGAACGGATACGGCCGCGTTACTTGGAAGATTATGTGTGTGGACCCTGAACAATTCTTGGGGGAAAGGGGTGTTATGTATGTAGTGATTTCATCTGTGGGAGAAGCAATTAGTTACCCAGGATTGGTGGACCAATCACTGGAGATCTAGGCTTGGGCGTGGTTGAGTGGTTAAGTATTTTAGTGTGTGTGTGTGGGTTGTTTTTAACCTTGTATGTTGTGTTGAAATTAAACCGTACTAAAAGGACTTATGCTTTGTCTGGTTATGTTGGACCCACAAACCTAACACTGCCCATCACCGCCATGCCCTTGGCGCTGCCCTGTGCCAGGAGGGCTAAGCTGGCACTTGACCAGCGCAGCTGATGGGAGCAGCGGTGCCCATGAGCTGGTGCTGCTGCTTGTGTTGGCCCAGCAATCAAATCCATGTTGCAGATGCGCCTTATGGCACGTTTGCAACAGCGCTGGTCCGGTGTAAGAGCGCTGCACCAGCTCCAGCAACCTGGAGTTAGGCTAGCAAAGTTTGACCGGCACAAGGGACACTGTAAAGTATGTTCGGACCGCTCTCGGAGTCAGAGAGGCCAGCACACAGATGTGCGCCACCCTCCCTGACTCAGAGAGTGGTCCAAAAGCGATTGGCAGTGGCACTTGTACCAGCCAAACATTGCTAGCCTGACTGTGCTGGCCTAACTCCAGGTTAGGATTGCATTCTAAATATACATTTAACAGCCCAATCCTATTCATGTCTACCGAGACGTCAGTCTCATTGTGTTCTGTGAGGCTTACTCCCAGGAAAGTGTGCCTAGGATTGCAGCCTTAGAGTTTGAAAAGAGGGCAAAAGGTAGAGTCAGCTTCCTAACACACCTGTATTTTGCAGGGAATTGCAGAGTCAATAAAATGCAGAGCTGGTAGACAAGAACAGTCACCAATCTGTGATGGTGCTAAGGTGGAGGACTTCTCTGGTCCTCAGGAAGGCAAAAGGAGGGAACAAACAATGAAAGGCACAAGGAGGGAACAAACACTTCCTTCCGACCTCTCATCCAGCATTGCAGAGATGAAAACAGTGGTTTCTAACACCTTGTACTCAAGGACAACCAATAGTGTAGCTACGGGAGTGTATGTCGTTTTTCAGACTGGAAAACAAGTCCTATGAGGAAAGGTGGAGGGAACCTACAGCTCAATCCTAGAGCACCCTTAGCGTTGACGCTACGTGGTAGTGTCGATGCATCACCAGTAGCACCAACGTGGGGGTGCCAGTTGGCAGCCCCACGTCAGCCTCAGAGCGCTGACGGCAAGCCTCCTTTGCGCCGACCGAAGCCAGATGGTGCGAGGGAGGCTCCATTCCATTCCGGGATGGGGATTGGCGGCAGGAGGGAGATTGTGGACAGGAGGGGCTCCGGATTCGGCCATAAGGCCAAATTCTAAGCCCATCTGGGAAGCCGCGTGGCCCCGATTCAGGCTGCGCGGTCTCCTTGGATCTGCACCTGCTGTTTAGCAGGCACAGATCTGAAGAGTGCATTGGGGAGGCTCCCCAAAGCAGCGCTGGATTTGGCCCTGGCTGGCTGGCCTTGCCAATCCAGCGCTGCTTAGGATTGCGCCCTTAGTATGTTTAGCATGGAGAAGAGAAGGCTGCGAGGAGACATGATAGCACTCTTCAAATACCTGAAGAGAAGTCGTAAGGAAGAAGGGGCAAATTTGTTCTCACCTGCCTCTGACAGTAGAACTAGGCCCAATGGATACAAACTGGACAGCAGGAAGCATTTCTTGACAATCAGGGCAGTTCGACAGTGGAACAGATTGCCGAGGTTGGTGGTAGACTCTTCCTCACTGGAGACCTTCAAGCAGAGCCTCAACAGGTACCTGCTGGAGATGCTCTAGGAGGATTTCCTGCTACAGGCAGGGGGTTGGACTAGAAGACCTTGTAGGTACCTTCCAGCCCTATGATGAAAAGTATTGCAAGAGCAACAGTGCACCGTGTAACTAGCCCCTCCCACTTGCTGTCAGAACCAACCAGAATGGCTCTGATAGCAAGTGGGAGGGGCCAGTTGCACAGCATGTTGTGGCACCTGCAATACTTACCACACCACCCCCTGTAGCTACAGTATGCTATTGGACCTCCTGGAGTACAAGGTGTTAGAAACCACGGTTATCATCTCGGCAATGCTGGATGAGAGGGGAAGGAAGTGCTTGTTCCCTCCGTTTGCCTTTCATTTGCAGCTCCGTTACATATTTAGCTGTCCCGACAGCGGCTGTTGATGCAATCTGTCTGCGCTGGCTTTGTGCACGGAGTTCAATTTGCTTCTCCCCACTCCTGACAGGATGCCGCCCTTCGAAGGCAGAGGGGACACAGTGAGCCTCATTAGCTGCTTGAACTCCCTTGTAATTACTTGGGATCGGCTGGTGGAGCATGAGCGAGCGAGGAGAATGAAGGGTAAGCGCTGCCGAAATTGCAGGCTCACGCTCGAGAGAAGTGTGCGCATCCCGTCGAGCGAGGCCTCTTTGAAAGGAGACAATTTGAAAGGCAAAGGCAAAAGGAAGCCTAATTGCATTTACAAACAGAACACGGGATGGCAGGTTTGGAGGCAAGGATGTGCGAGGAAACGGGGATTAGTGGGGTGGGGGGAGACAGCTCTGTTTGAATTGTCGGGAAACTGCAAGACCTGGAGCCCAGCTCCTTGCTTCCCTCAAAACATGAAATTCCTTCTTCATTTCCAAGTCCTCACAGATCCACCAACATTGTCTATCCTAGGAGCTCTCTCACAGCCCGATCCTAGCCAGGGCTGAAATAGGCAGACTGGGCTGGCCTGCGTCATATCCAGCTTGGGTAAAGAGGAGGCTGCGGTCAGTGATGTCATCCGGGCGCGCCAGGAACCGCAACGCCCGGATGATTGGCAGCCCTCTCGCCCCTATGGCGGCCAGCCACGCCTCCCTGCGCCTGGAATCGCTCCATTTCAGAGCGATTCGGATGCCTGGGTGGGTGGGCCCAGGAACAGTTCGTCCGTCCTCGGGAGAGGCGGTGTGGCCCGGGCCCGTCCGTGGAACAAGCGGAACGCCGTACTGGCCCGTTCCGCCCGGATGCCACCGCTGGCTGTGGTGAAACTCAGAGTAAGGGGACACTTGTCCCCTTACTTCGGGTAAAGTCCCAACCAGCCCTATGAGGCTGCTTGGATCTGTGCCAGTAAAATCACTGGTGCAAATTTGAGTAGCCTGTGTAGGGTTGACTGGGCCAGGGCCAGGGCCAGTGCTGGGGGTCAGGATCCAGCCTAGGTGCCATATCCTGGCTCCAGCCCCTTCCTGGGCTGGTCAGCCCACGAGCCTGCCCTCCCCCACCTCCTCCCTGCCCTGTTCTGTTTTCTCCCTGGCCTCCTTCAGTCCCTGTGCTGGCCTCTGTGGGCAGGTCTTACCTGCCACTGGGAGCGCAATCCTAAACTGGAGTTACGCCGGCATAAGCTAAGCCAGCAAAGTTTGGCCAGCACAAGGGCCACCACAAAGTATGTTCGGACCACTCTCAGAGCGCAATCCCAACCTGGAGTTAGGCCAGCACAGTTAGGCCAGCAAAGTTTGGCCAGCACAAGGGCCACCTAATCAATCAATCAATCACTAGTATTTATATACCGCTTTTCAACACAAAGTTCACAAAGCGGTTACAGGCAAATAATAACATTCAAGTTAGATGGCTCCCTGTCCCAAAAGGGCTCACAATCTAAAAGAATGGAGAATAAATCGTGTTTGGACTACTCTCGGAGTCAGGAAGGATGATGCACATCTGTTTGCTGGCCTTTCTGATTCCAAGAGTGGTCCAAACATACTTTATAGTGACTCTTGTGCTGCCCAAACTTTGATGGCCTAACTGTGCCAGCCTATCTCCAGGTTAGGATTGTGCTTTCAGAATCAGAGAGGCCAGCAGACAGACATGCACTATCCTCCCTGACTCCGAGAGTAGTCCAAACACGCTTTATGGTGTCCCTTGTGCTGGCCAAACTTTGCTGGCTTAGCTTATGCTGGCCCAACTCCAGTTTAGGATTGCGCTCTGGGACCAATGCATGGAGGATGGTGCACGTCCATTTGCTGGCCTCTCTGACTGTGAGAGTGCAATCCTAAACAGCGTTCGCTCCCTACCATAGGGGTGGCTCCAGCCTTCCCTATGTGCTCCTCAGATTTGCACCCGCTAAAGAATAAGCACAGATCTGAGGAGACAGCGCGGCCCGAATCGGGGCCTCGCAGCCTTGTGGCCGGGCTTAGGAAGTGGTCGTATGGCCACCTCCCAAGCCCGCCCACGTCCCACCCATGTCCCTCTGAACTGGGCTACACTTTCATTAGCTACGCCCAGCGGCGTCATGCAGCCGGAACGCTGGGCGGGAGGAATGGGTGAGCGGCAGCCCGCCCATTGTGTTCCGGTCCATTTCGCCGTCTTCCCCGGTGAAACGGACCGGAACGCAACTTCCAGCTAGCCTGCCTGCTCCAATGCAGGCTAAGATTGAGCTGTTCGCTGGTCAGTATATCTGCCTGCATCTCATCTCTGAAGCATCTTCCTCATGTTCCTCTGCTTCCTCCTCAAAAAATGTGTTATTATCTAACAAAGAACCAAAAATGCAATCTTATTCCTCATGGAGCCTAGGCTTCATTGCTTATAGATCTGGAATGGTAAATTGTAGAGCAAAACTTTTGTCCAATTTTTCATAATGGTTTTTTTTTTTAATTTGATCGATGCGCCGAGGACATGTTAACAAAAGAGAGAAACGACCAGGGCTGCTAATTCCAACACTTCGTTATAAAATTACTCCCCTCTTTCTTTTCAATAAAAATAAATTCAGGCCAATCAGGGGATTGGGTTAGTCAAGCTTGACCCACCAAATTGAATCAGACAGTTAAACAGCATCAGATGTTCATTGCATTGACCTTTTTAATGAGAAATGGGTCTGTTAGATCTGTTTGACTCTCTGGTAAAATATTTTATGAATTGGAGCAGGGCTCTCCATAATTTAGATACATATCTAGATTGAGAGGGTGTGGGGCAAGGTTAAATTTTAACCAGCAAAATTAGCTTTTTGATGGGCTGTACCAGGTGGAACATGTGTAATTTACAAACTTGCTGACCTCCTCTTTTCCCCATGCCAAAAAACCTCAAAAAGTTCCGGTAAATACTTTTTAAAATGATGAGGCAGGCAACAACTAGCCACCAGAGATTCTTTTAGGGTGCAATCCTAACCTACTTTCCAGCACCGGGGTAAGGGCAATGCAGCTCCGAGGTAAGGGGTGACACCCGTGACTGCCCCTCAACTGCAGAATGCAGCACATGCCCCATTGGTTCAGCTATGACAGTGCAGGAAAGTTGGTTAGGATTGTGCCCTTAGACTGGGGATGGTTACAATCAGTGATGTCATTCAGGGGGAACAGACCAGAATGAGCATTCCGGATCCTAACGGGCTCCGTGGCTGGTTCTGGGTTCCCGACAAGTGCCAATCAAAAGTGAGTTCCTGTTCCTAAATCATTTGAATGACACCACTGGTTACAGTGCCATCTCTAGGGTTTCTATGGGGGCTCAAGGAAGGCACTTGCAATTAGGTCTGCAAATCCTACCCATACTCTTAGATCATCTGGGGGGGGGCCTTTTGACTGTGCCACCACCAGGAGAGGTGAGGGGGATGGTGGCCAGGAATAGGGCCTTCTCAGTGGTGGCCCCCGACTTTGGAATACCCTCCCCTTAGAATGAAGAACTGCTCCCTCTTTGGTAACATTCCGGCGGGGGCTCAAGACTTTTTTATTTAAGCAAGGCTTTTAACTGTTGACAGGCAGGCTGGCATTTTTTACACTCTATTTTTAATTATGGGATCCATGGGGCTTTGTTTTAAATAAATAAAATAAACTTTTGACCATTCCTTTGCTTAAAGGGCATCTTCCACTGGTAAGGTGATGCCACCTGCACTTCCTGTCTTTCTGTAGATATATCTGCTGTGTGATTTATTGTGGCAACTTTTCACCAATGGACCTTGGGCTAAAAAGGGTGCCATAAATAACCATGCAGCAAGAATTATAGCTGTAGAAAAACTCACAAACACAGGGCAGCGGCTGTCTTAGATAAGGCATTCCCACTTCTCTCTGACGCACAACAGGAATGCTTCTTCCGAGATGATGCATGCTAGAAGATTGCTGCATGGGCGGGCACACTCTTTACCGTGTTCTGCTCCCCCCACACCATGTGACTGGCTTATGCTAGGGACTGTTGGATGGTGATGGGTTCAGTGGGAGCATTAAAAGAGCTGAGAGCATTGCCGTGCAATACTGTGGCCTCCCAGCACCAACTGGATGGTGAGGCACTGGGGAACGGGGGTGTTTTAACCCTTTCCATGCACATTTTCCCAATCAGAATTCTCTACCTGGATTGGCAATAAATAAATAAATAAAAATGCACAGGCAGGGGAGTAGCTAAAGAAGTGCAGGGGGGTGTAATTGCACTGAGAAACAAGCATTAGGAGGGGCAACAATCAATCAATCAATCAATCAATCAATCAATCAATCAATCAATCAA
>JAJKFI010000025.1:3191418-3214069 GCA_029204185.1 Lerista edwardsae | reverse complement strand
CAATCAATCAATCAATCAATCAATCAATCAATCAATCAATCAATCAATCAATCAATCAATCAATCAACAGTATTTATATGCTGCTTTTCAATACGAAGTCCACAAAGCGGGTTACCGGCTAATAATAAAGGCAAAAGGCTCCCTGTCCCCAAAGGGCTCACAATCTAAAAATTGCAGAACACCACCAGCAGCAGCCACTAGAAAAGACCCGGTGCTTGGGTGAAGAGGGACAATTACTCTCCCCCTGTTAAATATAAGAGGAACACCACTCGGAAAAGTGCCTCTTGCCCAGTTAGCAGGGGTTGAGCTTGACGCTAGTGGCCAAAAATGTGAAAATCTTGGTATGTATGAATATTACCATCATGCTATATACCAGTCGATGCAGAATTCATTGCAGAATGCAATTAAACAAATCAGAATGTAGTATCTTCATTCTATCAAAAGCCATGGCCAAAAAAATGAAAATACAACTGTGATGTCACTTCCTGTTGTGACATCACTTCCAGAGCATCATTTTGCCCTCTGCACTGAACTACACTTTCATTAGCTGCCAGTGTGCACAAGTATCTATACCTGACCAGCAGGCGCTGCTGCGGTGGCGCGAGTTCGAATCCCTGGTCCCCGACTTTGCGAACAAAGTTCAGAGGTGGTTGGTGGGAGTCCGGGGCGTCTTGTCTGTGGGTTCGATTCCTGCCAAGGTTCAGTTCCTTTTGTGTTTCTTCCATTTTATCTGGGGCTTGGCTGGGCTGTTTGCCTGCAGCCAGGTAAAAGGAGCAGGGTGGTGGCAGCATGGCTGGGCTGTGCGCTCGCAGCCAGGAAAGGAGCATGGCGGTGCCAGGAAAGGAGCATGGTGGTTTCTGAGAGAATCTCCGGGGGAGGGGGGGGGGGTTCTCCCGCATCATTCACATTTCCTTCTGAGTAAAATCAATCATTTTGGAGCAAAAGGCATACTTTCTTCTGTGCAACTGGCAGCAGTCAATGGCTGCATTTCATTATATTAAAAAAGAAACTTTTTTCCCCTCTAAGCTCCCTAAGCCCTTTTCCCCCTCTAAGCTCTTTTTTTCCTCCAAGAACTCTAATCATGGACCTCCCGCATAATTTGCTGCTTGGCCCATGGCTCTCCTTGCTGAAGCTAAGTAGATCTGGCTTTCTACTCAGCCTGAGTGGACGACTACCTGGGAGTCCCCCTAAAGCTTCTCTGAACTTCCAGGGGGAAGGGCAACATATAAGTGAAATAAATGATGCCTGGGTCTGGTTCTCCAAAAGCTGCGAGCTGGAGCCCTCCTGCGCATGTTTGTGTCTGAGGCATCCATGAGAACTGAACAAAGGCGATTTCTCTGGGCCATGCAAATTAAAAATCAACATGTGCATCAGGCGTCTCCATTTTTCATCTCATCTTTCTGCTTTTCAAGATGCGCCCCATGGTGATCTCAGCAGATGAGCGGGAAATGCGACAGTTGGGCACATTTGGAGCAGCTGGTGTCTCCCCACACCTGCCAGCCTTCTGACAGTCAAACATTCTTCAGCTTCTTCTGCCCTCCCTGGAGAGCAGGTCCAGTGGGCTGATTTCCTTCTTAAATGTGTAATAGAGATGGAAATGCAGGGAACTGCTGGCACTTTGAACACAGAGAGAAAGCTTTTGGAGTGTACTCCGGGGCTCTTTCCTCCTGTTTCAGTGACAGGCTTCAGGGGCATAGCTAAAGAAGTGCAGGAGGCTGCAATTGCACCGGGCAACAAGCTTTAGGGGGGCAACAAGCTGAGCTTGACACCTAGTGAGTAAAATTCTGAAAACCTTTATATGTATTAAAAATACCATCATGTTATATACCATTCAATGTGGAATTTCATGCAGCATGCAATGAAACAAACTGGAGTGCAATATCTTTACTTTATCAAACATTATGACCAAAAGACTAGAAAATGTAAATACAACTGTCGTGTAAAAATAGCGGTTTTTAGGAATAATGCTGCCATCTTACATATTATGTGATGAGAAATTTCATGCAGAATGCAATGAAACAATCCAGAGTGTACTATCTTTACTTTATCAAACATTAGGGCCAAAAAACTAAAAAATGAAAATACGACTGTCATGTAAAAATTGTGTCTTCTTTAGGAATAATACTGCCATGTTACATATCATTTGATGCGGAATTTCATGCAGAATGCAATGAATCAAATTGGAGTGTAATGTCTTCATTCTATCAAAAGCTATACCCCACCAAGAAAATGAAAATACAACTGTGGTATCTCTTCCCGTTGAGACATCACTTCTAGTACTTTGCCTTCTGCACTGGGCTACACATACACTCAGCTATGCCAGTGACCAGTTTGAAATGGCCTAGTGCCTTAGACTGCAAGCCTATACACATGTACCTAGGAGGAAGACCCATTACTCTGGATTGTGCTGTAGCCCACTAAACTGAGGGCACAATCCTAACCTGGAGTTAGGCCAGCACTAGTTAAGCCAGCAAAGTTTGGCCAGCACAAGGGACGTCAGAGAGGTCAGTATTCAGACATGCGCCATCCTCCCTGACTCCGAGAGCGGTCCAAATGCACTTCCTGGTGCTGGCCGAACTTTGCTGGCTGAACTTGTGCTGGCCTAACTCCAGGTTAGGGTTGCGCCCTGTGCTTGGAGTGGTGAAGGGAATGAGCCTGACTTCTCGTGCAGAACTGGATGATTTGTCCTAAATGGAGAATTATACAGCAATCCTAACTGAGGTCTGGGCCGGTGTGACCATTCCTGCATCAGCTCAGAGTGTTGCAAACATGCCACAAGGTACGTTTGTACTCCAAATCTACTTTGGAGCTAGCCAGAGGCAGAGGAAGGGTGTAGCCAGGGGTGGCGCGAGCCATGGGCGCCGGCAGTGGCGGGGTGGTGGGGCGCCATTGCACGGAGTCCACAGACTAACCCGCGCGCTGTTTGGCCCTCCCACCCTCCTTCGCGACTGTTCCGCTCCAAAATGGAGCTATTCCAGGCACAGGGAGGTGTGGCTGGGTGACGCACGGGGGCGGGGCGACGTGTTGGGGGCGCGATTTCGTCGCCCTGCCATGGGCGCACTCTGGGCTCTGTTCGTCCCTGGAGCTAGCTGATCTGGAGCGGAGGTCCACACCAGCTCGGGAGCACCAGATCCATTTCCCACCCTACAGGTACCGTAAGATAGGTAGTGTTTGTGCCTAGGGGTTTAAAATACCTTTCCATGCCTGCATTTGACAATGTTCATATTCTGTAAAATGTAGGAATTCCAAGGTGAAATGCGAATAGTTGCCGCAGTATAGGTTTTATGTAAATTGCCTTCCGTTTTTTTTTTATTGTTCCAGTGACTGCCATTTAAAAAATGTAATGCATTCCATCGTTGGGAATGAATTTTTTATACCAGCTTACCATCATTCAGAATTCAATAGCTAATGATACATGAGTCCGGCAGACTTAGCGATTGCTCTAGCAGGGATTACAGAACGGAGTTCATCCTACATTATTTACATTTTAAAAGGTCCTGTCTTTGGGTTCTCTTGCGACTTGAAATCCATCATTCACATATTTCTTCACTGCAATTATATAAGGGGGAAAAAGAGCATCTCGTCTGAAGATGGCACTTGGCTCAGGGGAAAAGGCTGTATTTAATTTCTCTGAGCAGGAGGCAACACTACATTAGGGCATTGCTGAAAGCCACAGAGCTGTTCTCAGGCTCCTCTTCCTCGGTAAGATATAGCTGAACTGAACCTGTGCTCTGATGGCCTTAGGCTGTGTATTCTTTGCCTTCTTCGTGATGCTTGGCTGTCACTTATGGAGTCGGAAAGATTCAGTGTAACGATATCATGAGGTACATTAAATTAGACTGGATCTGGTTGATAGTCAGTATACCAGACAGGCACCTGGGAGACTCAGATTCAATTCAAAACCCTACCACTAGATCACAGATCACAGGAAAAAAATTCAAAAAAAGTCCAGAAAAAAAGACGCCTGGCATGACATGATTGAGATGTACAAAATTCTGCACGGGAGGGATAGAGTCAATAGAGGGATGTTCTTTTCCCTCTCTCAAAACACCAGAACCAAGGGACATCCACTAAAATTGAGTATTGGGAGAGTTAGAACAGATAAAAGGAAATACTTTTCTTTACCCAGTTGGTAATTAATCTATGGAACTCCTTGCCACAAGAGGTGCTGATGGAGTCTAGCCTAGGTGCCTTGAAAAGGGGATTGGACAGATATCTGGAGGAAAGGTCCATCAGAGGCTACAGGCCATGATGGATTGTGCAACCTCCTTACTTTAGAAATAGGTTACCTTGGAATGCCCCATGCAGGTGAGTGGCAATGAGATGCAGGTGTCTTGTGTGCTCTCTGAGGTGTCTGGTGGGCCATTGTGAGACACAGGAAGCTGGACTAGATGGGCCTTTGGCCTGATCCAGCAGGGCTCTTAAGGTCCCAGATTGGGTTGCAAGTTATTATTTACCTCAGAGGTATAGCTCAGAAATTTACCTCAGAATGCTGGATACAAGCGAGTAGAAAAAGGATGCAGGCATCTTGATGTCTTGGGTGCTCCCTGAAGCATCTGGTGGGCCACTGAGATACAGAAAGGTGGACTAGATGGGCCTTTGGCCTATCCAACAGATCTCTTGGATAACTCTAATGAGAATATGATTTGGGCCAATTACTGTTTTTGAGCTTCACCTACCTTGCAGACGAAGGATAAAAGATACCTTGCTTCTGATTACTAAATGAATCAGGTTACAACCCTAATAAAAGCCAGTTCCCAGCATTCCATCTCACTGTCCTATGATCAAGGAACAGAAATGAGACAAATTCATACAAACACTTGCACATAGTAAGCCCAGCTGACATATCGACAGTGATGCGTCTTTGCATGTTAAAGATAAAGGTTTCCCCATGACCGAATGGTCTAGTCGTGACCGACTGTAGGGGGCGGTGCTCATCTCCATTTCTAAGTCAAAGAGCCGACAGTTCTAGTAAGGACAATCAAATACATTGCCTGATTCTTGGGAGAGCAGGATTTTTAGCTGATTCGTTTTCATTAACTGAGGGTGCAATCCTAACCTGGAGTTGGGCCGGCAGAGTTGGGCTGACACAAAGGACACCGTAAAGTATGTTTGAACCACTCTCGGATTCAAAGAGGCCAGCACACAGACGTGAGCCATCCTCCCTGACTCGGAGAGTAGTCCAAACATGCTTTATGGTGGCCCTTGCGCTGGCGAAACTTTGCTGGCTTAGTTTATGCCATCCTAACTGTAGTTTAGGATTGCGCTCTAAATGGTTTAAGGTTGGAGTTTTAGCATTTACATACCGCCTGAAGAAATGAGGAGGCCAGGAGATCTGCTGATCTTGGGGTGATGTGTCAATCTTTGAAGAGTCAGGTTCACAACTTGGGTGCGATCTTGGCAGTAGCATAGCCTGGAAAGCATTATGGTAAGTAGTGCAGGGGCTGCAATGCACGGTGTAAATAACCCCTCCCACTCACCATTGGAGGCCATTGGGATTGGCCTTTGGGTGCACTGTGTCACTGAGGGTGCAATCCTAACTTGCAAGGAACGACAAGTTAAGAGGCTGCTGGATCCTCCCTGGGGCAAGGGCACATTCATGCCCAATGGCCGTGCTCGGACCTGGGCTTGCTGTTTAGCAGGGTGACCTCTGAGCAAGTTGCATGGCCTGAATCAGGGCCACATGGGCTGGGGATGGAGGTTTGGATGCAACCTAACAGCTGCATCCCATTTCCACCCCTCCCCAGGCTGGCATGCCTACCGGCCCACCCACCCATCACCCAGTTCCTCCCTCCCTCCCGCCTTCCCTCCCCCAAAACTCCTCTTGAACCAGCCGAACTCCGACTCGAAACAAGTGGCTCACGTTGGCCCAAGGGCACCCTCAGGATTGTGCCCTGAAACACTTGTTCTGTGGCACAGAGCCCCAGAAGGATTGGGCCATAGATGGCAGTTTTAGGCCTGTGTGTTTTTCACAGTTTTATGGTTCTTGTCTTGATGGTTTTAGGCAGTAATGGCATCTAAATGATTTAGCAACAGGTACTCACTTCTGATTGGCACTTGTGTCGGGGCCTGCCCACTGGAAGTGAGGTCATTGCCAGAACCCAGGAACTGCCGCGCCTCCTCGAGAGGGAGCCCCAGGCAGCCTACCTGCTCACGCTGCTGCTGCCGTCGGTCTCCCTCGCTCTGCTGCCTGCCTGCCTGCCTGCCTGCCTGGCTCTGAGAATGTGCAGGCAAGCAAACGTTCAGGCAATTCAAATGTTGCAGGGGGCGGAGCGGAGCGCCGACGGAGTCGACGAGTGGGCGGGCGAATGTGCGGGGCCAGCCCTAATCCTAGGAACGGGTACTCGCGTACCCCCACGTACCCCCTACATGACATGTCTGGTTTTAGGTCACAATCCTAACCTGGTGTTGTGCTGGTGCGGCGCTCTTGCCCCAGACCAGTGCTGTTGCAAATGTGCCGTAAGACCTGTGCGCCGTGCATTTGGTTGCTGGGCCAGCACAAGAAGCAGCACTGGAACGTGGGTGCCACTGTGCTCATCAGCTGTGCCAGTCGAGCGCTGGATTAGCTCCTGGTGCAGGGCCACTCCAATGGCGTGCCAGAGTTGGGAGGGGGGCATAATGGGGTGGTTCCAGGGATAGAGATGGGACACAGTTGTTGGGCCGTATCCAAATCAGTGTCCCTGGGCTAGGCAACCCCAATTTGGGCCACTTCTGTCCCAGTGGACTTGCACCTGCTCTTTTGTGGGCACAGATCCTAGCAGCCCCATAGGGCTGGCTGGAGCTTACCCTGGGGCAAAGGCATAATATTCCCAAATATTCCCTTGCCCCACACTGAGCTGCTGTTGCCTCCTGACATCATTAGTATGCAGCACAGGTGAGTCAACTTGCCTTTTCCAGCACAAGTTAGGGTTGCGCCCTTAGTTTGGTCTTGTAAGCTGCTTTGAACCATCTGTTGGAGAAAGAAGTGGCACTAAAATCTTCAGAGCACAATCCTAGCCTGGAGTGAGGCCAGCACAGTTAGGCCAGCAAAGTTTGGCCGGCACAAGGTCCACCGTAAAGCGCGTTTGGACCACTCTTGGAGTCAGGGAGGATGGTGCATGTCAATGTGCTGGCCTCTCTGGCTCTGAGAGTGGTCCAAGCATACTTTGTGGTGTCCCTTGTGCTGGCCAAACTTGTTGGCCTAACCGTGCCAGCCTAACTCCAGGTTACTTCAATGTGAAGTTGCTCAGGTCTAATGCATTTTGGGGCTTTATGTGTACTTCTGCAGATCATTTTATTTAACGGGCAGCCCAGTCCTAAGTAAGGCTGACATATTAAGGCCGACATAGCAGGGCTGTATCCTAAAGCCCATTATCAATCAATCATTCAATCACTAGTATTTATATACCGCTTTTCAACACAAAATTCACAAAGCGGTTTACAGGCAAATAATAACATTAAAGTTAAATGACTCCCTGTCCCAAAAGGGCTCACAATCTAAAAGAATGGAGAACACCACCAGCAACAGCCACTAGAAAAGACACTGCGCAGAGGTGAAGAGGGACAATTGCTCTCTAAATATAAGAGGACACCACTTGAAAAAGTGCCTCTTGCCCAGTTAGCAGGGGTTGCAGCAGCAGGCAGCAGCAGGAAAGTGCAGCACTCGACCAGCGAAAGTGGTTGTGGCGCTGCCCAAGCTTTGGCACTGCTGCACTGCTGCTAAGAGCGCAATCCTATACCTGTGTTGCGCCGGTGCAACGCTCTTGCGCTGATCGAGTGTTGGCAGCGCTTGGTTGGTGCAGGACCTTGCTGAGGGCGTTCCAGAGGCATGCTGTGTCGTAACTGGGCAGTGCAGTGGGCGGCGACAGGGGCGGTGACGCAGGACAGCCATAGTGCCAAATCCTAAAGCCTGTCCCCGTCCAGGGCAGCCCCGATTTGGGCCGCTCCTGCGCACGTTGACCTGTGCTTGCAAAACAGCAGATGCAGAGCTGAGCAAGCCCATAGGGATGACTGGGGCTTACGTGGGTGTAAGGGGAAAATCTCCCCTTGGCCTGCACTTCGCTGCTGCCGCCTCCTAATGGGCTTTAGGATACAGCCCTGCTATATTGGCCTTACTATGTCAGCCTTACTTAATTGGGCTGCCCAATAAAATGATCTGCAGAAGTACACATAAAACCCCAAAATGCATTTGACCTGAGCAACTTCACATTGAAGTAACTTTGATTCCCAACTTTAAATGAGTGCAAAAAGCCTTTTGAAATGTTTTCAAACTGGAGTAAACTTCAATAATAGATTAAATTTGTTAAGTGCACACAAAAAAGGCCATCTCTCTCCTTACGTCCCTAATTCACTTGTGCTGGATAAAAACAATAAGAAATGCCAGTAACAGATTTCATCCGGAGTTTGACAGAGTTCCCCGGTTTCAACACAGGAAGTCTAGATTCTTTGTGACAAATGGGAAACATTACGCATTTCTCAGAAAGCACACTGTCAATATTTCATTTCCCAAGTTGCCAGGTACAGTTTCCCCCATTATTCAGAAAAGGCTATAAGATGAGACTTGTTTTTTCCCCCAAATATGCATAGGATTTTGTGAGGCAGTGATCCAAGATAGGACACTCCACTATATTTAAGAAGGAGCAGTGCTGGAGCACAGCAAAATTAAGGCACAATCCTAACCTGGAATTAGGCTGCCACAGTTAGGCCAGCAAAGTTTGGCTGGCACAAGGGCTGTGTTTGGACCACTCTTGGAGTCAGGGAGGATGGTGCACGTCCACGTGCTGGCCTCTCTGACTCAGAGTGATCCAAGCATACTTTACAGTGTCCCTTGTGCTGGCCAAACTTTGCTTGCCTAACTGTGCCAGCCTAACTCCAGGTTAGGATTGCGCTCTTAATCTTACCCAGCATCATGTGTTCTGCAAAGATTATCCAGATGCTTCCAGAAAGCCTACAAGTAGGACACAAAAAATCTCCCCTCTTGTTTGCCACCAGTCCCTAGTGCAAATAGTAGCGCAGCTACAGAGGGGGAACTGTGGTAAGTATTGCAGGCACCACAGTGCGCCGTGTAAGTGGCTCTTTGCTGTCAGAGCTGTTCTGATCACACTGGCTCTGACGGCGATTGGGAGAGACTGTTTACATGACATGTTGCAGTGCCTACAATACATACTGCGCCAACCCTGGAGCTATGCTATTGGGTGCCAATACTGCACCTTTCCATGGAGGGTCCATTGAGCCATCATGGCTTATAATCACTGAGAGATTCAACCTCCATGAGGTTGTCTAATTCTTTCTAAAGACTGCCTCTGTGAGTAGCCACCATTATATTGAATCCTGTAAGCATAAGTACGCCCTTAAAAAAATATTGGTAAAGTGTTTTGGGCGGGCTGCAGCAGTTCCATCTGAGTGCCTGCATGCTTGCTGCTTGATGCCTGATAGAACTTCCATATCTGCATTGTGACCCAAGTCTGTTCGATGGCTCTGAAGCTGTGGTAGGGAGTGTTGGTGGGGCTTGTCCTGCCTGCCTCCCACATTGGTCTCTTCATCTATCATCCGCTGATGGGAGCGAGCAGGCCTCTTCTGGTGTTCCAGAGCAGGCAGGAAAGGGATAAGTGTTGGCGCTAGTTTTTTTTGGGGGGGGGCACTGGAACAAAGTCTACAACCTACCTTGACGATGACTTGGGTGCAACCACTGGCATCAATAATAATAATAATAATAATAATAATAATAATAATAATAATAATAATAATAATAATAATAATAATACTCGTATTTATATACCACCTTTCTTAGGTCATCAGATTACTCTAATGACCGTAACTCAAGGCAGTTTACATGGGCAGACTTTATTCATAAACCTGAAGGTTTTTACAATTTTACAGAAACGTTCTATCTTACAAGAACAGATGGATCTTTCTGGATTTAGTCTTCTTTCTAGTCGCACGTTTGTCTTCTGCTGGCTGATAAGCGGCTTCCCTGCTCCCACCAGAGAAGCAGCTGACCCAGCACACTCCCCCCTCTCACAAGGCAGCCGGAGACAGCTCAGCTTTTAATCAGCCGCAGTTTTTTATAAGGTCTGCCGCTCACAGAGACTTCCGGTAGTCCAGAACAGGCGACCTTCGGATCCAGCTCTTTATCTTCAGGCAAACGGAGGCATTAACCCTCTCGACTAAATCTTCAGTACTGAGGGTTCAGGAGTTGGCAAGGCCAGGTGGGGCCCCTGATTGGTGTAGGCCCTCTGATGTCATTCATGGATGGGGCCCAGTGCAGGCCCTTCTGATACACCAGACCCTCAGCATTTGTGCTTCATTTCTCTTGTGCTTCATACATTTTGAACTCTGACTTGATTTTTTCTGCTTCTGTTTTTATTGTGCTTGGCTCTACTGGCTGGGCTGATAGTTTTTATTATTGCACGTTTTTAATTTTATTTATGGTAAGGTGCTCTGGTGCAAAACGTTAAACCCTAGCATACATCTGTGAGCAAAAGCAAGCAGAACAAACAGCAGGTGTCATGCGAAGAAACCTTTGCTTTCTCCTGTCAATCAGTTTTCTTGGATGACTCTTAGCAAGATGGCGGCGCCCTGTGTGGCGGCAGCTGCTTCTGCTCCCGGGAGTTGGGAAGTTTTAGATAAGAATGTATTGTCTAAATTGAAAGAATGTGAGGCTTCTGAGCCAGTAAAGGGGAGTTTTGAGGACGACGCAGCTGGTCTGGAGTCACTGTGGGGCCTTGGACTGCTGAGAAGGAGGAAGAAGAGAGCAAGGAGTGTGAGGAAGGCAGGGACGGCGGAGGGGCATGAGGTGTGGGATATCAGAAGATCGTGTTGGAAAGTGCAGGAGGGAAGATGAGAAACAGCTGGAATATAAAGAAGTTTTTCTCTAAAGCTGGCTGTTTGTCAAGAAGGAAGTGCTGTTGAAGACCAGGCTTAAAGAAAAACCATTCTGACTGCCCCTACCATTGATGCTGCTGGCTAATGCTCGTTCCTTAGAACCTGAAATGGATGATTTAAGATTAGATTGAAGAGTAAGCTGGGAGATGAGAAATTGCTGTGTTATTACTGTAACAGAAACTTGGTTAAATCATTCTGTTCCAGACAGTGCAATGAGGTTGGAGGGTTTCTCTTTACATCAAAGATGCATATAAGTAAGGTGACCAACTTTTTTAAAATGAAAAGGAGGACACAAATACATGGAAGAAAAAAATATCATAAATAAAAGAAACATTGTATTCATTGCAACAATAATACACTATAATATGGTAAATGCATAATAAAAACATGTGTAACATTTTATATTGTAATTATGCTTACATGCCAACAGGGCTGTATAAACTTGTAAATAAAATTATACATATTTGGAAATTATTAGATAATGAATTACTAAAACGTGAATTGTGCTTACCTGTGTATGATTGAATATTCACTGAAAGAAAGAAATAATTACTGTGAGTCTACTGCGTGTGTATGTGCTGTGTCGTGTTTCGGTAAGAAGTAAACAAAGCCACTTGTGCGCGGCGCTCTCTCTCAAGGTCTCCCGTGCGGAGCGCATGCATCTCATAATGGCATCTCGCTGCACTGTACCGAGTGTAAATCACAGGCTCATATGCCCTCTAATCAGTTCCGGGCCCTTATGAGTCTGTGATTTTTTCAGCAGCGTGTGACCTTAAGCACAACAAGGCTCACAACCACTGCTACTAGTCTGGACCCAAAGTTAAGAATACTTCCTCTTAACCTTAAAATTCCCCAGGTTAAACAAGTCCCAACTACAGGGACTTTTTCCAATGAGTAACTTAAAATTGGGTAAGCGTGCCACTTTAGCCACTGAATCTTATCTGGTTCCAAAGACAACCTAGTAAATTTAATTGTAATTTATTGATAAACAAGGGTTACACAACTAAGAAAGCATTCTAGAACTAACAGAGACACCTTATAAAACAAAGAAAACTAGGCTCCTATCACTGACTAGGCCCTAGTTGTTCACCTTGTTCCTCAGACAGCAATTCCAGTCTTGCAAAGGGAAGTCTGCAGGTTTGCAAGCTTTATCAGGTCTGATGATCTTCTTGGCGGATGAGCTGGAGGAGTCTTGCAGTTTGGAAGGTCTTGAGGGTGGTTGTGCAGCCACACCCCTCAGGCTCAATCAATTAGCCTATCAGGGTAAAGGGGCCATCCCCTGTTTTCAGCACTAGCTACATGTAACCTTTCTGAATAGCTTGCATTCCTGACCCCAGCTATAACGTCACATCTTTTGCAAACAACCAATGAAATAAATTCTCTCAATCCTGCTTGTGTTACAATTCTTTCAAAATAAAGTCAAGCCAGGGCCTAGCTTTTTCTTGTTTGCTCTTTACACTGAGCCTTGACGAATCGTCATGTCAAATACAAATACGTCACATCACACGCAACGGATCGGATCGGCACCGATCGAATACGGAGATTTACAGATTAGTCTTCAAATATCGAAAAGGAGGACATGAAGGAGGACATTTTTCAAGGGAGGACAGAACTTACAAAAGGAGGACTGTCCTCCCTAAAGGAGGACGGTTGGTCACCTTAATATAAGGCCTCCCTTCGACCTCATTTGGGTCAGGGACAAACGGAGGCCAGAACGCGCCCATGGCAGGTGATGAAACCGCGTCCCCAGGACGTCACCCCGCCCCCATGCATTGTCCCGACATGCCTCCCTTAGCCCAGAAACGCTCCATTTCCGACCGTAAAGGAGGCGTGGGTGGGTGGGAGGGCCGAAAACCGTGCAGTTTCGCCCGGACCACGCGCAATGGCGCCCCGCCGCTGCCCGGCGCCCATGGCTCATGCCATCCCAGGCTTTAGGTAAGATACATGCCTGTCGCCCTGCCCCCGCACGTCACTCCGAAATGCCTCCCAGTGCCCGGAAACACTTCATTTCCGAGCGTAATGGAGGCGAGGGTGGGTGGGCCGGCGGGCGAAAAAGCGCGCGCTTTCCCGTGCGGACTGCGTGCAATGGCGCCCCACCGCTGCCCGGTGCCCATGGCTCCCGCCACTCTGGGCAATGGGTCAGATACGTGCCTGATTTGGGTTCTTCTGACCATCTGGCAGTAATGCTCATTCCAGCTTATAAGTCCCTTTTAGGTAGGGAGAAACCAACAGTGAGGCAGGTGAGGGTTTGGGATGAGGGCGCCACTGAAGCATTACAAGACTGTTTTGAATGCACAGTCACCCCTGCTAACTGAGCAAAAGGCTCTTTTTCAATTGGTGCTCCCCTTATATTTAGCAGAGGGAGAGCAATTGTCCCTCTTCACCCCTGCACAGTATCTTATCTAGTGGCTGTTGCTGGTGGTGTTTTGCATATTTTTAGATTGTGAGCCCTTTTGGGACAGGGAGCCATTTAACTTTATTATTATTATTATTATTTGCCTGTAAACCGCTTTGTGAACTTTGTGTTGAAAAGTGGTATATAAATACTGTTGATTGATTGATTGGATTATGTTCAGAGAGGCAGCAACAGTTAACCAACATGTAAATGTTGAGGATTATGCTACTACTGTGTAGGCTTACATTCAAAAGTGCACGGAGGATGTGTGAGATTTCCAGAACATTGTGGTGAGGGCAAATGAAAAACCATGGATGACATCGGAGGTTCGTAGGATGCTGAAAGCACGGAATGCGGCCTTTTAATCCGGTGATATGCTGGCACTTAAAATAGCCAGAGCCAAGCTGAAGAGAGCTATAAAGAATGCTAAGCAAGCCTACAGCCAAAAAGTCCAGATTTTTTTCAAGATTCGGCTAATACGAGGCCGATGTGGCAAGGAATCCAGGCCATCACAGACTATAAAGTGATTCCATTGTTGCCGTACGAACAAGGGAAAGAAACGAGACACGACAACTGGGAGTGAGTCAAAAATAAACTTTTACTGCATGCAGGTCCACCCAAGGCTAAAGTACCGAGGCGTGGCCCCGAGCTTTGTTGCTCACAGACTTTTATAAGCTTTTACTGCACTTAATTAACATAACAACAGGAAGAATACGTTATAAACACTGATTGGTTGGTGGTTACATTTTATTATTACAGGAAAGACTGTGCCTTCTGTTACGAACTTGTTTGCTGCTCTTTTTCCTGACCTTGCTGAATTCTGAGACAGTTTATTCTACTATCTGTTTCCTGTGGCTTTAGCTATTTCTTGCAGCAATCTTGAGACACCTTGCTTTTGCTTATCTAGCTATTTTCTGTGGCTTTGTGGTTAGCCTTTTCCTGCACCTGTTAGCTGGTGACACTTCTTATTTCTTATTGCTTGAGACATCCTGTTTGCAAAAATAACATGTTCTTGCTTAGCTCACAGCAAGACAAAAGGTCATCTTGGCTTTAGAAACTTCAAGCAGCTCAAATGACCCTTCGCACATACCTTTATAAAATTTTAAGATTTACTATTACTAATATTACGCCTGCCACACCATCATACAGTAAGGATGATATAGGTTTTTTTAAATAACTTGAATACATTCTTCGGAAGATATGAGGCATCAAACAATATTCCAATGAGGCAGGCTGTGCCGAACCTGGACGAGAAAGTGCCCAGCCTTGATGTTGACTCTGTTTGGAGGTCCTTGCGGGGTGTCAACACACGGAAGGCATCAGGTCCAGGTAACATTCCAGGAAGGTTTCTCAAAGATTGTGGGGATGAGTTGGCTGGGGTGTTCACAGATATTTTTAATCTCTCGTTGCAGCAGGCAGTGGTTCCATCGGGTTTTAAGATGGCCATAATTCTGCCGGTACCAAAAAAGTCGGTAGTTAAGGGTCTTAATCAGCGGTGTCATGCAGCTGGAACGCTGGGCGGGAGGAACGGGTGAGTGGCAGCCTGCGGGGCTGGGGAAGACGGCGAAACAGAGTGGTACGCAACGGGCGGGCTGCCACTCACCCATTCCTCCCACCCAGCGTTCCGGCTGCATGGCGCCGCTGGTCTTAGTGACTATCGCCCAGTGGCATTGACACCTATAATTATGAAATGCTTTGAGAGTTTGATTAAAGAAATGATTGTATCCAGTCTTCCTCCAGAATTTGATTCATTTCAATTTGCTTATCGTTCAAATCACTCCACAGAAGATGCTAGTTCTTCCATTTTACGTCTGAGTCTTGAACACCTGGAGAAGAGTAATACTTACGTGCGGATGCTGTTTGTAGCCTTCAGTTTGGCATTTAATACTATTGTCCCTCTGCATCTAGTAGACAAATTGGGCTCTTTGGGATTCAGTACTTTTCTGTGTATGGATTTTGGACTTCCTGAGCAATAGGCTGCAGTATATGCGAGTCGGGTTGAATATCTCAAATACCATCGTGATGAGTGCCGGCTCTCCTCAGGGTTGTGTCTTAAGCCCTCTGTTGTTCACTCTACTGACTCATGATTGCTGTGCAAGGTTTATCTCTAATTATATCGTGAAGTATGCGGGTGATACTACTGTGGTGGGCCTTATTCGGGCTGATGAGGAGGGTGCCTACCGTGAAGAGCTGGAGGGACTTGTAAATTGGTGCAAGGAAAACAGCCTTGTCCTAAATGTTGAAAAGACTAAAGAGATCATTGTTGACTTTAGGAAGGGTGAGTGAAGCCATTTACCATTACATATTGATGGTTAACCGGTGGAGATGGTTAGTAGCATCAAGTGCAACTAACGAGTAGGCTGGACTGGTCGCTTAACAGTAGTTCACGGGTGAGAAGGGCTCAGCAGACTTGCATTTCCTTCCTCGTATCAGGAAAGCGCACCTTCCTATCCCTGTCCAGATCTCCTTCTACAAAGGGAAGATTGAGAGCATCTTGTCATATTGCATCACAGTTTGGATTGGGAGTATTACTGTTTCAGACTGGAAAGCGGTGCAGAGAGTGGTAAGGAAGGCGGAAAAGATCATTGGCGGACCACTCCTTTCCATCCAGGACATTGCACAAAAGCGATGCTTGAGTAGAGCTCGAAGAATGGTGGAGGATGCTACTCACCCTCTTCACAACCTGTTCTCTTTGTTGCCTTTGGGGAGGAGGCTCCGGAGTCTTCAGTGTAGAACATCTAGGTTCAGTCACAGCTTTGTTCCATACTCTAGTAAACTCCCACGCTGCTTCTTTCCGCTATGTACTTCAGCAGGGTTCGTTGTTAATGGGATGAAACAGGGTACAGCGCTGGTTATCAGTTATAACCACCAGGTCATCAGGTTATAAGGCTTAACTCCTGGGTATAAGTAAGCAATGTATTTTCATTTGAGTGTATACTTGTGGGCCTTGGCTTGGGTGTCCACTGTAAAATGACAATAAAGATTATTTTATTTTATCTGAGAGCATAATCCTAGCCTGGAATAAGGACACACAGTTAGGCCAGCAAAGTTTAGCCGGCACAAGGGCCACCGTAAAGTGCATTTGGACCACTTTTGGAGTCAGAGGGGATGGTGCACGCCTGTGTGCTGGCCTTTCTGACTCCGAGTGTGGCCCAAACATACTTTACGGTGTCCCTTGTGCCGGCCAAACTTTGCTGGCCTAACTGCAGGTTAGGATTGCGCCCTCGGTCTGTCTCGAAACTTCAGACCGTCGCTTTCCAGGCTAGATGGTTCCAGCCACTACAAGTAGCTGCCCTAGCAGGTCTGATATAGATTGTGCTTCCCAGACTCCACTAGAGCGCATGCAGCTCCCCTTTAGCATTAACCCTTAAATAGCCAGGCACTTCATTACACAATGGACAGGCAGCAAACTGCTCCCAGATGAGTCTCGGCTTTAAAAATCCTGCTGAGTTTCACTCCTTGACATTTTAACTTTCTAGGCCAACCTGGAAGCTTGCTGATAATGATATGTGCACTGCGATGAAATAGGCTGATAGTTATTTTGCACGCATTTCTGTGTCATAAGATCTGACCTTTATCTTCCGAGTTCCACAGTTCTTCGCTGCCAGTAGACAGGAGACATATTGAGTGTTGTTTTTTTAGTTCTTCTGAGCCTTATCTTTGAAAGAGACAACAGCTGGTGACTTCTCATAGGCAAAGGGCAAAGAATACGGCTTGTCCGTGAGGGCTCCATCACTAAAGGGCAACCATGTTTTCTTAAATGGCGTAGATTAATCATTTCCCCCCCCCCATAAGGTCTCTGGACATCGGTTAATAGGTGGCAGCCTCTGATTCGCTACAGACAAGATACAAATGGAACTACAGGCTGGTAGGTGAGATGGGTCAATGATGGAGCCAAAGCCAAACGTGGTGGACCTGGACAGAGTTAGGATGACCTTTCAGCTTCTTACAGGTTCTATCCAGTAGTGGGATCTGGGAATTAACTAACGGAACGCTTGGCGGGGCTTCGGTGGGACTTACGCGTCATTGGCTGCCCGTCCGATCGGTCCGCCGCCCACCCTGGCCTTGAAGGGGTGCCGGCTCACCGGGGGGGGGGGCGGCTGGGGGGGCGCACCGGTTGATCAGACATGCAGCGGTGGGGCGCGCTCCCCAGAAGAAGCCCACGCAGCCGGCGGGCAGCCGAAGGAACGAAACGGGCGGGCTGCCAATCATGCGTAAGTCCCGCCCAGCGTTCCGTTAGTCAATTCCCAGATCCCATTACTGGTTCTATCCCAGTGGTGGTCAACCCACAGCACAGCGCGTGCCAATTTTGCACGTAGAGAATCTTGAACGTGCCACTCCACTTTAACATTGCTTTTCACAATGACCACGATAAATAGAGCCTCCAGGTTCAAGGGCAGTATACCTCAAAGCGCCAGAAGGTGCAGAGCAAGAAGCATGCCCTACTGAATTTCTCTCCTGTCCACCATTCTTTCCCTGTCTTTCTCCCCATCTTCCAACCAGAGCAAATCAAGCAGAGGAGGCGTGGCCACCCTGTGCCCACTGCAGCATTAGAAACCTGGGGGCATGCTATGTAAGGAGTAGCAAACAAATCAAGCAAACCATAAACTGCTGCGGTGCTTTCTCTGTTGTTATTTAAATGTTTTCCCCCAAAATATTGTATATGGTAACTTTGTGTGTGCCACTCAAAAAATGTCCATGTGCCCCAAAGTTAGCCAATGAAGTAGAAAGGGGCTAGGGAGACTCCAAGTGTAATGCTGATAGGGACAGGATAGGGACAGGAGAAGGGGTTTAAGAGGCACAGGGCTGCTGTTTGCAGCAAGGATCATGGATTGCGAGTTCTGGCATTAGCTCCATCTTCCATCTTGCAGAAGGGAACAATGTGTGTAGAATAAGACTTAAAACAGGGCTTTCCATCAGAGGCATAGTTAAGGGGTGCAAGGGGTGCAATTGCACCAGGCAACACGCTTTAGGGGGGCAACAAACTGAGTTTGACTAGTGGTCAAAATTGTGAAAACATTGGTAATTATGAACAATACTATCTTGCTATAAATCAGTGGAAAGGTAATTTAATGCAGAATGCAATGAAACAAAGCTAAGTGTAATATCTTTATTCTATCAAAAGATATGGTCACAAAACCAGAAAATGACATCACTTCCTGTTGTGACACCTCTTCTGGGGCATCATTTGCCCTCTGCACCAGGCTATACTTCCATTAGCTATGCCACTGGAATCCGTAGACCAGTTTTTCTCCAGCCCACAAATGAATTTAGATAATTGACAAACAACATTGTGGCTGAATGATGTGGCTGAGGAGCAAACAGGGCACACCATATCAAGATGTCTGAAAAGCAGACCATCTGTTGCCCCACCCTATCCACGGAGGAAACAGGATGGACAATTTGTTCCTACAGCCTGTTGCCCTAGAAACAGAGCCACAGAACCCAGAAGAGTCTCCAGGAAGCCAGAAGTAACATCACAAGCGGCAAAGACCATAGAGGTCAGTGTGCTGTGAGAAGTAAAATGCTGAAAATCACTGCATTATACTGTATTTTTGGGTGCTCACCCAGGCACAGAATGCCAGTGGGTTTTATCAAGCACCAATCAGACTGCAATACCTGGCTAATATGTCAAAGGGACCACAAAGTTGATGAATTTGGAGTTCAACTGCTTGCCTTGGTTTCTCTTTTGGTGCCAGAAGGGTAGATACTGGAGCAGGCAAATGTACCCTGTGACAAGGCTGGCTGACTGTGTTCAGAAAAGAGCAAATCAAAAAGACAAAAACAATATAGACCAGTATGAATCATACCAGAGCCATGATAACAGAAAGAGCTTATCTGTGTTAGAATGCCCTAATACATATTTATTGAGATAACAAGGAACTGATTCCTCCACAGAACTCTCCCAAGACTATAGATTGCCGTCAAAAGATATCTGGAGGAAAAGCTACTAAAGTCTCTCTTTCATTCCATGGCTTGGAAAAAAGTGTGAAATAAGAAAACATTTCCCCTAGCTTCTGATAAATTAAGGTATTACTTCCATTACTGCATGAATGGGGATGGAGCTTCTAGCTAATCTGTGTTAGAGGTGTTTATTTATTTATTTGAGGAATTTATATTCCTCCTTTCTAGCGTCGTCATGCAGCCGGAATGCTGGGTGGGAGGAACGGGTGAGCGGCAGCCCGCCCGTTGCGTTCCGGTCCGTTTCGCTGTCTTCCCCGCCTCTGCGGGGGCGGGGAAGACAGCAAAACGGAGCAGTATGCAATGGGCGGGCTGCCGCTCACCCGTTCCTCCCGCCCAGCGTTCCGGCTGCATGACAACACTGCTCCTTTCCCATGCTGAAGCAAATGTCCAAGGCAACTTATATGGGCAGGCTAGTTTAAACCACCATTTTGCAATTTTTCTTCCAAATATACAGTATTTTGTGATTCACCAAATCCTCAGTCCCGGTTGTAGTCTTCACAGTGTGGTTCTCTCCTCTGGCTGCTTCAGTAGGCAATTGTAAGTCCAGCCTGGACAGGTCCTCAAGGTCCTACTCTGTTCTTTTGCCGGCTGGCCTTCTTACACATTCCCCCACTGGCTAATCAGCTCCACAGCAACTCCGTTCTGCCACATCAGGTACTGCAGTTTGTCACAGCCTGGCATTCCCTCTCCCATCTGAAAAACACAATCACAGATTCTCCTGCTTAGCTTCAGGCAATACCAGCAGCTCAACCATCAGTCCACACCTCCTGCCTGTTTATGGTTGGTTGGTTCACAAACGCATTTGCAACTCATGATTTCCCTACACTTGATAATTGGTCATTGAATGTGTGAACCAGCCCCACTGAGGAACACTGTGTGGGAGGCGATGCAAAAGTCCTGTCTGTGGTGTTAGATGTGTGGTGGCCCACTGCGAGTCACCCCTTGATATTGCAGCAATCAAGTGATGAACATGCATTGTGAGCCTACACATTGATAACTAGATGCTTACTACAGATGCCTGTAGTTAGTTGAATGCATGAATGGATGCCACAGGAAGTCGAGTGATTGAAGGTTGGTGCATGAAAACTTATTCATCTCTTGATGACAAATGTTGAGTGATGTCATCACTGATCACGCCCACTTTTGTATAATCTTTGAAATGATGTGGTGACTTCTGACGGTTGCATTGCTCAATATATACATCGAGAACACTGTGCAGATTTTCTCGTGTCACGAGAATGTGCAAATTTGTCTTTGGATACCTCACTTCACCAGGCTGAAAAGAAACTCAGATGGTGACGTCACACACAATCCTTTTATTTCTTTTCTGCTGGAAGCAGTTTTCAATAATAGTTAAATGTTGCCAAGTCACCTATAGCCTGAAAAAGTATTGAAAAGCTGTGTGATTTTTTTTTTTTTTATGATTGTGTAGCGATGCAATTATGGCTTCTGTTTGACAAGACCATCTGGCCCACGTGCTTTAACAGAACACTTTATTGAAGATGTTAACTCCTTCCATGTGTCTCTGGGAGGAGAATGTAAGGAAGATACAAGGGATGGATTCATATCAGTGGTGGCATCTAAATGATTTAAGAACAGGAACTCACTTTTGATTGGCACGTGTCAGGACCCGCCCACCAGAAGTGATGTCATAAGCTGGAGGCTGGCGGGGCCCAGGTCTACCCGCGGCTGGTTCCTAGCCAGCAACGACGTCAGCGATGAGTGGGCGGAGCCAGCCGGTTCTGTACAGCGCCTGGCACCTACAGAACAGAAAGCGAAGAATTCCCCCCTCCCCAATTGCAGCTCCAATAGTGATGGGGACAGTCTCCCAAAGAAGCCTCACAACCAGAGCGCCAGTGAAACGCTCTGGACTGGAGAGACAGCGGCGAAAGCCTTTCCTTGGTCTTTGCGGCTAGGCGAGGTGGAGTTATTCAAAATTGCCAGGGAAGTTGAAAATTGGCACGGGGGCTGTGCAGGACAGGACTTCCCCACTGCAGCCCTTCCCCCTTCGCCCCCCTAGGAATCCGGAGTCGCTCCCTTTACCCCTCTGAGTGCCGGCCAACCAAGAAGAAAAGCTCTTTGCAGAGGAATTGGGACAGGGAGGAGGGAGAGTGAAGTGGGCGGAGTCAGCCCTAATTTTAACAAGTGGAACTGAGTTCCCCCGTGTTCCCCCTGCATGACATCACTGATTCATATCATCTTTAAATACTATGTACCTATGGAGCCTAGATGGTGAGCAGGCAGCCATAGACCCATGATAGGCTAAGCATGCAAGTGGACTATTTTGCCACTGTGAGAGCCAGAGCAAGAAGGTGCTTGTGGTCTGGGAAGAATTAACTCAACTGCTTGGTTTATCTTGTACAGCACCTAGCACTCTGTAGAACTGTCAGACAGTAGGGAAGGAAAGGAATAAAAGAGTGTTTTGGAAAGTTTCAGGGACTGTAGCTATACAAAGCATATCTTTAGCTTTAATCTGTAACATATATGGTGACTATGTTCTGGAACAAACCAATCAATGAGCCAGGATGACATAAGAACATAAGAAGAGCCCTGCTGGATCAGGCCAAAGGCCCATCTAGTCCACAGTGGCCCACCAGGTGCCTCAGGGAGCACACAACACAACAAGATGCTTGCATCCTGTTACCATTCCCTTTTACCACTCCCTCCAGAAATCTGTCCAATCCCCTTTTAATGGCACCCAGGGCAGATGCCATTACCACCTCCTGTGGCAAGGAGTTCCACAGATAAATTAGCCGCTGGGTAAAATAGTATTTCCTTTTATCTGTTCTAACTAGCAGAGGTGTCCAGGGTGTGTGTGTCACCCAATTTGGCGCTTACTTGGAAGCTCAGTATATTGGAAGTTTGGGGACGACATAATGATGCAACCACGTTGCCCCTACCTTCCCTTCCATACAATTGTGTTGTGTTTATTGCAAAAAGCCCAGATGGCCTCCATTTGGTGATCTTTAGCCTGCACGTGTGGAGTTCCAGGAATCTTTGTGCAGGACTTGGCCTGCAGAGCACATTTTAGGGCCTTCCAGTCCTTGCTCCTGACTGACGAATGTGCAATGATACCAGGGAGAACTCAAGAACCTGTGGTGTTACAACAGAGCAGTGGTTCTGAAACTGGGACCCACTTTTTAGAATGGCACTCGTGTTGGGACCCAATGGAAGTGATATCATTAACCTGGAAGTGATGTTGTGGCAGGAAGTGACACCATCAAGCAGGAAGTGCTACCATTGTAACATAATAAAATGACACTCCTGAAATGCAGTTGGCATTCTTGGACTATAGCAATTGCACAGCCATGAAACCTTCCTGACAGAGAGCAAGATTAGGACAGAATATTATGCAAAAGCACTGAACTAATAATAATAATAATAATAATAATAATAATAATAATAATAATAATAATAATAATAATAATA
>JAJKFI010000025.1:3164019-3179590 GCA_029204185.1 Lerista edwardsae | reverse complement strand
GGATCATATTGGTCTTTGCGTTCTCCCTCGTTGCGCGACTTGGCAATACAGCCCTGTTATGTCGGCCTTACTATGTCGGCCTTACTTAGGATTGCGCTGTTATTCACTATGTTCACTAACATTTAGGGAGCAGAATATTTCTGAGGGGCAAGTCCCCCCACAGCCACCTCTGTGGCAATAGTTTTAGCTGAGGGAAATCTCCTCAGTCTCCTTTTGCCTGATCATAAGCACCTCCCAGCATGCCCTAGTGGGCTGTTGGGGCCATTTGGGGCAGAAATGGCAACACAGTTGCTGTCGCTGCCCAAAATGGTTCAGACAGTGAGTGGGAGGGGCCACTTACATGGCACCTTGTGGCACCTGCAATACTTATCACATTGGCCCCCTACTGTATGCTACTGGATCAATCAATCAATCTCTTGTATTTATATACCGCTTTTCAACACAAAGTTCACAAAGCAGTTTACTGGCAAATAGTAACATTAAAGTTAAATGGCTCCTGTCCCCAAAGGGCTCACAATCTAAAAGAATGGAGAACACCACCAGCAACAGCCACGAGAAAGACACTGTGCTGGGGTGAAGAGGGACAATTGCTCTCCCCCTGCTAAATATAAGAGGACACCACTTGGAAAAAGTGCCTCTTGCCCAGTTAGCAGGACAATCTTGCCCAGTTAGCAGGGCAATCTTTCTGAACAAGAAAGACCAATTTTCTTGCAGTGTAACACAGTTCTTGCAGCGTAACTACCCAGCAGGTAGTTAATCTGTGGAACTCTTTGCCACAGGAGGTGGTGATGGCATCTGGTCTTGATGCCTTTAAGAGGGGATTGGACAGATTTCTGGAGGAAAGGTCCATCGTGGGCTATAGGCAATGATGGATTGTGCAGCCTCCTTACAAATGTGGTGGGCTGCTGGTACCGGGTGCAAGGGAGTGGCAACAGGATCCAAGCATCTTGTTGTCTCATGCCTCCCTGGGGCACCTGGTGGGCCGCTGTGAGATACAGGAAGCTGGACTAGATGGGCCTTTGGCCTGATCCAGCAGGGCTCTTCTTATGTTCTTATGTTCTTATATTCTCTGTATTGGGACTTAAAAGCTGACCCCCTGTACTTTCTTCCCCTTGCTTTATTTTGTTGTCCACGTGGAGCCTGTGGCCATCCTCAAGTTTTTTCCAGGTCTTACCTGTGAACGTTATGCTGAGGACCTACTAAACCTGTGATGTGAGCCCTGCAGTGCTTTCGGGAGAGAATGACAGGCATGAAAGTCTTCTGTCTGGCACTGAGGATAAAGGGCAGAAACCAAGTATTGGGAGAGTCATAACCCTGATAGGCACCTCTGACTCTTTGCTGCGCTGAAGAAATTCACTGACAAGAGGAAAAGCTTCTTTGCAGATTGAGGTGAGGAATCGTGGGAGAGGCTGGCCAGCGAGATTCAGAGCTGCCTTTGATAACAAAAGCCTGTACGTTTGGCTGGGCTCCGTAGCAGAATTTAGGGGCATTTAAAACAGTAATACGATCCAGTAAGAGCACAAGGATTAATGTGACAGGAAGGGTTTCAGAAATATCAGAGAGAGAGAGAGAGAGAGAGAGAGAGAGAGAGAGAGAGAGAGAGACTCAAATACCTTTTTATCTTGCTGCCACTCCCCTGCATCTGGCATTCTGAGATAGCCTATTACCAGTAGTGCTATCCAGCCGGAATGCTGGGCGGAGGAACGGGTGAGCGGCAGCCCGCCCGTTGCGTACTGCTCCGTTTCGCCGTCTTCCCCGCCCCCGCAGGGGCAGGGAAGATGGCGAAACGGAGCGGTATGCAACGGGGAAGCTGCCGCTCACCTGTTCCTCCCGCCCAGCGTACTGGCTGGATAGCACTGCTGCCTATTACCCTTGCACCACCCCCAAGACACCAGACTGCAGTTGGGATTTAAGTTTATTAAGCAAAAGTGACCAGTTTTTAAATCACAAAACCTACTGCTTCGTGGATGCCCTTTCTGGGAGTGGGACTGACACGGAGCAGGGCCTTTTCCACAGTGGCACACTGGAAACTGCCTCATATTGAGGACGCAATTCTAACCAATTTCCCAGCAGTGCCATAGCTGTGCCAATGCAGAGGCGGATCTACAGGGAGGGCAAAGCTCTAAGTGTTGCAAGAAGCCTTACCCTGTCATGTAAATCCCTCATCTCCCTTGCTGCTGTAGCCAGTAAGCAATGCCAGGATGTTGCTTTTTTCCCTGTGAGGATTGGCTAAAACCGTGCAGGAGAGGAGTGATTTCCACTGCAAGGTAAGGCTTCTTGCAAGACTCAGAGCTTTGCCCTACCTTAGATCTGCCTCTGTGCCAATGGAGCCTATTCTACATTCTGCACTGCAGTCACAGAGGCCTCCTCAAGGTAAGGGAATGTTTGCTTCCTTACCTCGGAGCTGCATTGCCTTTACCTCGGTGCTGGAAAGTTGGTTAGGATTGTGTCCTGAGTCAAATTATTTTGTCCATCCAGCTCAGTACTGTCGACACTGACTGGGTGACAAATCTCCAGGGGTTCAGAAAGAAATGTTTATTTGTCCCTCCCCTCTAGACAATAGCATAGACAGCAGCGGGATGATGTAGTAAATACTGCAGGTGCTGCAAAGTGCTGTGTAAGCCACCTCTCCAACTCACTGGTGGAGCCATTCCAGGCAGCGCTTGGGCTGCACAGCTGCTCCTCTGGAAGGCTGCTTACATGGTGCATTGTGGAGCTTGCAGTACTTATTACACCACCACCACTGTAGGGATTCCCCCCCAGGGGGGAATGGGAGGAACTCAGGAAAGAATCAGAACACACCAGCGTAGGTTGAAATCATCACTCTGACGGACTCGACTGGACTCTGTGTCTGTCTCGGCTGCGCTCTGCCGGGCTTGACTGCCTGAACTGAGTTCCAGCCTCCTCCCTCAGTGTTTTATTGGATATTGTATTTCACATCATTAGCATATGCATAAGCAGATTCATTAGTATACAGAACAGCTAAAAAGCATCTGATTGGTTGGTGGCTTCTGTTCACACCTGAAGTCACTCCTTGTTGCTGCATTGGGCAAAGCCTATTTTCCCATGAGAATTTTAGCGTTTCTCACACTGGGTTGGAATGCAACCAACCCACCTTCGTGCAATCTCTGAGCATTCTCAGAGGGGGGAGGGGGAATGAGGGGGTGTGCCCCCTCCTTTGAACTGGAGGTCAGCTTGCATAGCAACACCTAGCAACAGAATGGGATGCTACACACCACCACCACCCTGGCAATGCTACTGTTCCTGGAGATGCTGGGGATGCCACACACAAAGCAAATTCTCTGCTGTTGAGTTACAGTCCCTGCTTAAAAAAAATGTTCTACTTGCACAGCCAAGCAAAAATAGAACACATTCAAAAATAAATAGCACTTTCCCTGCTATTAAATGGTTTTTTTCCCCACTGCTGAGATGCCGGTTTATATTTCATAAGGTTTTCATAATTTAAGAAAAGAAATGCTGTGAGTCCCTTGAAGAACTTGTTTTAGTGGAAAAGCAGCTAATAGTTTTATTCATCATCAGGAAGTTTGTTTGTTTCACCAAAGGTCATTGCACAAGAAATGACTTTATTGCACATATGAATAATGTATGCTCTATCTATCCCTTACATAAATGTGCAATGTGCAATTGCAATGGTATGGTCTGAGCGCATGCAGGGTGGTTTACCATATTACTGAACCTCTCTACATTAGTGGGGAAAGCAATAACAAGTGAATAAGGGACAGACAATGTTCTCCTTTCCTATAATTCTGATTCTCAAGCGTGTAACACGTTGGCTAAAGAGAACAAATGGTTAAACAGACCCTTTGGTCCATGCAATGTCCAACATCAATTATGAGCCATCAGTGGTTCTCAAACCACTGGGTGCCTTCGGGCACAATAAGGCGGGGTACAAATCTAATAATCTAATAATAAATAAATAAACTTTTTAAAACTGGGACCCACTTTTTTAGAATGGCATTCATGTTGGGATCCACTGGAAGTGGTGTCATTAATTTGAAAGTGATATCATTGTCAGAAGTGACATCATCAAGCAGGAGGTACTGTCAGTGTGATGTCATCAAATGACACTCCTGGAATGCAGACTGGATTCTTGGATTGTAGCAATTGCACAACTTGAAAATTCAAACAGTTAACACTCGTGATGTGGGAGGTCCCCCCCCCCCAGGATTCTCTCAGACTCTGTTAGGCTTTTCCTGGCTGGCCGTGCCCTGCCCCAGCCATGTCTGCAACCATCATGAACTCCCCTGGCTCACAGCACACTGCTGCAGCCACGTGGAACTACCAAGCTTCCTTCCTGGCTCTCTAGCCATGCTGAAACCACTAAGCTCCTTTCATCCAACAGTGCAAGCCTGTACCATGGAAAAACTACAAAACATAACCCTTGTAATGTACCAGAGTAAAGCAATAGAGGTTTTTCAACTCTGGTGGGAAAAACACTTCTTGGCAAGAGCAACTGTTAAGAGCCCCCCTTAGCCTGGCTCTGTACCCCATTGTGGTAATTTGGCCTTCCAGGGAACACTTGCATTGCATGCTCAATGGTCAGATGCACATAATGCTGGAACTGTACAGTTGTAAGGGTAAGACTAGAATGTAAGGAATTTTGACTCCATTTTGGAAGTTGGGCTGCTGTCCTGCAAAGAGAAAAATCACAGAGGTGAGTCTCTTAGCACAGACATTCCAAAGTCCCCCTCCCTAAGGGTCTTGTAATGCAAATCTGGTGTCTGACAAAAGGTTTATGCAATGCCTAAAATTCAATCAAGTTCTTATCCTGCCAATCTGCCAAGAGTTTTTCCCCATCAGAATAGCTGGCCACTCCTTAGGGCGATTCACAGTGATTCACAATCACAGTGAAGGTACTTACTGAGTTGATAACTGTTATCAAATGTGTCAAGGGCTTGTCTGGTCTAAATGTCTCCTGTCTGCTTTTGTGTGCCAACCTATTGTAATTCAAAATGTACCTATGTGTGCATCTCCTTAAACCTTCCTGGGGACACAGTAGAGGGGAGGGGGAGTAACAACAGGGATCAGATGTCTCATTTGCTGTTGACAACTCCACATTTTTGCATACTCAACTGTATAACTGACCAACCCAAAATGTACAATTTACACACCAGTCCTGTACCTCCATGGAAACACAAGTTCTGTAATCTCCTTGGAAGCATGCTGCATCTTGTGTCCGTTTTGCTAATGTCTACACATGAGTAAAATGTACTTCTCTTTCTGCAACAACGAAGTCCTGCTGGCATTCTTTTCAATCAACAGTTCCTTGGTAAGCCACAGTAAAGGAAGCCCAGACTGGCTGGGATCAGGGAAGTTGGGCTGGGAACAGCATTAATTCTTAGGATGCAAACAGGATAGGAACGCACATCGGGTAAACGAAACCTCAAACGAAACCTCAAATTGACGGCCCCTAAGCTTAAAGGCACAGGGGCCTGGAGAAATCACTGTATTGGCTTGATTTCCTCCTACATCACTCACAAAAGGAATAAGGTCCGCAGCTTAAGAGTAAGGTCTGCAGCTTCCAAGATGGCTGCACCCAGCTTTCCACGACTCACCTGACCTCAGGTCTCAACCCAGTTTACTGGGCTACACAATAGTGAATACTGTGGGCGTGGAACAGACTTGAAGGCTGTGTAGTCCTGCCTTCTGTCCTGAAGCAGAATCCTCATAATGCAACACACAGTAATTCTCCAGAAAAAAATAATAATCAATCACCATCATCAAATCTGTAGGGTGCCCCAGGCAAAAAAACAGCAGTTTGCTTGCATGACTGAAGAACAACAAACAAAATATCAAACTCTGCTACCCAAATCTAGGTTGTCCAAGACTGAAAACTTACCGTTGTCCACGCCTTTTCAAATATGTAGTAATGGATGTGGCACAGGCTGAATTCCTGTTTTATATCTGAAAATATAGATCACTAGTTGCAGCCCCTTCTCAGTGCCATTCACTGCTCAGGATTTGGAGGCAGAGTGACTGACAGCTCTTCCCAGTGTTGGGAAAAAAATACCTGTGGCTTGAAATTTTCACTTGAGTTATCAGGTTTGGGGCTGACTCTTGTCTGAATTGAGTGACATGTGCAATCTACAGCACAATCCTGCATTGGAATAGGCAGGCCCGCACATCTGCGCTGCATCCTAATGATGTTAGGGGCAGCAGTAGCAGCTCACTCGGGGCAAGGGAATATTTTCCCCTTGCCGTGGGTAAGCCGCAGCCAACCCTATGGGGCTGCTCTGATCTGTGCCTACAACAGAGCAGGCACAAGCAGTGGTGGGATTCAAATAAATTAACAACCGGTTCTATGATGTCATAGCCGGAGCAAAAAAAAAAACCCCGAAGCCAGCCGAGGTAAGCGAGTGGGCGGGGCCTGGCCATTTAACAACCGGTTCTATAGAACCTGGGCAAACCCCCTGAATCCCACCACTGGTTCTATGTCCTTCAGGGCGGCCTTCAGGGCGGCCGCTGCCTTTCTTCCCTATCCCAACCTAAAATTAACAACTGGTTCTGCAGAACTGGTGAGAACTGGCTGAATTTCACCACTGGGCACAAGTACTCGTAGCCAGGAGCAGCCTGAATCGGTGCCGCCCAGCCCAGGGAGATGGATTGGGATATGGCCCAATGGCCATGTCCGGTCTCCTCCCAGTCTCCACCCACTGTGCCGCTCTATTACACCTCCTGACTGCCTCTGGCATGCCCTTGGCGTGGCCCAGCAGTGGCAGAGCTAAGCCAGCGCTCGACCCAAAGGTCACCCAAAGGAAGAGGCATGGAGAAGGTCTCTTTCTTACACCCGTAGTTCTCACCATTTTAGGACCGAGGATCCATGCTTAATCCCAGCAAAAACCTTAAGGCCCATTTTTCATTGTTTCCCACATATGTCCATTCATTTTCCTTAAGAGCACTTTTTCTTTTTCAAGAGCTATTGTGGGATGGAAAGCATCTTAATCAGTGGTGTCATCTAAATGATTTAAGAACAGGTACTCACTTTTGATTGGCACGTGTTGGGACCCGCCCACCGGAAGTGACGTCATAAGCCAGAAATGATGTCGTGGCAGGAAGTGACATGAAAAAAGCCCTTTTTGAGGCCTCAGATGATTTTAAACTGACCCAACAGTTGCAACGGTATTCCACAGCACCCCCAGAACATGTTAAGGAGGCCTGGCATCATGTTAAAACCCCAGAGCAACTCCGCTCGCTGCCTGCCTGCCTGCCTGGCTCTGAGAACATGCAGGCAACTCAAACCTGCAGGAAATTCAAACGTTGCAGAGGGCGGAGTCGACGAGTGGGCGGGCGAATGGGCGGGGCCAGCTGTAATCCTAGAAACCGGTACTCGCGTACCCCCGCATACCCCCTGCATGACATCACTGATCTTAATGGTGTACAGAAGAAAATGTTTTGGCAGGTATAGGTTGCCAAGAAATTGCAACAGCTGTATTCAACTCTTCCCCCCCAAATGTTACTCTAATTGCTCAAACTGGAAGCCGTGGAAAGCCTGGTATGTCCTCATTGGCCAAAAGAGCTGGCCAAATTGACCGCATTGTGGCCTAATGGTACCCTGGATAGACAGAGCCAGTTCTCCCTGGCTAGAGGACTGACAGCACAGGCAACGGAGACTAGCCACTAGAAACCTGGTTTGAGCATCCCCGTTTTGTGCCTTACCGTCAGTCATAGGAATCAGGTTCTGGGAATGAGTCAGGAATGAGTCAAGAGTAAAGCAATGAAAGCTACTTGGGCTAGGTTTTAGCCCAAACAGATATGATCCTGCTTTCCTATTATGGATTGTTCAGACTTCTGTTTATCAGCCTTCATGGACCACGTTTCTTGGCACACACGTTGGAAAAAAACCAAAGATATTCACTATAGGATGTGGGATATTTTACATAAGAGTTTCTAATCTAGAACTATCAAAGCAGAGACGCTCCTCCGAGATTATGGCTTCTCCTTGCTCAGTGTCAGTTGTGTAGGCCTAATCTGCACACAGAAGAAGTGCAGCCAATTCCCTGCTGACTCTTGGGGATTAAGCTGGTGTCCCAGACTTGGAAAGGTTGTCTAGAGTTCTGCTGAAATTGCCGGTGGAAACTCAGAATGGAGGGAGGCAGCGGACACTACGAAACTGTTCCAGTGGCTGAATGCTGCAAAGTGCAGTTACAGCTGGCTGAGGAACTGGTGCTGGCCAAAGGCCAGAGCTGAATGAGTTTTCAAGAAGCCTCCACTGAAAAATGTCACTTGTTCCAGTGGCACCATCTGCAAATGTGTTTTTTGTTGTTGCTTCAACCGGTCAATGATAAGGAAGGAATGCAAATGTCTTCTAAACAGTGTTACTTGAGCTCCTGCCCTGTACAGCCTTCAAGGGGGCTGCCTCAAGTTAAGTGTCTAACTGCTAGGTAAATCAGATCAGCACCAGCAAGTTCGGAGGTAACTTTATTGGTTTGTGCACAAGCAATTGGTTGCAAACAAAATCAACAAAGAAGCCCCCTCTCAAATGCCTGCACACCTCACATGACCACCACCATGTATGGATGGACATGTTTCTCAGGATGCAATCCTAACCTGGAGTTAGGCTAGCACAGTTAGGCCAGCGTAATGGTCACCATAAAGCACATTTGGAACACTCTCGGAATCAGGGAGGATGGCGCACATCTGTATGTTGGCCTCTCTGACTCCAAGAGTGGTCCGAACATACTTTATGGTGTCCTTTGTGTCAGCTAAATGCTGCCGGCCCAACTCCAGGTTGGGATTCAGTGGCGTTATTCTGCCGGAACGCTGGGCGGGACATCCGGGTGATCGACAGCCCGCCCGTCGCGTTCCGCAGCGTTACGCCGTTTGCGTAACGTACGCAAGCGGCGTAATTGGTTACGCAAACGGCGTAACGCTGCAGAACGCTGCGGAACGCGACGGGCGGGCTGTCGATCATCCGGATGTCCCGCCCAGCGTTCCGGCAGAATAACACCACTGTTGGGATTGCATTCCCAACCTCTGTCACCTCAGCATGGGGTTGTTACCATATATGGGCATGTTGTTCACATTTTACTTTAGATGTTACCTCAGACCGGCTTCAGCTACCTCAGACTGGCTTCAGCTGGTTTTTCCTACTGAGGACACAATCCTAACCAACATTCCAGCACTGACATAACCGTGCCAATGGTTGCATGTGCTGCATCCTGCCATTGGAGGGCCATCACGGAGACCTCCTCAAGGGAATGGAATGTTTGTTCCCTCACCTCAGAGCTGCACTGCCCTTATCCTGGTGCTGGAAAGTTGGTTAGGACAACCCCTACTGAACAGTCCCCTCACATAGGAATCTTTACATAGTCCAATATGTCACTTCCAAGATGGAGTTGGTTCTGTCAACAACAAGTTGCTATGCATTCAGTAATGAGAATGCACCAAATTGATTACCAGGCACTGAAAGGCAGCAACTTCAGTGTCACAATAGATGTACACTTAATGATGTTTTAAGAGGTATGTTTAAACCTGAAAGCACGTATTCTTCAGGTAAAAGTGGTCAAAGGGGCTATTTCAGATCTGGTAGAAACCCCACAGCTGCAAATATTCACCACTGAACCACCTTTGGGTGGTCCTGTTCCAGAAAAAAACTCAATAAGCATGTCTTAAGGACCAGGACTACATTTCAAGGACGGGGCCACCACTGTGAACATTAAGGATTCAGGGTCATTCAACTTCAAAGCTAAAGTCCTTGTTGTGTTATTGATATGTTGCAGTTTTCCAGTGGACATTGCATTTTTGCCTGCTGCTGCTGACTTGTGGATTTGCATTGCATTGATTATTTGCATTCTTGCATTTGCATTGCATTGATTATTGCATTCTTGGTTGCATTTTGCTTTGGTTGTAGTGCATTTGATTGTTTTTGGTGTGAGTCTGAGCATATATGCCACAAATGCCACTTCTATTTTTGTTTTCCAAATTCTCCCTTTTTCTCCTGGCAAGAAACCCCAAACCCTATCCCTTTAGAGCAGCGATTCTCAAACTTTTCAGCACAAGGGCCCACTTTTTAGAATGACAATGTGTTTAGGACCCACCAGAAGTGATGTCATGGCTGGAAGTGTCGTCATTGTGACACCGGAGCCTGCTGCTTTCCTGAGAATGCAGCAATAAATTGAGTTATTTCTCACAGCGCAATCCTTTCTTTGATGTAGTGTTGACATGGGGGAGCCGAGCGGCACTCCTGCATTGGTGCTAATGCTCTCAGGCCGACGCTACAAGTAGCATAGGCCTGAGAGCACCAACCGAGAGCCTCCCTTACACCAGCCGAACTCAGCTGGCGCAAGGGAGGTTCTGAGAGGAGGGAAGGCGGGGAATGGGCGGTTCTGGGTGGGGGGTGGGCGGGCTGGCAGGCATGTCAGCCTGGGGAGGAGGCGGGGCCAGAAGGGAGGCCCCAGTTCAGGCCACACAGTTTCCTTGTTTCTGCGCCTGCTAAATAGCAGGTGCAGATCCGATGAAGCCCGTGGGGCGGCCAGAACCTCCCCTGGGGCAAGAGGGAGAATGTACGAAGCTCCCCAGCACACCAAAGGTGTGTTGGATTTGGCACCGGCCCAACGGCCTCACCAATCCAGCACATTTTAGGATTGTGCTCTTAGTCATTTTCCAACAGCAAAATGAATCAGAAAGAAAAAAAAGCCTATTTGCAACCTTGAAACAAGCAAAATAACCACATACCCCTTCCTCTTTCCATCATCCCATCTTCCCACATTTTCAATGTGGCTGCTCTAGGTGCTTTATGACCCTCCGGAAATTGGCTTATGACCCACTAGTGGGTCCCAACCCACAGTTTGGGAACCACTGCTTTGGAGACAGGCAAGAAGAAGCGATCCCCATGGACATAAAAAAAAGAGGAGAAGCCAATGTTGATGGGGTCGTGACCAGACATGTCATGTAGAGGGTACGCAGGGGTACGTGAGTACCTGTTCCTAGGATTAGGGCTGGCCCCGCCCATTCGCCCGCCCACTCGTCGACTCCGTTGGCACTCCGCTCCGCCCCCTGCAACGTTTGAACTGCCTGCACGTTTGAGTTGCCTGCACGTTCTCAGAGCCAGGCAGGCAGGCAGGCAGGCAGGCAGGCAGGCAGGCAGGCAGCGGAGTGAGGGAGACCGATGGCAGTAGCAGCGTGAGCAGGTAGGCTGCCTGGGGCGCCCTCCTGAGGAGGTGCGGCAGTTCCCTGGGGTGGTTCCTGGGTTCCGGCTATGACCTCACTTCCGGTGGGCGGGCCCCGACACAAGTGCCAATCAAAAGTGAGTACCTGTTGCTAAATCATTTAGATGCCATTACTGGTCGTGACCCTGACAAGTTGCCCAGGGATTCCACATGCTGACACTGGACTCCATGTCAGGTGCACCAGTTATGTCAGGTCCTTCCAGTTAATGTAAATTACTGGCAAAGGCAGAAAATATGCAAAGGGTATCACTCTAATTCAGATTTCATGCATGAGGAATAGGAGACGGGAGAAAAGTGGTTTTTGGAATGGCATGAATAATGCAATTGGTAACAAATTAGTTATTTTAAAAGAAAATTTGAAAGCAAATGGGATTTTTTCTCTGTTTCACATTCTCAACTGAAGAGCTATTCGGGGAACATGGCAATGAGAAACGATGAGCACTTGGAAGTGCTCTCGGCAGACCTCTGCCAAAAAGAATCTACTGGTTTGAGCCAAGCCAGTCAAGGACTGTCACCAAGGCTAGGCTGCATCTCTGTTTCAGGAGCCTGATGGACTCCCATGATGAATGTATAAAGCTGCCTTCTACTGAGTCAGACCTTTGGTCCATCTAGGTCAGTGTTGTCTGCAACACTGTTGTCTGGCAGGGATGGCCACTTGATGGGTTGGCTTTTGTGTGCCTACCTGCAGCACATGTGGATTTTCTGGGGCTATCCTGAAACAATGGCAGTTGGAACTAGCCACAGTGACCCCCTCTCAGGGCACAATCCTAAGAGTGGTGTTGGGGTGACACAACTTGCTTGCGCCGGCCCAACATCTCTAGTGATACTAGGCCCAACCTCATCTCAGTGATACTAGAACCAAAGTGATATTGGCATAGGGAAAAAGCACCACCATCAGCACCTAGGAGAGACTCCCTTTTTTCTTGAAAAAAAACAAAACCAATCTTTTCTATATAAAAACCTATGCTTCTAGCAATGTGCAGGTTTCTCAAAGCAGGGGTTATGACTTACTGCAGGCTTACGTCACCAGCAGGTGACAGGATTATAACAGTTTATTTTATTTTGCTGTTTCTCTTCTGAGGCTGCCAGGCGCGCACGGAGGCCCGAGCACGCCCCATGGCTGGCGCTGAAATCATGCCCCCCGGATGTCGCCCTGCCCCCGCACGTCACTCAGACACGCCTCCCTTACCCCGGAAATGCTCCATTTCCGAGCGTAAGGGAAGCACGGGGGGGCGGGAGGGCTGAAAACCGCGCGGTCTTGCCCGGATCGCATGCAATGGCGCCCCACCACTGCCCGGCGCCCCATGGCTTGTGCCATCCCGGGCTATAGGTAAGATACGTGCCTGGAGGCTGCAAAGATGAGGTGCCTCTTGCAGGCAGCTCAATGGAAAGTATGTGGTATTTTCCTCAGGCTATCCAATGATTAATCATGGGTCCAAGGTTATTTCACTAAAAAAACCAAAAAATCAGAGTTGAGAACAGATTATGAACTTGCTCTCCTCTTAGCCTGCTGCAACACTGAATGCTGAGATAAGCTTTTGCAGCCACTTCAATGTTAAATATAGGGGTTTTTTTTTTCAGCCACGCACCTGTCTTTCGAAGGTCAAAGAGGGAAATCTTCTTTCAGACTCTTAACTGAAGAATCCGGTCTCTTAGAGGGTGCAGAAAGATTGGTTTGTGTAAGCCTGCAAAACACCTAAGCTGCTTTTAGCATATACCTCAACTGCAAAAAGGAATTTTCCTCCGCAGTGTTCTTACTCAAGGAGCCCTTCCAGAGGCTTCCCCCTGCAAGAGCTTGCAATGGCTTGAGCTGTGTGCGCAGTAAAAAAAAGTTAGGGGGCTTTATTGTTAGGTGAAGCCAGTTTCTGAGTATGATTTACATAGGAATCAATACGGCAGCACTATGGAAAGCAGTTTTAATTTCTCTACTAATGGTTCGCGTTTGAACCACCTCTGATTCAGGTATATGAAAACACCTTGAATTTTTTACAATGTAATTCTCTCCTCTAGGGGGCCTAAGAAAGAGGTGGCTATAATGCATCATTGGCAAAGGTGCGATAGCGCATCATTGGTAGAGAATGGGTTTTAAGGAAGTCCATGACTTGCGACTAGACTTGTTTCTCAAAATGACTCAGACTTGGGACTCGAAAAACTCAACATGTTTCTCGAGCCAAATTGCGATTGCTGCGCGATATGAGTCGCAAGTCAAGGATTGGGGTCACTGACTCGTGACTCGACTCAGGACTTGAGCTTACTGACTTGAGCACATCCCTGCTGGCTGGCAGCAGCTCTTCAGAGTTCCAGACTGTGGCCTTCCCATCCCTGTGAAAAAACAAATACAAGGCAGCTTTCAATACAGAACATAACCCAAAGCAATGAAACATGATACTAAAAACACAATGTAAATAAAATAAATGGTCCTTAACATTTGTATCGCATTTGCTGAGCACACAAAATGCTTCACATGGACTACTCTTGAGGCTGTCCTCACAACAGCCTTGTAAGGTGAGGGGCAGCGCAATCCTAGAGGGGGTGGAGCGCTGACGCAACGTTGTCGAAGCTGGCCGGCACAAGGGATTCTCTGTCCTGTATCGGGACAGGGATTGGGTGGGAAGGGGAGAGGCGGGACTTGGGTGGGATCTGGGCGGGCTTGGGAGGTGGCCATACGGTCACTTCCTAAGCCCGTCATTGAGGCAGCGAGGCCCCAATTTGGGCCACCTGGTCTCCTCGGATCTGCACCCGCTCTTTAGCGGGCACAGATCCGAGGAGCACATAGGGGAGCCTCCCCTATGGTAAGGGAGCGCACACTCCCTTGCCGCGGGGAGGCTCCAGCCTCTCCTAAACAGCGTCGGATATGGCGCTGGCCCGTCGGACTCGCCAGTCCAGCACTGTTTAGGATTGCGCCCTCAGTATTGTTATCACCATGCTGCAGATGGAGAGACTGGGGTCCCAATCCTATCCAACTTTTCAGCACCGATGCAGCCCTGAGGTAAGGGAACACAATTCCCTTATCTTGAGGAGGTCTCCATAATGCCCCCTCCACCAGAGGATGCAGAACATGCTCCATTGGCATGGCTGCAGTAGTACTGGAAAGTTGGATAGGATTGGACAAGGATGCCGCAATCCTATACACCTTTACCTGGGAGAAAGCTCCACTGAAGTCTGTGAGACTGTCAGATCCTATCCATTGGGGTAAGATCCACACCACTGTAGGTATAGCATCCATGCACAGAGGACTCTTGGAACTATCTCCTACACACCCACACACACAGAGGTGGATCTAAGGGGGGGGGCAAATCTGTAAGTTTGCAAGAAGCCTTACCCTGTCATGTAAATCCCTCCTCTCCCTTGCTGCTGTAGCCAGTAAGCAACGCCAAGATGTTGCTGTTCCCTGTGAGGATTGGCTAGAACAGTGCAGGAGAGGAGTGTTTTCCACTGCAAGGTAAGGCTTCTTGAAAAACTTAGAGCTTTGCCCCCCCCTTAGATCCGCCTCTGCACACACACACACACACACACGCGCACACACACACACACACACACACACACATGCGGGAAGCAAGGTAGCCTGGCCACCATTTGTGTGCGCAGCTGGCAGTGTTGTAGTGCATAACACTGTCACACTTCTGCCAGGATCCTGCTGTTGGCGAAATGCCCATCCCAGCAGTGGATAATTTAAGCAGGATTTGGGCCGTTCATGATGCTTGTTCCATTTGTTCTTTTAAAGAAGCGCTGCAAATCTTACCTTATGAAACTGTGTAGTGATTGCTTTGATGCCAGATTCTTGTCCATCATCCCCATGAAATACAGTCAATCCTCATTTTCTGCTAGGGTTGGGTTCCTGGAAATCCTTGCAGATAGCAAATTTGCAGATAACGAACCATTGATCCTATGGGATCCATGGGGTTCAGTGCAAGGGGTACCTTATCTGCCATCAGAAGAAAACAGCAAAGACCTGTTTGCCAAAAGGTCCTGAATGCTGCAGAGACCTTCCGGAGGATGCAGGGATCTTCAGAATGGCACCTGCAACCAGCACGGACCCTTTAAACATGGCCAGCAGATGCTTCTTCCTGCCATTTTACAGGGGGCAGTGCTGGTCGCAGGTATCATTTTGAAGGTCCTGCAGCCTTTGGAAGATCTCTGCATAGTGGATAACTAGGACAGAGTTGCAGACAACGAGGAAAGTAGCAATTCTGCCCCTCTCAAATAAGCAAGGTCGCAGATAGCAAGGTCACATATAAAGAGGATTGACTGTAAGTCCGTATTCACAAAGTAAGTTGAGGAACAACAAAAAGAAAAGGACCTGTTTATTTGGAGACCCTGTTTTCTTTGCTATTTTAATAATAATAATAATAATAATAATAATAATAATAATAATAATAATA
>JAJKFI010000025.1:3127206-3164009 GCA_029204185.1 Lerista edwardsae | reverse complement strand
TAATAATAATAATAATAATAATAATAATAATAATAATAATAATAATAATAATAATAGTACTTGGATTTATATACCGCCTTTCTTAGGTCACCAGATTTCTCTAATGACTATAACTCAAGGCGGTTTACATGGGCAGACTTTATTCAGAAACCTGAAGGTTTTTACAATTTATACAGAAAATGTTCTATCTTTCAAGAACTACACTCATACTCATACAGATGGATCTTTCTGGATTTAGTCCTTCTTTCTGGCCACCCGTTTGTCTTCTTGCTGGCTGATAAGCGGCTTCCCTGCTCCCACCAGAGAAGTGGCTGAACTTTGGCGCAACTCCCCCTCACACAAGGCTGCCGGAGACAGCTCAGCTGTAATCAACCGCAATTAACAAGGTCTGCCGCTCACAGAGACTTCCGGCTATCCCGAACTGGCGACCTTCAGATCTCCAGCTCTTATCTTCAGGCAAACGGAGGCATTAACCCTCTCGACTAAATCTCCTGCCCAAATCTTCTTTTGTCTTCTTCTTTTGTCTTTTTCTTTTCATTTGAATGAAATGGCTGCAGAACTTCCTCTGACCCTCAAGCCCATCAAGGTGGTTCTTTCCCCCACAAAACACTGCAAAGCCTTCCTGAGTCAGCTGGTCAAGGCTGGGCAGGACTGGAGAAAGGTCCTGGCTTCCCAGTGTGTATCATCTCACTGAGCCCAAGGTCAGGCTGAAACGGCAGCCTCCCCTTGCAGCCACAGCGATCTCGGATTCCAAATGCTTCCCGGTGCATTAGTTAGTCACAAGGCTTTGGCACATAACCGATGCTCTAAGGAGTCTTAGGAGGGTCATTACCTGGTTCAAGGTGACTGAAGACTTTTTTTTTTTGAAATCTCCATTGAAGAGGAATTCAGGCAGTTGCCGTGACAGGAAGCAGGGCATCACCGACCCTGCCAGCTTTGGCTGCCCGAAAGTCTCCTCCTCTGCAGCTACCCAAGGCTGGTGCCAGAGGTGTTTCTACAGGGAGGGCAAAGCTCTAAGTGTTGCAAGAAGCCTTACCCTGTCATGTAAATCCCTCCTCTCCCTTGCTGCTGTAGCCAGTAAGCAATGCCAAGATGTTGCTTTTCCCTGTGAGGATTGGCTAAAACGGTGCAGGAGAGGAGTGATTTCCACTGCAAGGTACGGCTTCTTGCAAGACTTAGAGCTTTGCCCTCCCTGTAGAAACGCCACTGGCTGGTGCTGGTGTCATTGCCCTTCTCTTGTTCCCCTCAGGCCTGGTTGCTTCCTTCCCACACTTGCCATTTCACACTGAAGAACAGAGAACAGAGGAAGTGCAGCTCACTCTCTAGGGCTCTCCAGGGAAGTGGTTCCCAAACTTTTTAGCATCACAAAAACTAGCAGCACAAGTTGCTCAAGGTGCATGCCTTATGGTGAAATACGCTGCTATTTTCCTAATGTGGTGGCATAGCTGCTGCTTGTGTCACCCCAGGACATACTGTACCTCCTACTGCAGTGGTTTTCAAATGTTATAGCACCAGGACCCACTTTTTAGAATGACAACCTGTCCGGGACCCACCAGAAGTGATGTCATGGCCAAAAGTGCCATCATTGCGACGCCAGAGCCTGCTGCTTTCCTGAGAAGGCAGCAATAGCAAAATGAATCAGAAAGGAAAAAAAAAAGCCTCTTTACAACCTTGACACAAGCAAAACAACCACACAGCCCTCCCCTTTCCAGCATCCCATCTTCCCATCTTCCCAAGATGGCTGCTCTAGGTGCTTTGCGACCTACCTGAAATTGGCTCACAACCCACTGCTGGGTCCTGACCCACAGTTTGGGAACCCCTGCTCTAGGGTGTCCTAGACACCCCCACTGCCCTCTGCTCCCCCACAAGCAGCAAGGCAATGGAATGCAGGAATCAGCTAGGAGGACAGAGCTTTCTTCCCCTCCCTCCCTCCCTCTCTCTTATGGCCAGTGCATCAGTTGCTCTCTTTGTTGGCTGAGTGACTGCCAACCCAATCCTATGCAGGGTGCAGGCTGGTGCAGTGTATGCCACGCTGGTGCTAGCCATCATGGAAGTGCTGTACAGTACTTTGTGACCGCATAGCAGTGGCTGGGGCTGGCACAAAGGCCTATGCTGGCTTGTGCACTGGCAGAAGTTGCAGTGCATGCAATGAAAGCCGTTCTGTGCTAAGAAGAACAAAGGCAGAACAGGGAAGGGAAAGGCAGCGATGGAGATGGGATGGGAGGCACAGGAAGAGGACAGGATTGGTGACCGGAAGGGGATGGTGACAGTCGAGTGTGCTGAATCCTTTCTGCCTTGTGGGCCTGATCTACTTTGATTTGTGCCAGCTATTTTGCTTGCTGGTAGGGCCAAGTAGACCCACTGTGGAAGGGACATAGTGGCGCTGTGGTTTAAACCACTGCTGCTGAACTTGCTGACCAGAAGGTTGGCAGTTTGAGACCACGCGATGGAGTGAGCTCCCGTTGCTTGTCCCAGCTCCTGCCAACCTCGCAGTCCGAAAGCACCTAAAAATGCGAGTAGATAAATAGGGACCACTTCGGTGGGAAGCTAACGGCATTCCATGCGCTACGGCGTATAGTCATGCTGGCCACATGACCACAGAATCTTGTCCTAGGACAAAACGCCAGCTCTTCGGCTTAGAAATGGTGATGAGCACCGCCCCCTACAGTCGGTCATGACTAGACCATTTGGTTGTGGGGAAACCTTTACCTTTACCTTAGACCTATTGTGCAGGTTGTCGGACATGACTTAGCGACTGAACAACAAGAAGACTGGCTGTACTAAAAGAAAATGAGCCCCAAGTTTTGGAAACTTGCAAGGGGTTTGTGACTCAGAAGGAAAAAGGGGGTAGTACGTCATCAGCTTCTATTAGAAAAAAAATAGAAGGTAAGTAGGAAGGAGGAGAAGCATTAAATTGTTTCCTCCTTAAGAACCTGTGGCACATAATGTCATTTGATGCATGCGCGTAAGTCCCATTAACTCTAATTGGAAAGAGAAGACAGGAACGGTCTGCCCCCTGGCTAATGGATCTGGTTGCCTTTTGCTTATGTCAGTGGTTTATGTGAGTGGCAAGCTGAACAGCGGGGGATTGCTGAACTATAAATGAAGCACAGAGTGCAGGGGAAAAGTGAATCAACAGCTCTCTGCCCTAAGGATGTTGAAACAATGTAATTCTCTCGCTTGTGTTGTGATTCATTCCCCAGATCCCGCCGTCAGGCTGCAAAATGGTGGACAGGCGTCAGGGTGTGGGGTGTGGAGGAGGGAATGTGGTCAGTCTAAGGCCCCAATCCACACTGCCCTGGCACCTGGCACCCCAAAAGTGCTGTAAGGCACTCTGGTCCCGGTGGGAGGAGCACTGGGAGGAGCTCCGTTGGGAGGAGCATTGGGCCGGTGCTGAGGCAGCACCAATTGGCACTGGCCCTCAGCACTGGGAAGATGACAGTGTGGAGCCAGCGGGCATTAAGTTTCACCACCGGCCAGCGGAGACAGCTCTTTGTGGTGGGGCAGGGGAGAGGAGGGGGAGGGTGGAATTGAGAAGGGGGAGGGCAGGCTGGAGGGAGAATCACGCCTGGGAGGGGAACCAAGATGGTGGCACACTCTGCTGCTGAATATTACATCCTCTGCTACTTTGTGCCAGGTAGGTGATACAGGTGATATACAGTAATGGCAACTAAATGATTTAGCAACAGGTACTCACTTTTGATTGGCACTTGTGCTGGGGCTCGCCCACCAGAAGTGAGGTCATAGCCGGAACCAAGGAACTGCCCCCAGGAACCGCCGTGCCTCCTCGGTAGGCTGCGTGGCGGCCTGGGAGAAGGCCCAGGAGTCCTGGGCCTTCCCCGGGGCCGCTGCACGGGCTACCGATTCCCCCCCAGGAACTGCTGCGCCTCCTCAGGAGGGAGCCCCAGGCAGCCTACCTGCTCACGCTGCCGCCGCCGTCTGTCTCCCTCACTCCGCTGCCTGCCTGCCTGCCTGCCTGCCTGGCTCTGAGAATGTGCAGGCAACTTAAACATGCAGGCAATTCAAACGTTGCAGGGGGCAGAGTGGAGCGCCGACGGAGTCGACAAGTGGCTGGGCGAATGGGCGGGGCCAGCCCTAATCCTAGGAACGGGTACGCGCGTACCCCCGCGTACCCGCTACATGACATGTCTGGTGATATAGTGTCAGCAGATGCAGCCACAGTGTTATTTCTAATTGGAAAAGTAACATATTTTAATTTCTGGAAACTATCGTACACACCAAAATACGGTGTTTTGTGTTTTTATTCAGATATTTCAACCCTCCAAAGGCAGTTGTTATTGCCCAAAAGGTGGTTTTCAACAACAACAACAACAACAACAACAACAACAACAACAACAAAACTCCACCCCTTTATATAAGGATGTTTACAGCCCAATCCGATCCAACTTTCCAGCACTGATGCAGCTGTTCCAACTGGGTGTTCTCCACATCCTGTGGTATGGGGGCAGTTATGGAGGCCTACTCAAGGTAAGGGAATGTTTGCCCCCTGACTTCAGGGTGCATTGTAGCTGCAGTGGTGCTGGGAAATTGGATAGTATTGGACCCTGAGAGGTATTGCCTTTCTTTGTCTCTGATCACTCTCCAACTCACTCACTCAGGGAGCAATCTTAACCTGGAATTAGGCTGGCACAGTTAGGCCAGCAAAGTTTGGCCGGCACAAGGGACACCGTAAAGCGCATTTGGACCACTCTCGGAGTCAGGGAGGATGGCGCACCTTTGTGCGCTGGCCTCTCTGTCTGCGAGAGTGGCCCAAACATACTTTATGAAGTCCCTTGTGCTGGTCAAGCTTTACTAGCCCAACCCTGCCAGCCAAACTCTAGTTTAGAATTGCGCTCTCAGTGAAATGGGCAGCAAGATGCAATGCCTATTTTATTTGTGAGTATGCATGTTTTAAATGCGGTTCACTAGCTCTCCCCACCATCTCCGTGTGCCTTTGGGTGGCGTGTCTTGAAATCTAAATAAAAACAAATGAATCTCTCTCCTGGGGTTGCTTCCTCCCAGGATAAACTGGGACGTTAACACTGTTCAACACCTCTGCTGAAGTTTGCAACCACTGGTGAATTGCATGGAGTCAGTTTCTAAGGAAACCACGAACCAAATCATTGAAAGCTTTCAAAGGTCAGAAGCAACACCTGAAACCAGGCCTGGAAACTAATTGCATATCCCCTCGAGGGGGATGGATGGCCTCCGCTTGTCAAGTCAGCCTGGGAAGGACAGGTTCGCCTCCTACAGATGGGGAAATCTGTAGGAAGATGGCGGAAAGTTTGATCACACACCACAGAGCCTCCAAGCCAGCAATCTCAATGCAGCATCCCTGTTGCCTCTAAACCCAGGATGCTAGAGGATTCTCCTGAGTATTGGGAAATGAGGTTGGCAAATTAACGCCCAGAACTAATACATTTTCCCTTAGCAAAAGCCTGCCGTGCCTTGCACTTTTGTGACTCTCAACCCCGCTGCCATGCTTTCTAATTTTGCTATTGCTCCTGCTCATTATGCATAACCGTGATTGATCATTTAGACTAATTTTAGAGAAAACAAATGAATGTGACAGGCCTGCCACGAATGGATATTTGTCTTCCTTTGCCCACAGTGAAAGATTTGTACACTGCTCGTTCCACATGGCAGCTATTTCTGGATCAGAGAGGAGCTAACAAGGGGTGACTACGCCTGCCCCTTTGCTGGAAATGGAATTAGGGTTGCTGCCATGTGGAGGAACAACAGACTTGCGTTCAAGATCCGACATGCCAGACCAACACTTATAGCTAGTAAATTGAAGCTTTCTGAGACAATGTCCTTTCACAAATGCACAGGCCATGATAAAGGAGACCAATGATCAACATTTTTCTTCTCATGGCACACTGACCTCTATGGTATTCTCTATGGTCTTAACCTCCTGTGATGTCACTTCTGGCTTCCAGGAGACTGCCAGATTATATGGCTCTGTTTCTAGAGCAATTGTCTTTAGTAATGAAGAGGGACAGACACCATTTGTTACTACAGACAACCCCACCACAGCACACCAATGTGTCATGACGCATTGGTTGAAAATGGCTGAGGTAGACAATGCTCCTTACCTAAGCGAGTTATTGGGTTGGATGGACGCCATCTGGGTAGATTACATTGTTTGGCTTGGTGCATCCCCAGGAATGGCGGAAAGCCATGACCCAACAGGCTGTCCAACAACAAGTAGGTAGGACCTTTCCTCTTTCTTTGACTATGCTCTGGAGCATTGGGAGAATCCAACAGAGGGCAAGGTGATGACAGTATGGAGAAGCTGGGAACAGGGGTGACCAGCAGTAAATGAATGGAAGTAGGGAGTCCTCCTGTTCCTCCTGGGAAATGCCATGGGTAATTGCCTGTTGAATAACAACCATCTATCTCAAGACAACTGCAGCTACTAACAACTGACTGGGCATCATCATTCGACATCATTCCTTATAGAAAATCCACAGAGATGGAAATGAAGATAAAATTAATTAGTATAATTCCTGGGTCAGTGTTAAAGATGCAGTCACAAAAACATGCATTTAATTATGCTTGATAAGAGTAATGGGTTTGTTTATTATACCAGCAAAGTCAGCATTATGGAGTCCTTAATTATTGCTGTTTATAATGTTATTGCTTTCAAGTGCACAAGCTTTACAGAGGATGATGTAACTTGGCACCCTGAACTGGGCCCTTAGTGTGTGTTAAATTTTGGAGTTTCATGTCAGTTACAAAAATTGGTGCTTTTTTCTCTGCAACCAAGGAAATTACCGCTGATTCCAGGTCAAATTAAGGACAGCATCAATGAGAAAACCATTTTATACATTTGCTGCGAGACACAGGACACAATCCTACCTGGCAGTTAGGCCAGCGCATGTCCCCTGTGCCAGCCCAGTAGTATTGTAAATGTGCCGTAAGGCATGTCTGTGCCACTCCGGAGCAGGCTAGGCGGCATGAGGACTGCCCCTCAGTGATGTCATTCAGGGGGAATGGACCAGAACGGGCGTTCCGGATCCTAACGGGCTCCATGGCTGGTTCCGGATTCCCGACAAGTGCCAATCAAAAGTGAGTTCCTGTTCCTAAATCATTTGAATGACACCACTGCTGCCCCTGTAACATTTTTGCACACTACCGCAATCAGGTATTTAAGAGAACCATTTTTAGGTTTTCCTGCTCTGCAAGTGTCTCTCTGCATTGCATCAGCAACAGCGGTGAGAGTAGGTGACAGTAGAAGGCCTCAGAATGAGATGGCCCTGTGACAGAATTGGAGAACAGAATCAGTTTTGCTGAAGAAGTCTGTGTGACTGGTTGGCCTGCATACTTCATAACAGCAATTTCAAATCTTTTTCATATCATGGCACACTGATAGGACACTAAGAGCACAATCCTAACCTGGAGTTAGGCCGGCACAGTTAGGCCAGCAAAGTTTGGCTGACACAAGGGACACCATAAAGTATGTTTGGACCACACTGAGACAGAGAGGCCAACACACAGACATGTGCCGTCCTCCCTGAATCTGAGAGTGGTCCAAACGCACTTTATGGTGTGCTGGCCAAACTTTGCTGGTTTAACTGTGCTTAACTGGCTTAACTCTAACTCCAGGTTAGGATTGCATCCAGTAGTGTCATCTTACTGGTACGCTGGGCGGGTCTTCTGGGTGATCGGCAGTGCACTCGCTGCGTTCCGTTGCGTAATGGCGAAAGCCCGCCCGCTGCAACGGAATGCAGCGAGCGCGCTGCCGATCACCCAGAAGACCCGCCCAGCATACCGGTACGATGACACTACTGATTGCATCCTAAATCAGGTGACAATGGCTGAACATGGTAGTTGCAGTACACTTTGCATGGCAGTAGTGTAAAGCTTTTTTCTGGGTAGGATTGTCTCTTCCTTTTTTAAATACATCTCAACTGTGGGCCCTTTTTATAGCCTGGTTCCAAGGCACATTGTTCCCATTGAGCTGCTGACAATGATGTGGAGGTCCATCTCCCTAAGTGCCCGTGTGGTTAATTTAGAAGCCAACAAAGAGCTGTTCAGATTGCTCCTTTCAGCCTGTGTGGCTTTCCATTTGTCAACAGCAAAAGTTCACGTGTCATCATTCTGCTTGTTCACCCCCCCCCCCACAGCAATCCGTTGCTCTTGAATAAAGGTGAGTCATCAAATAATAATGTTCCATCAGCACATTTTTCCGCGTGGTTCTTTGTTGGCCTTCCCATATAATTAAAAATTACATCTGTAAAACAAGCTTACAAAGGACCTTTGAGCACCCCACTAGTCTTCTGGAAAATGGATGCTTTCCCATTAATGCATTGGCTCCAGCTCTAAATAGACTCCTTCAATTAGGTATATCATTCAGTGCTTTCCCCAAAGGATTTCAGATCCTTTCTGTAGTTGGGAGTTCTGTAGTCCCTGCCTGGCGTTGAACACACATCCTCTGTTGCGACCCCATGGACCACAGCATGCCAGGTCTCTCCGTCTTCCACTAGCTTCTGGAGTTTGCCCAATTTCATGTCCGTCGCTTCGGTGACACTATCTAACCATCTCATGCTCTGCCGCCCCCTTCTCCTTTTGCCTTCCATCTTTCCCAGCATGAGGGTCTTTTCTAAAGAGTCCTCTCTTCTCATGAGGTGGCCAAAGTATTTGAGCTTCAGCTTCAGGATTTGTCCTTCAGCTTCAGTATTTGTCCTTCCAAGAAGCAATCAGGTTTGACTTCCTGTATGATTGCCCGATTTGATCTCCTTGCAGTCCAGGGGACTCTCAAGTCTCTTCTTCACTGTAGTTCAAAAGCATCTATTCTTCGGCGCTCCACCTTCCTTATGGCCCAGTTCTCACAGCCATGCATTACTACTGGGAAAACCATAACTTTGACTATGCGAACCTTTGTTGGCAGGATGATGTCTTTATTGGAATTATTTCTTATCGGTGATGGGGGAAAGCAGAGTAATGCAAGCAGCAGATTCCCCCTTTGTCTCACCCACAGGAACCTCCCTCACCCCAGGCTGAATGCTAATAAACAAAAGACACAGGCAGAGGCTTGGTAAAGATGCAAAAAAAAAAATAGTTTACTCACAGTGTTCCATTGGTTGCATATCTACAGCGTCTGATTAGGATCAGAGGTACATCTAATACTTATAGAGGCAATGCCCTAACAGCTGCATCGCCATGCGTGGACGTGTGCTCAAGATGGCGGAGGGCAGAGAGCCCCTGGTATGCACATCTTATCACCTTGATGGTCAGGATACAAAAGAGACAGAGTTCAGGGTGCAAAGGAAGGAAGTTAAGGTCAAGGCCACACCCTCTGCAGGTATCACAGAGAGGGACAGGTAGAGGGGCCAAACCACAGGACATCAGATTTTCCCCTCGTGGACATTAGAGTGCCCCCTCTAGACAGCAGACAGAGTTGTCCCAACTCCAACAGTCTTGGCTTTTTATTAAGTTGTCTAGGTTCATCATAGCTTTCCTCCCAAGAAGCAAACGTTTTTTTAATTTCATGAATGCAGTCACCATCTGTGGTGATCTTGGAGCCCAGGAAAATAAACTCTGACACTGCTTCCATTTCTTCCCCTTCTATTTGCCAGGAAGTGATGGGAGTGGTTGCCATGATCTTAGTTTTTTTTTAATGTTGAGCTTCAAGCCAATTTTGGCACTTTCCTCTTTCACCCTCATCAGAAAGTTCTTTAGTTTTTCTTCATTTTCTGCCATTAGTGTGGTACCACATCCTCTAAGTTTCCTCAATTCTTACAGACAAATTGATGGGGAATAGGGTCATCCACAACAATTAAAGATGCACAGCATCCAAAGCTGCCTTGTATGGAGGCAAACCACTGGTCTCCTTAGCGCAGGGCTGTCTACAGCAACTGGTCCCAGTCAGTGTTGTCACCCTACCGGTTCGCTGGGCGGAGTTCTGTCCGTTGCGGGGAGGGCTTCCGCGTTGATCGGCAGCGTGATCGCTGTCTCCGGTTGCGTTATGGCGAAAGCACGCCCGCTACAGCGGGCGGGCTTCCGCCATTATGCAATGGAATGCAGCGATCACGCTGCCGATCAACGCGGAAGCCCTCCCCGCAACGGACGGAACTCCGCCCAGCGAACCGGTAGGGTGACAACACTGGTCCCAGTCCTCCAGAGTTTCTGACAGGGTTTTTTTTCCCATTTGAATCCGGAAATGAAACTTGGAATTGTCTGCATGCAAAGCACATGCCCTTCTGTTGATCTGTTGCAGTGGCTCTCAAAGTTTTTAGCACCAGGCCCCACTTTTTAGAATGACACTCATTTTGGGACCCACCGGAAGTGACATCATCAATCAGGAAGTGCCATCATTGTGATGTAATCAAATGAAATCCTAGAATTGTTGGACTGCAGCAATTGCACAACCAGGAAACATCCCTGACAGAAAGCAAGATTGGGACAAAAGATGTAAAAACACTGAACTAAAAACACCTCACTTGAAAATTCAAAATGTCAATTTGAATCCGCTTCAAACTGTTCAAACTGTTTCAAAAGGAATATAGTGAGGGTCACCAGATACAAACTGGGACAGAATGCCTATACCTTTAATCATTGTATAGAAGTATAGAATTGTATAGAATTTCTGCCTGTTGTGCAGCTGTTGGTGGCAACCATCTTTGCATAGGCCAAATGAAACACAATGCAGATATGGAATTTGGATGATTTAAGCTCTCAGCAACATCTTCTGTATGGAGAAAAAGCAGCGCATAAGGTTAAATGGAAGGGGGGGTAAGGAGAAGGAAACTAATGGGTGAAAAGAAAATAGCTTCATTCACTGCTGGTGCTTTGTATGACTGCAGGCAACAGCAATCTTCTGTCTGTTTCGGAACCTTCTTCCAGATAACAAATCTAGTATTAATAAGGGACTCGCAGGTAAGTCTATCATGAGGGCCGGATTAGCGGAAGTTTAATGGCCCGTGAGCTCCTCGCGTACTGCATATTGTTTTATTATAAGGGATGGAAATTGAAATCAGCAGCATGGAGGAAGTGTGAGGAATGACAAGGGACCGGGGGCCAAGGAAATCAGATTGCACACCAGGAAACAAATGAGACAATAGACAGTCTCTGGACCAGGGAAGGAGAGAAGTCATACAAAGAGCTGCCCAGGGTATTTGCAGCTCTGATTTCTCTGTCCTCTCACAGCTCCATCTCTCCCCCTGGCCTCCATAATTATCTCTCCCCAAAGCTTTCCCTGGATCTCCACTTTCCTTTCTATTGCCTAATCACAACTATTGCCATGCGGCCATGCGGTCTCCTCGGTTCTGTATTCAGCGCCACTTAGGAGGAGGCAGGAGCTTCCCCAGCGCAAGGGCACATTTGAAATAGCAGACGCAGAACCAAGGAGACTGCATGGCCTGAATCGGGGCCATTTGGCCTGGGGATGAGGCCTAGGTTGCAGCCTGAGGGGCCAGCCCACCCCCATCCCCGCCCAGTTCCGCCCTCCCTCCTACCCAGAGCCACCCCTGCGCCATTCTCCCTGACTCCAAGAGTGGTCCAAACACGCTTTCGGGTCACACGTTTTGTCGATGTGACAGGGCGCTTGGCAGGGCTGGCTCTAGGAGTGACGGGGCCCAGTGCAGGGCATCCCTGCAGGGGCCCCCACCCCACCTGCGGGGCCCCCACTCACCAAGAAACGTGCTTACGATGCCACACGCGGCACCAGAAATAGTTGGTGGTGACATAATGACATCCCCACCAACTGCTTCCAGGGGGCCCATTTGGGAGCTGTTAGGAGGCAGGGCCAGGTGGGAGGGCCCAAGGTGAAGCTGTTCTGCTCACTGCAGGGGCATCCACTAAAACTGAAGTTTGGGAGAGTTAAAACAGATAAAAGGAAGTACTTTTTTACCCAGCGGGTAGTTAATCTGTGGAACTCCTTGCCACAGGAGGTGGTGATGGCATCTGGTCTGGATGCCTTTAAGAGGGGATTGGACGGATTTCTGGAGGAAAGGTCCATCGTGGGCTATAGGCAATGATGGATTGTGCAACCTCCTTACATTGATGGTGGGCTACTTCAGAGTACTGGATGCAAGGGGGTGGCAACAGGATGCAAGCATCTTGTTGTCTCATGCGCTCTGTGGGGCACCTGGTGGGCCACTGTGAGATACAGGAAGCTGGACTAGATGGGCCTTTGGCCTGACCCAGCAGGGCTCTTCTTATGTTCTTATGACTTACAGCCCATAAGGTCTCAGCTGCAGCAGCAGGCGATCTGCTTGTTGTGCTGGTGCGGGGCCCCCCAAAGTGTGGGGCCCAACGTGACAGCATTGGTCACATTGGCTTAAAGCCGGCCCTGGGGCTTGGGGTTGTACCCTGAATTTTGTATTAATTGAGTGCAGGAAAGAGCGAGTAGGAAAAAGGGAGTGGCGTGTTGCACCATTGCGAAGCCTTGGAAATGAAAGTGTTACTCTCCCAGGCGTCTTTCTCCCCCTCCTTCCAGCTCATGTCCTCTTCCTGCCTTTGCCACATATTTCTTTTTGGGAACAGGATGAATTATGTCCCGCTAAGACGGAGCCTCGATTTTCATTTGTCCTCCATCTCTCCTGCCGCGGCATCCTTCCGAAGGGCTGATTAGAATCGCTGGACACAATGGCAGAATTCACACTCTTTTGTGGCACAAGGCAAGGTAAAGAGGTGGCTGAGGAGGAGGAAGAGGGTTTAGCATATGCTTGATGCGGGAGAGATAAAAATGTTATTAGCTGAGGAGGGAAAGATTATCAAGCTTCAATGAATTGTCATTTAACAGGAAGAAAAAAATAATCTCCCTTTTCAGCACAAATCCTTTTCTCTTTATCCTCCAGATTCCCATCCTACTCATAAGGTATGTTGGAAAAGGCGGAGGATACCCCGAGGAGTTAGGGAATGGTGTCGGCCATGGCCCCTTGTTCACATTAGTCAGGGATGATAGGGTTAAAAAACCAGGCAGAAGCAGTGGCTGGGCTGCACAGCTGCAACCACTTGGGACCCTGTAGCCCACTAAGGAGCCCCTTAAGGAAGGAGAAGGTGTGGACTGTAGTTGTGGAGAGAGTGGTGGAAGGAGTGGAGGGTTGCTGGTGCGTTGAACTGACTTACTGGTGGATTGTTGGACTGGATAAAGGAAAGTAAGGTTGTTGTGAAAGACAATAGGGGATTGCAGAGGCAGAACTAAGGGAGGGCAAAGCTCTAAGTTTTGCAAGGAGCCTTACCTTGCAGTGGAAATCACTCCTCTCCTGCACCGTGTTAGCCAATCCTCACAGGGAAAAGCAACATCTTGGCGTCGCTTACTGGCTACAGCAGCAAGGGAGAGGAGGGATTTACATGGCAGGGTAAGGCTTCTTGCAACACCTAAGTGCTTTGCCCTCCCTGTAGATCCGCCTCTGGGGGATTGTTATATGGCTGCCATGCCCCTGGAGCCACCGAGTGGAGGAGGCAGGTGTGGCTTAGGCAAGCTTTGGTGGTGGGGTTTTGTGGTGCCAAGTTGGAGTTAGGGTATCTTGAGCTAAGCCGGTGATGAGGGCAGTCTGGAGGAGGCTGGCCAGCTGGTGAATCCAAGCAAGGCTGCTGGAAGAGTGGAGGCCCAGTCGGTGACTGAACCCCCTCCCTCTTGCCTATCTCTGAGGCTGCTTAAAGGAGAAACCAGTTAGCCTAGTGTGGGCATCGGGGCCCTCAGGGAGGCCCAGCAGGGAGTTTCTGGCAGAACATAAGGTAGTTGGGTAAGCCCTTCAAAAACCTAGTCTAGGGGCCTGCTTGATGGAAGCACACCGTATCCGAGAGGGAGAGAGCTGGAAATGAATTGAGAGCGCAATACTAATCTGGGGTTAGGCCGGCACAGTTAAGCCAGCCAAGTTTGGCTAGCCCAAAGGACACTGTAAAATGTGTTTGGACCACTCTCGATTCAGAGAGGACAACACATAGACTTGCACCATCCTCCCTGACTCCAAGAGTGGTCCAAATGTGTTTTACAGTGGCCGTTGTGCCGGCCAAACTTTGCTGGCCTAACTGTGCCGGCCTAACTCCAGGTTAGGATTGCACTATGAGATGCAGGATGGAGTGTACTGGGCCTCCAACCTTCAGAAAATATTCTCTTTCGAAGACTCAGGATGAGACAAGGTGAGACAGGATGAGACAAGCCAGGCAATGTCAATCTTTTCCTCACAAGTGGAGAGGCAAAATATAAATCTTTTACATAAACCAACCACTGCCTCTCAGAACAGATGCTGTATGCAGTGGAATAGATAAGCGTGGCTGGGGGGGTACATTGCCCTGGGTAGTACACCTTGAGGGGGTATCTTAAATGCCTCTGAAAGGCAGTTGGGTTTTGCTGAACAACAGCAGTGCCATTCGGTTGCCTCCAGAGCCCTTCTGCAGCCCAGGGAATGGGCATCAGTTCACAACATGTACAATCATGTATAGAACTAAGTACCAGGTTGCTCAAGTCCCCAAAATACAGATTTTTCTTATTTGCATTAACCTGAGTCATGAATATCACTGACTCGGACCCGACTCTAGTCTCAGGGCCAGTGACTTGGAAAAGAGTCATGTCTCAATTTTGATTTGAGTCCCAACTCTTTGTAATGTTTGTGTGCTTGCTTACCTTTTTCTCCTACACCCCAAAAGACCTTGTGGGCAATGTGGAAGCCGTCCTTTAGACTAACAACAGCAGAAGATATGGTGGGAAGAGAGAGATGGTTCCAGGAGGTAGGGCTGGGGGGTTGGGGAGAAGGAAGGGGAGGAGGTTTTTGGGGGAGGGGTTGCACAAGGACTTGAGTCGTTTCTTGCAATAGTTGGGAATTGAGTCAAAATGACTCAAAATTTCCATGAGTGGAGTTGCGGTGAGAACGCACTATGACTCAGTAATCAAGTAAAGTCATGGGGTCTCTGACTTTTGACTTCTCATGACTTGAACTTAGTGGCTTCAGGACATCCCTGCTAAGTACCACATGCCATGCCAATACAACCAATGGTATTTATACCATTGGTCAAAAAGTATGGCTTGTAGTATGTCATTGGAACCCATGTACTTGTGTTTTATTCACTAAGTAGCACCTGGTTTGAACCATCATCGATAGGCTGGCCCTGCCCACCTTTGTGCACTTTGGCTGCACCTTTAGGAACCTTTATAGTCATTCCTTATCTGCAAAGGCCAGCCAGGCTTTCCAATCATAGGGCAGGCAAGCATTGAACATGTAGATGTTCAGGATGCAGCCAGGGAGCAAGTCAGTAGAGCAGGCATAGGTAGTTGGCACATTCTCTCTCCCCATGGCCAGTGAAGCAGGTGTGAAGAGAGCTTGTTTGGATGGCCAAAGTGGCATCAATGTATCTTGAAAATGCTAAATGATGATAGAGGGATATACTGAATTAGAATGCAACCCTAACCTGGACTTAGGCCAGCACAGTTAGGCCAGCAAAGTTTGGTTGCCACAAGGGCTACCATAAAGTATGTTTGGACCACTCTCGGAGACACAGAGGCCACTCTCGGAGACACAGATATGCGCTATTCCTCCTGACTCCGAGTGTGGTCCAAATGCACTTTATAGTGGCCCTTGAACCAGCCAAATTGTGCTGGCCTAACTCCAGGTTCGGATTGTGCCCTTAAACATGGCAGTTGGCTGAGAAGCTTCATGTAGCCAGTTTAATGCTCATTCACCACAATTCACGAGGAAAATGAGCAGAGGCAAGAATGTCCAGCAAACAAATATTCGATCGACATGATGTTCGCAAGAGGCATGCATACCAATAGCAGGAAGCGTGGAAGCGTTCCAAAACTGGATTGTTATTCAGAAACTAAAAATGCCTTGCTTAGTTTCACTCTGCTTGATGGGTTCTCCTCTCATTATTCCTAGAGTATACACATATTTACATTTCTCCCAGACAGATAATTAACCACAAATCACCTTTTTCTTAGCATTAGCATTTTCTAGTGAAGTGAGCCAATGAAATATTTACAGTCCACTCCACACTATTAGACAGGATACTCTAGCTCAAAGGTTATTACATCGAGGGCACAATTCTAAAATGAGTTAGGCTGGCATAAACTCAGCCAGCAAAGTTTGGTCAGCACAAGGGCTACCATAAAGTATGTTAGGACCACTCTCGGAGTCAGAGAGGCCAGCACACAGACGAGAGCCATCCTCCCGGACTCCAAGAGTGGTGCAAACATATTTTACCGGGTCCCTTGTGCTGGCCAAACTTTGCTGCCCTAACTGTGCTGGCCTAACTCGAGGGTAATGATTGCACTCTAAGAGTTTTAATAGCTTAGCAGATACTGCTTTTGAGGAACAAAAGTACACACACACACACACACACACACACACACACACACAGAGAGAGAGAGAGAGAGAGAGAGAGAGAGAGACTATTGTAGCATCTACAAAATTATTGTGGCCTGAGCTTTCATAAAGCAAGAACTGACTTTATCAGATGGGTAAATGTCCCCATTCCTTGACATTTTTCTGAGAACCTAATTTGGGACCCTCCTCTATCAACTAAGTTATGGCTGGGCAGAATTCCACAGGGCCTTTTCTGTGGTAGCACCAAGATGCTTGAACGTCCTACTGAAGGAAGTGTGCTTGGCTTTTTTTTTTTTTTTTTTTTTGGCAAGTAGCCTGACCATTCTCCTTCAATGGACATTTTTGATCTGGGATCCTAACGGCTTTGTTTGAGATTTCAATGTAATTTTTTGATTTTTATGTGGTTTTATTGAACAAATAGTACGCTGTAATACCAAACCCTGAGATTCTGTGTGCTCATGATCAGCATGCACAAGGTTATGTGTCCAAAGCGGGAACATGACAATCCTCTCCTTGAAGTTGTAGCTCTATGCAAGCATCATGTAAATAGGTACAATGCACCCAGCGGCGTCATGCAGCCGGAACGCTGGGCGGGAGGAACGTCTTGGAAGACGGCGAAACGGACCGGAACGCAACGGGCGGGCTGCCACTCACCCGTTCCTCCCGCCCAGCGTTCCGGCTGCATGACGCCGCTGAATGCACCTGGACAGAGAGAGTGGAGTGTGCTGACTAGTCCCTCTGGGCATGACATGGTTGTTAGAACATCTTGACATCCAATGCAAATAACAGCCCAATCCTAAACAGTGCCGGCTTAGAAAAGCCAGCGCAGCAGGGCTGTATCCTAAGCCCAAGGGTTTTCCCCTTGCACCCAGGTAAGCCCCAGCCAACCTTATGGGGCTGCTCAGGTCTGCGCTTGCTGATTTGCAGGTGCAGGTGAACATGCACAGCAGGCTTTGCTCTCTGAGCCGCGAATGGAACAACTTTACACAGGAGCTCAAGTGCCTGCAAAACTCCCCCCCCCGGAACGCCACTGTGGATCACTACGACTGTGGTTAGTCCAGCAGAAGCTTTCTTACTAATTAGAAGAGCGTGTCATGATTGGGGAACTATAGCGGGAGGTGACGTCCCCCTAACACTGCAGCAGTTTTGCCCCAATTTTATTTTTTTAAAATGGGCCAGACAGTGGCTCTTGTTGGAATTTACAGCTTGGCCCTTACTGCAGGGACTGTCCTATTAGGTAAAATCTATTCTAAATCAAAGCATTGCTGTGGCTCCCACACTCTCCTGGCACCATCCTTCATGTCTCTAACAACACCTTTTTTTCCCCTGGCATAATCAGAACTGCAGAATCTTCCACAGTTCACTGCCGTAAGGTGAGCACCAACCTATATCCATATTTTAGCAGCTCAACAAGGTAGCCTGCTGTCAGGTGCTGGCCCTGCCTTGTTCGAGGAGCACTGCTCTGCCGCGGAAGGCAACCTGAGCGGAATTTTTCCCTGAAACTGCCTTGTTCGTGTGGGGAGACCGAAGACCGTCAGGCTTGAGAAAGAGGCTCATGGGAGACAAGCAGTGAATCCTACCAAGACACAGCACAATCCTAACCTGGAGTTAGGCCGGCACAGTTAGGCCAGCAAAGTTTGGCCAGCACAAAGGATACCGTAAAATGTGTTTGGACCACTCTTGGAATCAGAGAGGCCAGCACACAGACGTGCGCCATCCTCCCTGAGAGTGTTCCAAACACGTTTTACGGTGGTCCTTGTGCCGGCCTAACTGTGCCGGCCTAACTGTGCCGGCCTAAGTCCAGGTTAGGGTTGCATTCAGTGATGTCATGCAGGGGGAATGTGGGGGAACTCAGTTCCACTAGTTAAAATTAGGGCTGACTCCGCCCACTTCACTCTCCCTCCTCCCCCCTCCCAATTCCTCTGCAAAGAGCTTTTCTTCTTGGTTGGCCGGCACTCAGAGGGTTAAAGGGAGCGACTCCGGATTCCTAGGGAGGCGAAGGCAGTGATCTCATTCAGGGGGAATGGACCAGAACGGGCGTTCCGGATCCTAACGGGCTCCATGGCTGGTTCCGGGTTCCCGACAAGTGCCAATCAAAAGTGAGTTCCTGTTCCTAAATCATTTGAATGGCACCACTGGTTGCATTCTAATTCAGTACATTCCTCTATCATCACTTGGCATTTTCAAGATACGTTGATGCCACCTTGGCCATCCAAAGCAAGCTCTCTTCACACCCTCTTCGCTGGCTTGTAATGCATCTGTTCTCCTTCCTGAGAATCACAGACCCTCTTCCATATGTTCAGTGAAGGTGTGCGATGTCCACTGAACACAGGGATAGGGTTAGGGGCTAGTGGCCGGGGTCGGCCTTAAGCCAATGTTACCAATCTCATCAAATTGAGCCTTGCACTTTTGCCCAACCCCCCCCCCCCTTGCATCAGCACAGCAAGCATATGGCCTGCAGCTGCAGCTGTGACCTCTATGGGCTGTAGGTCACTGGGGTGAGCAGAGCAGCTTTACCTTCAGCCCTCCCACCTGCCCCTGCCTCAAAACAACCCAAAATGGGCCTCCTGGAAGCAGTTGAAAGGGATGTCATCATGTCACCACCAACTATTTCCAGGTGCCGTGTGCGGCATCACAAGTCATTTTTTTTGGTGAGTGGGGGCCCCACAGGGAGGCTGAGGGCCCTGCAGGAATGCCCTAAATTGGGCCTGTCAAGATCTGAGATGATTCTGGAAATCAGCCCTGGTGTTTCTTTTGCCCTGGAAAACTGCAGGGCCTGAGTAAGGCGATTGAATGCACCTGTGTCTGAGTGATGTAAGTGCAGTTTGGCAGGAAGACCAGGCCATGACTCAGCACTGTGCTGATTGGCTGGAGGGTAGGATAAAAGGCAGTGAGCAGAAGCCGGGACTGATTAGCCATCTTTGAACCATCTGTGGCTGTATGTATCCTGACTGGCTGTAATTCTGACCTCGGACTGTTTACCTGGACTGCTCAAAGTGGTGTTTCCTTGCAACTACAATATATGTCTCTGAAGCAGTAAAACAACGCTTGGATGTGCCCAGTGATGGGATCAGCTAACGACTCGGGGGAACGCTAGACGAGCAGCAGGAGGGCTGGGCGGGACTTCCGGGTGATTGACAGCCCGTCTGTCCAGGTCTGCCGCCCGCCTGCCGCATGGGCTGCCCCCGGGTGGCACGCCCCGCCGCTGTGCGCCCTGGCACCCGGGGGCCCCCACCTGTTCCCCCCAGGCGAGCAGGCGCCCCTCCGAGGCCAGGGCAGCCCGTGCGGCGGGCGGGCAGGCGGCGGACCCAGACGGACGGGCTGTCAATCACCCGGAAGTCCCGCCCAGCCTTCCTGCTGCCCGCCCAGCGTTCCCCCGAGTCGTTAGCTGATCCCATCACTGGATGTGCCTCATCTCCTTGACGGGTTCACTGGCCGGTTGCACGGCTGAGGGGGCTGCCTCACGTGTCTCTGACTTGGCCTTGAAGTCAGTGGCTGCGTTCACAGGGCCCCACCACTCCTACAGCCGGCTCTGTCAGGAGAAGGGGAAATCCCTGAAGGGGAAATCCATGCCTCCAGACTGCAGGCATTCATTTTGGAGGGATGAAGCAAGCCTCCCATGCGTAGAACGATTTGCATGTCGGGCCCTCTCTGGGCAAATGGCGGCTCTTTTAAGTTTCTTGGGAAGAATCCGATGGATGTCTAGTTGCATGCATGTAGGCTCATTTTGATTGGAGGTGGGGAGAAGGCAGCATGCATCGCGATAGGTCAAGCACTGGGAAAGGAACACCTAGAATGCAAACCTGTTCTTGCACTGGGCCAACACGCGTCATTTGTGTCCTCTTAGCAAGTGTGCCAGAAGGGAAACCTACATCACAGGAATGGGTGCCGGGCCAATGCACGCAGCAGTGTCAGCCCACAGATGCCGTGAAGACCAGAAGGCAAGCTGCCCCCGCGTTGGCCAAATGTGGCCCACACAGGGGGTTTTGGGCAGTGATGGGATCTACAAATGAACAAGGGGAATGCTGGGTGGGATGTAGGCGGGACTTCCGCTTGAGTGGCAGCCCATCCGTAGCGTTCCGCAGCTGCCCTGGCCTCGGGGGGGCTCCTGCTTGCCACGGGGGACAGGTGAGGGTTGTATCAGGTGCCTGGGCGAGCAGCGGGGGGGGCGCTAACCGGGGGCAGTCCCCCCGAGGCCAGGACAGCTGCGGAACGCTACAGACGGGCAGCCAATCACACAGAAGCCCCGCATAAGTCCAGCGTTCCCCTTGTTCATTTGTAGATTCCATCGCTGGTTTTGGGGAGGGGGAAGGTGGGAGAGGATGGAGAAAGAATGGGGTGGGTGGAGGGAGGGTGGCCTTGCAGGTAGGGCCACCCAGGGAGGGTGGAGGAGTCAAGATCTGACCATTAGGCCAGATCCTAACTCTTATTCCTGGGCTGTGTGGCCCCAATCTTTGCCATGCTGGGCCTCTTGGACTTGCGCCTGCTGCAGCTGGCACAAGTTCTGTGCAGCCCTCTTGGGCTGCCTGGGGCTTACCCTGAGGTAAGGGGGAAAATGTCCCTTTGCCCTGCGGTGAGCTCCAGCGGCAGCCAACTCTGCATTGGATACCGTGCAGGCCTTCTGGCCTGCCGGCTGCAATGCAGGTTAGGATTGGGCTGCCCGTTACTTTAAAGGAATAAGAAGGGTTTCAGTGCCTGATGAACTCCACCCCTGGGTACTGAAGGGATTTGGGGATGTGGTCTTGGAGCTGCTTCCCCTTATCTTTGAGAACTCCTGGGTGGATGAGACTGGAAATGACTGTCATCCCTATCCTTGAAAAAAGACTAAAAGGAGGATTCTAGACAGTACACACTGGTCTCCTTGATGTCAGTACTTGGGAAGATCCTTGGACAGATTATTAAACAGAATGTCTGTGAGCACTTAGAAAATAATGGGGTGATTTCTAGGAGTCAGCATGAGTTTGTCAAGCACAAGTCATGTCAGGCTATCTCATCTCTCTCTCTCTCTCTCTCTTTTTTTTGACGGTGCGGTTGTCTAATAGATCAGGCAACGCTGTGTACCTAGATTTCAGCAAAGAAGCGTTGTGGATAAAATGGCAAAATGGGGACTAGGTGGTACTGCTATGGCATGAATTCAAAGCAGGTTAAGCAACCATTCCGAATGCGTGCTAATAAATCTCTCCAGGTTGACCGGTGTTGACAGGGCTGGGTGCCGCAGGGCACTGTCGGGCATGTTTGACATTTTTATAAGGGGCCTGGGTGAGGGGCAGACTGAATTAAATTTGGAGTTGACACAAAGCTGGGAAGGGGACAGCTACCTGTCTGGAACAGCAGTCCCCAAGCTGGTGTTCTGAGTGGCTTCCCCCGTTCCGCAGCTCTTACGGATCCGAGGAAGTGCCGCTCCATTCTTAAGCAGATCGGTTGGCAGGGACGCTCTGGGCAGTCGCATCTATGCCCGGTGTCCTGCTGCACAGCCTTCTGGGATGCTGGGCATAGACGCGACCATCCAGAGCATCCCTGCCAGCCAATCTGCTTTGAATGGAGTGGTGCTTCCCTGGAACTGTCAGCACCATTCACATGGGGAAGGGTTACTCCAAACCCTAGATCCAGCTCACGGACCGGGGTTTGGAGAGCCCTGGTCTTGAAGATCCAGACTTGGATTCAAAATGATCTTAAAAGGTTCACTTCTTTCGGCCCTTACAAGAAGATGTATCAGTTGAGACAAATGTAAAGTCCTACACTAGTTTAACTGCTGCAAAAGCTGGATTGGATTGGATTGGATATACTGGGCTGGATTGGCAAGGCTGGCCGGCCAGTGCCAAATCCAAGGCAGTATAGTGGAGGCTGGAGCCTCCCTACGGCAAGAAAGCGCGCCTCCCTTATGTGCTCCTCGGATCTGCACCTGCTAAATAGCAGGTGCAGATCTAAGGAGACTGCGCAGCCTGAATCAGGGCTGTGTGGCTTAGGATGCAGCTGTATGGCCGCCTCCCAGATCCGTCCACGTCCTGCCCCCAACCTCCCTCCCCCCAACAATCCCCGTGCCGTCTCAGCATAGAGCCTCCCTTGTGCCAACCGGCTTCGTTCGACACAAGGGAGGCTTCCTGTTGGCGCTCTCAAGCCAACACTACTCATAGCGTCGGCTTGAGAGCTTTAGCGCCGACACGGGGGTGCTGCTCGTTGCCTCCGTGTCGGTGCTAATGCCGTAGCGCTGATGCAACAACATTGTGTCAGCGCTATGCGCCATATAGGACAAGCATAATGTTGCTTGTTCTCCTCTAACACTGCTTCTGCTTGATTCCAGGAGATCTCACAAGATCTGGGCAAGGCAGATAGACACAGGGAAATAGGTTTCCATCAATATCCGCAAGCATACCCATGGTTTCAATTATTCACGGATACCATGGTGTCTGGGATGCCTATTAAAAGGATAGGGGAACATTAAACAGAATTACCTTGTTGCAGCAAAACCACTGAAGTCCCCCTACCTTTAAAAAGGCATCCCCAGTATCCACGGTTTCAGGAATCCATGGTGGGGTAAGAAATGGAACCCCAGCAGATACAGGGGCATGCCTGTAGTTCAATTACACATTGGCTGTACATGGACACATTCTCCTGTTGCAAGGAGTTCACTCTAGGCAACAAATGTGGGCATGAAAGCATCTTTTCAGTTTTGGAGTGCCTTTGGCCATAATTCAGAGCTGTACCTTGATCGTGAGATGGTCTTGACACTGTTTTGATAGAGAATCGGCTTCCCACCAGGCAATTGAAGCAAGCCGACAAGAAGACAAAACGAGGAAGTCACCTATGAGACACTCGCCTATTTCAGCGAAATAAAACTACAGGGAACATGACCTGGGAACATTGCCTTCTTCGAAAGGGGAAAAAATATTATTCTTGTAATACTGTCAAGGTCTCTCTCTCTCCCCCCCCTCTCTCATTCTCTCTCAGTTGCATAAATTATTTGCTGCCAGTACTGATTAGCACAAACTGGAGGTCTTGGATTGTCTTCGAAATGTTGCTTACAGCTGTGAAAGGTGCCCTGATCATTCGTGGCACATATTTGGAAATTGCCTTTCGGCTCAGCCCTTTTTGGATATCACACAATGACCATCATATCCTGAGTCAAATTGATGGTACACCTACGATGGCACCACAAGGGCCAAATGCCGAGCCTGCCCTGGCAAAGCAATGCTGGCACAGCCCTTCCCAGGAGCAGCCATATCACCCATAGAAACATCCAGCCAGCCCGCTGGCAGCACCGGGAAAAGGGCCGGTCATCCGTGTGACATCCATGTGTCATTGGTGTAATGTGCAAGCAAGCATTGCATCCAGGAAGCCCCACTCTGGCAGTCAGATGAGTGCTGCCAGGGTGAAAATGAGCAGGAATGAGCAGAGGGCGGGGACAGAGGCGGGGAGGGGCCAATGCCTGACCAATGCGGGAGGGACACCCACATGAATGAATTGTTGGAGTTGGCACAACTCTGTCTGCTGTCTAGAGGGGGAAGTCTAATGTCCAAAGGGGGCACAATGTGATGTCCTATGACCCAGACCCTTCTTACCTGTCTTCTCTGTGATTCCTGTGGGGGTGGGGGTGGCCTTGACCTTCCTTCCTTCCCTTCTCCTCTGAGCACGTCCCCTTTTGTCGTCTGACCACCAAGCTGATAAGAGGTGCATACCGAGGACTCTGATCAGCGATGTCATTCAGGGGGAACGGACCAGAACGGGCGTTCCGGATCCTAACGGGCTCCGTGGCTGGTTCCGGGTTCCCGACAACTGCCAATCAAAAGTGAGTTCCTGTTCCTAAATCATTTGAATGACACCACTGGCTCTGATGCCCCCCCCGCCATCTTAAGCACACCTCCATTCACGGTGATGCAGGTCTACGGTCTCACCTTTCTTTTTGCATCTTTACCAAGCCTCTGCCTCCTGTGTCTTTTGTTAATAGCAGCCAGCCTGGGTAAGGGAGGTTCCCGTGAGGTGATGCCCTAAGGGGGAAAATCCGCTGCTTACCATATTCTGCTTTCCCCCCATCACCAATAAGAAATTTCCAATATGAATAACACAACCACAGCCACCACCACATCACCCATGGGGAAGATGCCCTAAGACAGTGTTTCTCAAATTGTGGGTTGGGACCCATTTGGTGGGTCACAACCTGGTGTCAGGTGGGTCGCGGAAAGCTGGGAGCAGCCATCTTGGAAGCTGTAGACCTTACTCTTGCTATACTCCTTTTGTGAGTTTTAACTGTATGAGGTTTTTTTTTTTTTTAAATCTTTTTAATTCAGTGCTTTTCCATAATATTTTGTCCTTATCTTGCTTCCTGTCAGGGATGCTTCAAGGTTGTGCAATTGCTGCAGTCCGAGAATGCCAGTTTGCGTGCCAGGAGTGTAGTTTGATTACATCACAATGACAGCGCTTCCTGCTTGATGATGTCACTTCTGGTCTTGGCATCACTTCCAGTGGGTCCCGACATGAATGCTATTCTAAAAAGTGGATTCAGGTCTAAAAGGTTTGAGTACCACTGCCCTAAGGACACCACACGCACACATGTATGCACGCATATACACTGATGCAAGGATTCCACACACAGGACTGACAATGTCACAGGAGTGACAATGATATCAGTGGCAGAGGTACAAAAGCAGCTAGATGCCTTAATCCTGTGCTTGTGGCAGGGTCCTCTGTGCAATGCTGAGAGGTTCTGTGCTGGGGGGGTATATTGGAAAAGGCAGGAGATACCCCAAGGAGATAGGGGTATTAGCAATGGCCCCTTGTCCCAGATTAGCCAGGAAGTACGGGGTTAATCCCAGAGCTTCTGCAAGCCTCAGGAGCACAGCTGCAGGCTGATGAGGGCCCTGGCTGGGAAGGGATTAGCACAGGTGCAGATGGGTGTGGCTGATGAGCTAGAGCCTGCCCAGTAACAGACACCAATTGGCCTGCCTCGGTATAAAGTGGGAGGCAGGAGCTGCAGTAAGGGACCTGGGTAGGTGCTGGAGGAGGGCAGCAGGTAGGTGCTGGATGGATTGTTAAAGGAAGGGTGATTAGCACCAGGTAGGTGCTGGAGGAGAGGCACTGGGCAGGTGCTGGACAGGTGGACTGACTGTTAAAGGACTGGATAAGGTAAGGTTATTGTGAGGAATAACTGTAGGGAACTGTTGTATGGCGGCCATGCCCCTGGAGCCACCTAGTGGAGGAGGTAGTTGTGGCTTAGGCAAGCTGACTGCCTATTGTTTGTTGGTGGGGTTTGTTGGTGCTATATTAGGGTATTTTTGAGCTAAGCTGGTGATGAGGGCAGTCTGCAGGAGTTTGGCCAGTCGGTGATTCCAAGCAAAGCTGCTGGAAGAGAGGAGGCCCAGTGGGTGAAGGAACCCCCTCCCTCTTGCTTGTCTCTGAGGCTGCTCTGGAGGGGAAACTAGTTAGCCTAGTGTGGGCATCGGGGCCCTTGGGGAGGCCCAGCAGGGAATTTGGCAGAACAGTCAACAAAGTTTGGTCGGCACCAGGGTCACTGTAAAGTGTGTTTGGACCACTCTTGGAGTCACAAAGAATGGCGCACGTCTGTGTGCTGGCCTCTCTGACTCCGAGAGTGGTCCAAACATACTTTACGGTGTCCCTTCTGCTGGCCAAACTTTGCTGGCTTGGCTTATGCCGGCCTAACTCAGTTTAGGATTGCGCCCTGAAAGTGGTAGTAGTTTTGTTTACTCTTCCTTGGGAACACAATGGGACTTACTTTAGAGTAGACATATACAGACTTAGAGTAGGCCACAACAACTTTGTTTCTATTAGGATCAAACAAGATATGATGTTGGAATTCTGCGTCTGGCACTCCTGACATCTTCCCAAAAAGCAGCCATGGGGGATTTGGGTTGGAGGCAGTGGTGTCATTCAAATGATTTAGGAACAGGAACTCACTTTTGATTGGCACTTGTCGGGAACCCGGAACCAGCCACGGAGGATCTGGAACGCCCGTTCTGGTCCATTCCCCCTGAATGACATCATTGCCTTTGCCCCCCTAGGAATCCGGAGTCGCTCCCTTTAACCCTCTGAGTGCTGGCCAACCAAGAAGAAAAGCTCTTTGCAGAGGAATTGGGAGGGGGGAGGGGGGAGAGTAAAGTGGGCGGAGTCAGCCCTAATTTTAACTAGTGGAACTGAGTTCCCCTGCGTCCCCCCTGCATGACATCACTGGTTGGAGGTGCAGTGGTTATGGCATGGGGGGGGCAGGGGGACCCCAGGCTTTCCACTTTGCATCACCGCTCCCTTCCAGATTCCTTCTCCAAACCTGCAATTAGGAGCAGTGGGGAAAACGAGTCCTTTAAACCCCTATGCTCTTCTGGGTGAGCTTTTCGTGGAAATCCCCATCTGCTTCCCATTCAGGACCACATTAAATAAATAATACTGATGTGATCATGTGCACCACTGCATGTTAAAAGAGAATGGAAAACTCATGTGGCTCCAATTCATATGCTCTCTTGCATGCGTAGATTAAATGTAGAGGAAACCAAATCAATGGGAAGAAATGATGGCAAACTGCATGCACACTAATTTAGAAATCAAGAGCAGACATTTTCCAAGTGCTTTGGAAGACAGGGCAGATCCACCCGAAGGAAGAATAATGAAAAGAAACCGGAGAAATCTAATCATCTGGGGATGGGGTCGGAGAGAATTTCTGCTGACCATGGAAGATACTGGGAATGTATTAACAGTCAGTGGACTAAAACCTAGAAGATTGGGGTTAAATGTCGTTAGAGAGGGAGTGTTGGAAAACTCAAAGTGGTGTTAAAAGCAGGAAAAAAGAGTGATACTGAAAAGCGATTGATGTTCAGACCCTCCAGCTTCACATGCTATGCCCACAGCTTCATCTCCCGGTGGTTTCCAGGTTGCGCCTATAACATTTATTTATACCAGTGGTTGGTTGGTTGCATGAAGTGTGTAAGATATGACTTGATCCAGTGGTGTCATCCAAATGATTTAGGAACAGGTACTCACTTTTGATTGGCGCATGTCAGGGTCCACCCACCGGAAATGACATCATAAGCCGGAAGTGATGTTGTGGCAGGAAGCACCGGGCCGGCCGGCAAGGAGCGGGAGGAGGGGGAACGGGCGCCCACCGGGCCACGCGACCATGTGGGCGCCCACCCGAACACTAGGCCGGCCGGCAAGGAGCAGGAGGGGGAACGGGTGACCAAAAAAATACCGCGTGGGGGCTGGGGCTGGGGCTGGGGGGGGCTGCAGGAGGAACCGGGACGCTGGATCTGCGCAGCTGGAGGGAGCGGGAGCCCCAGGCAGCCTTCCTTCTCATGCTTGCTGCCTTATTCCCAGGTCTCCCTCACTTCTGCCGCTGCTGCCACCTCCGGTCCTCTCGCTCCGCTGCTGCTGCTGCCGCCGCCACCACCACGCTGCCTGCCTGCCTCATCACAGAAAGTGCAGGCAATGGCTGCAGGCGTGCAGTACGCATGCGCAGCTGCTGAGCCAACCAGCCGATGGGGCCAGCTTCGAGTGGGCAGGGCCAGCTCAACTTCTAAGAACCGGTACTCACGTAGTGGTGCGTAGTGGGTGCATGACATCACTGACTTGATCCATTGCTACAACCATTGCTACAACCACCCTATCGTTTTATCTGAGCATGTGCAGAGAGTGTAGTTATACCCATTGAAATCTCTTGCCTGTTAAGAACCGACATTCAGGTCTTAGATACCCTCATGAGATACACCCTCCACTTCTCTGCTGCAGTTTCTTTATGTGTGCGCAATGGTTACAGGTATAGGCACTCTGTTCCAGTTTGTATCTGGTAACCCTAATTATATTGGCAAAGAAGGAAAGGCTGACATTTTGTGTGTGTGTTTTAAAAAATTGCATTCTGTTTTTGTGGTTTGCTTGGTTGATGGAGGGCTCCCAGTGGTAGCCCACTGCAGAATATAATTTTGCTGTACAGCTTGTCCACATTGAAAAAATGAACGAGTGGAAGGTCCTCGTGGTTACATTTTCTAACTGGGCAAGTTTAGGTTCACCTATCAACACTTAATGTTTCAGAGGAAGTTTAGGCAGGGAGTAGCATGTTGCGATGAAAGGGGCATGTTCTCAGCTTTTTGGAACTGATGAGCTCCCTGTAAAAAAAAATCTACTTTTATATTACTATTAATACACACACACACACACACACACACACACACACACACACACATTATAGTAATAATAGTAATAATATTAGTAATATTAATAATAATAATATATAATAATATAATAATAATATATAATATTATATAATAATAATAATAATAATAACAATAACAATATAGTAATACATATTACTAGTATATATTACTATATAACCAAGCACATTACTTAGCAGTGACAATCCTTGTTGTTAATGTAAGTGTAACCAAAAGCAAACAGTTTCCAAACTCTGAACTGGCCTGATTTTTAATGAACATTAAATGCTTCCTCTTGTTTCAGGTCTATTTCTTTTTGCACAGAGTTTTATATTATAATAAACACATCAGCTATATTCCCCCGCTCCTGGAGTTCCATTCCATTTTCCTGCGTGCTCTCTTTTATTATGAACTGGAATAAAATCAGATAGACTTTACTGATCATTAGTAGAGGTGATAATGCAGAGCCTATTGGCTGTTGCCATGGAGACTCAAGAAGACCCCAAAGAGTTAGGTCTGGGAGTTAAGGCCTAATCCGGAGGTGATTTTTCAATAGCGCCAGCTGTCCTGGGTCTGAAAAGGCGTGGCAAATTACACCATTATTGGAGGGAAATGGTACAGCTAAGTTAATTATTTGTCGGCAAGAGACACAGGTGTTCATAAAAGAGGGAACATGCGCTCCTAATCAAGCCTGACTCCAGCAAAACAACAGCCCAGCGTGAGGCTCTCAAAGAGTTGTTTGTACTGTCCTTCATTTAAATCATAAAAGCTGCGCCATGCGCTTTCTGCGGTGGGTGTTTCTCATCCTGCCTTTAGTTTGCTGTGACAAGGAACGGTGTTTTGGATAAGAATCTTGAAGGCACCTTGCTCGTGTTAGATTTTAGACTCTATGTGAGGTTGTCGGCAATTGTTGAAAATGCAAAAGCACTGATGTTTGAAACGGTGCGCCTGATGTCTTTCAAGCCCCCAAACAGGCACAGCATTGTGCTGAAAAGCTGTGCGATGACCATGTTAGTACGTCCTGATTATTACAGCAAAAGGTGACGATGTGATTACACTTTAAAGGAATTAATTTGCAAGTTTGGAATAGTCACTTATATAACAGTGGCTTTCAAACGTTTTAGCACTGGGACCCACTTTTTAGAATGACACTTCATCAGGAACTACCTAGCTTTAATAGTAGTAGTAGTAGTAGTAGTAGTAGTAGTAGTAGTAGTATTTATATACTACCTTTCTTAGGTCATTAGATTGCTCCTCTGGCTTTAATTCAAGGCTGTTTACATGGGCATGCTTTATTTCTCTAAACCCGCAAGGGTTTTTTACAAATTACAAAGAAGTTCTATCTTTCAAGAACTACAACAAACAGATGGAACTTTCGTGGTTTAGTCTTTCTCTCTGGCCGCATGATTGCCTTCCTGCTGGCTGATAAACGGCTTCTCTGCTCCCACCAAAGAAACAGCTGACCCAGCACGACTCCTCTCTCACAGGCAGCTGGAGACAGCTCTTATCAGTCGCACTTCTCAAGGTCTGCCACTCATGGAAACTTCCGGTGTTGTCGAACTGGCGACTTTCGTATCTTATCTTCGGGCAAATAGAGGCTTTAACCCTCTCGACTAAACCTCCTGCCCCAGTTTTAAGTGTTTTTTATGACACTTAAAAAAAAGGTGATAGAAAAAGAAATACTTTTATTTATTTACAAGCAATATTTGTTTGTTGATTTATTAATTTGGAAAAAAAACACATCTCAGTCCATTTCTTATAATGAGGCAGCCCTAATGAATATCCTCAAGGCTTAAAGGGTTTAGTTATGTGGCTCGGCCTTCACCTGCCCCACTACCTGTCATTGATGGACTTAGGAAAACAAACACATCAGAAAAAAATGCTCAAACATTTATCTTCCTATATTAGCATAACCTTGCAAACTGCAGGAGCTCAACTCATTGCAGGTCAGTTAGCAGCTATCTGATTTTTGACTAGCCTCAGGTCTTGAGACAATTCATGAACTGATCTTTCTATCACCCATGTTTTTATTGGCAGCTCTGCAGGGCCCAACAGAAATTGGGTCACAACCCACCAAGTGGGTCCTGACCTACAACCATCACAGTACTGCAGGCATTTAGGGGCATTTTGCAGTATCCAGGGGGGTCAAGGGGGTATCCCAAAGCCACCTCCGTGGGCCTCCCTGATATTGAAATAGCTCCATTGTAAAGTTGGAGCTTATTTCCTGTAGAAAACAGGAAGTAAGCTCCGACTTTACCACGGAGTCTGCAGACACAATTGTCTGTCCGTGTTTACTGAGAAGTAGGTTCAGCTGTGTTTGGTAGGGCTTACTGCCGGATAACTGTGCATTGGATTGCAGTGTAAAGGAATTAAGTGCTGCTTATACAAACTTAGAGGCTGCTGAGGTATTCAAAAGCCTACTTTCACAGACTTCAGATATGTGCTGTCTCACACCTCAGGTTTAGCAAGCCTTTTTTTTTTTTTTTTTGCATTTAATGTGTGAAGGAGCTGAGACCTTGTAAGTTACTCTGATTTGCTCTAACAGCTCAAATCCCACAAGCCTTATTTTAATTAGGGCTGCAAGATATAATGGATTTAATTTAAATAGAATTAATCAATGAAAGCTTTAGTTGATTAATTAGAGGGGTCCAATTTTAATTGGTGAGTTTTAATCGGTGAAATTGAGAGTTAGGTCGTTTCTGTTTTCTGGTGGTTCTTTCTGTTTTTGAAATACAAAAGGCAATACTAAAACCATATTAAAAAATTATCTTTCATTAGTGATTGTTTGCGCTCATTAAACCGTAAGTTTTCTCCTACCATATTCAGTTCTTCCAAACTATAGCTCTGTTGAGGTTTTGGTGATATGACATTCTATTTAAATGTAATCAATAAACCAATTGATAGGTTAAAGGAGAGATGAATAATAAACCAAACTGTTTAATTGGTTGACACATCTATTTTAAAAAATCATGAATTGTCTGGAACATCCAATTCCAATGAGAGGAAAGTTCTAGAACCCCATAGGAAAACAAGACACCTGCGGTGGTGGGGCAGAGTCGTATCTGGCTCTGAGCGTACCTGGAGGAGGGGCAACATCACCGCGCCCCCAGCTCTCCGCCTCACTCCCGTATGTTGCCCAGCTATACCTCTCTGCATCTGGAATTGCACCGTTAAGGTGTGATACAAGCTCAAGGGAGGGCAAAGGGCAAAAAACGCATAGGTTGTTCCGCTCAGTGGCGCCCATTGCGTGTGCTATACCCACCCTCTACCTCTGGGGTGGGGTGGGAGAAGAGACAGGTTCAGGAACCTAAAGGTTTAACTACCTCTGTGATAAACTGCTCTTATAAGAAGAGCCCCGCTGGATCAGGCCAAGGGCAGTGATGTCATGTAGGGGGAACACGGGGGAACTCAGTTCCACTTGTTAAAATTAGGGCTGACTCAACCCACTTCACTCCACGGTGCTTCCCCCCTCCCTCCTCCCAATTCCTCTGCAAAGAGCTTTCCTTCTTGGTTGGCCAGCACAGAGGGTTAAAGGGAGCGACTCTGGATTCCTAGAGGGGGGAAGGGGTCTACCCATAGGAACCAGCCACGGGTAGACCTGGGCTCCGCCAGCCTCCGGCTTATGATGTCACTTCCGGTGGGCGGGTCCTGACACGTGCCAATCAAAAGTGAGTTCCTGTTCTTAAATCATTTAGATGCCACCACTGGCCAAGGGCCCATCTAATCCAGCTTCTTGTATCTTACAAGTGACCCACCAGATGCCTCAGGGAGCACATGAGACAGCAATTGCCTGTTGCCACTGCCTTTTATCTGGCTTTCTGAGGTAAAATTCTGAGGTAAACTTCTGAGGAAAAAATGAGTTAAAGAGAACAGAATTTGCTATCCTAAGAATATAAGAAGAGCCCCACTGGATCAGGCCAAAGGCCCATCTCGCCCAGCTTCCTGTATCTCACAAAGGCACACCAGATGAGACAACAACAAGACAACAAGATGCTTGCATCCTGTGGCCACTCCCTTGCATCTGGCATTCTGGGGTAGCCTACGTCTACAACCAGATGGTTTACACATACCCATCACAGCTTGTACCTTGTGATGGACTTTTCCTCAAGAAATCTGTCCAATCCCCTTTTAAGGGCATCTGGGCCATATGCCATCATCACATCCTGGGAGGAGGATGCCTTTTAAAGGCACTAGTGGTGGGGGCATCTGGGCCATATGCCATCATGCAGGAAAACAACAGCAGCAGAGCCAGCACCTCTGGCTCCCAGTCCAGGCCCCCTAGGAGTGTAATCTTTCGGGGGGGGGTATTTGGGCCTGGCCTAGCCTGGTCCATGGGGCAAGTTGCCATTGGCAGGTTGCACCCAAATGGAGTGACACCAAAAGGCTAGCCCACTTTGGTTCCTTCCTTTGGAGAGGAGGAAGGGCAACTACTTTGCAAGCCTTTGTGGGAGGTGGGGGAGGGGTTTTGGACACTGCTATCATGAGAACATAAGAAGACCACCTGACTGGGTTTCTGGCAGGAGATGCAGGCAAAATAGCCCTTTCCAGTATTGCTTTGCAGCAACTGGTATACTGGCTCTGAACGTAACGTGACATTTAGGGCGCAATCCTATACTGTGCTGGAATGGCGAGGCCGGCCGGCCAAAACCTATCCAGTGCAGTATAGGAGAGGCTGGAGCCTCCCCGCAGCAAGGGAGCATTCACTCCCTTACCGTAGGGGAGGCTCCAGCCTCCCCTATGCTCTCCTCGGATCTGCGCCCGCTAAATAGCAGAGAGCTGAGGAGACCGCGTGGCCTAAATCGGGGTTGCACGGCCTCTCAGACTAGCTTAGGAAGTGGTCGTATGGCCGCCTCCCAAGCCCGCCTATGTCCCGCCCAAGCCCGCTCAACCTCCCTCCCCCCCACCAATCCACGTCCCAGAACGTGACGGTTCCTCCCTTGCGCCGCCCAGCTTCAGTCGGTGCGAGGAAGGCTTCCTGTCGGCGCTCTGAAGCCGACACTAATCGTAGCGTCGGCTTCAAAGCATTAGCGTCAACACGGGGGTGCTGCTTGGCGCCCCTGCGTCAGCGCTAATGACGTAGCCCAAATGCAACGACGTTGTGTCAGCGCTACATCCTTTACAGGATGGCGCTGTCAGTCATCCTCATGACTAGACCTCTCATACAGCCTTTGATTGATTTATCCTCTGTGAATTCGTCTAATGCCCTTTAAGAGCCCAATCCTAAATTGCGCTGGAATGGCAAGGCCTGCAGGCCAGCGCCATATCCAGTGCACCGTAGTTCGTGCCCTTGCCCGAGGGAAGATTCCAGCCTCCCCTTGAATTTCCTCGGATCTGAACCTGCTAAATAGCAGATGCAGAGTTGAGGAGGCCACACAGCCCGAATTGGGGCAGCACGGAGCCTTGGATGGGCAACTCTGCCCTGTTCCTCCCTCCCTCCCTCCGTCCTCCCAGAACTGCCCTTGCGCCAGCCTAGTTAGGCTGGCAGAAGGCTGGTTCGGTGCTCTTGGGCTGAAGCTACTGCTTGTGTCGGACCAAGAGCGCTAGCACCGACGCAGGGTGCTGGTCAGCACCCCCACGTCGGAGCTAATGACCACGTAGGGTCGGCACGCCATCACTTTGTGGATTGCGCCCTAAATCTATTTAGATTTCCAGCCCATTCAAGGTATCAAGGTGAGGTGTCCATCAGGGACCGCAGAGGTTCCCAGGCACAGGGTGATGCTCCTGCCATGTGCTATACCAGGTAAGGCCAGAGGTGGATCTACAGGGAGGGCAAAGCTCTAAGTTTTGCAAGGAGCCTTACCCTGTCATGCAAATCCCTCCTCTCCCTTGCTGCTGTAGCCAGTAAGCAACGCCAAGATGTTGCTGTTCCCTGTGAGGATTGGCTAGAACGGTGCAGGAGAGGAGTGATTTCCACTGCAAGGTGAGGCTTCTTGCAAAACTTAGAGCTTTGCCCTCCCTTAGATCTGCCTCTGCACCAGGCTTCAACCTCTAGTTCTGAGTTGTGGGTCTGTGACTTCGAGACAATGGCAATCCTCGCATCAACCCAGTACGCACAGGGCCTACCTTGTGATTAAGCTGCAAATTTACCCAGTCCTCAGTATCAAGGATCATTAGCGACTGCTAAAGTTCTGATTTGCAGGTGTTAGGAATTTTGTTAGCTGAGTGCTCCCATGCAGGAAATGAAAGCTGTCACAAAGGAAGCGTCTCCTGTGCACCTGCTTGAGGCAGAGGGCAGGGTTCGCGCCTGTCCTGGGAAATCCCAAGCACAACACGACTGCCGCGCGCAGGTTAAAGAGCCGTTAAAAGCCAGGGGTTGGCGCTGGTGCTTTTATGGACTTGACGACGCCATTTGGCAGCGGTGCCCTGTGGCTCCCTGACATGTAATTAACAATGACTTTCGGAGAAAGTGTTTATGAGGAGGTGACAGCTCTCAAACAAAAGGCCATATGTCAAAGGGCAAGTGTGTGTTTCATAAGACGGGGAGAAGCGAGTGAGAAGAGGGTGTGCATAGAATAGCCACGTACATCAACAGAGTTATATGTTGCCATGAAGGAACACATATTCCCGGCCCCGAGAAGCAGCTTTAAGAATAAATGTTTTTATATTGGCAAATTTTCAGTGTTCTTTTCTTAACCCTTTTATGACCGCCCTGTAAACCAGGTCAGGATTATGATCCCCATTTTGCAGAGGGGCTTAAGCGGAGGGTACATGCAAATCAATTCCACGAACGTCTACCTAGATGTCAGTCCCCACTGCATTCTCGGGTAACTGCAGAGATTACAGCCTTACCGTGTCCCAGGCAACAGTGAAATTTGAACCAAGGATTTCTTGGTTCAACGGACTAAGAGCCCAGTCTTGTAGCTGCTACATTAATGGCCCAATCCTGTCCAACTTTCCAATGCTGATGTAGCTGTGGCATGGGGAGTGAATGGTATCCTGCAGTGGGGGGGGGGAGGCAGACATGAGCAGGGACGAACGGAGTCCTGAGTGCGCCCATAGCAGAGCGACGAAACTGCACCCCCCAGCATGTCTCCCCGCCCCCGTGCGTCACCCAGCCACGCCTCCCTGCACCCAGAATAGCTCAATTTTGGAGTGGAACGGACGCAAGGGAGGGCGGGTGGGCCAGACAGCGCACGGGTTAGTCCGCGGACTCTGCGCAATGGCGCCCCGCCGCTGCCGGCGCCCATGGCTCGTGCCTACACCCATGGGCTCGTGCTCATGGCTCGTGCTCTACACCCTTCCTCCGCCTCTGGACATGGGGGATGCATCAGAGGTATTTATTTATCAGCATTGCTTATTTATTTTGTTTTACAAAATTCACTCTGATTTTCTCCCATCAGAGGATCCCAAACAGCTTACAATGTAAAACTAAAAACAATCACAATAAAACAGCTTGGAAGTGTAAAAAAGAAAAAAGAAAAAAAGTCCTCTGCCACTCTTTGTGCTCTGAAATGGAAGAGTCCAGTCTACCACCTTAGGGTTCTACTGCCTCTTTCGATGGCATGTGCAGATGAGGCCTTAGCTCCAGGAGGTAAAGGGCTTGAAAAGTAGGATCCACTTCCTGAATCCAATTTGGTGTGAAAACTAATTGATAACCACATTTGTTCCACTTAATAGATGGGAATGGGGCGGGCAGCACTGTGGGGAATCTGCTTTTGGTGTCTGCCATTTTATCTTGTTCTGGGCTGAGACTGGTCTGTTGGTGGTTTTCTTTTTAAAGGAGTCTTACGTTTTATAAACATACTGCCATTCCAATTCAGAAACGGCAGCGATTGGGACTGAGACAAGCTCGCTTTGCTCATCAGTTTCAAAATTGGCCATCCCAATCAAGACCTTCCTCTGCGATGAATCCCAAATCTCTTAACAATGGAAAGTCCAATTTCAGCTTCGTCGGTTGTTATTGCTACTTCCTCTTGGGCTCTTGTGCCAAGTGCCTGATCTGCCCCAAGCACATTTCTTATCGAGTGATGTAAACGAGGTCTTTTTTTTTCAGGGTCTAAATAAATTAGGCCTTTGCCTGTACGTACATTTGTGGTTTTGTGGTTGTTGGGTTTTTTTTGCTACAAACTTAGTTCATTATTTGCCTTTGCTTCTTTTAACCCAAATAGTTGATTCTAATCATTGCAATTTTGCCTCTGGTCATGCTATCAATTCATTACTTTGTGCTATATTGCTGCTGCCCCGCTCTCTCCCTCTCTCTCCCTCGCTCACTCTGTGTGAGCTTCAAAGAAAACAACATTCCAGTTTTCAACACAAATCAATTGACCAGTAATTATTTTATTTTTAAAAAATTGTTAACAGTGAACGACTTGAAGCTTTTTTCAAAACAAGCTTAGGAAACACACACACACACACACACACACACACACACACACACACACACACA
>JAJKFI010000025.1:3103384-3127196 GCA_029204185.1 Lerista edwardsae | reverse complement strand
ACACACACACACACACACACACACACACACACACACACACACACACAAAGAGAGAGAGAGAGAGAGAGAGAGAGAGAGCACATGCCTTTCATGCTCCGTGAGAGGCAGCCAGAAGTGAGCGGATGGGAAGGCGGTTGTGATATTAAGACATTTAAAAGCAATGCCTATGGGGTGCTATCAAGAGATGATGGAAATAGTTGCTAGATACTTCTTCTCTTGTTTCATTCTCCTCCATTTAATTATAGTCAGTTCGTTAGATTTCCAACACACCCTGTCCAAAATGGCTTGGAGCAAGCAGCCCCATATTCTTAAAAAATTAAAATCCAACTAATTCCATGAAATATGAAACAGCATCTTGTATTTATCCACACACCCCGCAATAAAGACACTGTATGGTATAAGGGCCACTTTGTTAACTATTTATAACAATATAGCATCAGGGTCAACTAAAATACGCGAGGGTCCCCCTGGGGGAAATGGAGCTCCCCATCTCCTACAGGTGAACTATCCGACTCCAGGTGCCTCAGGTCAGTGACCCCAGGCGCCCTTCTTGGTCACCCCGAAGGGTTGACGCGGCCGGGGTGCCAGCAACTGGGTGGACCCAGGTTAGCATGGAACATCCCAGCGGGGGTTCGCCAGCCCGCGTCATCCAGCCGGGTAAGCAAGCATGAGCAAGCCGGCACCCCCTGTGCCTTGCCACCCCACGATGGACACCGACCTCTAAATTTCCCACATCCTCACGCTACCTGCCTAAAGTGACCAGAGACTATTCTACTCTTTTATATACCCTCCCCCAATAACTCCAGTCTGGGGTAGGCAAAAAACCCCACCTGCCCACAGGCCAATCAGGGTGGTGGTAAAAAATTCCTACCCGGTCCCCGAGGGCGACCAGTAAGCATCAGACTGAAAGGGAGGGAGGGCGGGTGACCGTGATTGCCACCCGAATGAGCGGGCTACCCCTGCAAGGGGCCAGCAGCCATTGGCCACCCGGGCCAGCCAATCGGCTGGCCAGTCCCAGCCCAGTGCCTCGTGCGGGGGCGGGACAAACACGGGCAGCATGCAATTTGCATGCTACCCCCCTAATCAAAGTGATCCCACATCGGTATCATTCTGGCCCCTCGATACCAAACGAAAAGAAATGTTATTTGTGTGCATCGAGTTGCACCTCCCATAAAAAGCCAGTAATGGGCAAATGGAGTAGCCTGGGGCAGGGGCGTAGCTAATGCCCACGATGGACTTTTCCTCTAGAATCTTCAATCTCCCTTTAAAGGCACCTAGGCCTGATGCCGTCACCCCCAGATGCATGTATCTTTCAAGCGCTCATGCTTCCCCCTTCCCTCAACTTTAGGTAGAGAAAGATGATGCCGGCACTGTCTGCACAAGAGGTCTTAACCTACTGGATGAATCTTCTCTCAATTTTCATTTTTGTTTCAGCGGAGGAAGAACATGCAATCAATTTAGGCTTTCATTTGTCGCAGCCCCAGTTGGCACTCAAGATTGATCCCCCCACCGATTTACATCTAGAAAACAACCATTTCCAGTAATTTACCATATTGCCTGTGGGATTTGTTGCTGCGGCCATTAATCTCCAGAAGCGTGGTCAGCTGGCATGCATCTGTACAACTCTCTGGAGGTGCGCATATGCAGAACACGCAAGATAAGCAAAAATCCTCTACGTTTCTCCATGAACGGGGATACATAATTTTTTTTTCCACCCTGAAGGGCTCTCCAATTGTCTTAGGGTGTAGCCGCGAAGATCTTGTTTCATAACTAGCTTCAGCTTTGACCTAGTTTAATGGCCCAGCATTCTGATTGCCAGTTGGGCTTGCGTTCTCTGATATTGTGTGCATGGAAAGCAATCTGGCTTTTGCTGCCGAGTCCCAAGTGGTCCTTGCCTGGAGATATGGCGTTTCGGACTTATGTTTCATCGTCCTGGGCTAATATGGAAACAATGCCTCTCGGTCCCCAGCTGGCCTTCACCTGCAACCTCAGGCGTGGAGGAGTCCAGGGTGAAGCTGTCACTTCCATTGAAAAAACCAAAAGGGGCCCAATGACAAATGAGGTGGCTGCCGTTTGGGCTATAAAATCTATCTTAAATAAGCCCCCTGCGCAGGCTGAGAATAATTGCAGGGAGCTCAGCCCCACACCCCATCAATTTGCAGGAGACAACGCCTGTGTGAGTCCCTGCTTCGGCTGCTTTCTGTAAAATTAAGGGATATCCTAATTTAAGCAAGAACAGTCTTTTCCATTAGGCGAGAGGGAAACAGCATTTCTGCATGACTGAGAAGACTGTGGATGGCTCACTTAGAGAAATGCCTGTCTATTTGCAGGCCATTTATTTTCATTGTGCCCATTACCAACATGTTCACCTGTAGTATCAACGCTCTGCTACTGCGGAAATGGTTTTCAATAGCCATCTAAGGGTGCTTTTTTTCTGATGTAAATGATTTCTAAAAGGTTGCAAGGGGAGAAATGAAAAAGCACCGGGCAACAGTGAAAAGGAACTGTGAAGTGGGCAAGTCTGTGGATATTGTTGCTTGTTGTGGGTGGGGAAGGGAGGCAGACAGTTTGGAGGACTGTCCAAAATGCCAGGCTAGCTGGTCTTGGCTCCCTCCATCAAAGCAATCATGTTCTGAACTCTTCCATTAAGGCAGTGTTATTCAAACTGTGGGTCAGGACCCGCTTGGTGGGTTGCGGAAAGCTAGGAGCAGCCATCTTGGAAGCTGCAGACTTTACTGTTGCTATCTTCCTGTTGTGAGCGTTGGCAGTTTGAATTTTCAAGCGAGGGTTTTTGAAAATTGTTGTTTTCAGTTTAGTGCTTTTACGTAATATTTTGTCTTGCTTTCTGTCAGGGATGTTTCATGGCTGTGCAATTGCTGCAGTCCAAGAATGCCAGTTTGCATTCAAGGAGTGTCATTTGATTATGTCACGATGATAGCACTTCCTGCTTCATGATGTCACTTCCGGCTATGACATCGCTTCCAGGTTAATGACATTACTTCCAGTGGGCCCCGACACAAGTGCCATTCTAAAAAATTGGGCCTCAGTCTAAAAAGTTTGAGAAACACTACATTAATAATAAATAATAATAATACTTGGATTTATATACCGCCTTTCTTAGGTCACCAGATTTCTCTAATGACTATAACTCAAGGCGGTTTACATGGGCAGACTTTATTCAGAAACCCGAAGGTTTTTACAATTTATACAGAAATGTTCTATCTTTCAAGAACTACACACATACAGATGGATCTTTCTGGATTTAGTCCTTCTTTCTGGCCACCCGTTTGTCTTCTTGCTGGCTGGTAAATGGCTTCCCTGCTCCCACCAGAGAAGCGACTGGTGTATTAAGGTGTATTAAATTTACAACACTGTGGAAAAAGTGAGTGGGAAAACAGTGTTTCTCCCCAAAACACCCATCATATTTCAGTGGCCCAGTGTGCTCACTTGTCAAGAACCATAAGCTCTCTTATTAATGTTCACTGAATTTCTCACCAGAGCAATCTTAGCACTTAACACAATGTGGTTGCTTTGACACTACATCGTTAGCGCCGACGGGTGCAGGGGAGGTTCTGGCAGGAGGGAGGGCAGGGAGGAGGTGGTTCTGGGTGGGAGATAGGTGGGGAGTGAGTGGGCCGGCAGACATGCCTGCCCGGGGAGGAGGCGGGGCCAAGATGCGGCTATTATGCCACATCCAAGGCCCCATTGAGAGGCTGTGCGGCCCCAATTTGGGCCGCATAGCTTCCTTGGTTCTGCACCTGCTAAATAGCAGGCGCAGATCCAAGGAAGCCCATGGGGTGGCCGGAGCCTCCCCTGGGGCAAGGGGACAAATGTGCCCTTGCCCCGGGTAGGCTCCCCAGCAGACCTAAGGTGCATGGCATTTGGCACAGGCCCACCGGCCTCGCCAATCCAGCACACTTTAAGATTGTGCTGTCAATGTAGAACAAGCACAGGAAATCATTTTTGAACCCAGGAGTCACTCTGGCGTTCTTGTTGTTTAAAAGGCTCTGCACATGTGTCACAGACAGTTTGCTATTGCAAATTGTGATGCATGGCTCTGTTCTGCTGCATGCAAAATACCAACCCCTGGCCCTGCCTTAACAATTAATAGGCACGAATTGAAGCCATGGACGGAACAATATGGCTGACTCAGATCATCGCTGCGAAGGAAAATTACATTAAAATCTCTTCATGACACAAGTAGTTGTCAATATGAGAGTAATTTTTTTTCTTCTAGACTATTAAGAGTATTTTTTTAACTTCTACACTCACCCACCCCCAAAGAAAAAAAAACAAATTCTGTTAATGTTCAGTACTCACTGAACAGTAGTTTTATTGAGCCGATGTAATGTGAATACATGAATCTTTCCGTGGAAATTAAGTCCCATTTTTCGTTCAGCGATTCGCACACCCGTATGCAGAACACGCAGACATGCTTAAAGAGGTTGAAATTAACTTTTACACGCGTGCAGGGAGATTTTTATTCGAGAATTCGCGGCAATCCTCCTCCTTCGCGGCGATGATCTGAGTCAGCCATATTGTTCTGTCCATGGCTTCAAGAATGTGACGTCATGGCTTCTCCTGTGTATAATAACTCCATGCAAAATACGGACTTGTGCATTCCTCATACAAAGGAAGTGGAAGTAAAGTGTGGTTTCCCCAATTTCTGACAAGGAAGTTGTCGCCTTATGACTGTTTTACATTTGTTGCCACCTGGTGGCCAGAAGGCCCTATAACTATCAAGCCAAACAGACTAAAGCAGTGGGTTTGTAGTCCCTGGAGGATTGGAACTGCAGCAGGAAGGAAAAGGGCTCTAACCTTGCCCTGATCACCATCGTATTTCACATGGTGCTGATGATGGTCCATCTGCTATTTTCCATTGGACTGTTGGTGACCATGAAAAAAAATAAGGCTGTATTTTTTTTTTGGGGGGGGGCTATAGCTCATGATGGGTAAAGTTAAAATTGCTGAGTCCCCACTGCAGCTCCCCAATCTAGCAACAGCTGCCTAAGGGCCCAATCCTATCCAACATTCCAGCGCTGATGCATCTGTCCCAGTCAGAGGCGTTTCTACAGGGAGGGCAAAGCTGTAAGTTTTGCAAGAAGCCTTACCTTGCAGTGGAAATCACTCCTCTCCTGCACCGTTTTAGCCAATCCTCACAGGGAACAGCAGCATCTTGGCGTTGCTTACTGGCTACAGCAGCAAGGGAGAGGAGGGATTTGCATGACAAGGTAAGGCTCCTTGCAAAACTTAGAGCTTTGCCCTCCCTGTAGAAACGCCACTGGTCCCAGTGGGATGTGCAGTACATCCTGCTGTGGGGAGGCAAACATGGTGGCCTCTTCAAGGTTAGGGAACATTTGCTCCAGTACTTCAGGGCTGCATTGCAACTGCATCAGTGCTAGAAAGTTTGATAGGATTGGGAAGAAAAGTCCATCGTGGGCTATAGCCAGTGATGGATTGTGCAACCTGCTTACATTAGTAGTAGGCTATTTCAGAGTACCGGGTGCAAGGGAGTGGCAACAGGATGCAAGCATCTTGTTGTCTCATGCCTCCCTGGGGCACCTGGTGGGCTGCTGTGAGACACAGGAAGCTGGACTAGATGGGCCTTTGGCCTGATCAAACAGGGCTCTTCTTATGTTCTTATGGCCCTAAAACACCTTTAAACCCTTAAACTGGGACCAAGGGACATTGCTACTGAGAAGGACAAAGGGGACCAGTAATGAATCAACCAATCCATGAGCAGGGGTGTCAGGCATAAGGCCGGTGGGCTTGATACGGCCCTCAGAAGCCCTTTACCTGGCCCCCATGATAAATGGGCTCTCCCAACACCACCGTCAGGTGCTTAGCTGCGAAATGACACCTTGGCAGAAGCAGCACTGCTGAAAGGGCAGGCCTGGGAGAGGCGAATGTTCATGTATGCCACCCTTTTGGCAGCACGGCTTCTGCTGAGGTGTCCCTGCTGTAAGGGCAGCCTGCATGATAATTGGACTTATTATTAATTATTAAATTTCTACCCCGCCTTTCTGCCTGAAGGCACTCAAGGCGGCATTACAAATTAAAACACAATAAAACAATTACATAAAAGTTAAAAGACAATAGTTAAAAACAATATTAAAAAATAAAATATTAAACAACAAATCCCATGGATCATAAAATTTACAAAGAGTATAAAAAAGGATGCAAAAACCAGCCAGCCTGTCAGCAACTAAAAGCCTGCTGAAACAAAAAGGTCTTCAGCCCCCGCCGAAATACCGCCAAAGAGGGAGCAGTTCTTAACTCTAAGGGGAGGGTATTCCAAAGTTGGGGGGCCACCGCCGAGAAGGCTCTCCTACTGGCCGCCACCCCTCTCACCTCTCCTGGTGGCGGCACAGTCAAAAGGGCCCCCCCAGATGACCTCAGAGTACGGGTAGGATTATATGGGAGGAGGCGGTCCCTCAAATACCCTGGGCCCGAGCCGTAAAGGGCTTTAAAGGTCAAAACCAGCACTTTGAATTGGGCCCGGAACAGAACCGGCAGCCAGTGTAGTCGCCAAAGCAACGGCTCGACAGAGTCAAACCGACGTGCCCCAGCAACCACCCGAGCAGCCGCCCCAGCAACCACCCAGCAACCACCCGAGCAGCCGCTGACTTTCTCAGCGTTACCCATTCAGCAGCATCCCCTCTGCCAAGGTGCTGGGAAGGAGAGAAAGAAGGAGGCATCAGAAGGCGAGGAATGGTATGGGGGAGGAGGCAAGCCAAAAAGAGTGAGAACAGGAGAAGGAAGAAGAAGCTGCTGAATTGCTGGGAGAGCCCAATTATCAAGCACGTTGCCATTTCAGCAGCGCTGCTTCTGCCGAGGTGTCAGTTTGCAGAGCGACAGCAGTTGAGCTGCAATATGACAATATGGCGGAAGCGGTGCTGCTGAAAGGGTGACCTGCATGATAATTGGGCTGTGATTTTGAGAATATGATCAAGATTTAGATATTTCTTTTCTGTCATTTGCAGCTAATGAGCTCCTAAGAGGGAAAAAAAAGGCTTATTTCTGGTCTTCACCTGCTTAATGATATCAATTCCTGCTGAATGACATCACTTCCATCCCTCAGCAGGTGCCACGAATACTATTCGGCCCATGGTATGAAATGTGTTTGACTTGTGCTCCAGTGAAGAGTAAGAAAAAGGAACGCCAAGACTAGGAGGGACAGAAAAGTAGAGCACCTTAAATGCAACATAACATTAATGCAACATTTCATGATGAGCAGCATTATGGTTCAGAAAAAAAGAGACATAATAAATGTTACCCAGTCTTTTGAAAATTTTACTCCCTTTTTTATTCACTGAATAGTGATGCAAGCTTGCATTTTGATTCAACTCTGTTTTAAGTGACATGATTAAAAAAACAAGCACACGGTGCAAGTCAATCTAGCCGGGTGCGACGTTTCTGACCAACGGTGGAGCTGAAAAGAGGATAATTCAACCATGCTTTCCGTTTTGCTCTTTTTGCATGTTTTCTTCCGAGACCTTTAGCATGAAAAGGGCAGAAATAATTGGCTACAGGGGGTTCTGCCTACCAGCAGTTTTACACGTTACAGCTCAGGTTAGTCTTGTACAGTCAATAAATATCAGGACAAAAAAGCAAAGAAGTTTGCTATTGAAAACAAAAGCTATAGGAGGCCTTGCACTTACAGCTGGAAAGGATGCAACAACTTGGGCCAATTCAAATAACCACTTGGCTTTTTTAACTGCTGGAAAATCTGAGGTTTTGTCAGCATCATCTGTGACTTTCTGATCCTCTGCATCCTGGGTACCGTTTAAGGCAGTGTTATTCAAACTGTGGGTTGGGAGCTGATGTCCCAGCTTGGTGGGTCACGAGCTGATGTCAGCTGGGTCGCGGAAAGCTGGGAGCAGCCATCTTGGAAACTGCATGCCTTACTTTTGTAATATTCCTTTTGTGAGTGAACAGTTAGAACTTTCAAGTGAGGGTTTAACAAAAATTAGTTCAGTGCTTTTATTTATTTATTTATTTGAAGAATTAATACCCTGCCTTTCCCATGCCGAAGCAAATGCCCAAGGCGGCTTACATGAGCAGGCTAGTCTAAACCACCATTTTTTTCAATGGGGTTTTTACAAAACTACAGTATTCTTGTCATCTGCCAATCCTCAGGCCCAGATGTTGCCTTCACAGTGTGGTTCTTTCCTTTACCTAATATTTTATTCCAGTTCTGCTTTCTGTCAGGGATGTTTCATGGTTGTGCATTTGCTGCAGTCCAAGCATGCCATTTTGCATTTCAGGAGTGTCATTTTATGATGTCATAAGGATGGCACTTCTTGCTTGATGATGTCACTTCCTGTCACAACATCACTTCCATGTTAATGACATCACTTCCGGTGGGTCCCGACACCAATGCCAATCTAAAAAGTGGGTCCCAGTCTAAAAAGTTTGAACACCACTGGTTTAAGGAAAACCGAGGATGGTGTCCATTAATACCAGGCATGTCAGCATGACTAAACATTTTGCTGATGTGGAGGAGACCAATAGTTGATAATGCAAACTTAGAAATGTGAAACAATGACACATGGTTGAATTCTGTAAGACGTGGGAACAGGGGCATAGCTTATGAAACTGTAGCCCAGGGCAGAGGGCAAAATGTTGCCCCAGAAGTGACGTCATAACAGAAAAGGATGTCACAGTTGTACATTTTCATGGTTTGGCCATAACTCTTGATAAAGATATTACACTCTGGTTTGTTTCGTTGCATTCTGCATTAAAAATGATCTTCCCAATGGGATTTAAAATGATGGTATTATTCATACATGGTTAGATAGTGTCACCGAAGCAATGAACATGAAATTGGGTGAACTCAGGAAGCTAGTGGAGGACAGGGAGGCCTGGCGTGCTGTGGTCCATGGGGTCGCAAAGAGTCGGACACGACTTAGCGACTGAACAACAACAACATTATTCATACATACCAAGGTTTTCACCTTTTTGCCTACTAATGCCAAGCTCAGCATGTTGCCCCCCTAAAGCTTGTTGCCCAGTGCAATTGCACCCCTCTGCACTTCTTTAGCTATGCCCCTGCCTGGGAAGGCAGGCAGGCATTTTTTGGAGGTAAGGGGTTTCAACAGGAATTTCTTGCATTCCAAAGTACTTGTTTTCTGAGCAATGAGAATGTGGGTTGAATTGCTTTTCTCTATCACAAAGTCAGCCAGTTCAGCAAACCAGGTTGTGGTTGTGAATACAACCAGTACACCTGCCAAAACCTTGTAAAACCTCCTGTTTCCTTTCTTACTTACCCCTGGAATTCTGTTGGGCTACTGAAGGAAGTCCCTGGAAATTTACAGGCCTGAATGGGGAAAGGCCTAACACTAGGCCGACTCAGAGGGTAAAGCGCTGAGTCATTCAGGCCTAGCAGACCAGTGGTAAAGTGCTGAGTCATTCTGACTCAGCTTCAACCTGGGGATGAGATCATCTGATCTCTAATTGGATGCTGGGGACTATTTAATCAGGACCAGAAACACCTGAGATGTTAAGTGTGTCTGTTGGAGGAGATTTGCTGTACCTGTTTGCTGTTCTTTGCTGCAAGAAGCCTTCTTCTGAGAATGTAGAAGTTCTTGCTACCTTAATCTCTGTTGTCTGAGTGATTCCTTGCCGGAGCTCTGCGACCTTGAAGCCTTTCCAAGCCTCACAGCTGTAAGCTGCTTCTATGCTATCATCAAATTCTGGTTTACTTAACCACTGCTCAGTGTGGGATCTGAACCAAGGAGCTGTGTGTTATCGAGGACTTACAACCAGGACGTGACACTGGAATTAGATTCCTGGTCTACATGGTGGTTTGTAAACTCTCATTCAACCTCAGCTCCAAGGTTCAGATGACACATGGACCAGTGGTTTAACTGTGGTTTCTCAACATTTTTTGGTCAAGGCCCTGTTCTGAGCCTGATTTACATTCCTCTCATAGCTGCTGCTAGTTGGAAAAAGAGTCACTTTAACAGCTGCCCTGATAATTGTAATTATCAGAACATTTTTCCTAAATAACATTTGCAGGGCGCCATCCTAACCTGAAGTTAGGCTGGCACAGTTAGGCCAGCCAAGTTTGGCCAGCACAAGGGTCACCATAAAACGTGTTTGGACCACTCGGAGTCAGGGAGGTTGGCTCTTGACTAGACCACTCCGCAAGTGGTCCAAACATACTTTACAGTGTCCCTTGTGCCAGCCAAACTTTGCTGGCCCAACTGTGCCTGCCTGATTCCAGGTTAAGATTGCACTCTCAGGCTGATCCTTGTGACAAATTCATCATACATTTAGCAGTTAATTTTGGGTTGCCCCCTCAGAAACATACTGTGTCCCCCTAATGTTCCAGTTTTCCATATAGCCTCCCAATGTGATGCTTTCTCCATGCGGCCCCCTATAATTATGGCTTCCCCCCCAGTGGTGGTGTTGGTGTTGGTGTTGAAACATGGTCCACCTGAGAACCTCTGGTTCAACTAAACCAGGATGTTTGTGCCAAACCTCTGTGCCAAAGTTGAGGCAGGAAGAGGGACAGTGATGTCATGCAGGGGGTATGTGGGGGTACGCGAGTACCGGTTTCTAGGATTACGGTTGGCCTTGCCCATTCGCCCGCCCACTCATTGACTCCGCCCCCTGCAACGTTTGAATTTCCTGCACGTTTGAGTTGCCTGCACGTTCTCAGAGCCAGGCAGGCAGGCAGGCAGGCAGCGAGTGGAGCCTTGCCTTGCCTTGCCACTGAAAAATGAGCTGCTCTGGGGTTTTGGAACTGTTGGGTCACTTTAACATGATGCCAGGCCTTCTTAACGTGTTCTGGGGGTGCTGTGGAATACTGTTGCAACTGTTGGGTCAGTTTAAAATCATCTGAGGCCTCAAAAAGGGCTTTTTTTCATGTCACTTCTTGCCACGACATCACTTCCGGCTTATGACGTCACTTCCGGTGGGCGGGTCCCGACACGTGCCAATCAAAAGTGAGTACCTGTTGTTAAATCATTTAGATGACACCACTGAAGAGGGAGTATGCTAGCTTGATTCATGTTCCAGCTGTATTTACCACCCAAAAAAACCCATATTGTGTCTGGTCACCTGAGCTGGGCCATTGTCCTTGCAGAACACCCAAACTCAAAATGGCTGCCTCTCTAACGTTTAATATCTCACTGAGTTTCTGCCGAATTGCTCCCCTCCACGCACCTTCTCTTGGAACATTGTGGAGGTTACTTAAATGCTCTTGCCCCACATAGGTGTGAGTTTTAATTTCACCATAGACCAAAAAAATACCAAGTGAGTTATAATAGAAAATATGTACCTATCTATACTCCTTTCTGGTTGCAAAAGAAACAAAAATAACTACAGGGAGGCATAACTAGAGTGGAGCCAGAGGGGTGTCTTCTCCAAGTGCCATGCCAAGGGTGTGTGTGCATGACCGCCCCTCAGGATCCAACCTAATTACGCAGGAGATGCTGGCAGCTTTGCACTCCTGTTCTGCAGGAGAAGGAACCCGGGGGGGGTAGCTGGTGCTCCTTCCCCTGGGGAGTACTCAGAAGCAACATCATGACATCTCGTGAGGTGGTGACGTCACTGCCTTGGGCACCAGGGCAGTGTGTTACACCTCTGAAAATTTGAAAAGTTTTGAAATGAAATAGCAACGGATCCATTAATTAATTTGAGTTATCGTTTGTCTTGTCCTAAGAGGGACATGGTGGTGCTGCGGGTTAAACCACTGAGCTGCTGACCGGAAGGATGGCAGTTCAAGACCATGCAACGGAGTGAGCTCCTGTTGCTTGTCCCAGCTCCTGCCAACCTAGCAGTTCGAAAGCATGTAAACAAATGCAAGTAGATAAATAGGAACCACTTTGGTGGGAAGGTTACAGCATTCCGTGCGCCTTGGCGTATAGTCATGCTGGTCACATGACCACGGAAGCGTGTCCTCAGACAAACGCCAGCTCTTCAGCTTAGAAACGGAGATGAGCACTGCCCCCTAGAGTCGGTTATGGGGAAACCTTTACTTTTACCTTTTGTCTTGTCCTGGCCGTTCAGGGTGGGTAACAATAAATGAATTGCTCATTTTTTTAAGTGAATAAAAACAGGAAGCAGCTGTATTTCTGACCAGCTCACCAGCACCACACATTAATTCATTACTGTTCCAAATGGTGAAATGGATATGCATGTCAAAGCCATTGGTCCATTTGCTGTAAAGAACAAGTGGCTGATCTGTGTTGATAACGTTGCTAGAGTAACGACATAAAACAGAGCTAAAGGAAATGCTCTCTAGACGCTGCTGTGGGATGGTGTCTATGGAGCATTCATTCATGCAATGAAATTTCTCCACATAATCCCCAGAATTGGGAAACATTTGGCGATAGAATCGCTCACCTGTATGAACTGACCCTAAAATCTAGGTACACTTTATCATGACAAAAAACCTTTTCCCTGTGCTGAATCCAGACCCAATTTGTCCGTCCCCCCAAAGCAACTACAGGCATGCCCCAGTATCCATTGATTTGGTATCCATGGGTTTCAGTTATCCACAGATACCACGGATGCTGGGATGCCTATTCAAAAGAACCCTTTCTTTTGAACATTAAACAAATTTCTCTTTTTTTACCTTGTTGCAGCCAAGCCACTGATGTTCCCCTATCTTTAAAAAGGTGTCCCCAGTATCCGTGGTTTCAGGTATCCGTGACGGAGTCCAGAACAGAACCCCAGCGGATACCAGGGCATGTCTTTATTTGCCACTTGTGAAAACCTACAGATACCTATAGTACATGTTTCTTCCTGCAGTCATAGTTTTTTGGGGGGATGGGTGGGAATTTAAAGTAGGAAAACAGGCATGAAAAGAGTCTCTCTCTCTCTCTCTCTCTCTCTCTCTCACACACACACACACACACACACACACACACACACACACGCACGCACGCACGCACGCACGCACATGCTGGAGATGGTTGGTACAGGTGCTGTCAGTGGCGTGCTGGGATGTTGTGGTGCCCTAGGCAGGGTGTAACATGTAGTAGCATCCGTAGTGCCGGCCTGGGGGCCTTAGCACTGCCACAGTGCTTGGTGCCTCTGAGTCAGCACTACTAACATTGTGTCGACGCAACGGGGCGCTTGGGATTGCACCCTGAATCAGAAAGAAAAAAGCCTGTTCACAACCTTGACACAAGCAAAACAACCACACAGCCCTCCCCCTTCCCTTTCCAGCATCCCATCTTCCCGTTTGGCTGCCCTAGGTGCTTCGTGACCCACATGAAACTGGCTCGCGACCCACAGTTTGGGAACCACTGGCCTAGAAGGTTGGGGGTGACGTGAGACGTGCCAACCCGGAACTGACTCACAGAGCTGCAGGATGCCAAGTCGCGCAACGAGGGAGAACGCAAAGACCAATATGATCCATAAGTTCTACCTTTACTGTTGTACACAAGCCATATTTATACCTCAGGATTACATCGCACATGTCATTCATCATTAACCCGGCAAGTTTCAATTAACACCTTGCAAACAAGCTTGACGAGCTTAACGATCGGTAAGACCGGCAAACAAGCTTAAGGGTTTCGCTAACAAGCTTAAGGGTTTAAGGGTTTCATTAACTTTTTACAATCTTCTTTCCGTCTTAGCGCTTTCTCAATCTTCCGGCCGTATCAGCGCAGGCTGCTCCGTTTCCGATCTCCTTGTTCCGTGCGTTGTCGTGTTGCGCAAGGGTCAGCCGTGTCGCGCAAGGGTTAGTTGACTGCAGCGGACTCCTACTTCGTTCTGGCCCATGTTTCCCCAATCCCATAGTCCTTAGCAAAAACCAACCTTTCAACAACATCTCCCCCTTTTCTTTTAAACATCTGCTCGGAAGTCTTAAAAGCAACATTTTGGATACATTGAAAACAGCAAGGTCCAAACAAACACATTAAGATACATATGACTGCTATCATCAGTACTGGTTGAAGCATATGTAGCAGCCAGGCTGGCAATCCTAGTGAGTGGAACCAGTCTGCCACGGGGTCGGTCTGGATCCGGATTTTTTGCAAGTTTTGCGTTAGCCTTTTGAGTTTACTGACAACGGAATCTGAGTGATCGGAAAGATTAAAACAACACAGACCCTCCAGTTCGTCACATCCGTGGTTATGAATTGCAAGTAAATAATCAATGGCCGCCCGGTTCTGCAGAACTGCCCGGTGTACCCCCCTGACATCCATGGCCATATCTGCGAGAATGCTAGCAGTGATATTCATCTGATTTCTAGCCCAGCACGCCAGCCGGCGTATCTGATCTGCGTTAATCCCCGCTTGGACTCCAGGAGCGAGCCAAGATGCAAAGACAATAGCAGTGGTGCTACTAAGTTCTACTCTGTCATTACAATCAGCAGGCAAGGCAATATCACGCTTGATTCTTGTTTTGGTGAGATTCTGCACAACAGTCATGTTTACCGTGTCTAAGTTTAAAAACACAAGCTTACCAATATAACACGGGCCCCCGACCGGTCGCCAGGGTATCCCAGTAAATGCACGGTTTTCACAAATTAAAAACACCCCAGGTGGCAATGCTCGGGGAGTGAGAATTTTTAGATTGACATATGCCGGCCGGGTATGAATGGCAGCATGCCATAGATTGCTCCCAGTAATATTGGTGTATTGCTCCCAGGTGGGTCTGCCTGGGGTTATGCTTTGATAGTATGCGGCACCATCGAAGGCTATCATGCCGGTGCCATTTACAAAATCCATCGGTCTTCCAGTGGAGGAACAGCCTTCAAGCTGAGTGACATTTTGTTTTATCCCCGGGGGAATTGACCACAACAGGTCGATCTCTTCCGGGGGATCTTGTGGGATCTGATTCAGGGCTCTAACTATACTACTCAGCAGACAGGTGGCCCTATAAAACGGCCACCGCATTTCTTTGGAAATGTTGTCACAGATGCACGTGCAGTGTGTGTTTTGTGAAACTTTACATTCTGAAGACACCTGAGAAGGGTCTATATACAACCGTAGCTCAGTCCGCAATTCTTGCGGGGTCATGGGTACTCCTATCATGCAGGATCGAAACGGATCACCCGCCGCCGTCATCGCCAGGCACATGTGGGTCTGATTCAGTCATTCTGCCAGCGTCATCCACAGGTTCTGCTTCCCCATCTGCAGATGCTGCGTCTCGATCGCTGCTCTGCTCTCCGGTAGATTCTGAAGGCTCACGAAGAAGAGGAGGCAGGTGTGGACGTACCCATTTCGCAGGAACCCATCGCGATCCATCTCCTGCAGAGATACAAGCATACCCTCTTCCCCACGTTATTAACTGACATGGTCCCCCCCATGCATTTCTTCGTGGATCGAAGCACTCCACCAGCACCTCCGCAGAAAATTCGTTACTTGCTTTACTAAAGTGAAAATAAATAGGTTGCTTATCTTGTAAAATTGGTCTCACATTTACCCAGTTTAAGACATACATGGCTTTAGCCACTGCCCCAAGAATGCCTATCTCCCCCTTTTCTTTTAAAAAGAGGGAAATATATCTTTTGACATCTTGATGTGTACGTTCAATAATCGCTTGGCCAGTAGAGTTATAAGGGGTTCCAAAAACGTGTTTTATCCCCCATTGACTCATAACTTGGGCTACGGAATTTGCATGATACGCAGGGGCATTGTCAGTTTTAATTGCGTCGGGCTTTCCCAAGACCGCGAAAGCTTGAAGCCAATGCTGAATGGCAGCCTTTGCCGCGGTGGACGTGGCAGGGGTACACCAAACAGCATGTGAATAGGTATCGACGGAAACATGTAAGAACTTTATCCTCCCTAATGCTGGAAGTTCAGTAACATCGGTCTGCCAAAGCTGCAGGGCTTGAGTTCCTCGGGGGTTGGCTCCCTGGGACTGCAGAGGAGGAAGTCGTGCACAGTCTGGACAGGAGGCGACAATCCCTCGCGCGGTCGTCAAAGGAATTTTGAATTGTTTTGACAGTGTTTTCGCCGACTGATGAAAAAACTGGTGAGACTGACTAGGCAGCTGGCACGCGTAGACCTGGCTCACGCTGGTGTCAATCACGTTGTTCCCTGCAGCAAATGGGCCAGGTAGAGACTGGTGACTGCGCATATGAGTGGTCCAGTATGGGTGCGTTCGAAGTACGACGCAATGTTGCAAAGTTAGGAGGGTAGTGCTGATCTTGCTATCTGTGTGAAAATGCAGTAGAGCAAAGGGTAATTTCAGCAAAATGCCATGCACGTACAATGAATCCACTACCACGTTGATAGGTTCTTCAGGATGATCCTTGAATACTTTTAGCGTGGCCAGAAGCTCTAGTTGTTGTGCCGATCCGTGAGCAGTATGCACACTGGTCTTCCAGACTCCTTTTTCTTTCCATGCATAGCCGTATGTCTGTGTTTTGGCGCTAGCGTCTGCAAATAAAGTCTTTGCACCGAGTATCGGTTGATCTGATCGCAAAGGGCGCCACTGTAGCGGTAAATTCGTTGAGAAGAGGGGGTCGGCGGGCAAATGCGGATCAATGGGAATGTCAGCCACTGCCAGGGCGAAAGTGACTGATTGTTGCATGGCTTCTATGACGTTTTCTGTGGAACAGTCAGTGAGACGGAGGTGAATTGCTTGAGGCAGCTGCCCAGTCATTTGAATGGTCCTCTGCTTTGCCTTCAGTAACATCTGTCCTAAGCTGTCAAAGAATGCGGTGACTGTTTTTTGGGGTAGAGAAGCATGTACCCATTCCAGGATATTTAACTTGGTGCTTTCGTGTTGTCCAATAATAACTGCAATGGGCAGCTGGGTGCCGTAGACATACAAGTTGACAGGAAGGGTCGGGTCAAACCGCTGTGACGATGCGTGCATAATCTTGCTCTCAATTGTTCTTAAGGCTTCCTTAGCCTCAGAAGTTAACTCACAAGGGTCCGTGACTACTTTAGCTCCCTGCAGGAGGGAATACAGTGGCTGCAATTCTTGCGTAGTAATGTTTGCTCGCGGGCGAAGCCACTGAATGTCTCCCAAGACCTGTTGGAGGTTGTTTATCGTAGTCAAGCAGTCCGTTCGTATCTTTGTTTTCTGCGGGACTACCGTTTCTGGAAATATTGTCAGTCCTAAATAATTCCACGGTGCCGTTCGTTGGACTTTTTCAGGTGCGATGCGAAGTCCAAAACGGGATAGCTGTATCTGAAGGTCTTGCAACATGCCTGATGTTACTTCGTTCGGATCACAGCACAGAATATCATCCATGTAATGATAGACCAAAGTTTGGGGGTACCGCTTCCTCCAATCCGCCAATGCCTTATCCACATACCATTGACATATGGAGGGCGAGTTCTTCATGCCTTGTGGGAGGACGACCCACTCGAACCTTTGAGTGGGTCCCCTCAGATTAACCTCAGGTACTGAGAAAGCGAAATATTGACAGTCAGCTTCGTGCAGAGGAATTGTGAAAAAACAGTCTTTAAGATCGATAATAACCAAATCCCATCCCCTTGGGAGCATGTTCGGGGACGGCATCCCTGGCTGTAGCGCCCCCAGAGGTTGCATAATCCGATTGACAGCTCTCAAGTCCTGGAGCAGGCGCCATTTCCCCGATTTCTTTTTAATAACGAATACAGGAGTATTATAGGGGCTGGTGGAAGGGCGAATGTGCCCTTGATCTAATTGTTCCTGAACAAGCTCTTTTAAATGTTGAAGTTTCTCCGCTGGTAGCGGCCACTGGCCCACCCAAACAGGTTCTGATGTTGTCCAAGTTAGTTGTAATGTGGGCGCGGAGGCGCTGCCAGTGACCGCTGCTGAAAAGGCGGGGTGACTATCATAGCTCCCCATTGCGAAAGAACGTCCCGTCCCAGCAGCCACAAATGTGTGTTCAAAACGTACGGAGTGACTTGCGCAACGTGTCCTTCGTTGTCTGAAATAGCAAGCCGGCAGGCTGCTTGAAATGTTCCTTGATGATTCGTTGTGCCCCCTATTCCAGTCACGGCTGCTGCTGGCTCCATTGGCCACTCTGGGGGCCAGGCTTGCAGGGGGACAACCGTCGCGTCCGCGCCAGAGTCCATCATCGCGGGCACCCTTATCCGAATTCTGCTGGGTCCCTCTATGGTGACTTCTCTGAGCGGGCGATCTTCCGTCAGGGGTGCAGCAAAGGCGATAGTTACCGCTTGCGCGCCCGTGGAGCTGAAGCCTCGTTGCTGGGGTAGATCTAGGGTCGCCGGCACAGTCTTTCGGAATGGAATCAGCTGGGCAATTTTATCACCGGCAACAATCACAACGGGAGGTGCCCATGTTCGTACCATGACGTTGATTTCTCCTCGGAAGTCCGCATCCACACATTCAGGAATGACCATCAGTGCACGCCTGCTCGTTGAAGATCGTCCTGTTAACAAAGCAGAAAGTCCTTCCCCCAAGGGGGCATACACACCGGTGGGCACGTATACCACATCAGGGGTAGTTAAGGCAATTGTGCTGGCTGCTGCCAGTTCCATGCTGGCGGACCCACTTGTGGTGGCGCGGGGACTGTGGGGGCAGCCACGGGGCACATCTGACCGGCTGAGGTTTGGTTGGAGGAGTATTTGTTGTCCGCGCTCCCCCCGCGGCTCTGCCGGTTTCCCGTCAGCGGTGAGCCATTTTTGTGGAATGTAGATCGGCATTCTGCCGCCCGGTGACCCAACCTGCCGCATCTATTGCAGTTCCCCTGAAATTTTACTTCTCCCTGGGGGGCGGGTGTCTGGCGCACCCCTTGGTTGTTTTGGGTCGCCCGGTTGGGGCAGTTTCTTCGGATATGGCCAGACTGGCGGCACCCGAAGCACACTGGCCCTTTGCTTTGATCGTTTTGCCCTGCTGGCATCATTTGTTTTAGAGCGGCAGCCAGCGCAACACTATGAATCTGCGCCTTCTGTTCCTCCCACACTAAGCGCTCCCGTGCACAGGCTTCAATCATTTCCACAAGGGTCGCCCCCACTGGTAATTGGGCCAAAAGTCGTTTGCAAGTAGGGTTCGCATTTTGCATAGCCAATTCTTTCACCATGGTGGCTCGGATTTCCGGTTGCATATTAGGCGCTTTATCGACCGCCTCTTTTATTCGGTCCACAAATTGCATAAACGGTTCCTGTTCCCCTTGCACGATCTTAGTATACGGAGGGCTTACTGTGCCCATTTGCGGCAATTGCTCGAATACCCACAAAGCACACTTCTGTGATTGTTCTCTAATACGGGGGGCTAGCCGCGCTTGACGCTGGGGATCAGTGAACAGCCCTCTTCCCGTTAACATATCCAAGGTGGCCGTGGACAGGGGATCAGCAGCGGGAAGAGCCACATGTTCCATCATTTTTGCTTCTAGTCGTTGCTCCCATTTTTGCAAAAACAACATATTCTGAGTAGGGGTCAACAACGTCTCCATCAACAATTTGATATCGTAAGGCACCAAGTCAGTATGAGTTAACAAAGTCCCGATCTGCTGCCTCACCAGACGATTGTCTGTGCCATAGTCCATTATGTTCTTTTGAATTTTATTAATCATGTTCCAGTCAAAGGACACCCATTCTGGTGCATTGCCCCGTCTCACCACAGGCATCATGATCGGTTGCATTGTCAAATCTCCCTCTAACGACGCATTCTGTATCACCGCTCGCCACTGCTTTCTATGATCGAACGTCTCGTCTCTCTCTGGCGGGGCCGAATCCCAGGAAGGGAGGGGGTTCCCTGCCAAACGTCTCAATCCGCGGAACCTGCCTCCACCCTCCGGGCCCTTCTGAGTATCTTTCTTGTCCCTTTCTCTTCGCTCATCCCATTCTTCCAACAATTCCTGTGTCCTTATTCTCTCCTCCTCTCCGGGCGATAGGGGCGCTCCCAACTCCCTTTTTTCCCAGGGACTCCATCGTCCTCTTTCCCCATATCGCGCCATCAACCACTCCTCCGCATCCTTCCAATTGCATTCCCGCCTCAGTACCTGCTTCTTTGCCCTCTCCCTATTTTCCAACAACTCCCGATCATCCCAATGCTCTGAGCTCATTCTCGGGGGACGCGCATCTGGTGGGACTTCATAGGCTCCTTCTCTATTCTTCTTCCATTTTGACAGATCAGGGTAAATTTTGTTTGGAATGTCCTCATCCATGGGCAAGGGGACATCGGCTGGGTCAGATGGAGCCGTGGGACCAGCAAAGGGGGCTTCCTCGGGGAGTGGGCTGGTATACGGAGGGAGGCTGTCAGTGGGACCCCCCATCGCTGTTTTTTCTGCCTCTGTCAGAGGGCACAACTCGGTGTTTGCGGACACGGGGCTCACGAAATGCCGAGAATCACAGCCCTCGCTAATTTCCTTCCCGCTATCCATCCCCAAAGCCCTCTGCAGTGCCTTTTTTGCCTCGACCTCTCCGTGGAGCCTGGTCATAACTCTATTCATTGTCCCGTAAGTGGAGACCAATCGCTGTGCCTCCGCATTCCCACTTTGTACTGAGTCCCACAAATTCGTCCCAATGTCTGTCCAAGTTTGTTTTACAAACACATCCTTTAATCGTTTAAGGTGACCTCTTCGCCGTGCCCACTGACAGACAGCGGCGGCATCCTTCTCCTTCAAATGGCAGTCATACTTCAAAGCTAAGTTACACAACAACCGGAGCGCTGCCTGCTCCGAAACCGATACGGTCGTTCCCATCCCGTGTTCCCTGACTCACCGGTCAGTTCCCTGACCCACTGGTCAGTCGTGGCCACTTTTCCTTTTCCCGCCTCTCTGGCGTCCGCCTCTCTGGCGTCCGGGGGACCCTTTGGCTCCTGGCCGCGGCGATCCACTTCCGTCCGGGGTGCTAAGCCTCGGGCTCCTTTGGCGTTCGATCGCAGAATCACGTCGGGGTCACCAATTGCCAAGTCGCGCAACGAGGGAGAACGCAAAGACCAATATGATCCATAAGTTCTACCTTTACTGTTGTACACAAGCCATATTTATACCTCAGGATTACATCGCACATGTCATTCATCATTAACCCGGCAAGTTTCAATTAACACCTTGCAAACAAGCTTGACGAGCTTAACGATCGGTAAGACCGGCAAACAAGCTTAAGGGTTTCGCTAACAAGCTTAAGGGTTTAAGGGTTTCATTAACTTTTTACAATCTTCTTTCCGTCTTAGCGCTTTCTCAATCTTCCGGCCGTATCAGCGCAGGCTGCTCCGTTTCCGATCTCCTTGTTCTGTGCGTTGTCGTGTTGCGCAAGGGTCAGCCGTGTCGCGCAAGGGTTAGTTGACTGCAGCGGACTCCTACTTCGTTCTGGCCCATGTTTCCCCAATCCCATAGTCCTTAGCAAAAACCAACCTTTCAACAACAGCAGGAGGTAGGCTGAGCACTGGGCAACATTTTCCGTCGGGATGCTGGCTGATCTTTGGACTGCTCCACCAGGCCTCTTCTTTTGTTCCTTTTCTATGGCTTGACGGTGAATTTCTAATTTTCTTTGTTGCAACGAAGTGCCTTTTCTTCTTTCTCCCACTTTTGCTATATATCACACCTCAGGGGAAGTCGGTCTTGCCTCCCAGGAAACCCGCCAGAGTTCGTGCCAATCAGGGGGCATAATAGAGTGCTTGATATTCACGTTCATGAACTGGTCTATTGTTAGACGAGACTCCCCAAACGACTTCCGTGCCTTCCGCTTTCTTAAAAATAAAAAGCATTTTACAGCGGAGGCTCTTCCATGTGTTCTCTTTGACCCGGAGGCTCTGTGAAGCTAGCATGAAGGGACGTTCGCTACCGAATCGTTTCCCCATCTTGTTAGCTTTCTTCTTTGCTTGTGCTGTGCCTGCAAAACCAGAAATAGCATGCGTATTGGGAGGGGAAAAAAAATTAATAGCACACAACTTTCTAGCAAGATGGGAGATGGTAAATAGGTCAATGCAAAAGGGAATAATGTGGCAAGTCAGTTGTGGTTCCATCTCTATGGAGCACTCAGATGTGGCTTTCTCTTCAATGACATTGACGTAAGTGTGCTTGATGGGTCAGTGTGGAATGACAGTTGAAATGTGTCAGCACTTGGAATTCTAACAAGATGGTCTGTGACAACCTACTCACATAGAAATCGATGTGGGGCTGCCTCTGGAGACGATCCAGAACTGCAGTTTGTGCAGAATGTGGCTGCCCGTGTGGTTGCTGGGGCTCATCGGTTTGACTCAGTTGGGTGGCTGCCAGTTTGTTTCTGGGTTTGGGTCCAGGATATTTGGGGAACCACCTCCTTCCATATAATCCTACCCATACCCTCAGGTCATCTGACTGCACCACCACCTTGGGAGGTGAGGGGGATGGTGGCCAGGAACAGGGCCTTCTCGGTGGTGGCTCCACAGCTGTGGAATTCCCTCCCCTTAGAACTAAGAACTGCTCCCTGTCTGGCAGTCCTTCAGTGGGGTCCTTAAGACTTTTTTTTTTAATCTAAGGAGGCATTCAGATGCTGACATGCTGGACTGGCATTTTTAACTTGTAATGGTTCGTTTTTAAATAGTTTTTGTGCTATTCTAATCTTTTATCCTATTTTTATCTTGCTTTATTGTCTGTAATGTTAATATTGTGAGCTGCTTTGTGTGCCCTGATATGGGTCAGAAAGACAGGATAGAAATCCTATTATATATCCTATTCTATTATTGATAGGATAATTATTAATAGGATCGTTATTAATACTCGATGATGATGATGACGACGACGATGATGACGATGATGATGATAGAAATCCCTGAGATTTGGCAATAGCAGTGGGTGAGGACAGATGATCACCTTTGTAGTTGGAACTCCTTGGTAATCTGGCCATCTGTTTAGGAAAATATTAGCACTCCTCTGCCTCCTATAATTTTGCTAGATGCAGACCTCTGGAACCCTTTTTGGCCCGGCTGCATCAGCACTGGAAAACTGGATAGGATTTGGCCCCAAATAGTTACACGCTGTGAGAAGACGAGGTATGCTATCAATATTGTCAGGTATGCTATGACTTCTTATTCTGTATTACATATAGCAGTGGTCAGGGAACAGGGGTAAATTACCCCAAATGGGGTAAAAATGAAATTCTTGGGGTAATGGACAGATAGGAGTATGCCCCGCCCCCCTTTTCCCTCATCCTTCCTTCATGACCAACGTTCTCTCTTCTGACCAATGGAAAGTTCCTCTCATGCTTGATGGATTTCCCTTGCTTCCAATAGGAGATTAGAAGCGGCAAGGTACTTTGCCCCCAGTAGACAGCGTTCCCCTCCCTTCCCAGGCGGTGAAGAAGGCCGTGGTTATCGATCCCGCTGCTGGTAGAGGGAGAAGGAAGCAACAGCAGAGAAAATGGCGGCCGTGGCTGCAACTGCGGCAGTGCTGGGTGATGGGGGAGCTGGCGAGGTCAAGCCTATTCTGGACAGCAAGGCCGGTGCAGACCCACTCCCGGCTGGCACTCAGGCAGCCGTGGAGTCGGCGGTGCTCGACGCCAGGGAAGTGCCCAAACCAGCTCTGGGTGGGGAGGCCGAGGAGCTGCCGCCATCGCCGCCACGCAGGAGCCCTGCAGGGACGCGAGACATGCAGGCGTGGGGGAGGCTCTGGTGGGCGGCTGAGGTGTGTGTGTGCATGTGCCCATGGGTGCGCACATGTGTGTGTGTGTGTGTGTGTGTGTGTGTGTGTGTGTGTGTGTGTTGAGAGGACTTCTGTGGACGTGCCTCTTTGCTTGTGAGCAGCTAGGGCTCTCCCTGGGTTTGCCTTGTCTTGCTGTCCCAAGGAGTGGGGTGGGCAGGCGAGCGAGTGGGGGGAGGGCTGGGGTGCCTGCGCAGGGACACAAAGAGAGGTAGGAGGCAATGCAGCAAGGTGAACAGCAGAAAACAAAAACAAAATCAGAACTGCTGTTGCTGGCCTCTCTCTCTCTCTCTCTCTCTCTCTCTCTCTCTCTCTCTCTCTCTC
>JAJKFI010000025.1:3090640-3103374 GCA_029204185.1 Lerista edwardsae | reverse complement strand
TCTCTCTCTCTCTCTCTCTCTCTCTCTCTCTCTCTCTCTCTCTCTCTGTGTGTGTGTGTGTGTGTGTGAGAGAGAGAGAGAGAGAGAGAGAGAGAGAGCCAGCGCCAGCGCCAGCGCCAGCCAGCCCGCCCGCCCGCCCCAATCTGAATTCATTATAGACAGAAATCTTAAGTTCAAGCACCTAAACCTGTTGTTAAAAAACACCTGTTGTAACCCAGGAGGGTTGAATTCTATTCTCTCAAGGTCTGCAGGTGTACCCAAACTCTTTACAACTTCATATTTACATAGCATTAATTAAGCTCATTAAGTAATCAGATAAAAAGCAATGGGTTCCAATATGTTATTTTTTTTCTTTCGTTCTGGCGCGGGAGGGGGAACGTCAAGGGGGTAACGGCGGAGTATCTAAATATATTTTGGGGTAAAAGGTTAAAAAGGTCCCTGACCCCTGACATATAGCAACCATCAGTGGGACTAAGGTAAGAAATCTCTGTCGTGAAGTCCTTACAATCTAAAATGTAGCCTAAGTGAAAAAAGCACTGTAATGGGGCAGGGAACAGGGAAATCATATGTGACTCTTTCAGTTATACCTTACAGCAGCGGTCTCCATAGTGGAGACTACGACTGCCAGCAAAAGCTTCCCTGGTGCAAATGGTGCTTTCCATTCTGCCTGGGAGGAGCAGCAAAGCCCCTCTTGATAGCCCCCAATAATTGCGCCAGCCAGCCAGCCAGATCTGCCTGAAAATCCAGCCACAAAGCCTGCTGGGGCAGCGGAATCCTGAAGTGGCCAGCCGGCACAATGACCGGAGGCTATTCAGTTTTGCCTTCCAGCTCTCATATGAGAATGCTCCGAGTGTGCACTCCTGCCTTGGGTCCTTTCAATTCACCGAAATCTCTTGATGACTGAGAGCTTGGCACATGTCAGTATGAAATCTCCAAAGCTGTCAAGCGCCAGGCACTGGGCGCCGACGCATGTCAACCATCAAATGTTCTCCAGTATCAAGTTGCAAAATCAAATACTAAAGACAAATATCAAATATGAAAATCAAACATAACTGGATGTCAAGGACCAATGCAAACGATGTGGTTATTCAAATGTTCAGAGCTTCTCCAGTGTCTGGCATCTGCATTAGCAGAAAAAAACCTTCTGGGGAATAATTTTGGGAGAGCAACATTGTTCTGGCTGATTCTCCTCAGGGCTGGCCCATTCACAGGACCAGCTAATGTGGGTTATGTCAGTGGCAGATTGTGAGGGGTAAGAACATAAGAGCATAAGAAGAGCCCGGCAGATCAGGCCAAAGGTCCATCTAGTCCAGCTTCCTGTATCCCACAGTGGCCCACCAGGTGCCCCCGTGCCTGCATCCTGTTCCCACTTCCCTGCACCTGACATGCTGAGGTAGCCAGTAAGGAAGTTGCACAACCCGTCATGGCCTATAGCCCATGATGGACTTTTCTTCGAGAAATCTGTCCAAACCTTTTTAAAGGCATCTAAAATGCCTTTAAAGGTAAAGGTTTCCCCACGACCGAATGGTCTAGTCATGACTGACTGTAGGGGGCGGTGCAGGGGTGGATCTTCTTGAAATGGCGCCCATGGCGCCCAATGAAAAGGCGCCCCAGGGGCACGCATGTCATGTCGTCATGACATCGTGACGTCATGACGTCGCGCCCCGCCCCCTCTAAGGAGCGTGTTCTATTCGTTGCCGCCAGCCCTTTAAGGCCACCAGGAACGAACAGAACATGGCCGGGGCACCGCGTTCTGTTTGCTCTCGCCGGTGGCAGCGAACAGAACGTGACGCTGCCCAGCGCCCTGCCCCCCCGCCTTGAGAAGCCAACCAGAGCGCGGAGAACGCCGCGCGGTTCCCCGTCCCCCACTCTAAGAGGCAGGAGGGGGCGCTCGGCGGCAGCGCGTTCTCCTAGCTCCGGCTGGCTCTTTAAGGCCAGCCGGAGCGAGGAGAACGCGGCGCAGGGCCTGGGCGGCCCGCAGGTGCCATTTTGGGGGCGGGGTGCACCATGGTTACGGTGCCCCCCTCCCAAGATGGCGCCCAGGGCTCGTGCCCCCCTTGCCCCCTAGATCCGCCACTGGGGGCGGTGCGCATCTCCGTTTCAAAGCCTGTAGAGCTGGCGTTTTGTCCGAGGACAAACCTCCGTGGTCATGTGGCCGGCATGACTCTATGCCGTAGCGCACGGAATGCCGTGACCTTCCCACCAAAGTGGCCCCTAGTTATTTACTTGCATTTAGGTGGTTTCGAACTGCTAGGTTGGCAAGAGACTGCTAGGCATTTAAACAGCCAGATGCCATTACCACCTCCTGTGGCAAGGAGTTCCATACTGCTGGGTAAAAAAGTATTTCCTTTTATCCATTCTAACTCTCCCAACACTCAATTTCAGAGGATGGCCCCTGGTTTTGTATTGTAAGAGAGGGAAAAGCACATCCCTCTATTGACTCTATCCCTCTTGTGCATAATTTTGTATGTTTCAATCATGTCGCCCCCCTCAAGCACCTTTTTTCCAGACTGAAGAGCCCCAAGGTCTAAGGGAGTGGCAGATTCGGGGTGCCTTTCACCCCAAATCTGCCGCTGCCGCTAACCTACTGCCAACACAAGCCTGAATGATATACTTCCGGCTCGCTCAAGCGAGAAGCAGATCATTCCCCTACTTACTGCGCTGCTCACATGCTGTCATCAACCCCAGAAATGCGTGACTTTTGGTTTCATTTACAGGGACAGCAAGTGCACTGGCCAGTGGTGTCATCTAAATGATTTAAGAACAGGTACTCACTTTTGATTGGCATGTGTCGGGACCCGCCCACCGGAAGTGACGTCATAAGCCAGAAGTGAGGTCGTGGCAGGAAGTGACATGAAAAAAGCCCTTTTTGAGGCCTCAGATGATTTTAAACTGACCCAACAGTTGCAACAGTATTCCACAGCACCCCCAGAACATGTTAAGGAGGCCTGGCATCATGTTAAAACCCCAGAGCAACTCATTTTTCAGTGGCAAGGCAAGGCAAGGCTCTGCTCGCTGCCTGCCTGCCTGGCTGGCTCTGAGAACATGCAGGCAACTCAAACATGCAGGAAATTCAAATGTTGCAGAGGGCGGAGTTGACGAGTGGGCAGGCGAATGGGCGGGGCCAGCTGTAATCCTAGAAACCGGTACTCGCGTACCTCCGCGTACCCCCTGCATGACATCACTGGCACTGGCCCTGAAAATAAAATGAGAAGCCGTGCACTTCCAGGTTTGACAGCAGAGCATGAGGAGCACAGGAAGAGTTTTGCTGCCATGCCCATCAGCTGTGCCGGCCGTGCACCGGTTGACTGCTGGAGGCGCTTGCTTGGCGCAGGACTCCACAGAGGGTGTTTCAGAGCCGTGCCGGGTGGTGCAGTGAGCAGTGATGGGGGCGGTGATGGCCAACAGCCATTGCGCCAAATCCTAAGCCCCATCCCTGGCCAAGATGGCCCTGATCCAGGCTGCTACTGTGCATGTGCAGGTCTGAGCAGTCCCGTAGGGCTGGCTGGGGCTTACCCAGGTGCAAGGGGAAAACCTCCCCTTGCTCTGCGCTGTGCTTCTGCTGCCTCCTACTGGGCTTAGGATGCAGCCCTGCTGAGCCGGCCTCGCTATGCCAGTGCTGCTTAGGATTGCGCTGCCCCTCGCGTTCTGCTGGCACAGTCCATCACAGGATTGGGCCCTAAGCAGTGATGTCATGCAGGGGGTACACGGGGGTACACGAGTACCGGTTTCTAGGATTACAGCTGGCCCCGCCCATTCGCCCGCCCACTCGTTGACTCCGCCCTCTGCAACGTTTGAATTTCCTGCATGTTTGAGTTGCCTGCATGTTCTCAGAGCCAGGCAGGCAGGCAGGCAGCGAGTGGAGCCTTTCCTTTCCTTCCACTGAAAAATGAGCTGCTCTGGGGTTTTGGAACTGTTGGGTCACTTTAACATGATGCCAGGCCTCCTTAACATGTTCTGGGGGTGCTGTGGAATACTGTTGCAACTGTTGGGTCAGTTTAAAATTGTCTGAGGCCTCAAAAAGGGCTTTTTTTCATGTCACTTCCTGCCACGACCTCACTTCTGGCTTATGATGTCACTTCCGGTGGGCGGGTCCCGACACGTGCCAATCAAAAGTGAGTACCTGTTCTTAAATCATTTAGATGACACCACTGGCCCTAAGTTGTTTTGTGTATGAAACTGTGTGTTGCTTCTGTCCTTCAGTTTTGCATATTTATTTGGAAGTCTCCACCTTGGTTGCAATGGTGCCTTGGGAGCCGTTTCATTCCACAAAAAGTCCGAATATTCCTTGGGGGGGCATCTGCACGTTCAGACTGAAACCGCTCCCCTGGGGCTGTACCACTTCCAAAGAGCTGGGGAATGAGGAGTGTGAATGTGTTTCCTTGTCACCATCTTCTTGCTCGTGGAAAGTGAACATGTCAGGGAGAGGTCGCAGGGAGGCTGTATTCTGTGCCTTTTTGGAACATGTAGGTCTGTTCTGAAGCAGCTGTTTTGTTTCTGCGGTCCTCTGATGGAGATGTGAGGAAACAGAAGCATCTGGACACAGATATGCCTTGAAGATCCTTTCAAAACATTGTAAGCTAATCCGATCGTATCCGATCGACAGGGCATCAGATTTTAATAGGGCATTAAGCAGTGATTAAGTAGTAGCTATGGAGGATGGATCTATCAACGGTAGCCTGCCTCTGAATAGTAGTGAAGAGGTGGCAGACGTGAAATATGCATTTTTCTCCTGCGCTTCCCATAGGTGAGTGTTCCTCAAACTATGGATCGGGACCCACTAGATGAGTCGTGAGCCAGTTTCAATGGTTCATGTAGCATATAGCACAGCCATCTCTGAATATATGGGGACACTGGAAAGGGGAAGGTATGTGTGGTTATTTTGCTTGCTTGTCAAGGTTGTAAATCCTGTTTTTCCACAGTGCCCAACAGTTGCCTATGACAGTGGTCCTCAAAAGTTTTAGCACTGGGACCCCCTTTTTAGAATGTCAATATGCCCAGGACCCACCGGAAGTGATGTCATCACCGGAAGTGATGTCATGGCATCATTGTGATGCCAGAGCCTGCTGCTTTCCTGAGAATGCAGCAATAAGTTGGGTTTTTTCTCAGCCATTTTCTAATAGCAAGGAGAAACAGAAAGAATTTTATCTTGCCTGTAAACTGCTTTGTGAACTTCATGTTGAAAAGTGGTATATAAATACTGATTGATTGATTGATTGACTGACTGACTGACTGACTGACTGACTGAGTGAAAAAGCCTATTTTGGGCTAGATAGGCATTTCACCTGGTCCAGCAGGGCTTTTCTTATTCTAGTTATTGTGAAAAACTAACCTGGAGCTAGGCCGGCACAGTTGGTCCAGCAAACTTTGGCCGGCAGAAGGGCCACCATAAAGCGTGTTTGGACCACTCTCGGAGTCAGGGAAGACGGCGCACATTTGTATGTTGGCCTCTCTGACTCCGAGAGTGGTCCAAACATACTTTACGGTGTCCCTTGTGCCAGCTGGCCTAGCTGTGCTGGCCTAACACCAGGTTAGGATTGCGCCCTAAGTACTATGTACAGGGGAGCAATAGCAGGGGAGGGCATTGACATTCATCCATTGCTTGTTGGGAAATATTCACTCCATTTATTTTCTGTCATTATTGTTATTCATGTCATGTCGTGACTCTTACTACCTCACCGACATCACAGGGTTGTTGTGAGGACAAAAGAAGGAGAGAAACCATGCACACCATCCTGAGCTCCTTGGAGGAAGGGTGGTATAAATAAATAAATGAAAAATAAGGTAAAGGTAAAGATTTCCCCATGATCGAATGGTCTAGTCGTGACTGACTGTAGGGGGAAGTGCCTCATCTCCGTTTCAAAGCCTGTAGAGCCGGTGTTTTGTCCAAGGACAAGCTTCCGTGGTCATGTGAGCGGCATGACTATACGCCGTAGCACACGGAATGTCGTTCCCTTCCCACCGAAGTGGTCCCTATTCATCTACTGGCATTTTTATGTGCTTTCGAACTGCTAGGTTGGCAGGAGCTGGGACAAGCGACGGGAGCTCACTCCGTCGTGTGGTCTTGAACTGCCAACCTTCCGGTCAGCAAGTTCAGCAACAGCGGTGTAACCCGCAGCGCCATCACGTCCCTAAGTGAAAAATATAAATACATAAATTTGTCATCATGGTGTCAAACATTTATGGACCCCAGGTGCCAAATGTCCTAGGTATGCCACTGCACAGATCTGCACATATTCATTCACCTTGGCTATGGCGTAAGAACAGCACTTCCACACTCCTCTTGCAAGCCACAAAAAGTCACTTCTGTTCAGGAACTTGGGATATGCAAATGCATTCAAATTAAATCAATTAAAAGCGGTATCATTAATCAAGTAAAAAACTCGTGAATCTGTGGACCATCCAAATAGAATGCACCTGGGGGTTAAGGAGCTGCTACTGAATTATTTAATCAGTTCCTATTGACCAGCAGCATGCCTTATTAATTTCCTTATCATGTTTAAAGGGCAATCCATAGCAATTAAAGACAAAGGAGGCCATCCAGCCTGCACAGCATCCATTCGATTCCAGTGGGGCACTTCCAGAAAGGCCCATGCAAGCCCCCTTGACTGTAAAAGGAGGTTGGGGGCTGAGCATCTTCTCGTCAGCACATTGCCCCAAATCACTGGTTACTAATTGCAGTGTTGGAAAATGTCTTCGTTTGCATCCGTTTACTCCAGACATATATAATGAATACTTGGGGTGACTGTTTTGAATCTGAGAATGCAGGTGGGGATTAGGGTAATTGAAACAGAAAAAATCCTGTTGCCACCTGGACAGCAGAGGCGCTCTGATTATCAGGAAATATGAGCAGAACTCTTTCATCAGAAAGCTGCCCAGATGTCCCTTCTCTTCCTTTCACATGTGCAGCGAAACCATCCGGACCAATCAGAGTGCTAAAGGTCTTTTAGAGCTCTTGAAGGGCACAATCCTAACCTGGACTTAGGCTGGCACAGTTAGGCCAGCAAAGTTTGGCTGGCACAAGGGACACCGTAAAGCACGTTTGAACCACTCTCGGAGTCAGGGAGGATGGCACATGTCTGTGTGCTGGCTTCTCTGGTTCCCAGAGTGGTCCAAACATACTTTATGGTGACCCTTCTGCCAGCCAAACTTTGCTGGCTTAACTGTGTTGGCCTAACTCCTGGTAACGATGGCACCCTGAATGACTTGCAGCAGCCCTACTTTCAGAAGGTAGAGTTCCACTTTTCTCTATTTAGAATGACAGTCAGACCTCTTTATTGGCGACCTCACTAGTTATTTATTTATTTGAAGAATTTATACCCCGTCTTTCCCATGCCGAAGCAAATGCCCAAGGCGGCTTACATGAGCAGACTATTCTAAACCACCATTTTTTTTTCAATGGGGTTTTTACAAATCTACAGTATTCTTGTGATCTGCCAATCTTCAGGCCCAGGCGTTGCCTTCACAGTGTGGTTCTCTCCTTTGGCTGCCTGCCGTCAAGCCTCAGCAGGAAATCGCAAGTCAAGCCTGGACAGGCCCTCAAGGTTGTATTCCCTTCTTTGCCGGCTGGCCTCCTCACACACTCCAACCGCAACTCTCACTTGCGGTGAGCTAATCAGCTCCACAGCGACTCTGTTCTGCCACCACAGGTCCTGCAGCTTGTCACAGCCTGGCATTCGTCTCCCATCCAAAAGCAAACCTCAGCTTTTCCTGCTTAGCTTCAGGCAGTACCAGCAGCTCAACCATCAGTCCACACCTCCTGCCCATTCTATCTGCAAATTCACTTATCGGTGAGGTTAGAATTGCTACATTCCTTGTTATCTGCACCTCTATCCTCGTTTTCCACTATGCAGAGACCTTCCAAAGGCTGCAAGGACCTTCAGAATGGCACCTACAACCAGCTGCCATGTTTAAGGGGTCCAGCGTCCCCCTACAACCAGCGTCTACAACCAGCATCCGCTGCCATGTTTAAGGGGTCCATGATGGTCACAGGTGCCATTCTGAAGATCCCTGCTGCCTCTGGAAGGTCTCTGCAGTATTCATAAATCTTTTGGCACTTCCTGCTGCACTCTGCTGGCTTCCTGAGGGTCACTGCTAGATTCTTCTGACAGCAGATAAGGTATCCCTTGCACCTAATCCCATTGATCCTATAGAATCAATCATTCATTATTTGCAAATTCGCTATCCGTGAGATTTTCCGGGACTACCTAATGGATAATGAGGATTGACTCTGATTTGCTAGGAGAATCCGAAGGAGGCAATCCTTCCAGCCACTTTCATCCATATGTAGCTTGCCGTGTTTTGACTCAGATCATTGGTCCACATAGTACATTGGCACCACCTGACTGGCAGCAGCTCTCCAAGGCATCTGGAAGAGGTCTTTCATGGGCCTGCTACCCATGATCCTCTTCACTAGAGATAGGGCCATCTGCATGCAAAGCACATTGAGCTTGACCATTGAGCTATGATGACCCCTCTCCAAGACTTCTTGCTTGTCCCATAGAGTGAACTCAGCATTGCGGGAGCCACACTGCCATCGTCATGGCTCTGCCTTGCATGCATAGGGGCTCAAACTCAATGTCTGGAATCTCTTGTGAAAGGACATCAGGTGGCAGGGCAAGAAAAAGGCCTCTGCCTGAAGCCCCAGCTGTGCATGTCATGCGAACACATACAACACTTGTACGACAGCCCTGTTTTGGATGGACAAGTCACTTTGAGCAGGAACAGCCAGGAGAGACAATATAGAGAGGGGGCACTTAATTCTCTTTAGGGCGCAAATCTAACCAATCTTCCAGCACTGCCATAGCTGTGCCAAGGGGGCATGTGCTGCATCCTGCAGTTGGGGGGGGGCAGTCACGGAGGCCTCTTCAAGGTAAGGGAATGTTTGTTCCCTTACCTCAGAGCTGCATTGCCCTGACCCTAATGATGGAAAGTTTATTAGGATTACCTTGTTATGTTTCCTGGCACTAAATGAAGAAAAAACTACAGCATTTAGGGCTTTCCCATGTAGAAACAAATGATAAACTATGAGAGAGGTGTATAAAATTTTACATGATGGAAGTGGATAGAGAGATGTTTTTCTTCTTCTTTTTAACTCAGGGTCACGTAGGCTGCAATCCTATACACACTTAGCGGAGAGGGACAGCGCAATCCTGGCTGCCCTGAAGCATCAACGCAATGTTGTTGTGTCAACTAGCGCCGACATGGGGGCACCGAGTGGTGCCCCTGCATCAGCGCTAGTGCTCTCAGTGCTCTCAGACCCATGCGACGAGTAGTGTCGGCCTGACAGCACCGATGGCAAGCCTCCCTTGCGCCGACTGAAGCCGGTTAGCCGAAGAAGGCTCCGTCCCATTCCGGGACGGGGAATGGTGGCGGGAGGGAGATTGTGGGCAGGGGGAGGGCAGAGTCCGGATTCGACCGTATTGCCGAATCCGAAGGCCGTCCAGGTGGCGCAGATCCAAGGAGCGCATAGGGGAGGCTGGAGCCTCCCCTACGGTAAGGGCCGGCCTTGCCATTCTGGCACTAGGTAGGATTGCACCCTAAGTCACATTGCATGAAACTAGAGTTACTCCTGAGTAGACACGCATAAGCTTGCTCTGTAAATGAGAGTGCAATCCTAAGTAGCGCTGGAACAGGCAGGCCAGTAGGCCTTCACTCCGCCGTATCCTGCATCCACCGCCACTTAGGAGGCAGCAGGCGCCTCCCCACTGGCTTCCTCGGATCTGCCCCTGCAAAAGTGACCTGAATTGGCACTAGGACCCACTTTTATAGCACACGGACCCACTTTTCGGAATGACAATCTGTCCAGAGCCCACCATAAGTGAGGTCATGGCCAGAGGTGCCCTCATTGTGATGCTGGAGCATGCTGCTTTCCTGATAAAGCACTAATATTGGGTCATTTCTCAGTCATTTTCCAATAGCAAAGTGAATCAGATAGGGACCACTGCCTTAGATCATTCAGAGAACCATCCTAACCTGGAGTTAGGCTGGCACAGTTAGGCCAGCAAAATTTGGCCGGCAGAAGGGACACCATAAAGTATGTTTGGACCACTCTCGGTGCCAGAGAAGCCAGCCCACAGACGTGCGCCATCCAAGAGTGGTCCAAACGTGCTTTACGGTGGCACTTGTGCCGGCCAAACATTGCTGGCCTAACTGTGCCAGCTTAACTCCAGGTTAGGATTGTGTCCTGAGGGAGGTTTGTTAGAAAAGGCAGGACCAAGCCGAATGGGGTCTGTTGTGTCAAGAATAGAAAAAAAAGAAGCTATGTGAATGTGTGTCAAGCTGTTGGCCTTGGCCAAAAGTTGGCATTGACCTGGAAATTTATGCCACCAGTAGGAGTCTTTGAGAAACAACTGTAAAACTGAAGGCAGAATTAGATGAAGACCTAAGGGGTGAATGCTAGCTCACCTGTTTAGGTAACTGAGGGCACAATCCTAACCTGGAGTTAGGCTGGCACAGTTAGGCCAGCAAAATTTGGCCGTCAGAAGGGACACCATAAAGTATGTTTGGACCACTCTCGGTGCCAGAGAGGCCAGCCCACAGACGTGCGCCATCCAAGAGTGGTCCAAACGTGCTTTATGGTGGCCCTTGTGCCGGCCAAACATTGCTGGCCTAAGTGTGCCGGCCTAACTGCAGGTTAGGATTGCGCCCTCAAAGGAGTTAGCTCTTTGCGATGGATGGGAGTTGGTGTGCCTTTTCTTCTGCTTTGAAGAAGTTGCTGTGGTTGGGGAAAAACGCGTAAAGTTAGATTTTCCAATAAGAGATGGACTGTTGCTTTAGAGATGCACACCAAGATGCATTTTTGGCATCGGCTGCAACTTCAGACAGTCATGTTGATCCTGCTGAGAGAGGCAGTGTCATTTGGAGTAATTATTTCTTACGTTTATATAATAAAGGTAATGCTTGTTGAGAACGGAAGGAAAAGAACTCAGTTGATTCCGAGCGCTTTCCCTCTCATCTTTCTTCTCGCCTTCTCCCCCCTCCATTTTCTCTCGTTCTTTGAGGAAGCTAATAACGGCGTAGAGACAAACGCAGACATTATCAGGCCAAATTAACGCATACATCACAGAGGGAAAAGCCACTCTCCCAGTGGGTGTCTCTCCCTCAGCAGAAATCTTGAGAGATCTGGTTTTCCGCTTTACATTCTGTTTCATGTCTGTAACGTTGGCATCCACCATTTGTCTCCACTCCATTTCCAACTTCTTTGCTCAATTCTGACCATCGCAATGATTTGCTCAAGTATTTGCTTTAAAGTATTTGCTAAACTGGGGGGAGGGAAGAAGAGGGACACTCCTGCGGTGGTATGGACAACAAAGGGGTTTGCATTTCTTCTTGGTTTCATGCAGTGATGTCATTCAGGGGAAATGGACCAGTACAGGCGTTCCGGATCCTAACGGGCTCCGTGGCTGGTTCCGGGTTCCCGACAAGTGCCAATCAAAAGTGGGTTCCTGTTCCTAAATCATTTGAATGACACCACTGGTTTCATGTCTTCTGGGCTGGGCAGATCCAAGGCCACCTCCTGCCTGAGGCAGTGGGCCAAATGCAAGAGTTGGCTGCGTCGCCTTACCTGGTGGCGGTGGTGATGATGAAGAATATTGCACCAACCATTTCCATTCTCTGGACTGGAAAAGGAAAAGGGGGACAGGGTGGAAGAGGAAGTAGTTTTATTTATTTATTTGAAGGATTTATACCCCGCTTTTCCCATGCTGAAGCAAATGCCCAAGGTGGCTTACGTGGGCAGGCTAGTCTAAACCACCATTTTTCAGTGGAGTTTAAAAAAAAAATACACAGTATTCTGTGATTCACCAAATCTTCAGTCCCAGATGTAGCCTTCACAGTGTGGTTCACTCCTCTGACTGCGTGCTTCAGCAGGCAAGGCAATCCTAAGTCAAGCTTGGACAGGTCCTCAAGGTCATTCTCTGTTCTTTTGCCAATTGGCCTTCTCACACATTCCCACACTGGCTAATCAGCTCCACAACGACTCCGTTCTGCCACAAGAGGTACCGCAGCCTGTCACAACCTGGCATTCCGCCTCCCATCCCAAAACAAGACCACAGATTCTTCAGTTTAGCTTCAGACAGTACCAGTTCTCACCTTCTTCACAGAGGTGCAGAGGTGATGGCAGCAGAGGGCTAGAGTGTCTCCCAACTTCCTCTTCTGCTCTGTCCCCCTCTTCCTAGCATTGGCCTGAGAGCTCTAGTGTCCTTGGCACTCCCATGTCAGTTGGCGCCCCCACATCAGCACAGCTACCACGCAGCATCGGTGCTACGTCCATAATTGGATTGTGCCCTGTAATACATAGGCATGGACTACAGAGACAATGCACTAGAACTAAATGAAAATGGTGCTGCTGAAAAGTCAAGCTTCCTTTGAAATATTTTGGTAAATTGGGCTAAAACCTCTGGGTTTTTAGTGATGAACCTGCAGATCAAAAAGCCAGAAAGGTCATTTGCTTGTTATCAGTCGGGAACAGTGATGTCATTCAGGGGGAACGGACCAGAATGGGCATTCCGGATCCTAACGGGCTCCATGGCTGCTTCCGGGTTTTTTTTTTTGTTTTGTTTTTTCAACATTTGAATTTGAACTCAAAAATGAGTTCCTGTTCCTAAATCATTTGAATGACACCACTGGTCGGGAACCCCAGATAAGAGAAGGGGAGAAGGTGGAGAAAGTGAGGCAAATAATTTGTATGCGCTCTCTCTCTCTCTCTCTCTCTCTCTCTCTCTCTCTCTCTC
>JAJKFI010000025.1:3050285-3064327 GCA_029204185.1 Lerista edwardsae | reverse complement strand
GATTGCTCCCTTAAAAACATTAACGTTCTGATTTACACACACACACACACACACACACACACACACACACACACACACAGAGAGAGAGAGAGAGAGAGAGAGAGAGAGAGAGAGAGAGAGAGAGAGAGAGAGTGCAGTTTCCTATAGTGACTGGCAGAAATGTTCCAGTTTTAGGTAGTTCCCAGACTTCACTAGATATATCAGAGACTGAACTTGGCATAGTATAGTCGACAAGCACAGTATGGTCTCTACCACTGATCTAAGGCTCTTCCCCCCCCCATTCTTAAATGACACATTTCACTATGGGAAAAAATAATATAGTACCATATTTCATGACCAGACTGCAATGAAAATAATTATCAATATCTGCAAAGTTGCCAGAAACCTGAGATACTTATTTCTTGCTTTGAATTTTAGGAGAAACTCTTCTGCACACTTGAACTTTGATAATATGGAGAACATGCATCTAAAAATTACAATCAAATTCACTCTGATCCAAGAACAAATTTGCAATGATTTTCTTCCCAATATAACTCAAGATTTTCACTTTGAACGTGCATGACAAAAAGCTCCCAAACCATAAATTTTTGATTGATGTGACATCACATGGGCTGTTGGTTGTCAAGACAGGAACTAAGGAAATAAGCACATCATTATTCACATACATTTTTTGTATTTATTCCAGTGGTTCTCAAACTGTGGATTGGGACCCACTTGGTGGATTGCAACCTGCTTTCAGTCAGGTTGCCGAAAGCTGGGAGTAGCCATCTTGGAAGCAGCAGGCCTTACTACTGCTATTTTGTGTGTGTGTGTGTGTGTGTGTGTGTGTGTGTGTGTGTGTGTGAATGTTAACAATTAAAATTTTCAGTTGTGGTCCTACTGTTGTCATTGGGGGTGTGTGTGCCCAGAGCACCATGCTGGTGGAGTGAGGGGTGGTGGCGATGAGGTGGCACAGGTGAGCCACAGAAGTGAAGTTTGACCCTTCCACCTGGAGAGGCAGATCTAAGGGAGGGCAAAGCTCTAAGTTTTGCAAGAAGCCTTACCTTGCAGTGGAAATCACTCCTCTCCTGCACCGTTTTAGCCAATCCTCACAGGGAAAAGCAACATCTTGGCGTTGCTTACTGGCTACAGCAGCAAGGGAGAGGAGGGACTTACATGACAGGGTAAGGCTTCTTGCAACACTTAGAGCTTTGCCCTCCCTGTAGAAATGCCACTGCTATAGGGTGATCTATAGCCAGTGGTGTCGCCCTACCGGTTCGCTGGGCAGAGTTATCTCGGCTGCAGCGGGCGGGCTTTCGCCATTACGCAACGGGAGGCAGTGAGGACGCTGCCGATCACCGTGGAAACCCTCCCTGCAGCCGAGATAACTCCGCCCAGCAAACCGGTAGGGCGACACCACTGGCTATAGCACCTATAGATCTCTTCCTTGGGCAGAGTTGAGGGACAGTGCATAGGGAGAGTGGCAAATGCAATAAATCAGTGTTTCCCAAATGTTTTAGACTGGGACCCACTTTTTAGAATGGCATACGTGTCAGGACCCATCAGAAGTAATGTCATTAACTTGGAAGTAATGTCATAGTTGGATGTGGCATCATGAAGCAGAAAGTGCTGTCATTGTAACATAATAAAATGACACTCCAGAAAATCAAATTGACTTTCTGGTCCACAGCAATTGCACAACCAGGAAACATCCCTGATAGAAAGCAGGATTGGAACAAAATATTCAGTAAAAACACTGAACTAAAAACAAAATTAAAAGCATGAAATTAAAAACTTAAAATTAAATGACGTTTACCTCTAGGGAGGAAAGCTATGGCAAACCTAGACAACTTAATAAAAAGCCGAGACATCACCCTGCCAACAAAGGTTCGCATAGTCAAAGCTATGGTTTCCCCAGTAGCAGTGTATGGCTGTGACCATAAGGAAGGCAGAGCGCTGAAGAATAGATGCTTTTGAATTACGGTGTTGGAGAAGACTCTTGAGAGTCCCCTGGATTGCAAGGAGATCCAATCGGTCAATCCTACAGGAAGTCAAGCCTGATTGCTCCTTGGAAGGGCAAATACTTAAGCTGAAATACTTTGGCCACCTCATGAGAAGAGAGGACTCTTTAGAAAAGACCCTCATGCTGAGAAAGATCGAAGGCAAAAGGAGAAGGGGGCGGCAGAGGACGAGATGGTTAGACAGTGTCACCGAAGCGATGGACATGAAATTGGGCGAACTCCAGAAGCTAGTGGAGGACAGGGATGCCTGGCGTGCTGTGGTCCAGGGGGTCGTGAAGAGTTGGACACGACTTAGTGACTGAACAAAAAAACAAAAAAACAAAACCTAACCCGCACCTGAACATTTACCAACATAGACCCAGCCGAGGTTCCGTCCTAGGACAGGATCCAAGGAGGGCACTCCCTGCACTGGCTCCCTACCCCTGCCATGCCCAACACCATCCCAGGCTCCAATGCAAGGGCAGGTGGACAGAGGCGGATCTACAGGGAGGGCAAAGAATTCAACAGGTGCCAGGCGTGCAACTTAAGAATCTGGAATCATGTCCGAGTTCTGCTTTGATGAGCCAAAGAACTTTGGGTGGTGTCCAAACTCTCACAAACCAGATAGCGCAGAGCAGATATAGAAAACAGGGACGTGCAATCTGCTTTGGAACAGATAGGCTGGCAGGAGCCCGTTCCCCGTGAGTGGTGGTCGAAGCCAAGGGAAGGGGAAAATGTCTTCCCTCTTGAGTCCTAAAGACTTGAATGGAGCCAGGGCTGTCAGCTAAATCCTCCTGCAGCAAGGAGATGTATTTGAGCCCCTGTTTGTTGGAGCGCAATGAGGCAGAAACCACCCAGTGTTTCCATCACTGGCTGTCATTGGAAGATGCCAGCTCCCTGCTTTATGGAAGGGCAGTGCAGCTTCCAACTTGCCCTCTGGATCCTCAAAACCCAAGCATAATACGAAGCAAGCATCAGCCAACACTTCTAGGTTGAACTGATACCACAGAAGACAAATGCATTGGCAAGGAGCTGTGAAGAGTTTGCCAATCATGTTCTCCAAGGCGAGGCAGTAGTGGGCACAAGGGGTGTGGCCCAGCATTGCTAAATTCGGTGGGACTTTTGCCATTGCCTTCAATGGGACGTGGATCTCATCCAGGGTTGTCTTCTGTTTTGCAAAGCAGTTGGCACTGGTGTGCACCAGGTCCTATGCCAACTGCCTCGTGCAGGGAGCCAAGTGAAAAGAATGTCCTGGATAGCCTGGAACGGGATCAGATGGCCATAACTGGCCTTAAGTATATTTAAGCTGGACTTCAGAAAAATGGATTTGTGTCACTCACTGCTCAGCACGACGACCATGGTAGAACCAGAGCATCTTCCACCACCTTGGCGGTTGCAACATGTTAGCAATGATTGGTTGGGGTAAGGTCAATGTTCAGCGCTCTACTTGGGCTGCATTCCTATCCACATGCATATGGGAGTAAGCAGTGGTGTCATTCTATAATGAACTAACGGAATGGTGGGCGGGACTTACCGCGTGATTGGCTGCACGGTTCTGACGCGTTGCCACCGTTCTGAGCCCCGCGCGGGCACCCCTGGCTTCGGAGGGGGTGCCGCTTGCCTGGGTGGCGCGCTGGGTGCTGCGGAGAGCCGCGGAGGGGCGCGCCACCCGGAAGAAGCCCTCCGCGGCGGAACAGCAGGCGGCGACACGTCGCGGGGCCCCTGTCAATCAAGGGGTAAGTCCCGCCTGCGTTCCGGTACTTCATTATAGAATGACACCACTGGGAGTAAGGCCCAAATCCTAACCAATGTTCCAGCACTGACATAGCTGGGCCAATGGGGCATACGCTGCATCCTGCAGTTGTGGGGCAGTCATGGAGGCCTCCTCCAGGTAAGAGAATGTTTGTTCCCTTACCTTGGGATTGCATTGCCCTTACCCCTGTGCTGGCGAGTTGGTTAGGATTCAGCCCTAAACTACATTGACTATAATGAGGCGGGCAGCCCCATCCTAAGTAAGGCGACACAGTAAGGCCAACATAACAGGGCTGTATCCAGTGATGTCATTCAGGGGGAACGGACCAGAACGGGCGTTCCGGATCCTAACGGGCTCCGTGACTGGTTCCGGGTTCCCAACAAGTGCCAATCAAGAGTGAGTTCCTGTTCCTAAATCATTTGAATGACACCACTGGCTGTATCTTAAAGCCCATTAGGAGGCAACAGCAGCAACATGCAGGACAAGGGGAGGTTTTCCCCTTGCACCCGTGTAAGCCCCGGTCGCCCCTATGGGCCTGCTCGGATCTGCGCCTGCTGTTTTGCAGGTGCAGAGGAACATGAACAGGAGCGGCCTGAATCAGAGACTCCCTGGCCGAGCATGGGCTTTAGGATACAACACTACAGCCGTCTTGCATCACCGCCTCTGTCTCTGCCCACTGTGCCACCCAGTAATGCCCCTGGAACTCCCTCATAGAGGCCCTGCACTGACTGAGTGCCGCCACCACTTTAGGGCGCAATCCTAACCTGGAGTCAGGCTGGCACAGTTAGGCTGGCACAAGGGACACCGTAAAGCTCGTTTGGCCCACTCTCGGAGTCTGTGGGGCAGGTCTGTGTGCTGGCCTCTCTGACTCCAAGTGTGGTCCAAACATTCTCTACGGTGGCCCTTGTGCCGGCCAAACTTTGCTGGCCTAACTGTGCTGGCCTAACTCCAGGTTTGGACTGTGCCTTAAGCCTATCAAACATTTTGGCCAAAAAAAAAACAGAAAACGAAAATACAACTGTCAAAAATTGTGGTTTGTTAAAACAGCAGTTTTTAGGAATAATATGGTCATGTTATCACCATTCAATGCAGAACTTCATGCAGAATGCAATGAAACAAATCAGAGTGTACCATAGGTCCCTTCCAACTCTATGATTCTATGATTCTGTTCAATCTACCAGATATGAAAACACATAAAAATCACTGGCTTAGATAACTTTTAAAGTGTACAAAAGAAAGGGAGAAACTATGCACACCCCTGAGCTTCGTGGAATAAGCGTAGTATAAAAATGTAAAAAATATGAATGAATGATTTTGTCATTTGGGGCAGATGTTAACACGGGCCCCGATTGTCAAATGACCTAGCTATGCCACTGTTGGGGGGTGACTGTGGGCTTGGGAGCAGCATGATGGGGCACGCTGCTGGTGGGGGAGGATGACGGTTCCCCCATTTTTCACCCTTTTTAAAAGCTCCGGTGTGCTGTCACTTCTGGAAGGGATGTCACTTCCTGTTGTGACATCACTGTCGGGGCATCATTTTGCCCTGGACACCTCGCTACATTTTCATTAGCTACGCCACTGATTAACTCTGCATCTAATAGAGACCAGCTGCCAGAACGAAGGATGGTCGCTATCAGGCCTTAAACTTTATCAGTGAGGGAGTGGAGGGAAGGCTGTGATAGGACAGAGGGAGAGATAGAAGGAAGCAGAGAACAGGGGAGATAAGGGATTGTAGGGTTTTTTTTTTTTTTTGCCCCCAATCACTAATCTGAACTTAGACCATAGTATCCGAATTGTTACTGAAATACATTGCGTGGTTTATGGATTTATGACAGAGATAGCACAGCTAATTAGGGAGCATATTAAAGCCATTAAATAAAAGTGAAATTGACAAGGCAATCGACACAGCATCCTCAAATTTATAACTCCAAATCAAACTACAGATGTCCCCAAGTATCTGCGAATCTGGTATCCTGATCCTGTTTTCCACGGTTCCCCGCATCCCTCCTGTGCCCCATTACCTTTGTTCAGCTTCATTTCTTTTGTGTGACGTGAGAACATGTCTTGCTTGAACAAACACTATAGGAACGAAGCTTCAGCAAGACAAGCAGGCAAGCAGCCTGCAGGCGCGTACCTACTGGGGTGCGACAGGTGGCACGAGCCAGGGGGTGCCGGGCAGTGGCGGGGCGCCATTTCGCGCGGTCCAGGCGAAACTGCACAGTTTTTGGCCCTCCCGCCCGGCCACGCTTCACTTACACTCGGAAATGGAGCATTTCCGGGATAAGGGAGGCATGTCTGAGTGACGTGCGGGGGCGGGGCGATGTCCGGGGGGTGCAGTTTCAGCCTCCGTGCGCACCTGGCAGCCTGGAGCTTAGAAGGGAGATTAAGAGCCAACAGGAAGCAGGAAGTTAAAGTTTGCCCTAAGTCCCTCTTCTAGCAGCAGCCAGTGAAATGGGTGGGGAACTGCACACCATGGTAATGTCTCTTAGGGTGCAATCCTAACCTGGAGTTAGGCCGGCACAGTTAGACCAGCAAAGTTTGGCTGGCACAAGGGCCACCGTAAAGCGTGTTTGGACCACTCTTGGAATGAGGGAGGCTGGCGCACGTCTGTGTGCTGACCTCTCTGACTCAGAGAGTGGTTCAGACATACTTTATGGCGAACCTTGTGCCAGCCAAACTTTGCTGGCCTAACTGTGATGGCCTAACTCCAGGTTTGGATTGTGCCTGTAGGGATTGTATTCCTAGATGTTAGTGGAGGACAGAGGAGGAAGTTGAAAGGTGGCTGTGTTTGGAAGTAGCCAAGCATCTCCCCTGACATCCGTATTTGCCTTAGATGTTCATCTCCATGTAATGTGAGAATCTGTCCTATCTCATTTCCTGCAATTCCACTTTACACCTGTCTCTATTTTAATCCTCTTTCATTATCCCCAATCTGTCCCTGTTCAGAAATGGTCTGACCCCTATTCATGATCTGGGAACTCTGATGCCATGTTGAAGATTATATGCCCAAACTGTATCATATTTTCCTTCCATTTCTCTCCTGGAGCCTTGCACTATTTGCATGAAAACAGGATTTCTATTCTTAAGGGTCCATCTGCTTCTAAGGCTTGCCCCCTGCGAGCCTCTTGAAGTCTTAATCCTTTGTATGTTGATTTGATGTCTGGAAGCTGGGAAGAAATGCCAGTGAGGTCAGAGTCCCAGGATTATGGTGCTTTTGAATGGAGGAGCAGATGGACTTTGTATGAACAAGGCTGCAACCATCCGGAGTCACAGGGAAGGACCCCAAAGAACAACATGAAACCAAAGTCATTCTTTTGCTGCTAAACGAAGCATTAAATTCCCAATTCCATGATGCATTCCTGGCTTTTATGAACCAGTGCTGAATAACATAATAAGGCATATCTTTTCTTTTAAAGTTTGTAGTCATGTAAGATTACTGTTGTTGGTATTCTTGTCAGCTCCACAGACCTCTGAATGACTCAGAACCCCATCTGCAGTTGCCATTGAAACGGACAAGAAACCAAAATTGGTTCAAATTTAGGGTTTGGGGAACTTCCAGATCGTGCTCCAAAAATTCTGGGGGCTCTCTTGATTTTCTAATGCTTTAAAAGTCTCTGTTGCAAGTTTGTGATCAATCAATCAATCAATCAATCAATCAATCAATCACTAGTATTTATATACCGCTTTTCAACACAAAGTTCACAAACCGGTTTACAGGCAAATAATAACATTAAAGTTAAACGGCTCCCTGTCCCAAAAGGGCTCACAATCTAAAAGAATGGAGAACACCACCAGCAACAGCCACGAGAAAGACACTGTGCTGGGGTGAAGAGGGACAATTGCTCTCCCCCTGCTAAATATAAGAGGATGCCACTTGAAAAAGTGCCTCTTGCCCAGTTAGCAGGGGTAACTTGATAGACCAGTGAACTACCAGATAGATAGTAAACCAGAACTTGATAGATCAGTGGTTCCCAAGCTGTGGGCCAGGACCCACCAGTGGGTTGCGAGCCAATTTCAGGGGGTTGCGAAGCACCTAGAGCAGCCATATTGAAAATATGGGAAGACGGGATGTGAGAAAGGGGGAGAGCTGTGTGGTTATTTCACTTGTGTCAAGGTTGTAAATAGGTTTTTCACTTTCTGATTCACTTTGCTGTTGGAAAATGGTTGAGAAATAACCCAACTTATTGCTGCATTCTCTAGAAAGCAGCAGGCTCTGGAGTCACAACGTCGTCACTTCCGGTCATGACATCACTTCCAATGGGTCCTGGACAGATGGTCATTCTAAAAAATAGGCCCTGGTGCTAAAAGGTTTGAGAAGCACTATTCTACGTAGATAATGTTCATTGTTCATTGGCAAAGCAGGCTTTGCGCATCCCCAAGGTTCATAGTCTAAGTCTGGAAATACAAGTTTCAGCACCTCTGAAATCTTGAGCTGGAAATTAATGTGCACATCATGAACAAATCACGAAGAAGAAGGTGGGATTGAACAGATGGGAAGCTCAGCCTCTTCAATGTGATGCAGATGTTGATGGATATTTTAGGCTGCTGAGGGACAATCCCTGTTCTGAAAAAGGTGACCGCGATTTGAAAGATTGCCCTCTGCACATTCCCTTTTCATCTCAAGGCTCAGGTGTTCAAAATCTTATGCAGCCTCCTTTGTGTGGGGATGGCAGTGGGACAAAGGAGGTCTATGAGTGTGCCTTAGCATGCAATGCCCCCTGCCAATGGCTTTCAGGTCTTTCCAGCTTTTGCACTGAAGCATCTAGCCATCGTGTTAGCATTTTTTCCTGCCTCCCTGTTATTGTCTGCGCTGCTCTGCTGATAGAGCAGGATAATATTAGCTGAACTCTGCTCGGTGCTCAAGACCTCCTTTGGTCTTTGCATTTGCCCTCCTCCCTTCTCAGCCCCTGATCTTCCTGTGATGTCCCCCTTTATGCTGATAAGCGTGCCTCGCTATTGTCATGGTGCTGGGTCACATGCAGTAATGGCATCTAAATGATTTAGCAACAGGTACTCACTTTTGATTGGCACTTGTGTTGGGGCCTGCCCACTGGAAGTGAGGTCACAGCCGGAACCCAGGAACTGCCCCCAGGAACTGCCGCGCCGTGGCCCAGGAGTAGGCCCTGGAGTCCCGGGCTACCGATTTCCTCCCCAGGAACTGCCGCGCCTCCTTGGGAGGGAGCCCCAGGCAGCCTACCTGCTCACACTGCTGCTGCCGTCGGTCTCCCTCACTCCGCTGCCTGCCTGCCTGGCTCTGAGAACTTGCAGGCAACTCAAACGTGCAGGCAATTCAAACATTGCAGGGGGTGGAGCGGAGTGGGCGGGGCCAGCCCTAATCCTAGGAACAGGTACACGCGTATCCCTGTGTACCCACTGCATGACATGTCTGGTCACAAGTGAAGGCTGCCTGCTTTTGGGAAAGACAGTCAGCTCTGGGGGCATTATTTGTTTGCTCTACACAGGGATGGACACCGCTGTCAATGTTGATAGCGAAGGATGGCACTTGCCTCCATGATAAAAACACTCACCGGTGCTTGATGCTTCTTCAGCTTGTGTCTGCCCACAAGCCATGGAGACAACATCCTTATGCTCAAACTAGATGCAATGTAGGTGTTCCATGGCTGGAAGGCCCAGGCCTTTTTCTGCTTGAAAATGCAGTCCAGAGGATGATTTGATGGCAACCGTAGTGCCCTTTGCTTCTGTTCTTATCCAGGGCCAGCTCAACACATGCAGTGATGCTGATGGGCAATGTGCTGCCTGCTTTAGACCAGCCGGGGACCATGTGTAGTTATTATCGAGAATACTTAAATACTGCTTTTCAACAAGAGCAGTTCACAAAGTTAAAATAAATCTCTCAGGTATCCTGTGGGAGATAAGTAAAGAACAGTCTTAGAGTACAATCCTAACCTGGAGTTAGGGCAGCAGAGTTAAGCACAAGGGACACCATAAACTATGTTTAGACCACTCTCAAAGTCACACAGATGTGCACCATTCTGCCTGACTCTGAGAGTGGTCCAAACGCTCTTTATGGTGACCCTTGTGCTGGCCAAACTTTGGTAGCCTAAGTGTGCCGGCCTAACTCCAGGTGGAGTTAGGCTGGCATAAACTAAGCCAACAAAGTTTGGCCAGCACAAGGGCCACCATAAAGCGTGTTTGGAGTAAGGGAGGATGGCTCACATCTGTGTGCTGGCCTCTCTGACTCCAAGAGTGGTCCAAACATACTTTATGGTGGCCCTTGTGCTGGCCAAACTTTGTTGGCCTAACTGTGCCGGACTAACTCAGTTTAGGATTACGCCCTTAGTTACAGTTCCATAGGTTGCCTGATCTCCAATGGGTCTCATCAGACCTACACCAGCTCTTTGGCTGGTTGATGTCTGTAGAGTCCCTAGATGCAGTCCTGGCTGAGAAGGAAGTACAGAAGCTGGTGTGTGCTAGTGCTACCAAGACCTGCTCCTTGTCCCCACCCCACCCCTGATCTGCTTCTGCCACCAATTTACCAGAAATGATAGAAGTTCTGCAGGCCACTATTGCCCACACACCAGCTTCTGTGTCTTGCACTGGCAGCAGATCTCAGCAGAACAACTGAGCGTCTGCGGTGAAAGCAGACTATGTTGTTTGCTGATGGATTGCAAGATCTTTCTGTGTATCATGTCCATAGGATTGGGCTATGGGGCTTACACAGGGGCATATCTAGACAAAATTGTGCCTGTGGCACACAATGAAATTGCACCCCCCGCACGCAACGGCATGACGTCATGATGTCGTGACATCATGATGTTGCGGGGTGTGGCTTCTGCTGCCATGGCCGTCGTGGACATGGTGAGCTTGCGGTTATAAATAAATAACTCATATACCGGGCGGCCCAGGGGAAGGGGAGGGAGGCAAGGTGTCAGGGCAAAAGCGGCGGCTGGGTGGCGAGTGAGGCGCTGAGGAGGAGGAGGCAGCGGCAGCTCCCCGAATGACGGCGGCCTCTACCACTCCGAGTGGTCCACTCGTGCCTCAGAGGAGTGGGGAGACAGGAGGAGGAGGCTGCGAGGGGTGGGGAGAGGAGGCGGTGCCAACCACATAATTGAGGGCGACAGGGCGCCTTGAAGTGGCCTTAAAGTACCAGCGCCGTGGCAGCCAGGAAAAGCCGGCAACTTTAATGTCACTTTAAGGCACCCCACGGTTTGCAGAGCCGGGGGGCATGGTGGCGGCTTCTTTCCCCGGGGCTGCTGCTCGGGCACTTTAAGTACTCAAGCGGCTGGCCAGGAGGGGAGATGCCGGCACGCCTCCTGGCTTGGGGCACGGGGGGTCACAAATTTATGGGTGGGGGTGGGGAGCCATGCCAACGGCGTCCCCACCTTATGGAGCCCCAGGGCTTGTGCCCCCTGCTGCCATACCCTAGTTATGCCTCTGGGCTTACATGAGCACAATCCTAACCCTGGGCTGGAATATGCACACTGACACATCTGCCTCATATCCAGCCTGTGGTTGGGAAGAGCTGGGGGGGGCAACTCGGGGAAAGGGGAATACATTCCCATTCCTCCAGATAATCAGCAGCAGCCAAATGGCGCTACTCGGAGCTGTGCAGCTTAAAACAGAGGTGCAACTCAGGGGCATAGCTAAAGACCTGCCAGGGGTGCAATTGCACCGGGCAAGAAGCTTGGGGGGGGGCAGCAAGCTGAGCTTGGCACTAGTGGCCAAAATGGTGAAAACCTTGATATGTATGATAATACCATCATGTTATATACCATTTGATGTGGAATTTAATGCAGATTGCAGTGAAACAAATGGGAGGGTAATATCTCCATTCTATTGAACGTGATGGGCAGAAAGCGAAGAAAATGAAAATACAACTGTGATGTCACGGCTAGATGGGGCTGACCAGGACAGGGAGAGGGGTTAAGATCCTGCCTCCATCCCCTTCCCCAGGCTGGCCCTCCTACAGATCCACCCATCCTCTGCCTTCCCATGCCCCCTTCCCCCTTCCCTCTGCTCTGTTCCACCCACCTTCCCCTGCCCTTCCCGAGCCCCTGTGTCAGTCTCTGTAGGCCAGCTTTAACTTTTGTTCATCAGGTCCAGTCTCCTTCGCCCCAAGAGTGGTGCAAATGCACTTTATGGTGAGTTTGCGACACTCAGAGGCCGGCACAAGCAACTTGTGCCAACCTAGAGCACCCTCTGGATTGCGCTGTATACAACCTAGATATGTTTCAATTGTGGATGCGCTCTAAACAGACTTGATCAGCTAGTTCCTCTCTAGCTTTGTCTTGGCCTACAGCTATCTCTGTGTTCCATTGGAAGACCAAAGTAGTCTCACTCTGTCAGTACAAGGTAAAATGAAGTCTGTAGCTTTTGTTTTTTTTGAGACAGAAACCCAGGTGTGATGTCTCTGTCAGAAGAAGTTTTCGTCTTTACCTAGAAAACATATATTAACATTCACACAAAAGAGCAGGTTATTTTAAACACCTCCTCAGGCAAAACTCCTGCACATTATTAGACTGTAAGACAATTTCCCTGATGGTGCAGTGCTGTAAAGTTTTGTCCTAGGTGTGATTTGCTCACACACGTCTCACAAAAAACCTGAAAAACTGTCCTGAGAATCTGATGCCTGTTGGGTGAATCAAAAAAGGGCATGTCTTACCATAGCTTCAATTATTTCACTTATTAAAAAATCTGCTTCTAAGGAAAAAAAATGCAAGCACTTTTCAATAGCATGGATGCATAATTAAAATACAATATTTTTTTTTCAGATCTGAGCAGACTTTTTGCAGATGGAATTTTCCAGGATGTTGAATTACATTTTTTTTTCAAAAGTGAAATGTAAAACAGATTAAAGGAAACAGGTTGGCTGAGCTCACAAAGCCCGCAAGGATGCCCCGCTGAGCCTCTCTAAAACAAACTGAAAGGTTAGAAAGGAAACAAAAATAATTGATCAAAATGTCATTGTGAAACCGAGAGTTGCAATAAAGACAGCTCTGATTATACGGGAAAGAAAGTTTAACTTCACATGTCAGTGAGAAATATCTATGAATGACAATCAGATTTATTTCCATATGGGCAAAGCAGTTATAGCCATTCTCCCAACAGGCACTCCACTTCATTAATTTCCGTATGTAACCAAAATATTCTTTTGTGTTTATTTAACATCGACTCCTCAGTCAGAGCACAATCCTAACCTGGAGTTAGGCTGGCACGGTTAGGCCGGCAAAGTTTGGCCAGCACAAGGGACACTGTAAAGCAGTAGCACCAGTAATGGGATTCACAAATGACCTGGGGGAACACTGGGCGGGATATGCGCGGAACTCCCGCGCGATTGGCTGCCCGTCCGTTCCGCAACGCTGCCTTCCCTGCCACTGCTCGGGCCGCCCAGGCCTCAGAGTGGGTGCCTGCTCGCCTGGGGGGGCCCCTGGGTGCCCGGGCATGCCGTGGTGGGGCGTGCCAACCGGGGGCAACGGGCCCAGCCCGCGTGGCCGGCGGGGACGTCGGTGGGCTGGAACAGACGGGCTGCCAATCGCGCGGGCTGCCAATCACGGGCTGCCAATTACGCGTCTGTCCCACCCAGCGTTCCCCCAGGTCGTTTGTGAATCCCATTGCTGAGTAGCACCAACTTGGATGTGGCAGGGGGGCAAGTGGCCCTCCCAATATTTTGTGGCTGTGGCTGTGCCTCCCCTGCAAAGAGCAGAGCCAACCGTGAGCATGCGACAGGGCAAGGGAATAGCAGGGAGAAACTGCGTACTTCTCCAGTCCCCAGAGCTGGGAAGGCCTGTCTGTTCGCCCTGCTGCTGCTCAGGCAGTTGGGCAGTGTCTGCTTTCCTACTTACAGTGACTCGCATGACCTACCAGGATAGGTCTAGTCTTCCCAATAGTCTATTACATGTTTTTGCACTCGGAGAGATTTTATACGGTGCAATTTCAAAAAAGGGAGGAATTACGAAGAAATCATGTTTTTAGTGCAATGCATCATGGTTGCAAGGAAATGCAAAGCTGATGGTCTGCCCAACTGCCTGAGCAGTCGTGGTGGGGAACAAGCACACCTTCCCTGCTCTGGGAGCTGGTAAAGTGTGTGGCCACACACCCCAGCGTCATGACATCATGATATTATGACATCATGATGTTGGGTGCATCAAGGGGCATGGCTACGCTCCCCCCCCCCAATGCTGAACACAAGTTGGCACCCCTGCCGTAAAGTATGCTTTGACCACTCTTGGAATCAGAGAGGTCAGCACACAGACATGCGCCATCCTCCCTGACTCTAAGAGTGGTCCAAACACGCTTTACAGTCAGTAGTGTCATTCATTAACCAGGAGACGGAACGCGAGGCGGGACTT
>JAJKFI010000025.1:3020915-3050275 GCA_029204185.1 Lerista edwardsae | reverse complement strand
CTCGGAGTTGCATTGCCCTTACCCTGGTGCTGGAAAGTTGGTTAGGATAATTGCCATGAGACTTTTAAAAAAGTTGATCTAGAAAAAAATAACATATGCATTTATTTACGAGTACACTTTTTATTTGATTATCTATTTGCAAAAATCCTCATCTATTTCTTGCAATGAGACAGCCTTAATGAAGAGCCTCAAGGCCTGAGGGGCTTAGTTACGTGACCCACCCTTCACTTGTCCCCACAACCTGTCATTGACAGATTTGGAAAAAAGCACATTCCAGAAAAATGACGCTCCAACATTTACCTCCCCATATTTACACAAGCTTGCAAACTGCAGGAGCTCAGCTGTTTGCTGGTCAATTAGCAGCTATCTGATTTTTGATTAGCCTCAGGGCTTGAGGCAGTTAGTGATCTGATCTTTCCATCACCCATGTTTTCATTGGAGGCTCTGTGGGACCCACCGGAAATTGGGTCACAACCCACCAAGTGGGTTCCAACCCACAATTTGAGAAACAATGTGGTAATGGGTTCTGAGAAGCTATGGTGCGTATATGCAGGCTCTGGGATTTAGAGGTGGCCTACCTACGAATGCCAGATACAAGGAAGTGGCAACAAGCTATAAATGTTGTCTTGTGTGCTCCTGAGGCATCTGGTGGGCCACTGTGAGATACGGGAAGCTGGACCAAATGGGTTCTTGGCTTGATCCAGCAGGGCTTTTCTTATGTTCTTAGGATAGCAAATTCTGTTTTATTTGCCTCATATTTACCTCAGAAATTTACCTCAGAAATTTACCTCAGAATGCCAGATACAAGGGAGTGGCAACAGGATGCAGGTATCTCGTTGTCTTGTGTGCCCTCTGAGGCATCTGATGGGCCACTGTGAAATACAGGAAACCTGGACTAGATGGGCTTTGGGCCTGATCCAGCAGGGCTTATGCTCTTATGTTAAATACGTTCCACAAACCACTACTTTCTTATCCCATACCCATGTGAATAGGCTGTGGGAGCAGTTAAATGGGTAAGCCAGCAGATATGAGCAGCAGATATAAGCCATCAGCTCTCTGTTTGCCAATTTGGGATATGCATGCACATATGAGTGCATGTGTATGTGCATGCATACATCTATGATGCATGAGACCAAATGGGCTCTTGAGACCAAATGACCAAAAGAGACTGAATGGGCTCTTGGCCTGATCCAGCAGGGCTCTTCTTATGTTCTTAGGATAGCAAATTCTGTTTTATTTGCCTCATATTTACCTCAGACGTTTACCTCAGAAGTTTACCTCAGAATGCCAGATGCAAGGGAGTTGCAACAGGATGCAGACATCTTGTTGTCTTGTGTGCTCCCTGAAGCATCTGGTGGGCCACTGTGAGATACAGGAAGCTGGACCAAATGGGCTCTTGGCCAGATCCTTATGAATGTTGTGGCTCCATATTGTCTAAGCCCTGTCGATAGATCCAACCTCCATAAGCTTGTCTGATCCCCTTGAAATTCAAACTAGTAATCATCAGCTATTTATGCCTTACGTGTAATGCTGCCCTCCCACCATGAATCTATTGTCAAACAATATCATTGATTGATCCAAAGTTTTAGCATTCTTGGGGAGAAAAGGTATCTTCTGTTCATTGTTTTCGCATTGTTTGTAACTGCAGATGAATAAGCTTTCAGTGGACTGGGACATAGTTTTGATCACCATTTGTTAGATTGTGTCCACGGCTTTTTAGTTAAAATGAAGACAATGACAGCAGCTTCTCCTGTGGATTCTACAAATATATATAAATCTTGTCAGACTAACCATTTTTTTAATTTAATAACTGAGTTAGGAGACATTGAGTGCGTGGTTGGAATAATAATTTATCAAGTTCTTGGGTGAAATGGAGATAAATCTTTTCCCAGACAGAATAATATAGAAAAATGGTTAAAAATGGGGAAATGGATTAATAACTTGCACAGTTCAGAAGGAATCAGGTTTCAAGGAAACAGCCTCTAATGGCGCAATCCTTACCTGGAGTTAGGTGGGCACAAGTCTCTTGTGCCAGCCCAGGAGTGTCACAAAGGCACCATAAAGCACATTTGCAACATTCTCAGGGAGGCTGGCACATGGAATTGCACCATCCTCCCTGGCTCTGAGAGAGGTCCAAATGTGCTGAACGGTGTGTTTGCAACACTCCTGGGTTGGCACAAGTCCGCCCACCTAACTCCAGGTTATGATTGTGCCCCAAGTCAGACATGAGCAAAATGCATACAGAAACCAGAAACTGGAGGTGAGGAAGGAAAATAAAATTGTCATGTAGCCCAGCTGGATACACAACAGCCATCAACTTCCTGCTTCCTGTATTGTCAGATATAAGTACAGGGAGGAGCTGCGTGTCTTCAATTTGGCCGTTTTTGGCGGCATCAGTGGCGTCACTAGGGTTTGCATCACCCGGCACAAGAGCTCACTGCGTCACCCCCATTATGGACAGAGTTACAATAGCATACGCACAGTCTAAATGCAGCGGCATTGTTGGGGCTGTCGTTAACATTATTTACCTATGTTAATATATAATAAGAGAGGTCATCAAACAAATCAGTAACCAACAAAAAACCAGCAGTCCTTTTGGTGGCACTCAGGCAGAGGTGTTTCTACAGGGATGGCAAAGCTCTAAGTTTTGCAAGAAGCCTTACCCTGTCATGTAAATCCCTCCTCTCCCTTGCTGCTGTAGCCAGAAAGCAATGCCAAGATGTTGCTGTTCCCTGTGAGGATTGGCTAAAACGGTGCAGGAGAGGAGTGATTTCTACTGCAAGGTAAGGCTTCTTGCAAAACTTAGAGCTTTGCCATCCCTGTAGAAACGCCACTGCACTCAGGGCGCAGTCCAAGCCAGCACCGGAATGGCAAGGCCAGCTGGCCAGTGCCAAATCCAACGCTGGGTTGGGGAGGCTGGAGCCTCCCCGCGGCAAAGGAATGCCAAAGAGCGGGCGCAGATCCGAGGAGACTGCTTGGCCCAAATTGGGGCTACACGGCCCCTCCGACGGGCCTAGGATTCGGCCTTATTGCCAAATCCGAGACCCGCCCATGTCCCGCCCTCCTCCCGCCAATCCCCGGGGCGCACTGTCATGGCGCCTCCCTTACGCCGGCCAGCTTTGGCTGATCCAAGGGAGGCGCTGCATGGGCGCTACAGGGCCGGCACTGCCAGCAGCGCCAGCCCTGTGGCCTTAGCACCAATGCGGGGCAGCCGCTCGCCGCCCCCGTGTCAGCACGAGGTACGCAGTGCCGGCTCAACCCTATTGTGCCAGTGCTGCGTGCACTGTAGGATTTATTCAGTTGTCACACAACTCTGAGCCGCTCTGTGAGGAGGCAGAGGGGTTGCTGCTGGGAGAGGCCTAGCAGTGAGGAGATTGAGGCAGGATCTGAGTGGGAGCAAGACCCTGTTGGGTTTAGGGTTATTTTTGTCCTGCATCTTCCTAGGCCCCGTGTTACAACCAGTTGTCACACAACTGAATAAAAATCATAATCTTAGCTCTTAATTAAATACTTATAACACCTCTTTGGCTCTCAGAACAATCAGTCTCATTGGTCAGTTCTGATTTAAAGAAATCCACTTTTTATAGCATAAGGCAGTTGTGTTTTGCTTTTCTGGTTATTTGGCTATACCTTTTCACTAAATACACTTACTGAATTCACTGAATTTCACTTACTAAAGAGTTCTCTCTTCTCATGAAGCGGCCAAAGTATTTGAGCTTCAGCTTCAGTATTTGTCCTTCCAAGCAGCAACCGGGTTTGACTTCCTGTAGGATTGCCCGATTTGATCTCCTTGCAGTCCAGGGGACTCTCAAGACTCTTCTCCAACACCATAACTCGAGATATATGAACTATTTGGAGGCAGGGGCTTGGGGTCACACTTTTATCAGCATGCTTGACTTTCCTATACACAGAAAAGCATTATTTGTGGCTCCAGTTTTCAAGGCAACTCCAACAGCAATCACAATGGACACAGCTTTCCTCCGTAGACGAGTGATGGGAATCTAGCCATAGTTTTCCTTTTCGATGCAATTACTTCATGTGATGAAACGGTTATGTTTCATGTACCTATTTCTGTTTTATACTTTCTGTTTACTTACTTTGCTAAAGTGCATTTCCAAGGGCCTGATCTGTTACTCTAAGGAAGTCCCAGCTGTGGGGAGGTACAAGGAACAGATCACATATCAAGGTTGCCAACCAATCAGTTGTTTTTCCAGCTAAGGATCCTGGGACTGGCAGAGTCTCTCATGCTCTTTCCTGCTGGCTTCGCTACAAGATGGCTGCAGGGAGAGCCGCTCTGTGAGGAGGCAGAGGTGTTGCTGCTGGGAGAGGCCTAGCAGTGAGGAGATTGAGGCAGGATCTGAGTGGGAGCAAGACCCTGTTGGGTTTAGGGTTATTTTTGTCCTGCATCTTCCTAGGCCCTGTGTTACAACCAGTAGTGCTATCCAGCCGGTACACTGGACGGGACTTACGTTTGATTGGCAGTCTGCCCGTTGCGTCACGCCGCGTTCCGCCGCTTTCCCGCCCACCGGGGCGTGCAGGAAAGTGGCGGAACGTGGTGTGATGCAACGGGCGGACTGCCGATCAAACGTAAGTCCCACCCAGCGTACCGGCTGGATAGCACTACTGGTTACAACCCCTTTTATCGTTACAAACTGTTAAAAAAATATTTCTCCTAAATCAGTCTGTCTTGTTCTGGATTCCAGTGGAGAGGGGTTTAGCCCAGGAAACTCCTCTGGCAACCTGATACCTGGCTGGTGGCAGCGGATTTAACCTACCAAGGCATTCCCCACTAGGCTGCGGGTTCAAACCAAGTGGTCGAGTAGGGTAGGGTTACCAGATACAAACTGGGACAGAATGCCTGTACCTTTAACTATTGTATAGAAGAGGGAATTTGGCCAGGTGCAGCTTTTGAAACCCTTCCATGATGAGGTGCACCTGCCCAAATTCCCTCATCTATGCAATGGTTAAAGGTATTGGCACACTGCCCCAGTTTGTATCTGGTGACCCTAGAGGGGGGGTCAGAGGTTACAATCCCCCTTTCATTCATGACACTTCAGTTGATGTGCCGGTGAATTAGTCGCAACAGAAAGTCTGCCTGGGCAACAGTATCCAAGTCACAAGACTCATTCCCATATTTATCTGCTGAACCCGGAGTAAGGAGCTGGTCTGTATGAATTTTAATAAGGCACTGTTGGAAATTATTATCTGTAACCATCTACTTTTGCTTTCTTTGTTGACTAAGGAGATAAGTCTGAGCCCAGAGCTGGCATGCCTTGAATATTGATACAACGAGGCACACGGGGGCACCTCTGCCGGCTGCTTTCTGAGTGCTGAATTCCAAACAATCTGATATGTATTTAGGCAAAAAGAAATCGCACCTGGTTTGAGCAGGGTGAGAAATGTTCCCTGGCATTGTCAAGAGATTAGAATGCACATTGTTGATTGGAAGCGTGGAGGGTCAATGGAACTTTTTTTGGCAGAGCTTAAGAATAGCTTGGCAAACACAAATTCCGTGGTACCTGCCTTTACCCATGTCCTTTTAGGGAACACAGTTTTTCCTTTCCAGTCACCAGGGGCCAGGGGAAGCTCAGCTGCCATGGCAGAGCAGCAGAGAGAGTCCCTACATCCTTACTAGGGGGGCTCAAGGCAGGATAGCATTCAAATGTCAAGAAAGTGAAATTCAAAGCGAACTTCAAAATTCAAACTTTCTGGAATCTTCCAAGGGACGCCAGATGAGCATCTGTGAGTCAAGTGGACTATACTACTGTATAAAGGCCCAGCTGAGGGAGAGTAAGGTCCATAGTGCTGGAGGGGGGGAAAGGGGGGTCACATACATCACATGCAGTGGTGTCATCCTACCGGTACACTGGGCGGGACATCTGGGTGATCGGCAGCCCACCCGTCGCATACCGCAGCGTTACGCTGTTTGCGTAACCAGTTACGCCGCTTGCGTACGTTACGCAAACGGTGTAACGCTGCGGTACGCGACAGGCGGGCTGCCGATCACCCGGATGTCCCGCCCAGCGTACCAGTAGGATGACACCACTGATTGCATGCATACAGAGGCAGATCTAGGGGAGGGCAAAGCTCTAAGTTTTGCAAGAAGCCTTACCTTGCAGTGGAAATCACTCCTCTCCTGCACCGTTTTAGCCAATCCTCACAAGGAAAAGCAACACCTTGGCATTGCTTACTGGCTACAGCAGCAAGGGAGAGGAGGGATTTACATGACAGGGTAAGGCTCCTTGCAAAACTTAGAGCTCTGCCCTCCCTGTAAAGACGCCTCTGCATGCATATGGCTCCAGGTTCAAACCCTTGGCATCTCCAGGCAGGGTTTCCTGCTCTGAAACCAGGAGATCTGCTACCAGTCACTGTAGACAATGCTGAGCTAGATGGATGTTCTGAGGGCACAATCCTAACCTGGAATTAGGATATTTGAGTTAGTCCCTCTTTCTCTGTGCTATGGCCAATCCAAATCAGCTCCCACCAGCTGCTTTGGAGTTCCAAATGCAGAGCTCCCACCCAGTGGCATCCCTAAGATTGGTGTCACCCAGTGCTATAACTCATGGTGTCACCTCCATGGACTGTATCCTTCCCCAGAGCTCTGGGCATGCCCAATATATCTGGCCAGCCATCTCCCACTCTCCTGTTGGGTAGATCTGGCCTTGCAGAGAGTGGAAGACAGAGACTGGGCCAACCTGGAGGCCAGGTCTACCAGACAAGGCTCTGCCTTGGGAAGCCCGGTAAGGCAAGGGTTCTGGAGATGGGTAGACCTGGGTTTGTGGAGGACATGTCTGATGGTGTGAAGTCTACCAGGTGGGTAGACCTGGGCTCCAGAGCTTTCGGTGTCACCATGGTGTCACCTGGTTTGGTCTGCAGCCCCTGAGTAACATCACTGCTCCCACATCCCAACCAATTTGGCTATTTGTTCTTGCTGTATTTATTCCTGACCATACTGATATCTTGATGATAATGATGATGATGATTTTGTTGTTGGACACTTTGAATGTCCTGAAAAAAAAAATCTGGATGAACTGCGTTGCACTCTAGGCTTCTATTTTTGAATCCCCCACGACTGCTTTCATCAGCAGGCAGGCTGTGTTTATTCTGATTTGAGATTTCAGCTTAGCCCTTGGCTATCACCGAAGCTGTCATTTGGATTACTGCACCCTTCCTTTCGACTTTTCACACGTATTTGAGAGTCTCTGCTGCTCATTAAGAAGCTAACAAATGAAGCCAGGGTTGGAGCTTTCTGTCATTCATTGCCCTCCCTTTTCCTGCCGAAGAACCACAATTTACAAGTGACACTCTTGGGGAGGTTCCTGTTGTGTTTAATTGGTATGTTCATTTTAACCAGAGCAGGCTTTGGAACCCCTTGACATTCTTCTGTCAAAGAAAATTTTTTTTTTACATGCCTTGACACTCAAGCAGTCCCGTCTCCGTGCAAAATGGAATCGCCTTCTACCTGAACTGCTTAACACACATTATCGCCCAGGTATGCACATTTCCAGAACTCGACAGTCAAAATGATAAAGCCGTGGGCTTTGCAACTGGAAATGGTTCTCGAAATTGCCCCTTCAGAAATTGCATTATCCGAGAAACAAACGGTTGGCGTTCATGATCATACACTTCCAGAAGCTTCATTTGTATAGTGCCGTGGTTTTGAAACTGCCTATTTTCAGGGAAGGCTTTCTCCATCAACGCACTTGCTGCCACATCCCACACTGTGGATGCCACAGTGCTCTAGATCAGGGGTCTTCAGGCTTTTCAATGTGCGGGCCACATAGTATATTTTACAGATTTTCACAGGCCCCAAAAAATCAGTTTTATAAATGAATGAAAGAAAAAAGAAGAACATAAGAGGAGACCCACAGCAGGCCAAAGGCTCATCTAGTTCACCTTTCTGTATCTCACAGTGGCCTACCAGATGCCTCAAGAAGCACACAAGAAAACAAGTTGCCTGCATCCTCTTGCCACTCCCTTGTATCTGGCATTCTGAGGTAAACCTCTGAGGTAAATATGAGGTAAATAAAAGAGAACTTGCTATCCTGCCTGTGGGGAGGGAGCTATAATAACTTGCAACCCAATCTGGGCCTTAAGAACATAAGAAGAGCCCCACTGCATCAGGCCAAAGGCCCACCTAGTCCAGCTTCCTGTATCTCACACTGGCCGACCAGATGCCTCAGGGAGCATGCAAGACAACAAAATGCCGGCATCCTGTAGCCACTCCCTTCTATCTGGCATTCTGAGGTAAATTTCTGAAGTAAACGTCTGAGGTAAATATGAGGTAAATAAAACAGAATTTGCTATCCTAAGAACATGAGAAGAGCCCCACTGGATCAGGCCAAGGACCCATCTAGTGCAGTGGCGACATAATGGTGTTGCCGCCCTCATGCCGGTTGAAGCTGGTCGGCGCGAGGGAGGCGCCATTGCTGGATGGGGGAAGGAGTGGGCAGGGGGAGGGTGGTTCTGGGAGGGACATGGGGGGATGGGCGAGCTGTGGGCATGCCGGCCCTGGATTTGGCCATAAGGCCGAATCCAAGGCCTCATCCCGAAGCTGTGCGGCCCCGATTCAGGTCACTCATTCTCCTCGGTTCTGTGCCTGCAGTTTAGAAGGTGCAGAGCCAAGGAGCGCATCAGGGAAGCTGAATCCTCCCTTCCGGTCAGGGCGCGAATATGCCCTTGCCACAGGGAGGTTCCAGCCTCTCCAATGCAGCATTGGATATGGCGCTGGGCAGCCAGCCGACTGGCCTTGCCATTCCGGCACTGCATTGGATTGCACCAGCGGCGTTATTCACCCGGTACGCTGGGCGGGACTTACCTTTGAGCGGCAGTCTGCCCGTTGTGTCACGCCGCGTTCCACCGCTTTCCCGCCCGCCCCGGCGGGCGGGAAAGTGGCAGAACGCAGCATGATGCAACAGGCAGACTGCCGCTCAAAGGTAAGTCCCGCCCAGTGTACCGGGTGAATAACGCCGCTGGATTGCACCCTAAGAATGCAACTGCATAAACGCCAATACTTCTTTATGGCTGCCATTACTGCTCCTTTTGAACTATATTATTGAGGAACCTCAGAGTTTCTTGTGACATAGTTTGAAACTGAGATGGGTGCTGGAAGTCTCAACTGCTTGTTATGTATGTGTCACCCGGATAGTTTCAAAGCTTCTTTCCTCTCCGGAAGCCTCAGTTTTGCTTTATAACAGGGAAGGTGAAGTGCATGCATGCTAATCAGTCAGTACTCCCTCATGAAAATGTGCGAGGCCACAGACTTGAAGGAAACATGCCGGGTTCACTCTGAACATGACCTTTCTCACACTACCAAATGAACCTCCAGTGCCTGCTTTATGCATGCATCAGATAGCTTTGATTCAGACAAGATATATATTTAAAACTTTAAAAGGCCACCATGGATTAGGGAGGGAAATGGGGGGGGGAGAGGCTGTGAGCAGAGCAAAAATCCCAGCTCCCTGACATCCTCTGCTTTCTGGGTAATGCAGATTCTGCAGGGCTCTCGTAGTTGGTGCTGTTCTCTGGGCAAACAGATATTAATAGTGAGCAATGTAAAAATCCTCTTTGATGGATCTTTTCCCCAAAAGTCTGGGGAATCTATTTCTTGCTCTCTTGGGCTCAGAGACAGGTTGCCTGGCATCTGGGAACAGATGCTGGCTGCCAGAGAATAATAAAACAGCTACTTCATGAGAGCTGCCATGCTTAAAAAAACATGATGGTGATCAGGAGAAGGCACTCTGTTTTTCCCGATTTGGAAAGGTCGCTGGTAGACCTTTGGTGTGAACATAAGGATTTGTTCCTCCATCCTTTCTGGCCTAGCATTATGGGTCAGTTCGCTGAAGGCATTACAGGTTGAGCAAATTTCTTTCCTTTGATTCAGATGAAGCTAGCAATATTGTACAGAGCACAGAGGACCCCTTAGTGACCCATGGATTATTCCATTGGATCAACCTTATACCCACCATATATACTCGCGTATAAGTCATCTCATGGATAAGTCAAGGGCACGTTTTAAGCCAAAAACCATAGAATTTCTATGACCCATGGATAAGTTGAGGGTAAAAGTTGTTCTTTAAAAAAAAATGAAATTCTTTGAAAATGATTTACCACTAATTGTTCTGAGGCAGCAACAGAAAACCAACCAAAAAACCAAGAGCTGTTTCACTCTCTTCTGAGGCAACACAGAAATTGAGCTATTCTCCAAACAAGAAGGAAGAGAGATGAAGATGTGTGTGGGAGTTGTAGGCTTTGTGAGGAATACAGTACAGCACCTCCATAGCAGCAGCCCTCATAGTGACTACAATTCCCATAAGCATCTTCACCTCTCTGCCTCATGTTGGAGAAGAAAAATGGCAACCTTTTTTGCTTGCTATCTGTTGGTGCCTGAGAACAATAACTGGTAAGTAAAATTGCTCCTTTTTTCTATCTCCTTGCTTTTGGCTGCTTAGCTCCCCCCCCCCGGCAAGCTGTTGTTAGAAGCGTTATTAACCATATTGACCTGTGTATAAGTCAATCCATGTTTTCAGGGTCAATTGTTGGGCATACATTTTTAGACTTATACGTGAGTATATAGGGTATATTGGAGTATGCCATTTGAGTTTTGCTGGTGATTTGACACTTGTATAGATTCCTTGGCACATGCACTGTAGAGTTGCTGTCAGATGCAGCTGTCTGGATAGAAGGTCTCAAGATAAGGATTTGGTTCAGGGACTAGCCTGTGGATTTTCTGGTTGCCTAGGCACTTGCTGAACCTCAACAGCTTTGGCTCTACAAAACATTTTGATGGGCAACTGGCATATCTGGCATGTCTGATAATCCAGGACCACCTAGGTCCTGAAGATGCCAGATGGTCAGAAGTCTACTGTATTTCTATAGCAAGTATTTTCTTCAAGGTTACCAAGCAAAAAGCTAAGGTGTGACTGTTATCTTTGCTACCTAATGTATCAATATATGCAAACTGTCATAAAACGTCCTGCTTTTTAAATCCCATCTATCAGGAATAAGACAGACATGTACCTTTTCTGTCTAATAATGTGCATGAAAAGCATTGCATAGTTTTTAGCATGTTCTCCAAACATGGATCTTAATCCATGGCCTTTAATGAGTTCTCACAGCAGCATTTGCCTGAGCTCTCCTCTGCATTTGTGCTTCATAAAACCAGAGTCAAGTCTTGGCATTTGTGGGAATGGCAATGACTGAAGTTTGAAAGAACTGCACAATTCTACACATATCTTTGGCATTTGCAAAATACCATTTTTATGTCCATATTTCTTCAGCTTTCAGTTAAAACAAAATCAGAGCCTCTGGATGCAGAAGCAGCTCCCAAAAACATCTTGAGGCTAAATGACGAGAATATTACTCCTGATTTTTGTTCTCTTTGTACATTAGTGGCTCCATATTAATGACTTGTGCAATGCTTTCCTCGAATGAAATAAAAATCTTCTATTTATCATCCCTCCTCACACTTCATAGACTCATAGAATCATAGAGTTGGAAGGAACCTATAAGGTCATCTAGTCCAATTCCCTGCCTGTATCAGGAAATCCTCCCAGAGCATCTCTAGCAGATGCCTGTCAAGCCTCTGCTTGAAGGTCTCCAGTGAGGGAGAATCTACCACCTCCAGTGGCAATCTGTTCCACTGTCGAACCGCCCTTATTGTGAAGAAATTCTTCCTGATATCCAGCCGGTATCTCCTCTCTTGCAGTTTGTAATTTGTTGATGGTCAACTGGCATATCTGGCATGTCTGATAATCTTGTTGGCAATTTGTTTTTGCAATTCTGAATTCAGAAGGAATACAAAACCCTAAGTTATTTGGGGTTTTAAAAATTGGCATTTATGGTATTGGTTATGTGTAATTGTGGGGTGAATTTAATCCTTTGCCTTTGGCCAGCGCTGGGTATACAATTCCTAAACAGAGAGCGATTTGGTACTGATTTCTTACATGGTTATCCTACCATCACTCCAAGGTTGTCAGAGTAGCATGCATGGTTCTTTGTCTCCACTTTATCCTCACAACCCTGTAATCTAGATTAGGCTGAGATCTGGTGACTGGATCATGATGACCCAGTTAGCATCCCTGCTAGATTGGAAAGCCATGTGTGTCTGGTTGTAGTCTGATACTGATACTGTAGTCTGATAACATGGCCTATAAATATTGATAGAAATAGGCGAGGCTGTAGCTCAGAGGTGGAGCACATGCCTTGCTTGCAGAAGGTCAAGGTTTCTCTAATTAAATGTTTCAGATATCAGGCAATGGGAAAGATCCCTGCCTGAGCCGCTGGATTGCTGATTCCAGCCAGCATAGACATAGTGGGCTGCAGAGGTGTAGCTACAATGATGCATGGGGTGCAATTGCACCGGGCAACAAGCTTTAGGGGGGACAACAAGCTGAGGTTGACACTAGTGGCCCAAATGGTGAAAACCTTGGCATGTATTAATAATACCATCATGCTATATATCATGCTATATATCAAAGCAGAATGCAATGAAACAAATCAGAGTACTCTATCAAAAGTAATGACCAAAAAAACCAGAAAACGAAAATATAACTGTCATGTAAAAATGGTGGTTGTTAAAATTGCAATTTGGAGGAATAATACATGTTAGACATGTATTCAATGCAGGATTTCATGCAGAATGCAATGAAACAACCTGGAGTGTAATATCTTCATTCTATCAAGCATTATGGCCAAAAATCCAAGAAAACAAGAATACAATGATGATGTCACTTCCTGTTGTGACCTCACTTCCGGGGCATCATTTTGCCCTCTGCTCTGGGCTGCACGTTCATTAGCTATACCCCTGGTGGGCTGGATACACCAATGGGCTAACTCTTCACATTGATTCTACTTCCTTAAACTTGCTTAATCCTTGAAAACAGTCACCAAAGCTAGTAGCAATAGTTATATATTATGGCAACAAATTCCATACAACGATCATGTATTGTGCACACATGTACTCTCTTTTGTCAGTCTGGAACCTGTTGCCAATCAGCGTCATCAAGAGGCAAATTTCTCCCTTGTCCACTCTCTCCTCATTAGTAATGGTAGCAGGCTATGCTTCCATTCACATCTTCTTTTCCACCCTAGCCTAAAAGGTTAAGGTAAAGGTTTCCCCACGACCGAAGGGTCTAGTCGTGACCAACTGTAGAGGTGGTGCTCATCTCCGTTTTTAAGCCGAAGAGCCGGCGTTTGTCCAAGGACAAGCTTCCATGGTCATGTGGCCGTCATGACTATATGCCAAGGCGCACTGAACACCATTATCTTCCCACCAAAGTGGTTTCTATTTATCAACATGCCTTTTTATGTGCTCTTGAACTGTTAGGTTGGCAGGAGCTGGGACAAGCAATGGGAGCTCACTCCATTGCGTGGTCTCAAACCGCCAACCATCTGGTCAGCAAGTTCAGCAACAGCAGTTTAACCCGCAGCACCACCAAATGCATTTGCTATTTCTTCAAGACGCAGCCTTCGAAAAACTATTCTTCCCCCCACTCCATCCTCCTTAAAGAACCAACAGGCAGACAGTCTGCAAGGAGGTAGCAAAAATTGGTTACTGAAAGGAATGGCCCCAGCCTCCTTGACAAATGGCTCACCCTGCAACATTTCCAGAAATGAGATGTGTGCAATGCTCACTTCCCAGAGCCCTCCTTGACATACATTGTGGCACCATCAGGCACAATGAAGCCAGGATGAATGGAGCTCTCAGAGAGGGACAAGCAACCTTGGAAGCCATTTCCACCAACAAATTGGAATGGAAAAATGCAGCGCTACCCCTTTACTGCTGGACACTGTCATTTTCTAAATGCAATCCTACTTGGAGTAAGCAGCAGTTATTACAAAGGCCCCCATGTTCCACTGACTCCGGGTAAGAGTCATGAACACAGAAATTCTTCTTGCTCCGGCTGTTGTGGTTTAATTTCCACAGACAGTTTTATCCTTGCCTGCAAGTCATCAGTTCATTCATTCACGGGAGAATGCTCTTGATCACACCGTTCTTATATCGGCAAACCACGATCCGCGGTACAGATGCTGCTGATTGGCGCAGTCTGCTATTCAACATTTCAAGGAAAAAAATGAATGGGGGCAAATTGTGTTACTGAAATAACACGACATCGCATTTATATAGTGCTCTCTGAATGTTCAAATAGCTTCACGTACATTACCCCCACAATTCTTACAACAGCCCTGCAAAGAAGGGGAGTATGGGAAGAAAACAGTCATTTCAAGTCTAACTGTCCATTGTTGCTAAGGGTCATTTTAATGCATTTTAAGGAGAGTCCCCTGATGCCCATTTGCTCAAAACACATTGAGATTTATACCGCTAGTATTAACCTGTTTGTTTCCTGCACATGTTAGACATTAGGATTGTGTTGCCTGACATATTTATATACATCCTGGGTGCAACCCCAATGATTAGAGGGCTGAAGCATCTTACATAGGAAGAATGGCAGCAGCATTTGGGGCTTCTTCGACCATTTTCTACCAATGGTGCATTAGAGCAACATTGGTAGAAATGCAATCTCCAGTGCATCATCGGTAGAAATAATTGAACAAAAGGCAATTAATGGGGGCATGATTGAGGTATAAACTGTGTGTGGTGTGAAGGGAGTGGCTCACAATACAGATTAAAAATCCCTTATGCATAATCCCAAATCCAAAATGCTTCAAAATCTGAAACTGTTTACCATCCTGCATGCTTCAGACTCACTTCAATGCCCTGAGCAAAGTAGAGATCATTTTTCCGCACCTGGCTGAGCAAAACTGTACCTTGGGACGTGGTGTTGGTCTAATAGTGGGAGAGGCAAAAGGGAGGCATGCGCTGCTACAGCGGCAGGGAGGGTGGGTGGGGAAAAATGCTCAGCTGCTTCAGGAATGGCAGCAAGTGAGGGTTTGCATGCCTGGATGCCACTGCTGGGCAGGAAGCCTTGGCATGGGTGGAGCTCCCTTCTGAGGGAAATGTGCCCTGCAAAACTTCAACCTTACCCAAGCTTCCAAATCTGAACTACCTCTGCTCCCAAGCATGCAATTAATCTGAGGAACTCCTTGCCACAGGAGGTGGTGATGGCATCTGGCCTAGGTGCCTTTAAATGAGGCCTGAGTAGATTTCTGGGGGAAAAGTCCATCCCAGGTTGCAGTCCAGGACGGGTAGTGCAACCTCCACACTTCAGAAGTAAGGTACCTCAGAATGCCTGATGCCGGAGAGTGGCAATGAGATGCAGGTATCTAGTTGTCTCATGTGCTCCTGAGGCATCTGGTGGGCCACTGTGAGATTCAGGAAGCTGGACTCTTATGTTCTTAAGGATACTCAACCTGTCGTAGAACCAGGGTCATTCATTGAAATGGATTGGCTAGAGATTTAGGATGGGCAGAAGTGTTCCTTTTTCTGCAGCACACTTAATTGGCCTGAGAAACTGGTTGCCACAAGATGTGGTCAAGCTTGGACAGCTTTCAAAGGAGATTGGACAAAGTCATGGAGGACATTTTTTTTGAATGGCTGCCATTCACGATGGCTGTGGCCGACCTCCCAACTCATGACAGCATGTCTCTGAATCCCAGCTGCAGGGGAGGAATGCCTCTGCTGGAACCCTGACTCCACCTCCCCGCTTTCCCCTGAATTCAATCAATCAATCAATCACTAGTATTTATATACCGCTTTTCAACATAAAGTTCACAGAGCGGTTTACAGGCAAATAATAACATTAAAGTTAAATGGCTCCATCCTGGAAAAGGGCAGCCCCCACTTCTAGCTCCTTTGAGTAAACAAGGTGTTTTACATGGATACTGGAACCCTTTGGTTCATGTCCTGTTCTCCATTGTGTGTGCCTGTGTCTCTCATCCCCATTCAGGAAGTTTGCCTTTTTGTTTCATCTACCTGGCCACTAAATGCACCACTCCTTGGGGGGAGCAGGTCTTCTTCCCTGTCGTAAGATGGTAATTGTACCTCCTGTGTGTGAATGTGTGTGTGTGAGCTCATGGACCTGTCCCCCTGAATTTGAGTTCATGGCCTCATGCCGAAGATGCTCTCTGCCAGCAGGGGGACATCTTTGGAACACAGGAGGATGCCTGTGCTCAGCCTTGGACTGAGGGCCAGAGTCGCACCGACCGTCCCCACGTACAGGCAAGTGGACTTGCGGCATTTGCTTGAGACCAGCGTTTCTCAACCTTTGTCCCCTGCCGTACCACTTGGCATGATCCAGCTACTGGAAGTACCAATGGAAGTAACTGGAAGTCAGTGGTGCCCCATGGGGGGGCAGAGCTCTAAGTTTTGCAAGGAGCCTTACCTTGCCATGCAGATCGCTCCTTTCCCGCGCCACTTTAGCCAATCCTCAGGGGGAAAAGCAATGCCTTGACGTCGCTTACTGGCTACAGCGGCAAGGGAAAGGAGCGATTTACACAGTAGGGTAAGGCTCCTTGCAAAACTTAGCACTCTGCCCTCTCTGTAGGGACGCCACTGCTGGAAGTGATGACATCACCAGTTTTTTTTTGAGATTGGGAGGCCAGCTGTGATGCAACAAACACGGGTAAGAAGCTCAGGGCAGATGGGAGGGTCTTTTCGAGCATGTAATGCAAAAAGTGCATGCTGGAGCTCTGCCCACCGAGCCTCTTACCACTGTTTGTCAAATGGACTTTCTGATCTCGTTGCCGAGAAGCAGGAAACTAAGGGCACAGCCCTGCACCTGACGTAGTGCCGACACAATGTTTTGGCTTCAGTGCTACTCCACTAGTGCTGACTTGGGAGTGCGGACCAGCCCCCTGCATCAGCGATTGAGCCCTCGGGCCAATGCTGGGACTAGAGTTGGCCTGAGAGCGCCGGCGGAGAGCCGCTCTTCCGCCAGAGGAACTTGGCTGGCACAGGGACAGTTCTGGGTGGGGGGTGGGCATGCTGGTGAGCGTGCCGGCCTGGGGAGGGGGTGGCCCTTCCCCAGGCTGCACAGCCCCAATTCAGGCTGTGTGGCTTCCTTGGACCCGCACCCGCAATTTTGTGGGCACAGATCCGAGGAACCCATAGGGGAGGCTGGAGCTCCTATTTGTGCCCTTGCACAGGGAGGCACCGGGTGCCTCCTAATTTGTGCCCTGGAGATGGTAGAATCCCGTCGGCCTTGCCCATCCAGTGCAATTTAGGAGTGAGCTCTTAGATACAAGCCCTTGGCCTGGGGAGGGGGGAGGGGGTTGAGATGCGGCCCCGATTTGGGCGGTGCGGCTTCCTCGGACCTGTGCCCGCTATTTCACGGGCACAGATCCGAGGAACCCATAGGGGAGGCTGGAGCCTCTCCTGGTGCAAGGGCACAAAAGTGCCCTTCCCCTGGGGAGGCTCCAGCAGCCTCCCAAGCTGTGCTGGATACAAAGCAGGCCGGCAGCCTGCCTGTTCCAGCTCAGTTTAGGATTGCGCCTAAGGGTCCGGTGTGTACCACTGGATACCCATTCAAGTACCACCAGTGGTACAAATGCTACTGGTTGAGAAATGCTGCTTGAGACTGTTGCGCTGGCAGGAAGATGGCAGTGCGATTTCATTTTTGTTCACATTTTTGTAATCACCTGCTTCTTACTCGCAATGTTGGTAGTAATTTCAACCCCAGAAGGATGTTATTGCCACCTTGTCAGGAACCTTGGGGAATCAATATCTTTGAGGTAAGAGAACCCCTCTTACCACGAGATTCCAATTTGTGGTGTGTGACGGGATTAATGGTTGATATCACTTTTCCTCCCCCCTCCTCCCCAAAATGCCATTCTGCTGATGCAGCACAAACACAACCTCTGGTCTTCTGTTTCCTCCCAGAAAATACCTAATGTTAGGCCTAAAGACCCAGGAAATAAGAAACCAGATTAACTGTCATATCTCATCACAGAGCTTGCTTAGGGTTGTGGGATGAAATTACACTGGGCTTTTTCTTTTTGTCCCCTCTCCAGCCCCCTTGGCCAAAATACTATCCCTAATGTCATTTTCAGTATATATATATACGTATTTATCTGTGTATAGCTGGAGTCAGCCCTGATTCTGATTATATTATTGTAAAGGAACTGATACCACATGGGATATATTAGCCATGACATGAACAGCTATTATATATGGGATAAAAAATTTCTGCTGATGGGAACTGATGGCTCTTGGTGGGGGTGAAGCAAGTGAATCGAGAGCCCTTTGATCTCTATATGTTGGACTCAAATTCATCTTAGGTCTACAGTGACTCTGATTTTATTGCCATTTAATGGCCTCAATGAAATGAATTGAGGGCATCAGTTCAGCCTATTTACTAATGGGCAGAGGTGGCTTTTACACTACAAGCTGTTGAAACATTTTGGGAGGCATCCGAGACTGGATTTCACAGCCTTTTTTTTGCTGCGGAACAAAACAGCTGAGTCTTAGGGAGATACTGCAATATTTCTGAGGCCTTGAATCCCCAAACCACTTGGACTTTATACACTGGCAGTTAAATAGACAGTGTGGTCAAATTAGATTACTCAGATTCATTGCCGGTTCATTGTATCGCTATTTTATTTATTTGTACCATTGCAAAAGAGCATTTGAGGAGTCCCACTGATTTGAGGAGTCCCACTGAGAACCAGGCAGTGGTGGAGGGATGTTAGGATAATTTTTCTTTTTAAAATATGTTTGGACCACTCTCGGAGTCAGAATGACCAGCACACAGAAGTGCGCCATCCTCCCTGACTCCGAGAACGGTCCAAACACACTGTACGGTGGCCCTTGTGCCGACCAAACTTCGTTGGCTTAACTGTGCCAGCCTAACCCCAGGTTAGGATTGCGCTCTTAAGCATGTTTCTCATTGCAAGAACAATATCTTGCAATATTTTTTTGCACACATGGGGAAAAGAGAAAGTGTTACACTTTATTTGCAAATAATGCAGGCTGCCCATCAAAGTTTTATACCACGTAAAAGCTTTTACACAGGACAGGAACCTGTCAGGTTCCTGGTAAAAGGGTCCAGACCTGAGATACTCTTTTGGCTCTGGGAACAACAGCCGTGGCAGGGGGCCAGCCATTAGTTACACCTGGGTGCTGGCCTCCGAGCAGCGATGAGAGCGGCTGTGGAGAGGTGGGGACGTGCCAGACAGCACGTTCTCTATGGAGACCCCAGGCAGGGCTCTGATTGGTGGTGTGGAACACAAGAGGTACATAAGGAAGGGCAGTGCCCCATATCAGTGTGGGTTATATGGAAGGAGGGAGAAATGCTGTCCGACTGTGTTACCATTTGCTGTGTACAAGATCTGTCTGCTGCATCCTGCTATCGATGTTCTGGTATGTAACCTTGCCTTGGATCTGACTATGGAGAACTTCAATACATTCTTATCTTGGCAGTGCTTTGTGTCTGTGACTCCTTCGCCTCAGCACCGGAATGCCAAGCCGTGCACCACTAGGGAGCTGCATCCTCTGCTAACAAAGCCGGGCCTTCTGTTCCAGAGCCCCGGCAACTGGGGTCCCTCCCAGTCCCAGTATGGCAACTGGGGTGCATGCCATGACAGAACTATCCTATGCATCCTGACCTGGGTGTTAACCCAGGTGCTAACTGGGTTAGCCGAACACAGTGGGATTTTCTTCTGTGTTACTATATAAGATTGCAGTGAATGTTCACAGATGGAACATTTCGGTGTAGATCCGTTGGGCAAGGACCTGCGTTCAAAGCGCATATTTGAGGTGGCGTATCTCAGCAGCATTTCACCATCTATAGAATGGGAGGAATGCTACAGTCATCCACCTTGCAAGTTTGTTGTAGGGGAACAACAACAACAACACAACTGGCATGCAGAGGGCTGGTCTCAACCAATGTCATAACATTGGGCCCCACTTTGGGGGCCCCCGCACCATCACAGTGAGCATATCACCTGCTGCAGCAGCTGGGATCTCTATGGGCTATAAGTCATTGGGGCAAGCACAGCAGTTTTATTTTGGGTCCTCCCACCCGCCCCTCCCTCTGAACAGCCAACTATTCAGCCTCTATTCAGCCAACTGAATAGTTGGCAATGATGTCATCATGTCACCACCAAATTCTTCTAGGTGCCATGGTTTTCATGCACCACCACAAGCACTCTTCTGGGTGAGTGGGGGGCCTTGCAGGGAGGGTGGGGGCCATGCAGGAATGCCCCACATTGGGCCCCACCACTCCTGGAGCCAGCCCTGGGCATGCACATTGCATAGAAAATCTGCAAGCTAATAGACACTTACTTGGGATTAAGCCCCCTGAAGTCAGTTGAATGCACTTGTTAGTAAGCACGCATAAGACTGTGTTGTACATGTGGCCACTCACTTATCAAGACTATCAGAGACCCTGGTCCTTACTTTCAGCAGAAGCCCATGGGACTCCACCATGGGACTCCATCATAAGCCACACACTTGTAAATTTACTACTTGGACTTTCTTGTGTGCTATATGCATTTACAAACACCGTTTCTGGTAAATACCCCTCCCCCATTCCTCCTTAGATGCTGTGTCCATCTTTCTTTGCAATGGGACCTAAATGGTTCTGTCATATCAGTGCTTCTGAAGATACGTGCACACATCATTAGCAAGAAGGCAGTCCATCAAAGCAAGTTGCGCTACAGAATGGACAGAAATTGCATATTTCTGCACCCTAGAAAAGATCAGAAGAATGGGTAGGGTGGGCGAAGATGGGGTGAGAGGTTAAGTGGCGAGGTACAGCACAGAGAACTAATTGGAATAATTATATGCATGATAATAACAGAGAGAAATGTGTCTGTAGCAAGGCAATAATGCAGAAGACACATTTATTTCAAAAGATGCTATGAGAAACAAGCAAGGTGTGTAGTTTGGGGTTTTCTTTTTTTCTCCCCAGGAGAATCGGTGCAATGAAAAATGTATATTATTATCTACATCCAGCAAAGGGAGACCTTACGGGAAAAGACGTCATCAAAGAATGATCATACCCCATTATTATGCCCTAGGAAGCATAATAGTGACTATACTCCAAGGAGTAGTTTAGCAAGCTGGGAGGAAGAGATGTCACCCTTGTATTGTTAATCCAGGACCCTGGACAGCGCTGTGCCTCTCTATGAATTCAGGGCAGGTTGAAGCCAGACACAGGGAGAGAGGAAGGCAGAATTGAAGGACGCAACTGTGCCGGCTGCTATTGTCAATTTGCAGAGGTAATGTCTGAGCCTTTGCCCTCTTACCTACGGTGTATCCATAATCCTTCAAGGTAGGCAAGCCATTTTACACATGTGGTGATTACCGGCACAGCAGGTGCAGCTTGATATAGATATCTGGTAACACATTAATAGCAGACCCGATCAAGAATGCCATAAATCATAGCAATTGCTGCAACAAATGCTGCCTCTGGGAAATTAGAAAGTGTGGCTCGTAGTGCCTGTGACATATGCTTATCTGCCCATGTCCTTGTAGGATGTGACAACAGCTTCCCGTTGCAGGCCCCAGTATCCTGGAGGGAAGCCACCAGAAGCTCTTGGGGGATGAGATTGGCTTGACCATTGGGGCCCACTTTTTAGAATGGCAATCTGTCCGGGACCCACCAGAAGTGACATCATGGCCGGAAGCACCGTCATTGTGATGCCAGAGATGGCTGCTTTCCTGAGAATGCAGCAACAAGTTGAGTGATTTCTCAGGGCGCAATCCTCAACGGGAGTTAGGTTGGCATAAACTAAGCCAGCGAAGTTTGGCAGCACAAAGTCCACTATAAAGCATGTTTGGACCACTCTCAGAGTCAGGGAGGATGCCTCATGTCAGTGTGCTGGCCTCTCTGACTCCGCGAGTGGTCCAAACATACTTTACGGTGACCCTTGTGCTGGCCAAACTTTGCTGGCTTAGTTTATGCCAGCCTAATTTAGTTCAGGATTACACCCTTTGCCATTTTCCAATAGCAAAGTGAATCAGAAAGAAAGAAGCCCATTTACAACCTTGACAGAAAATGATCACACAGCCTTCCCCCTTTCCAGTATCCCATCTTCCCAGATTTTCAATATGGCTGTTCTAGGTGCTTCACAACCCACCTGAAATTGGCTCACGACCCACTGGTGGGTCCCGACCCACAGTTTGGGAACCACTGGGTTACACTATGACTATATTGAGGGCATGAAGCTGAAGGGCAGTGGAGGAAATTAGCTCCTCCATCCTAAGTCATTCAAGCAAAGAGATGAAGGATACTGTTCAGGGTCTTCCCCACATTTGCAGTGCACCCCATAGTTCTCTTGCTTGTCATGATGGATTCTTCCACTGCTTTCTCACAGAGAAGCAGTCTGCCCAGAAGGACAGGAGGCTAGATTAGTCGCTGGCCTCCAGGAAGCCTCATGATTTGTCCTTTTTTCCCCTTCAGGGATGGCCAAGTGTATAGAAGCCTTGACTTCAGGGATGTTGAGATGAGCAGGGCCATAGGTTCTGCATCATCATCAGGACTGAACTATTTCAGACATTAGCTGGGGGTTGCATGCTTGAATGACCACCATATTAGTAAAAACAACAACACTTCAATCCGCATAGAAATTTGATGTACTAGAAAGAATTCCATAAGCCTTCTTCTTTACATAGTTCTCTATGTACAGGGAATTTTGAATGGAGTGGGGTATTCAAATATGCACTCCCCATTTATATCCCAAAGTGGTTCAGTCTATCGGAAGCTAAAGCATGCTATTCTGTTGATGTTGTAGTTCAGCTCAGTGTCTGACAGAACCCTCCTAACATGGCGCTGGGCTGACCCAAGCCGCTTGCATTAGCTAAGGATGTAGCAAACATTCCTTAAGGAGGAGGAGGAACAGGGCAGGGGGAGGGTATCCCAGTGGGCCGGGCAGCATGGGGAGGGGGAAGGAGTCTGGATCCAGCATGACTGCTGGATCCAAACCCCTACCCCCAGGCTGTGCGGCCCCAATCCAGGTTGCTATGGGCTGCTCAGACCTGCACCTGCTAAACAGCAGGTACAGATGCAAGCTGTCCCATAGGGGTGCCTGGCTCTTACCCTGGGGTAAGGGGACAAATGTCAAATTGCCCCATGGTGAGCTTCAGTAGCCTCCCAACCTGCTCTGGATATAGGTTGCAGGTTAGGATTGCGCTGTGAGTTTCACAGCTAAGCAAACTCTTTGCTAAGCTTCATTTGCATCACAGATCACTGGAAAGAAGCATTTATAGTCTTTTTGTCTCTCATCAGTGATGAACTCTTAGCCTAGTAGTGAAGGATGTAGGAGCACCTGTCTCCACAGCCAAAGTAAAGTCAAGAATGCACAAACCAAATCAGCGACTGGATGGGAGACCCCCTGGGACACAGAGAGAAACCCAGACCAGACTGTTTGGGAAGCTTGAAGGATTGGCTTATAAGTAGCTGTCTTGGGAGTGCTGAGTTTCCTGTGGGGAACTGCCGCTGTTCCTCTGAGATCACCTCCCACGTGATAACTTCTGGAGGACTTCTAATGAGCTGGTCCTTCTAGACTTCTCTTGGATGCTCAGCACTTTTGAAACACCTGACTCTTGTTTTGGAACGTAAATTGGAAACAAGATTTTATTTTTGTAATCCGCACACATTTTTGGACGCTCTGATCTCAGGAACGTCTGCCCTTTAACTCTTTTAAGTTTATGATAGATTGCTACTGCCTGTTCCCCTTCAGGATGATGAAACACCATCCCATTCCCAGAGAAACCGTGATTTATTTAAGGAATTTATATCCCTCACTCTCTGGGAAAAGAAATTAGAGGCAGCTTCCTTTCAGTCAAAAGGCCCATACAGATGTCCAAACTGCTTTGGGGTAGCTTTGCCCTGGCTCAGGGCAAACTGCTTTGCCCTGGCTCAGTTTACCCAGGGGTAGCTTGCTTGCCTCTATCACTTTGTGAAGGGGTAAGAAGAGTGCTTCCACATGTTGGGGCAGATGCGTGCTAAAATCGGTAGTGGAATGTGTGGCCAAATGAAGATCTCTATTGGCTCAGTGAACTTACTTACAAATGGCCACACTATGACCTATCGCCTTGGAATATCCTGACAATTTAAAACACCTCGCCAAATGGAGATGATAATTCAACTGCACCTCATCTGCCATTGAGTGGTACAATGGTTATATTTATGGTCTTGTGAGCAATGGGCATGGCAGCTTCTCTTGAGTGCTGTCCTAGTCTGTTGGGGCTCAGTGCACACACCTGGGGGAGCCCAATCCCTTGAGGATGCTTTTAAGGGAGGGGGACGTGCCTACGATGGAGGCCCAAAGGGATTCCTGTGGACTACATAGGAACATAAGAACATAAGAAGAGCCCTGCTGGATCAGCCCAAAGGCCCATCTAGTCCAGCTTCCTGTATCTCACAGTGGCCCATCAGGTGCCTCAGGGAGCACATGAGACAACAAGATGCCTGCATCCTGTTGCCACAACCATCTGGCATTGTAAATTTCTGAGGTAAACTTCTGAGGTAAATACGAGGTAAATAGAATTTGCTATTAAGAAGACAAGAAAAGCCCCAATGGATCAGGCCAAAGGCCCATCTAGTCCAGCTTTCTGTATCTCACAGTGACCCACCAGATGCCTTAGGGATACTTGCATCCAGTTGCCATTCGTCTGTACCTGGCATTCTGAGGCAGCTCACAGCCAAAACCAGGAGATTTCACATACCCATCACAGCTGGGAACCTCTGATGAAAACTTTTCTTCTAGAAATCTGTCCAATCCCTTTTAAAGGCATACAGGCCAGTTGTTCCCACCACATCCTGTGGCAATGAGTTCCACAGACTAATTACATGCTGGGTAAAGACATATTTTCTTCTGTTTTAACTCTCCCAGCACTCAATTTTAGTGGAAGTTCCCTGGTTCTGCTGTTGTGTGAGAGAGAAAAGAATATCCACTCAATCCAGTCCCTGCATAATTTTATGCTTCTCAATCATATCCCCTCTCAGGTGTCTTTTTTTTCTAGACTGAAGAGCCCCAAACACTGTACTCTTTCCTCATAAGGGAAGTGACCCAGCCCGGTAATTATTCTGGTTGCTTGCTTCTACACCTTTTCTAATCCCACTATGTTCCACAGCAAGGTGTGTGGTGAAGTCCTGCTGCCTGCAAGGCATGCTTGCAAGCAGCAATCTACTTGTGGACAAAGTGAGGAACTGGAGATGGCTGATGATTCGCAGAAAAGGGAGACATGATGAGACACCAGCCATTCCTTTAACTCATGCCCTCCCCGATAGAACTCAGCCATTTCTACTAAGGATGGGCAATCAGAAGCCCATCCAAGTTCATTTTTCTTCCACTTTTGTGGTGTCTAAAGGAGACCCTTCTGTGCTATATTGAGCATTCTCATCAGCAACCCAGGAATCGCTACGCTTCGCCCAGGTGCCCAGGACAGGCCTCCTGCTTCTTGCTTCTCCTTCTGCCCCTTTTTCACTTTTCAGGGACCCATGGTAACAGAGGCGGATCTACAGGGAGGGCAAAGCTCTAAGTGTTGCAAGAAGCCTTACCCTGTCATGTACATATCTCCTCTCCCTTGCTGCTGTAGCCAGTAAGCAACGCCAAGATGTTGCTTTTCCCTGTGAGGATTGGCTAAAACGGTGCAGGAGAGGAGTGATTTCCACTGCAAGGTGAGGCTTCTTGCAAAACCTAGAGCTTTGCCCTCCCTTAGATCTGCCTCTGCATGGTAACACCTGCATTGGGATTCCTTTCCCATGGAGAAAGATGGTAAGCCATAGGCTAGGCTAGGCATGTGGGAAAGTATCTTCAGGTAGGGTTCATTTTTCAGTCTATCTCCAGGAGCCCCTTTCTAGGTTCTTCTTACTTCATCTCCCAAAGAGATACCCCCTTCTCTTATGAACATATGAAGCTGCAATATATAGGTCCCATATTTTATACACTGATTTTTGACCCACAGATTAGACTTGACTCTGATGCCCACTTCAGATAAGAAGGACCCTGTTGATCCTTGGGGAAAGGAAGAAGAAAAAAAAACCTTTTACAACCCCCATTCTAAATACTGCTTTTCTAGGAAGTCAGACTATTAGAACTGCTATTTTGCAGCTCAGCCTGAGAAAAGTGACCCCTCCCTTCGCCCTGGCTCGCTGAACAATTGAATGTGGAAGTGATTAATCACGGTCAGACTGTATTCTTCTGCAAGTGAGGGCTAAGGGAGGGGGTTGCTTTTCTCAGAGCAAGCTGCAAAATAGCAGTTCTAATTGACTGCCTGACTGACTTGTGTGTTTTAATTGCTTTTATGTAACACATTTTGGGATATCAGTGAGAAGTCCCAGAACCAAACCCAAGTGGATACTGATGTCCCACCTCTACTAACTCAGAGAATTGTCTATCACTGCAGGGATTGAACCTGAGATCCTCTGTACACCATCCATGAGCTCTACCACTGAGCTATGGCCCCATACACTTCTATATTGTGTCGATGTAGAAGTCAGGAGTAGCACTTCTATGGTGAAAGCCCACCCATGCACTTCAGTCGCACTCCTATCCCAAGGCCCTGTTCAATGCCACAGCATGGAAGAGGAGCGCCCCATCTTTTTGTAAAGATAGAATAGCTCCCCAAACTACCAAATCCTGGAGCTCAGACAGACTCAATCCAGAAATCACCTCTTCATAAGAAATACTTGGTACGACACACCCCACCTTTGTGAATTTGGATGTTAGTCCTACACTGAATCAAAGTTGCCGTCTCCAAGACTTTATCAACATCAATGGACTTTGATTAATTTGCTTTGCTTAATTAGTCATTTGCAGCTTTGCAGTTCCATCAATACAGCAACACAGTAGCATTCGTTTTGTGACCAACATTCCAATTAGTTAAGTATGCAAATTGCCAGGCTACAAATAACCAATTCCACAACAATAAATAAAAGTTGTCAGGTGCTGCAGGCTGGGAGGAGAAAAGGCCTTCACCACTGCAGGCAGCTTCCTTGGTTTCTGCACGATCCTTCATCACATATGCGCGTCAACACCTTGTCTGATGCTTAAGCAATATTAACTCAAACACTGTCTGACAATCTTTTCCCACCTATTTATAAATATAGAAACCATTAGAGTGCCCTACAGACTCTCATGGCATCCAGCTTTTTATAAAAGGTACAGGGCTGTATTCTGAAGTCGATGGACTTGGGATAATGGACTTGGGATGAAATTATGGGCATTTCAGTTCATGTTGTTTTTCTTTACACGTATCGGTTCATAAAATGTAGATTAAGGGATTATCTCCTATCTGGAGATAGGCCGGCACAGTTCAGCCAGCAAAATTTGGCTGGCGCAAGGGCCACCATAAAGCCACGTCTGGACCACTCTTGGAGTCAGGGAGGATGGCGCACGTCTGTGTGCTGGTCTCTCTGACTCCGAGAGTGGTCCAAACGCACTTTACAGTAGCCCTTATGCCAGCCAAACTTTGCTGACCTAACTGTGCCAGCCTCACTCCAGGTCACGATTGTGCCCTAAAACATATACAAAAGGAATCAATATATCTCAGTAGCTTGTTTAACGTTTCTCCTGGTTTCCCAAGAATCTCAGATCAGTTAACATGCAGTCAGAGATCTACCATTTAGAGATGACCTTGGTAAAAAAAACATGAGTTCATTGGGTAAAGATAGAATATCTTTTGTGAACTTTTGACTTCACACTGAGCTTTGCACAGTCAGACAATTCCCATTTCCAAGTGTTCCAAGGAAAGAGGTGCTTGTCAGTATGGCCTTGGGGTGAGGGCCTTGGGAACACAAACAACCTCTGGCCTTCTTCTTGACGTTATTTCTCGACTCCTACTGCATTCCCAGGAAGGCTGGAGCTCCAGTGTTGTTCCTGGAGGGGGACAAAATACTAAGTTTTGCAGGAGCTTGAGCTCCTGTGTAAAGTGACCCCTCCACCCCACCTTAGGAGCCATTTGCGACAGAGAACTGGCTTGGAGGCTTTGCTCTCTGAGTGCCTCTGGAGGCAAGGGGGTCACATTACACAGGAGCTCAGGTTCCTGAAAAACCTAGCATCTTGCCCTCCCATCCAGGAACACCACTGCCGAGCTCATCCCAGTTGCCAGAAGGGAGTGGCGCCCTACAGTGGGTGAGAACGATGAACAAATATATCGAAACATGTGCATGTTTCCTGGTTCTGATCATTTCCAGAACCAAAACTATTTTGCTTCAGCTGTAAGTGTTTGATCGTGTGCCTTTAGGTGATTTTCTTGGCTTTCCTTCACGCATCTTGTGTTTATTACATTTCAAAAGGTCCCATTTTTCCTCAGTGAACATTATGCTTACAATTTGTTCACTTCCGTTAGCATTTAAGTAACCTTGAAGAGAAGCCCAGTTGAGCAAGAAAAGCCATTCTGCAACAAGGTCTTGATGCATGTTTATAAGATGATGGGATGGGGCTGTAATTCTGTGGTAGAGTGCATGCCGATGGTCCCCAGTTCTAGAACGGGCATCTACATGTAGGACTTGAACATGAAACCCTGAAGAAGTGCTGTCAGTCCATGCAAAAATACTAAGGTAGGTAGCTACCTTAGTATTTTTGCATGGACTGACAGCACTTCTTCAGGGTAGACCAATGGTCTGACTCAGTGAAGGGTGGCTATACAGGCCCACCCTTGGCATCCATGGGGGTTCCCTTTCCGGAACCCCCAAAGATGTCCAAAAGTGGATAATGAATTATGCAGTTGGACCTCACTTCCAGTGGTGTTCTGAGTTGCAAAGAGGTCCTCTATGGGCCCACCTGATGCAGATTCAGAACTCATGTTGGGTCAAATCCACATGTTCTGAACCCACAGATAAGGCGGGCCCATTGCAGTGATGTCATGCAGGGGGTATGCAGGGGTACGCAAGTACCGGTTTCTAGGATTACAGCTGGCCCCGCCCATTCACCCACCCACTCATCGACTCCGCCCCCTGCAACATTTGAATTTCCTGCACATTTGAGTTGCCCGCACGTTCTCAGAGCCAGGAAGGCAGCGAGCGGAGCCTTGCCTTGCCTTGCCACTGAAAAATGAGCTGCTCTGGGGTTTTGGAACTGTTGGGTCACTTTAACATGATGCCAGGCCTCCTTAACATGTTCTGGGGGTGCTGTGGAATACTGTTGCAACTGTTGGGTCAGTTTAAAATTGTCTGAGGCCTCAAAAAGGGCTTTTTTCATGTCCCTTCCTGCCATGACCTCACTTCCGGCTTATGACGTCACTTCTGGTGGGCGGGTCCCGACACGTGCCAATCAAAAGTGAGTACCGGTTGTTAAATCATTTAGATGACACCACTGGCCCATTGTATATATTTAGAGTTAAGGCTCCTTTAGGGCTTATGCTGGCCATACCTAGCAGGAAGAAATTGTTAGTCAGCAACTTAAACCTGGAGGATCTTAGCTGTGCCTTGTCTTCATTCATTCATTCATTCATTCATTCTCTCTCTCTCTCTCTCTCTCTCTCTCTCTCTCTCTCTCTCTCTCTCTCTCTC